>CM039462.1:43929052-43965992 GCA_022414725.1 Microglena sp. YARC | reverse complement strand
ACCTGGTGGGGGTGGGTGGTGTGCAAGGCGTGTGTGTTGCTGTGTGTGTGGTGGGGGCGGGGGGTCTACCTCGTCTCACTTCAACCTTTGCAAGCATCAGTGCGTCCTACCTTGGGTGTGGTGTGGTGTGAGGGTGTTGTGGCCTGTGTGTGTGGTGTGTGTGTGTGCCCGTTGTTGTTGTGTGGGGGTCTATCTCATCTTCACTCAACCTTGCAAGCAATCAGAAGCTCCTTGCCTGGTGTGTGGCAAAGCATGTGTGGTGTTGAGGCAGTGGTGTGGTTGGGGGGGGGTCTTATCTTCATTCTCACTCAACCTTCAAGCATTCAGAGCGTCCTAGCCTGGGGGTGGGTAGTGATGGTTTGTGTGTTGCATGAGGAAGTGTGTGCGTGTAGTGGTGGTGGGGGGTCAACCGTACATTAGCGTTTGTGTCGAATAGCGTGTTGTATAAGCTAGGTCAAAAAACGCCTCAATGCTTCTTGGCACCCTAATTATCCTTACCTGTGTGGTGTGGTTGGTGGGTGGGGGGAGGTGGCGGAATGTGTTGGGCGTGACTGATGTAGACAGTGTTGCACCAGTGCAATGCCTTTACCTCGCAGTTCTTCTTCTTGCAGTCCAGCTCTGGTTTGGGTGGTGGTAGTGAGTCAATCATGTAGTGCTGGCTGTGGCTTCCGGTGTGGTAAGGGAACGCGTATTTTGTGCTTTCATTGACTTCAGAAAGGCTTATGACAGTGTCAACAAAACATCCTTGAGCTGCCTTGAACATATGTTATTCACGGCACTACTTAAATACCCTGAGACCACGACCCTCTTCCCCCCCCCAACACACATACACACACACCTCTGCCCAGACCACCTGACAACCTCACCCATAACCTGGCAACCCAAAGAGTCGGCTCAGCCAAGAACAGCCTCTCACCCTCTCACCCTGCTACCTGACAACACAGACCCCCCACCACACCCCACACCCCACAGAGAAGAAACATGTATAAACAAGTCCGTAGAGAGTACGTGTAGGCCAATCTAATTACTCTGCCTTTCTTAGCTGAGGCAAGCCGTTAAACAAGAGATCATTCTATCCCCACTTTATTTGTCTCTTTATTGACCAACTGTGAAGAAGTCTTTACCAATTAATTGTGTGAAGAGGAAAAAAAAAAATTAACGCCATGTGAGGGGCATGTTTTTTTTCTTTAAGGCGGACCCTCCCGTACGCCGCAGCTGCTGGAAAAAGTCACCATTTGTTTTAAATGGGAAGAGGAAGTATCAGAATTGCTGATAACATTTGCCAGATAATCTTGTATGCCGAATGATCTAGCATCATTGAGCGACACAGAGGAGAGGACAGATTTATTGCTCCAATTGGGTTTTGAAAATAAATTCCTTTTGTCAAAAAGCTTTTTTACCAGAAAAAAATGGGGGGGAAAAAAAAGTTTTAAAAAAAAAAAAAAAAAATGAAAAAATATAATTAAAAAAAAAATTCTTTGAAAAAAGTTGGTTATTTTTTTTTTGGTTTTTTTTTTTTTTTTTTTTTTTTTTACTAGCGACCTTATTAGAAGGGAGAATTACCTATACATGGCAGTTTAAAGGCCAAAGACCTTCCTATTAAGGAAGAGTTTGTGTATTTAGGGATTCTCTTTCTCTCTAAGGGAAACAACGGGCAGGAATGTGGCACAACACGATGCGGTGAGAAGACAACAACAGCGGTCTGCTCATGCACTCTGGAACGGATTCGTGCCAACAAAAATGGATCTCCCAAATGCCAATATCCGGATTACCTTTATTGGCACACTTATACAACCATCCTTAATTCCGGTGTGAAGTTGCGGCTCCAATTACCGTCTTGTAATATTAATACTTCTTCCGGTCTTGAAGGAAAAATGTGAAACTATTTCAGAATAAGTTTGAAAAGGGCTCTTGGCGTTAGAGAAACACCTCTTACTAAACGACTTGCGTCCTCAATGAACTCGATAGGCACCTACATGGGCACTCCAATGGTTGAGAACCAATATATTGGCTTTGAAAATAAAATCGTTCGGGCCGTAAGACGATGATTTTGTGAAAAGAGCCCTTTGCTTAGAGGAATTTCTAATGGCAACCAGAGATAGCAATAAACAATGCTGGTCTCATGGATTAACTACGATGCATTCAGAGATTAGGGGCGGGTGTTTAAAGAACATTTCTCTGATATTATTCAAGATAATCAGACGTCACGAGCAAGATTGACTTAGGAAAAAATTGATGAAGCACATCTCTAAAATAACAGACATGTGACTGGCAATCCCTGAAGTGTAAATTGAACCCTAGGAATCTTGTGATAACCAAGAAGCGTATTAAAAACTATTAGTATGCGAATTGGATGATGTCAGAGGATAGAAACCATAGTGGGTTCAACGTACACTAAACTTATTAAACAATAAGGATGATATTAAATGCATAGCAAAAGACTAAACGTCTTCGAGCCCACAACTTAAACCTATCGCAATCAGAACGGCTAGTACCTCTCGTTCTGTAGAATTTTCAGTGCTGCGATATGGTGGTTGACGGTAGAAGAGTAGTCGAAGATGAAAGGCATTTCATATAAGAATGTCCGTAATACGCTGAGGATATGGAGTTTTTTTTGTTGAGAAAATAACATTCTAACCTGAATTGTGCGATAAAAAACTCCAGTATGAAGCTGGTCATGAATCCTTGATTCCTTTGAAGGATGGAAATACTTAATTCAATTTATAAAAAAATGCGATAACAAACGCACGATTAAATTATCATCCCAGCTGAGATGATGATTTAATCATATTGTAGAATTACATTATTCACTGCTAGCACGAACTCAGGCCCCCGTCGGTTTAAACGATTGTTTGGGGCTCAGTTCATCAGTTGCTTGCTTCTTTTCAAGCCCTTCCTATACATTGGGCAAGTCCCTTTAGCCTATTTGCCTACCCCTGACTTTAACATACATACATACATACATTCAGTACATACATACATACAGGGGGGGGGGGGGGGGGGGGGGGGTCTATCGTGTGAGTGTGTGGTATGATAACAGTGAGCACGAGTACATCCTTTACCCTCGCGATTTTTTTTCTGCAGGTCCAGCTCTGGACCGGCCAGGCTCACAAACGAGCTCACGAGGTCCAAGAAGCCAGCTCGGGCCAACTTGTGCAGCACTGTGTCCCCATTAGAATCGCTGCTATTGAGCCCACTTGTGACATCGCCATGCGGGTTCGCCCACTGTAGCAAGACCGCAATGGATGCGATGGTTACCATGTCCATAGAGCCTGTGGTGTGGTGGTGGTGTGGGTGACAATGTGTGGGTGACAATGGTGTGGTGGGTCGTGGTGGTTGGTGGTGGTTGCCTCTGTGGTCGTGGGCGTGGTTGGTGGTGGGTGGTTGGTGGTGACAATGTGGTGGCACCTGTGGTGGTGCGGTGAGTGGGGTACGTTGTGGGTGAACAAATGTGGGTGAACAATGGTGTGTGGTGGTGGCGTGGTGTCGTCTGTGGTGGTGGTGGTGGCGTGGTGGTGTGGTGCCAGTGTGGGGTGACAATGTGGGTGACAATGGTGGTGGTGGTGTGCGTGGTGGTGTGTCTGTGGTGGTGGTGGTAACGGTGGTCTTGGTGGTGGTGTGGGTGACAATGTGAACATGGTGACAATGGTGGTGTGGTGGTGCGTGGTGGTGGTGCTGTGGTGGGTGGTGGGTGGCGGGTGCAGGTGGGTGTGGGTGGACAATGTGGGTGACAAGGGGGTGGTTGAGGTGGCAGCCCGGTGGGGTGGTGGTGGTGGTGGTGGTGGTGGTGCCTGTGGTGGTGGGTGGTGGTGCAGCGGTGTGGTGGTGACAATGTGTCGTCCAATGGTGGATGGGGGGCGGTGGTGGTGGTGGTGGTGGGGTGGGTGAGTGGTGCCATGTGTGGTGACAAGGTGGTGGTGGTGTGGCAGTTAGGGTGTAGGGTGACCGGTGTGGTGTGGTGGTAGGTTGAACAATGGTTGGTTATGGTCGGGGTGGTGGTGGTGGGGTGTGGGTGACAATGGTGGTGGTGGGTGGTGTGGTGGCTGGTGGTCTGTGGTGGTGTCCCCCACCCCACCCTCCATCCTGCACCCCCATCCTCCACCCCCACCCCCTAACCTTCAAATCAATGCGACACCATGCACTGCCCCCTCCCCCCATCCTCCACCCCCATCCTTCACCCCTACCCCCTACCTTCAAATCGATGCAACACCATGCACTGGCCCCCCTCCCCCTTCCCACCCCCACCCCTCTCCCCTCCTTCACCCCCAGCCCCCTACCTTCAAATTGATGCGACACCGTGCACTGGCCCCCCTCCCCCACCCACCCCCATCCTTCACCCCCACGCCCTACCTTCAAATCGATGCGACACCCATGCCACAGGCAGCCGTGTCTGCACTTGCCGTAAGGCAAAGACCCCGATTGTCCACTTGCACAAAGGCCACTGCTGCCTCCACATTGCTGTGTGCGTAGTTAATGCATGCCACGTTCCTTCACCCCCACCCCATCCTTCAACCCCACCCCCTACCTTCAAATCGATGCGACACCATGCACAGGCAGCCGTGTCTGCACTTGCCGTAAGGCAAAGACCCATGGTCCACTTGCACAATAGGCCACTGCTGCCTCAACATGCATGTGATGTAAGTAATGCATACCACATTCCTTCACCCACACCCCATCCTTCAACCCCCCACCCCTACCTTCAAATCGACATGCGACACCATGCACAGGCAAGCCGTGTCTGCATTTGCCGGAAAGGCAACGCCCATGGTCCACTTGCACAATAGGCCACTGCTGCCGTCCCACTTGCTCTATGTGCGTAGTAATGCATACCAGCATTCCTTCACCCCCACCCCCATCCTTCACCCCCACCCCTACCTTCAAATCGATGCGACACCATGCACAGGCAGCCGTGTCTGCACTTGCCGTAAGGCAAAGACCCATGGTCCACTTGCCACAATAGGCCACTGCTGCCTCCACTTGCTCATGTGTGTAGTTAATGCATAACCACATTCCTTCACCCCCACCCCACCCCCATCCTTCAATCCCCACCCCCTACCTTCAAATCGATGCGACACTATGCACAGGCAGCCCGTGTCTTGCACTTGCCATAAGGCAAAGCCCCCATGGTCCACTTGCACAATAGGCCACTGCTGCCTCCACTTGCTCATGTGTGTAGTAATGCATACCACATTCCTTCACCCCCACCCCCATCCTTCAACCCCACCCCCTACTTCAAATCGATGCGACCCACCATTGCACAGGCAGCCGTGTCTGCACTTGCAGTAAGGCAAAACGACCCATGGTTTCCACTTGCACAAAGAGGCTACTACTGCCTCCACTTGCTTCATGTGTGTAGTAATGCATCCACATTCCTTCACCCCCACCCCATCCTTCAAACCCCACCCCCTACCTTCAAATCGATGCGACACCACTTGCACAGGCAGCCGTTGTCTGCACTTGCCGTAAGGCAAAGACCCATGGTCCACTTGCACAATAGGCCACTGCTGCCTCCACTTGCTCATGTGCGTAGTAATGCATACCACATTCCTTCACCCCCACCCCCATCCTTCACCCCCATCCCCTACCTTCAAATTGATGCGACACCATGCACAGGCAAGCCGTGTCTGCAAACTTTTGCCGGAAGGCAACGCCCCATGGTCCACTTGCACAATAGGCCACTGCTGCCTCCACTTGCTCATGTGCGTAGTAATGCATGCCACAGCTTCGTGCACAATGCGTACTAAGTCCTCTGGCGCCGGTTCTAAAGAGCTGGGTCTGCATTTTAGGGTCCCCTCCCCTACTCTGAGCGTACTCTCCCAGGAGAGATAAGGCCTAAGACGTAGCCTGTGGCAGGCGGCGTTCCACGCTATGATCGAGGGGCGTCACATCTCGCCCTGGGGGATGGCTGCAAGGGGTGTGTGGGTGGTGTGGGTGTGTGTGTGTGTGTGGTGGTGTGTGTGTGTTGTGTTGTGTGTTGTGTGTGTTGGTGTGTGTGTGTTGTAGTTTGTGTGTGCGGTGTGTGTGAGAGACCTAAGACGTGGCCTGGGCGGCGGCGTTCCACGCTATGGTGCGAGGGGCGGTCACATCCTCGCCCTGGGGGATGGCTGCAAGGGGTGTGGTGTGTGTGTGTGGTGGTGTTTGTGTGTGTGTCGTGTGTGTTTGGTGTGTGTTGTGTGTGTGTGTGTGTAGTTTGTGTGTGTGGTGTGTGTGAGAGACCTAAAACGTGGCCTGGGCGGCGGCGTTCCACGCTATGATGCGAGGGGCGGTCACATCCTCGCCCTGGGGATGGCTGCAAGGGGTGTGGGTGTGGTGTTGTGGTGTGTGTGTGTGCGTGTTGGTGGTGTTTGGTGTGTGTGTCGTGTGTGTTGGTGTGTGTTGGTGTGTGTGTGTGTAGTTTGTGTGTGCGGTGTGTGTGAGAGACCTAAGACGTGGCCTGGGCGGCGGCGTTCCACGCTATGATGCGAGGGGCGGTCACATCCTCGCCCTGGGGGGATGCTGCAAAGGGGTGTGGTGGGTGTGTGTGGTGTGGTGGGTGTGGTGGTGTTTGGTGTGTGTGTCGTGTGTGTTTGTGTGTGTTTGTGTGTGTGTGTGTAGTTTGTGTGTGTGGTGTGTGTGAGAGACCCAAGACGTAGCCTGGGCGGCGGCGTTCCACGCTATGATGCGAGGGGCGGTCACATCCTCGCCCTGGGGGATGGCTGCAAGGGGTGTGGTGGGTGTGGTGGGTGTGGTGGGTGTGGTGGTGTTTGGTGTGTGTGTCGTGTGTGTTTGTGTGTGTTTGTGTGTGTGTGTGTAGTTTGTGTGTGTGGTGTGTGTGAGAGACCCAAGACGTGGCCTGGGCGGCGGCGTTCCACGCTATGATGCGAGGGGCGGTTACATCCTTGCCCTGGGGGGTGGCTGCAAGGGGTGTGGTGGGTGTGGTGGGTGGTGGGTGAGAGACATCTAGGACGTGGGTCTGGGCGGCGGCGTTCCACGCTATGATGCAAGGGGCGGTCACATCCTCGCCCTGGGGGATGGCTGCAAGGGGTGTGGTGTGTGGTGTGTGTAGTGTGTGTGGTGTGTGGTGTGTAGTGTGTGTGTGTGTGTGCGTGTGGTGGTGTGTGGTGTGCGTGTGGTGGTGTGGTGGTGTGTGTGTGAGGTGTGTGGTGTGTGTGGTGCGTGTGGTGCGTGTGGTGTGTGTGTGTGGTGTGTATGAGACCCAAGACATAGGCCTGGGGGATGGCTGCAAGGTTGACAGAAAAGCCTGATAGGTTGATTTCAGATATTTCAGGCTAATTCAGTCAATTTCAGGCTATTTTGGCTGTTTCAGGCTATTTCCTCCCTTGCATTATCCATACCAGATTGAGAGGAGGACACCGATGTCATTGCACTGAGCACGAAATCCACGATAGAGGAGCCTGGTGGGTTTGTTTCCAGCTATTTCAGGTTATTACTTACTACTTAGGGCTGTTTTGGGCTCTTTCGGGCTCTTGCATGTTATTTCCTCCCCTGCATTTACCATACCTGCCAAGGAGGAGGACACCGATGTCATTGCACTGAGCACGGAATCCACGACAGAGAAGCCTGGTAGGTTGATGTCTGGCTCACTGCTGACGAGGGCGAACAAGGCGGCCATGTTTGAGGCATGGATGGACGTGCTGGCGGAGGACTTGCCCACTTGGTTGAGGGCGTTCATTACCTGATGTGCAATCCAGAGGTGGGTTGGTGATGGTGGGGGTGGGTGGGTGGTGACTTGCCAACTTGGTTGAGGGCGTTCATTACCTGATGTGCAATCCAGAGGTGGGTTGATGTTGATTGTAAGGGTGGGTTAGTGGTGGTGGTGGTGGTGGTGAGGGTGGGTGGGTTGTTGGTGGGGTGGTGGGGTGGTGTTGGTGGGGTGGGTGGGTGGTGGGGTGGGTGGGTGGTGGTGGTGGTGGTGGGTGGGGGAGGGTGGGGGGGGCAGAGGGGTTGGGGGGGGTGGGGGGGGTAAGGGTGAGGGTTGGGGGGGGGGGGGTCGTTGAGGGCGGGTAGGTGGGTGGACTTGCCCACTTTGTTGAGGGCGTTCATAACCTGATGTGCAGAATTAAAAATTGAATTTTAATGCAATGGGCTGGCTTACCTCAGGGAGCATTTCTCTGCATGGATTGCTGCCCTCCCACCAGGGCATCTGCATCACTAGCACCACCACCACTAACACCACCACCACTGCCACCACACCACAGCTCCACTAACACCACCACTACAACAACTACCACCACCACTACCACAGCTCACTTACCTCAGGGAGCATATCTCTGCATGAATCGCTGCCCTCCCACCAGGGCCTCAGCACTGCTACCACCACCACCACTACACCGCCACCACCACACCACAACTACCACCACCACCACTACCACCACAGCTCACTTACTTCAGGGAGCATATCTCTGCATGAATCGCTGCCCTTCCACCAGGGCCGCAGCACCGCTACCACCACCACCACTACACCGCCACCACCACACCACAACTACCACCACCACCACAGCTCACTTACTTCAGGGAGCATATCTCCGCACGGATTACTGCCCTCCCACCAGGGCATGAGCATAGGCGAGGCGAGGAAGACGAAGAAATCGAGGCAATGCTTCAAGAGCGGACGGTCCTGTGGTAGAGGACAGAACACGTAATTAGCCTACAGAAATTGATATGTAATCAGGTGGTAGAGGAGAGATCACGAGACCAGATAAGAAGATGAAGTAATCGTGGCAGTGCTACAGGAGCGGACGGTCCTGTGGTGAAGGAGAGAACACGCAATTAGCTTCTAGTAATTTATATGAAGTCAGGCGGTAGAGGAGAGATCACAAGACCAAATAAGAAGATGAAGTAATCGTGGCAGTGCTACAGGAGCGGACAGTCCTGTGGTAGAGGAGAAAACACGTAATTAGCTTTTTTTGCCCCATAATATGCAATTAGCTTTTTGGCCCCATAACACACAATTAGCTTTTTTGCCCCAAAACACGTACTTGGAGTTATTGGTATGATGATCCATGTGCCTTCTCATCTATTCGAGTGAGCCAAGACCAAATAAGAAAATGAAGAAATTGAGGCAATGTTCAGGAGCGGTCCTGTGGTAGAGGAGAGAACACGTAATTTGCTTGTAGTAATAGATATGTAGAAGATGAAGTTTTCGAGGCTCACTTGGGGGTTCTGCGCCTGGCGGACCAGGTGGAGTGTCACCATCTGCAAAGCCTGTGCAACCACTGATACCATCATCACAGCATTTGCAAGCGACTCACATGGGGGTTCTGCACCTGGTTCACAGCTTCCATCACCCATGTAACCATCACCTATGTAACCATCACCACTGATACCATCATCACAGCATTTGCAAGCGGCTCAATTGGTGGTTGGCCCCAGTGAAAGCAAACAGGCTGGCCCCCACACACCTCGTAATAAGGCGGATTATTTATTTATTTGTCAAGAGGCTCACTTGGTGGTTGGCCTCTGTGAAAGCAAACAGGCTGCCCCCCACACACCTCGTAATAAGGCACACTGTGTATTTATTTATGTATTTATCAAGAGGCTCACCATGGGGTTGGCCTCAGTGAAAGCAAACAGGCTGGTGCCCTGAACCTCACACCACGTAATAAGGCGTACTGGGTATTTATTTATTTATTTATCAAGAGGCTCACCTTGGGGTTCTGCGCCTGGCGGACCAGGTGGAGTGTCACCATCTGCGTGGCCTGTGCAGCCAGGAGCTCCTTCATTTGCCCCATGGTCTCAGTCAGGAGGTCCCTCATCTGCAGAAAGGTCTCGGAGTCCGAATGCAAAGCTTCCGCGTGATGCTGCAAACCGTCAGACACCGCGTGGCCGAGCGCCCACACCGCGGTGTTCGCCAAGTCCTCGGATGAGACTGTCCTCGTGAGTGAGTTGACATCCGTGGGGGACTTGCCACTGCTGTCAGTGCTGGCAGTGTTGTTGGTGTTGTTGCCGGGGCTGGGGGGGTGATTCACTGGGGGTAGTTGGCCAATGGAGGTGGCCACAGTCATGGTGTAGAGCAGCAGGCTTGGCTCGTAGGAGTTGCCGTTGACGGCAAGCACAGTGATGAGCACAAGGGCGTTGTCCATGATAGACAGTGGCACCTTCTGGGGCGCTTTCAGACACGTATCCAGTGCTGCAGGCAGGCAGGCAGGTGGGGTTCAGGGTTTAGGGTTTAGGTTCAAGTGCTGCAGGCGGGCGGGCGGGCGGGGTTTAGGGTTTAGATTCCAGTGCTGCAGGCAGGCGGGCGGGCGGGTTTTTAGGTTTGGGGCTCAGGTTCAAGTGCTGCAGGCAGGCCAGCGGGGTTTAAGGTTTAGGGCTCAGGTTCAAGTGCTGCAGGCTGGCCAGCAAGGTTTAAGGTTTAGGGTTTAGGTTCCAGTGCTGCAGGCAGGCGGGCGGGGTTGAGTGTTTAGGGTTTAGATTACAGAGCTGCAGGCAGGCGGGGGCAAACTCTGAGGGTCTGTTTGTGTGCATGTGCTTGTGCGTGAGTGCGTGTATGAACTTGATCGTGTTTGATCATGTACATGTATTTGTGTCTATGTGTAGTTGAATGTGTGAGTGACAGTTTGCTTGTGAGACAGTGATGGTGGTACATCTGTGTGTATGTGTGTGTGTGTGTGTGTGTGTGTGTGTGTGTGTCTTAAATACACTTCTTAATGATGTGAAGAACGTGTAGGGTGGCAAAAGGATACAGGATGACAAAATGACTTAAGTGAGCTCACGACACCACACTCATAATCAGCAACTGCACACTTATATTAATCATACTTAGAATGTGCATGAGGGCAACAGGAGCAGGAGTGGCAACAACATTCGAGCTGAATCCTTGGCATTGCTGATTTGAGTTTAAAACCTAAGCCCTAAACCCTATAAGTCGGGAGGCCCCCCTCCTGGGGAGAAATTCCTTTCATAACTAAAAAACAACTGCGCACTTTTCTTGATAGCAGCTACGGCTTCAGGTGTGTCTAGCCTGATGATATTAGCCACGCTGACAAAGCATAGGGAGTGGAGGACTGACAACGTCAAGGTGAAGGCAGACAGATGCGATTCCGATACCAGCTCCCCTGCTGCGAAGGCATCGCCGCAGATTGTGAGACAGGTGACTATAGACTCCAGACCACACATGTCCCCGATCTCCTCGACCAAGGTCCTAAATAGGGAGGGAAGGGAGGTAGACAAGCAGTTAGTCACTAGAACGTATTTGGAGTTTGAATGGATGCATGTCCCCAATATCATCAACCAAGATCCTCAATAGGGAGGGGAGGGATGTAGACAAGCAGTTAGTCACTAGCACCGTTCCTGAGTTTGAATGGATGCATGTCCCCAATTTCCTCAACCAAGGTCCTAAATAGGGAGGGAAGGGATGTAAACAAGCAGTTAGTCACTAGCACCATTCCTGAGTTTGAATGGATGCATTTGTTGGCGGAGCCCCCTCTCCCGGGGGGCGGGAGCCTCCAGATTCGCCCCGTTGTCCGTCTGTGCGTTCGTCTGAAAACTTGAAGCCTGACCCGTCAGCCAACTGTCTCATAATAACTAACCGGCTTTGGTCAGCTCCGGTCCGTTGCCACCTGTAGTTCCGTTGCCAACACACTCCGCCAATTTTCCGCGTCGCTTGAGTTGCTGCATTAGACTTGTTTAGTTTTGCTGCTTGCACCACACGCTGCGGAGGCAGGGAGGGATCCGCACGTGGGAGACCAGCATTTACCATGGCCCAACAAGGACCTTTCTGGTCAGCCTAGCTCGCAGGGGACCCAACTCCCAGCACACAGTGGATGCGCTTGATTGGACGTTCAGCTTTACATGACCTGGGCAAGTCTCTAAACTGTCTAATCGGCTTAGCATGCTCCCTGGTTTCTGTGGGTATCACTAGGGGGAACTTGGAAATGGAAGACGGTGAGCAACCCATCGTTCGCGGGTAGAGAACGGTCTACCACCTCAACTGGACAAGCTACCATCGTGGTTGACAACGACCTGGAACGCTCAGGGTGACCGTAGGAAGAATCGAACCCCAGACCCTGCTTCATTTAAGCGATTTGGTGTACCACTAGACCAATCGTATCATGGCCATTAACATGCCTGTGCAAGTAATCAGGCTGCTGTGGGTGCGGAAGCATGGCTGAGGACATGCGTGTGCATGTGATGATAATGATGATGATGATGATGATGATGATGATGATGATGATGATGATGATGACATTTCCCTGGTGCCCTACTGGACTCCAAATGTGCCCGCAGCTTGACGGAGTCAAGAGGGACTTAGTGATCAAGACCTTGAACGCGACTACAGTGATTCTTCTTCAATCGATCATGGCCACTCAAAAGCAGGGATTTCCTTTTCGGCTTTTCTTAGCAGCTTCTAGGCAGCTCCCTGGGCCAGCCACTGTGCCAAACCCAAACATTTCAGGAGTCCTGGGTAGCCAATTGAGTGAGCTTCAAGGTGCTGTAGGTGGTGTAAGATTTTGCTGAAAAGCCAGCCAAGGGAGCTGCCTAGAAGCTGTTGCTCAGCTGTTGTTGAAGCTGGACAAAAAGATATGGTCAAAGTAGAGCAAAGCAAGGCTCATGCATGAAGCCTTGGATTGAGAAGGCTGCCAAGGTTTCCAACTCTGTCAGTGCTTTACTTTTCGTCTACGAGCAGCAGCTTCTAGGTAGCTACCTGACTCATCCACTGCGATACGCACCAAGATTTCAACCGTCCAGATTACTCATGACATCTGTGTCTAGGTTTGAAAGACTGTGTTTGGTTTGGTTGGGTAGGCAAGCAGGGGAGCTGCTGAGAAGCTGCTGCTCGTCTGAAAAGAAAAGCCCTGGTCTCTGCCTGTTTGGCTTTCGTGGACTTGGACTGAGGAGGGAATCGTGGTCATCCATAGAGTGGATGGCACCATGGTGTTATCGGAGATATCCAACAGGCGACAAGGTTTAACACATCAGAAATGATCACTGGGAGGCATTGATCATATCAATAACAAAAGCATGTTTCCTCTTTCTATTGATAGTGGTGATCATGGGCCTCTAGCACCATGAGGGCACATGTGGTGGGGGTGGTGGTGGTACAGCTGCTGCTGGTTGCATTGTTTTGGTGCCAGATTGGACTACAGATGTGCCCACTGCTTGGTGCCAAGGGGGGGGGTTATGAGGGGGGGCTTAAGTGGAGGCCTGGAGAGCACAATGCAAATGCAACCAGCATCATACATACATGCAGTACCCCAAGGATATGCTGCATGCGTCCATGATCACCCCCGTGCCCGAGTGTTGTTACCTGTCGATGCCTCTGCATTCCCGGCAGTGGCAAAGGCTGAGTACTGAGGGCAAAGACGCCGATAATGCATCGCAGACTGCATCCAGGGTGGGCTCTGTCGCGGCCAGGGCCAATAGCTTGTCGCGCACGTCAGAATGTCCCTGCATTCAGGAAGAACGTCGTGGAGTTAGGACAGGAACTTCGGGTCATGGAGCAGTTAGGAGGAGACTGCGTAAGTAAGGAACTGCGGGCTATTAAACAGTTAGCAGGAGAATGAGAATATTTCCAGCGCCAGGCTAGCCGTTATATCGAATGGAGCGTAGAGAACCCTGGAATCCCTCCCCCCGATGGGTACAGGCATAAGCTGGCTGGTCAGTTCTTGCCGAAACGACCGCGAAGGTCTTCGGCCTGTTGTCCAATATCGAACGCGGAGCCGAATGCAATGCAAACTTGAAGAGGTCGCATCCGGACAAATCCTCCTGATCTTCATGTTCGCCGTCTCACCTCTAAAGTCCCGACATAGGAGTCGCAATGATTGCACGGCATGGCTGAAACGGCCGTGCGGATTGAAGAAAAAAAGCTTTGTCTACGTTTTACAGCTTGTTTCCAACCAGTTGGAGGTCCGGTTGAGCGGCGGTTAAATTCGTTATTTTCGGCGCTAACCGGTGTTTGGTCGGAAACACAAAAAGTTGAGGTCCGGTTAAAGACCAACTGCCCCGGTTGGTTCAACGGCGCACCCCCCCCCCCCGCCGTTGAAGAAAGTTGAGGGGCGGTTAAATTCGGTTGTTGCATTAGATCTGGTGACGTCACGAAATTGGCGCGCGCCTCTTAAAAATCATGCTGCTTTGGAGTGCCGCATCCTTTCTTTCTTTTTCGGACACTCATCATTGATCGCACGGTTTCACCAAGATGGATTCGCAGCAGCAGGGCACCGTCCCTGCCACGCAATTTTCGACTGATCTTCCTGAGGGGCATGTGGTGTATCATACGGATACAACCATGAGATTCCCCAATCGGACAACACGTTTTCCTCATACACCACAGGGCAGGCGCAGATGCGTGTTCTAGATCTGGACCCGCGCCAGCAGGAAGAACTACGCCAATTTGAGGTGCATCGGCTGCAACAGCTGCAACAGCAGCAACAGCAACAGCAGCAACAGCAGCAGCATCAGCAAGGAGCGGGATAAACGCTGAAATCAGCGTCTGGATAGCGAGGAAGTGCTGCGCTGCGCATTTGACACGTTGATCCATTTTGAGATGACCTGGCCAGATGCAAAAGACTGCTCAACTGGTGGAATGTTTCCAACCAGTTAAGGGTCCGGTTAGAGGTCGAGTCTAAACCCTCCGAAACACAATCCTTAACCGGACCTCCAACTGGTTGGAAACAAGCTGTTAGTGGCCAGTTCCAATCAAATGTGTCAGACACAGCAAAGGGAGATGAAAATATACGAATGGCGAAGGCGCAGAAGTTGGGTAAGTACTGCCAAGCAGTTATCCCTCTACCGATGTGTTATGTAAAACGTCGTACGTATAACCGTTGTAAATGTAACTGTTGCAAGTTGCGCCAGTCTGGCCAGAACAACCGAACACCGCGGGTGCTCCGTGCCCGCACGAATACACGAATATGATGTTCCTTCATTGTAGTGGATTTCACCTAATTTACTTTCGCCTCAAAATCGGTAGGCAGGCGGAGGAGGCGATAACGAACAATCGCTGTTATTTACTTTCTCGTTTCGGCCGTCTGGCGACTAAAAGAAGGGCATTAAACTACCAGCCATATTGAAGCTAAGAACCAGTGAGAACCCGTAAAAAGTAGCCCGAGAGAACTGTGGCAGGGGACAAGTAGCTAATTAGCAGCAATGACGCAGAATTCGGGGCGCCAATTCCTTTCAAAATATATTCGGATTCCTTCTAAAACTCTTTTCGATCTTGTAGCATTAGTACAACGTTGGAACAAATGCCCAGTCAACTAATTCCGCTTTTCTCGCCAACTCGTATTTGAGCAACGCAAAAATAGGCTTAGGCATCATTCTAGTTCATAGCACACCTTCCTTGGTGGTCGAGAGTAGTTTCCATTAGTTCCCAGTATAACTTCCAACACCAGCAAGCTTGTGAGGTCTATCGCCCAGTGAGACCTGTCGATGGGGGAGGAAATCCTTCCACTGTGGAAGCGGTGAGCCGGTGGCCATCCGCCCTATCGGCCATCCAAAGGAGTGACCGACGTGCCAGCTCATTGTCGTGCACCGCCACCTAATCACATTGATTTGCCGGCTCGAAGGTTGTACAACGCCACCTCATCGCTTGAGACATGGGCAGCATGGGGCGAGATACTCGCAACCTCGGAATTTCGAAAAATATATGCCCATTGATGCGAACAGCTTCCTCTCTTTCTTGCACAATTCTGCTGCCGAAGCTTCGTTTCCTGGCGGGGGTGCAGGAGCCTCGTTCTCAGCCTCGTTTCGAGCAGTGCACACCCCCACTTACACGTCTGAAACTCGATCATGGATAGGCTTCGTTCACAGCCTCGTTCAGCTATAATAAGCCAGCAGAGCATACTACGCCTCGCCTCGTGAACTTCTTTTGTTGGAATGAGTTTGAATGAGTTTGAATGTGTTTGATAGCATGCGAGTTATGGAGTCACTGGGTGAGGGAGGTGGCGCTGATGCTAAACACGGGTCAGAGCTGAGAATCAATTGAGCGCAAATTTGCAGATTTTGCAAGAAAGAAAGGAAGCTGTTCGCATCACTGGGCAAATATTTTTCAAAGTTCCGAGGTTGCGAGTATCTCGCCCCTTGGCCCTTGCTGCCCACTTCTCAAGCGCCTGCGCAGGCGCCACAGATATGCCTTTGAGCCGGCAAATGAATGTGATGAGGTGGCGGTGCACGACCTATGAGCTGGCACGTCGGTCACTCCTTTGGATGGCCGATAGCGATAGGGCGGATGGCCGACGGCGCGCCCCGTGGGGGTTAAGCTAGGGCCAGATTTGGTTACACGTTTTGGCATGTCTCTAAGCCGGTACTGGTTCGAATGGAACCGGGTAATTTTTTTGTAGAGTTTCAGTCGACCCCCTCGTGGTGAAGTTTCGCAAAAAAAATGCCGGTTCCGCCTGAACCAGCACCTCCAAATAGTGGCCTCAACATGCCCCAAATAGACGAAAATCGGGCAAACAAGTTACCATTTTTTCCTTTTTTTTGAGCCAAAATTGTAAGCTCGCCTTAAAACACCCTTGGCCAAGATGCAAAACATTTTTGAAAACGACAATTCCTCCCGTTCTGGGTTTCAGATAGAATTTGGCACATATCGTATAATTTGACCCAAAATGTGCCTGAAATGGCACATATCTCATGTTTTCAGAGTCTCATCCAAGTTGGAAACTCTTTACAAGTTGCAAATCATTAGATTGCATCCTCCCAGCAGATTCTAACCAGGTGAATTTGATGTAGAAGTTGAGGAGGTCACCCATTTGACATACACTTGCACCATGCCAGCCATTCCCAACCCTTACAGGCTGGCATACCGACCCGCAGCAGTCGGAACGAGAAGCAGGATCACGCAGTTTCTGACAATTCAACTTCAGGCAATATGATAGATGGCACAATTCGATGGCGGTTGATCGATTCCACAAGTGTTCTGCCATATCTAACCGCCATATCTCACACCGTACACGGAGATTCACTCATCCCCTGAAACCTTGCAAGCAAAACCTTCTCCTCGGATTGCGGAACTCGCAGTTCAGTTTTCCATTTCTTAAGCCACGCCTGCACACCAGCGCGCGCCCTTTTATTGTCGTGTCAGGAGTGGTCCCATAGTCTCTCCAAGCGGCCTCGTCTTTCACTCTCGCCAAGGTAAGAACATCACCACTGGTTGAGAGTAAACAACGATTTGTAGCTGTCAGCTAGCGCGCCTGATCGAAGAGCTAGCTGCTACTCGGCAGTATGGTAGACTTATTCAATGACGTCCCAAGCTCGAACTTAAAGTGAGTAACAGCGCATCACCAGAAGACTACAGGGTCATCGTCTGCTACACGATCAAGGTAGTGCGGTTCGGAGTGCTTTTCGACCCCCACGAAAAAATCAATTTAATACGATGGAAGCGCATGCAAAGGCGAACGCATGCAACCGTATAATGTATCGAGTTTTTTAGCTTTCGAGGTTAGTGTCAGTTGTGGCGGTTGAGCTTGGGCCTGCCTTTTGTTGATGCAACCTTGGACAACAAATAGGTCCGTCGCATGCGCCAACTTTGGCCGAGCTGCTTTGCTGCTGCGTCTTCGGAATGGCGTATTCAAGGCAGCATTTGTCAGGGAGTTGTCTCTTTCGGTCCCACCTGCCTGGCTGGCTGGGCTATACGAGGACTAACTCCGACTAGGAGCGATGAGGCCCTTGAGGAGCGCGGCACTGACTTGACCTCTTGACTTCCACTCCACTCCACTCCACTCCACTCCACTCCACTCCACTCCACTCCACTCCACTCCACTCCACGCCACTCCACTCCACTCCACTCCACGCCACTCCACGCCACTCCACGCCACGCCACGCCACGCCACGCCACGCCACGCCACGCCACGCCACGCCACGCCACGCCACGCCACGCCACGCCACGCCACGCCACGCCACGCCACGCCACGCCACGCCACGCCACGCCACGCCACGCCACGCCACGCCACGCCACGCCACGCCACGCCACGCCACGCCACGCCACGCCACGCCACGCCACGCCACGCCACGCCACGCCACGCCTCGCCACGCCACGCCACGCCACGCCACGCCACGCCACGCCACGCCACGCCACGCCACGCCACGCCACGCCACGCCACGCCACTCCACTCCACTCTCCACCTTGCCTTACTTTACCATCCTTCCCTTTTGGTAACTTGAAGCAAATATCAGTAAGGAGCACATAGACAATCTGGTACTCGTGACAATTGTTACTTTGCCACGGGGCTCGAGGTCGATCTTAAACTTCAACGCTAATTTAAACTTTAACTTGGTAATATAGTTTTAGTCAGTCATTTGGCTGCTCGCCGTAGTAAAAATAAAGTTACCAGAAACACACACGGGGCGTGAAGGCGTGAAGGCGAAGGAACCTTCGGGCTTGCACTGGTGAAGGTTGCTGCAGGTGCTCATGATGAAGACACTTCCAGCTTGCCTCTGCATGACGCCTTCCCCTTCCCCCTATTTTTGAGGCGCCCTGAGACTGAGGATGTTGTCTAAGCAGATTATTCCAATTTCCGAAGTCGATGAAGATGGGGAAAAAGGGGGCTCTCGCCCCGTCGGCCAAGTGCCCACTCAGATGTTCGGAGGAAAACCCAAGGACATCCCCGGCTCTGACAGCTCGTCAGATTCGAAGGTAAGTCTTAAACATTGGCTGTAACATTGTTACATGACCCATGGAAAGAATCGCCCTGTCGGCCAAGAGCCCGTTCAGATGTTCAGAGGAGGACCCAAGGACATCCCCGCCTCTGACAGTTCAGCAGATTCAAAGTCTTGATCACTGGCTAAGGTTTAGATTTGAGAAATAATCAAGTTCAAGGTCTTGGACTGGCTAAGGCTACGATTGTAGTACAGTCATCAAGTTCAAGGTCTTGAACATAGTTACATGGCACATTGAGAGTATCGCCCCGTCGGCCAAGAGCCCGTTCAGATCTCAAGGGAGCATCCTAGGACATCCCCAGCAATGATAGCTTTGTAGATTAAAAGTCTTGAATATTGCAGTGGTGTTTTTTTCAAATCTGAAAGAGCAAATATTATCACTTTTTCGAATTCGCCTCCTCGCTGGACAGCATCCTTAAAACGATTTTAGTCGATTTTACGGTCGTAATATATTACGGAAAAATTCCCTGAAACATTGGCTGGGACTATGATTGGAGCCATGTACGTTACCGGCAAGATCTTACCAATGTACCGGTTTGTATGTTGCAGTCCAGGGGTAGGCCAAATAGGCTACGACTTGCCTAACCATATAGGAAGGTTTAAAAAAGAAAAAGCACCGATGAACTGAAACCAATATATATATGGTTTGCTGATGGTTTTTAAATAGCTACAGGTTTCAATTCCAGCTTAAATATCACAAGATGTAACAATGAACCAATCCTAAGAAAACACTCAAATCGAGGAAACGAGGAAGAGAGTATCGCCCTATCCTACCAAAAAAATCGACAATAAAATCAAATGAAATCCTGGTACTGTTTTTTACTACCGAAGACGGCAAGCAGCCAAATTGCTAGCTGGAGCCATGCAACCAAGTTCAAGTACATTAATCAGGTTAAAGGTCTTGAACATACTTGCTTGACCCATGGGTGCGAAACTACGGAATGGGGATACGATACTTTTGTATGATGCAGACGGTTGGTTTTACACGGATGTAACGATTTCAATTTCAGACGGTCGGATGCCTGAGGCAGGGTACTTCAGGAGGTCCTCCAGCTCTGCTGCCTGAGACGCAACCATTTGTATAGCCTGCGTCCTGAGATGCAACGGACCCTTCGACGTTGAACCTCCGACGGAGGACGCAGCGTCCTGAACAACCCTGACCTGGAGGTGAATATATCCGAGTTCCAATTCTTCTTCTTCTCCTTCGTACGTAACCCAACAGTTCCCCTTAACAGCTGAACTGACTTCGCCTCCTTACCAGTTTATGTTTCCGGTCCTACAGTACTGTTGAAGCCTGTCAGGTCAAATAAGACAAGAGCTTCTTCTTAGTTACAGCCATTCAGGGGATGTGGGTCTCGGATTACTTACACTTTTCCAGGCATTTTTTGGCGGAGCCCCCCCTTCTGGGGGGCGGGAGCCCCCAGGGTTACCCATTTGTCTGTTTGACTGACCGACCGACAGAACAATTGAAGTCTAACACGTCAGCAGCCTAATGCCTCATAACTAACTGGCTTCGGTCAGCTCCATCCTTACCATATGGCGTTCCGTACGTTGCCAATACACTCCGCCAATTTCCAATAGGACCTGTTCAACAATTCTCAGAATTCTCGATTTTCATGCCTAGACAAGAAATGGTTGATATTATTTCGATACCGTGTATACTCGGGTGCTTTTGATTTTTGTTTAAGCACGGAGTCTCATTCACCTTCGTGGTGTCAAGTAGACTTTAAAATGAAATGTAATGTAACGTAATACTATTTTGATTTATTTGGAGCACGTTACTGTGCAGATCTGTTCAGACAAATGAGGTAGGACGAACAGGCCAGGGTACTTCAAACGGCCAAATTGGCTAGCGCTTTAGCGCACTTGAAAACAAAAAACTGCGCTTTGTAGTGTAAAAAGCGCAAAAATTGCTTGCTGCGCCCACAGGGGGTTGCGAAAACTGCGCTTAAAGCGCAGAGGGGGTCAAAAAGTCAGCGCTCAAAAGCGCGCGCTTTGAATTACCTTGGGACAGGCAAGAGGTACCTATGATGAAATTTGATGAATTCCTTACATTATCTGTTATTGTCCGTCGAGTCGGACACTGAGTTGGCATAGCACACGCGTGGTCCTGTGGCCCCAGGACCCGGGTTGCCTGCCGCCGGGCCATAGGCTAGCTATGGCCCGCACGTGTCTTCGGAACCTTCCTGAAGACTGAAGAGCAGATAGCTTATCATCGCAACTCGTGCGGCTATATAGAAAAGGAAGTCTTCAGGAAGGTTCCGAAGACACGTGCGGGCCATAGCTAGCCTATGGCCCGGCGGCAGGCAACCCGGGTCCTGGGGCCACAGGACCACGCGTGTGCTATGCCAACTCAGTGTCCGACTCGACGGACGATAACATCCCCCCCAATTCAAGGAATTCTTGGGTACAAGAATCCCTGGAATTAGCTGAGGGGCATAAAGAAAAATACAGGAGTATAAAGGGCTGACAGGGCTATTTAGATATGCTAACGGCTGGCAAGAGGAACTGTAAATAATAAATTATTTGGAGCATTTGGGTCAGTCCAAAGGGGTGCAGCACATTGAGGGCAGGGATCTTTAGGTCAGTTTCTGCTGGGGGCCAGGAAGGCTGCAGGGGGAGGCATGAGAGGAACTAGGAGTATAAAAGGCTGACTGGCTGTAAGCAACTTCTTTCTAGGTAGACGTCCCCCGCTGGCTCATGTAATCAATCCAGATGGAGAGATATGCTGAGATACTTCCAAAGTCATCTATAAGGTAGCTGTAACTCAGAGTAGACTACTAATACTATGGGAGGCTATGGACTATACTTGAGAGTCAGGACAGCATAGGAGACAGGCTGAGGCACAGGAGAAGCTGCCAGGTAGCTGCCAGTGGGGCTGCCAGGATGTCTGTCAGATAGGACTGATTCCCCCCATAATTTGGGATTACCCTAAATTAGAGAATTGCAGACATGCTGTAGAAGCTAAGAGAGAGATACTAAAGAACAAGAATACAGCAGTACATGGGGAAGTACTGAACAGCACATTAATCCTAAAGTGTTCATGGCTAAAACAAATCATGTCAACTATGATAAAGTTAGGTACCAGATGCTGGGTATCCATCAAGGTCCAGTTGGGTGTGGAGTTTCTCCAGGAGGGTGGAGAAAGATTTCCTAGACATTTTTGGGGTGTCCAGCATGTTGATGAATGTGAAATCCATAGGGCTCCAGTGCATGCTGAGGTTGTTGACACACATTACTCTGCCCCCAGGATACACACAGCTGATGGGGTGCATGAGCATCTTGGGCCAGGAAACCAGTACTCTTGCATGTGCTTGGACCATAGCTGCTTGTAGGCATATGGCCCACTGGATGGTGGGCCTGGCAGCTGTGGAGACAGTGGGGTATATGTGTACCATGTGTTGCAATCTGTTGACATGCTTGAGGAGGGGTCCACAGACTGTTGTGCATCGGTCTGCTGGGGAACTTGAACATTTCAGCAGCTAGAAGGCAGGGAACTTGGTGGCTAGCTGGGCAATGAGGATGGGGACAGGTTGTCTAGGCCTGATGCTGAAGGCTCTAAGGGGGGAAGGGGAATTGTTGAGGGTATGCAGCAGGGTTCCAAACTTGGTCCTGGAGAGGCCAGAGTTGTTCAGGAAATGGACTGGGTGGGTGTTCATGTTGACATGGGCTAGGGGCTGATCAGGAGAGAGAGAAGTGGCTGAGGGAATCCATTGGTCAAATCTAAGGGCTTGGGATAGCTCCTGTTGGGTGGAGGACCCATGTCCATCAATAGGATAGGGACTCTCATAGCTGGTTCTGGCTTGGTCCAGCAGGATGTCCATCTCTCTTCTGGCTTGTGCTTCTGTCAGATTACACAGCTCATCATGGGGAACAGTGGGCATCTGCTGGCTAGGGGCTGTGGAGTAATCAGTGTCTGGGATGAAGTCATGGGATGATGTGGTATACAAGTCATCTTCCAGCAGGTCTTGTTGGTGTGGTGAGAATTCCCCCCCATTGTCTGACTGGATAATGGAGGGAACGATGGGTTGAACAAGGTCAGGCATGTCATCCTCACCGTTTGCTGGAACCAGGTCTGGTAGACTGCTAGAGCTGCTGGCAGTGTCATGGGGAATGGTGCAACTGGCAGCAGCAGCATCATTGTAGCAGATGTTCTTGAGGTCTTGTTGGGTGACCATCATGATGACAGAAGGATGGGGATTACAGGGGTATGGGGAAGAGGGAGGGATCTTAGAGGTGCTAGTGATGTAGAGTCCATGCCGTTTAGGGCATAAGAGAATAGTCTTGGAGCCCTTGGCAGTGGGGAGGGAGAGGGTAGCAGCAACACTGGATGCATGGAGTTGGAGGTTGGGGCAGAGTTTGTGTGCTGCATGCAGGCTGAGTATGTTGACCACAGTCAAGGGTGGAGCAATGAGCACATCGTTGAGTGTGATCAGGGATCCAAGGTGACCCCTGATGTTGGCTTTTCCCTTCTGGAGGCAGAGCAGTGGTGATGCTCCAAGGTCTGCCAGGTGGAGGCTAATAGGCTGGGGGAGATCCTGAATGTCATGCAAGATGGACGGGTTACTGGTGCAGTGGGAGTGGGCTGCACAGTCTAAAATCCACTCTGTCAGGAGGGCTGTCTGGAACTGGGCATGAGCACCCTTATCATCATCATCATCAGAGGTGCCATCACTGGAAACTAGGGCTGGCATAGACTCATCTCTCCTACTATGGCAAGCATCAGGATCAGGTGGGGGTCCAGAGAAAGCAGTGTCATCCATGGGAGCATGGGAGTCAGACAGGGGTTTTGACTTGCCTCTTGAGTCAGCAAACTGGAGGGGCTGTGGGTCATCAGAAGTTAAGGCCATGAAGTTGTGCTCATCCTCATTGTCCGTTGTGGACTGGGAGGTGGAACAGTCATCATCTGCAACATGGGCATGCCCACGTCTGTCACGACGTCCTCTGGTGTCTCTGGCAGATGCTCTGCTGTCTCTCCTAGGAGACTTGGACTTGCTGGATGACCTCTTGGCTGCATCCTGGGGGGGTGGTGAAGATCGTCGTCGTGCAGATGTGGATGAGAACGGTGGGGGCCTGTACTTCAGCTCTGTGAGGGGGCTAGGGCAAGTGATTGAGTTGTGCCCATAGCCATTGCAGTTCCAGCATGTCATTTGAGTAGATGGGAGACGGTCCTTTCTTGGGCGGCCTTGGAAAGCAGCAGCTGCCATGTGCTCAGTCTCTTCTGGGGAGATGCTGGGGTCAGAGATCTGGTTAGACACCTGGTACCTGATGATCTGGGTCTGAAAAGAGGCAAAATCAGGGCATACACAGTTGTGAAAGGAAAACCTGAATCCATTGTATTCTGGACGAGGTGTAAGTCCTTGAACAATTATGCTGAGGAATGCAGGGATGGAGGTGTTGCTGACCCCATTCACTTGGGGAAGCAAGGTATAGAGCTCATAACTGCGGGAGAGGTATGTTTGTAGTGGCTCAGTAGCTGTCATGCTGAGGTTATACATGGATCTCACTGCTCCTGTCTCGAGGTCAGAGTTCCTTTGTCCATATGATGTCTTGAGGAACCTGTAGGCTTTAGCAGCAACGTTAGTGTTAGCTAGGATGGCCTGTTGGATGGGTTCAGAGCAATGCTTGAGGATCTCATTCAGTGCAACAGCGTTCTTTACCATGTTGATTGGGTAGGGAACAGCACGAGCCGCAATAGCTGCATTAGCATTGTCCACATTCGGGTAATGGGACTCCTCCAGAGGGTATCCGTCGGCATCTGCTGGCTCACCGGCGGGGACAACGTCCTTCGCTGCTTCAATGGCAACGGAGATGCACCCCGGGTGGGACCTGAGGTGACGGAGGAGGAAGGGTCCAAACTTGTGCCATGGGACAGCAGGCGTGCCGTCGAAGATGAGTGCAGGGAGCTTGGTTGGAGTCGCCATGGTGTCTGTCGCGGCGCTGGGGTCTTGGGGTCTTGGTCTTCACACCGGGTTAATAAACCGGCCTGTGGGTAATCCGGGTGTGAAGCTTGTCGGGCTTCAGTCTTCGGTGTCCGGTTCGGAGGTAGAGGTGATGGAGTGTTGACAGCAAAGGGGGAACCAAATGGGTCTTGTTGGTCTGGAATGGTGGAGATAGTAGCAGGAAGTGGGGAATGGGTGACGCAATTTACAGGGTAGGGGGGGGGGGGGGGGGGGAGGGAGGGGGGGGGGGGGTCTTCGAGGGTGTGCAGGGTTGATACTCCGTGGCACAAGCAAACCTTGTGGGATTGCGCAACGCTGTGTGTGATCTGATGAGTGTGCAACTCACGTCAAAGATCTACTCAGACTCCTGGACTGCGTCTACGTTTCGTCTGTGACGGATGGTAGAGACAACGGGAGAGTTGTGTGGGCAGTAGGCGAGGCAGCGCAGGTTAGATTTCTCAAGTGAATACGTAGACAATCCAGGGCCAAAAGCAGTACTCAAGCCGTCGAGCTAGTCTGAGGGAAAACTGTCACCTTGTGCAGGGCTGAAGATCCACTTGGCACGGGCGCAGGGGCGCTGTCTGCGGGTAGCGGTCGGGCCGATAACCTTTCAATCGATAGAGTTGTTACACAGTGAAGACTGAAGAGCAGATAGCTTATCATCGCAACTCGTGCGGCTATATAGAAAAGGAAGTCTTCAGGAAGGTTCCGAAGACACGTGCGGGCCATAGCTAGCCTATGGCCCGGCGGCAGGCAACCCGGGTCCTGGGGCCACAGGACCACGCGTGTGCTATGCCAACTCAGTGTCCGACTCGACGGACAATAACATTATCAATTTGGTATTGGGAATGACTAGAGCAAGTCAAAATCTAGCAAAGAGCTTGTTTAAACTGTAATTTGCTTGCGCAGCATTAGACATCAGAAACTAACACAAAATGAACCGGGGGGCTTGGGAAACTATTCCTCATAGCCAATGACCATGTGATATATGATATATCACACCATCAACAGCAACGAAGCAACAGCAAAAAAGTAACGAAGGCCGCCTGGCATATGCTGGCATGCAGAGTTGCTGGTTAGCACACAGACGAAACGATTTCCACTTGACTCAAACAAGCAGCTTATTCTCCTATGACAGCCTTGAACTGTCCACGGAGCTCACCATCAGGGTACTGCAAGGCATCGTATGTAAGAAATGTGGTTAGGTTGGGTTGGGTTTACTGCAAGGCAGCTGCCTACAACGAGGAGTAGCAAACGAATCCATGTTGTGCTTAAGGGCAGGGTTTTTAAATGGGGGGGGGGGGGGGGGGGGGGGGGGGGGGGGGGGGGGGTCTGTCTATGAATATACCTTCTGATTAAGTTGTAGTAGCTTAATTTCGTTGACTGCAGCTTGCAAGCTTCTATCAATTGACTCGTCGCACCGAGCAGTCCTTTTAATGCTACCTATATGTATGTGTATATAAACGTCCCTCCCAGGGCAGTGTAAACAATTCAAGCAGCTGCCCCCCATTTCCCCCCATTCCGTGTATTTAGCCTCGAACTGTCCACGGAGCTCACCATCAGGGTACTGCAAGGCATAGGATGGAAGCAATGTGGTTGGGAAAATCCCATTAGCCTATTTGGCCCACCCCTGGACTGTAACATACATGTATGGGTTGGGGTGGGGGTGAGGTTGGGGTGGGGGTACTGCAAGGCATCGTATGGAAGAAATGTGGTTAGGTTGGGTTGGGTTTACTGCAAGGCAGAGGATGGAAGAAATGTGGTTGGGGTGGGGTGGGTTGGGGAGGGTGGGGTGGGGTTGAGGTTGGGGTGGGGTACTGCAAGGCATTGTATGGAAGAAATGTGGTTAGGTTGGGTTGGGTTTACTGCAAGGCAGAGGATGGAAGAAATGTGGTTGGGGTGGGGTGGGGGTGGGGTGGGGTTGAGGTTGGGGTGGGGTTGAGGTTGGGTGGAGGTGAAGTTGGGGTGGGGTACTGCAAGGCATAGGATGGAAGAAATGTGGTTGGGGTGGGTGGGGGTGAGGTTGGGTGGAGGTGAGGTTGGGGTGGGGTGAGGTTGGGGTGGGTACTGCAAAGCGCAGGATGGAAGACATATAGAGGTGGACGAAGAAAAAATACATAAGTAGTTTGTAGCCTTATCACGAGGCGGAAGGCTAAGTTTCTCAACCCGTTTGCTTGCACTTGTGCCAGCCACCAAACATAGAGGTGAACTAGGATTTTAAGTATGTAAAAATAAATACATAGGATGGAAGACATGGGGAGTTGAACTAGGATGGACAAATAAATACTTAGGATGGAATTAATGGGGATGCTAACTAGGATGTACAAATAAATACACGGAATGGAAGAAATGGGGGAGGTGAGCAGAGTCTAACGCATTTGTAACACATTTGTAACGCACTGGCCAGCTTCAGGTTTGGCCCAAGGTTGGGTCAAAGGAGCTGTATCTGTTTTTAATATATATATATATATAATATATATATATATATATATATATATATACTCACCTTGTTGGTGTGGATGTTAACATAGTAGGCTTCAGCATTCAGCTTCTTTATACTGATACAGTTTTTTTTCACATCTGAAAGTGGTTTTTTCTAGCTTAATAGTTTTAGGCCTACTCCAGGGATAGCGTCTTATAGCCTTTTATAGCTTTTTATTGCTGTTTGAAATATGCTAAGACTAATTTCCCGGCTCACCTTGTTGGTGTGGATGTTAACATAGTAGGCTTCAGCGTCCAGCTTATCTTTGCTGATCACAGATATGTTCAGCATAAACTGCTCAATGTGGAAGGAGAATGATCCAGAGAGGGCAGGGATGTCAAGGCCCATGGGCTCCCCACACCATAGGGCCAGAGCCGCTTTCGGGACCTAACAGTGGTGTGTGTGTGGTGTGTGTGTGTAGGTGGGGGGGTGGGGTGGAGGTGGTAATGGTGGTGCGTTTAGTCAAATAATGGTAAGGCGGTGGGTGGGTGGGGTGGGGGTGGCGGTGGTGGTGGTGGTGGTGCGGTGAGTCAAATAATGGTACGGCAGTGTGTGGGAGGGTGTGTGGGAGGGTGTTTGTGGGGGTGGGGGGGGTGGGGGGGGGTCAAATAAAGGTACGGCGGTGGGTGGGAGGGGGGGTGGTGGAGGTGGTGGTGGTGGTGTGGTGCGGTGAGTCAAATAATGGTACGGCGGTGGGTGGGGTTTAGGTTTATTTTGGGCTCCCACACCATAGGGCCAGAGCCGCTATCAGGACCTATTGCGGTGGGTCAAATAATGATATGGCGGTGGGTGGTTTGGTCGTTGAGGGAGGTTTTTTTTATATATACATATTTGTTTTTTTGGGGGGAGGGGGGGGGGGGGGGGGGGGAGGGGTCAAGTAATGCATTATCACCCCATGAGTTGTTATTAAGTCCATAATTTAAAATAATAAGTTTAAAATATAATACAAATGATGATGATGATGATGATGATGATGATGATGATGATGGTGATGGTGATGGTGATGGTGATGGTGATGGTGATGGTGATGGTGATGATGATGATGGTGATGGTGATGGTGATGGTGATGGTGATGGTGATGGTGATGATGATGATGATGATGATGATGATGATGATGATGATGATGATGATGATGATGATGATGATGATGATGATGACACTTTTCCTGGTGCCCTACTGGACTCCAAATGTGCCCTTGGCTTGAATTGAATTGAAATAGCTTTGAACTGACGTGGGGTTTTCTATTCGGAAGAAGGAAGAGTTATTTATCAAGCTACAGGAATGATACAAACTATATTACCTGCTGCCACTCGGGGAACTCGCGAAATTGCGAAAGGTCGGCAAGCGCTGCAAAACACATGCGGACTGCATACGATGGCCATAATTACTCAAAGCGACTTAATGACCTGGCACTTTTGACTGTGCCGCTGAGCCTTATACCTGCGTTGCGTCATGCTCTGCCTCTTGAAAGGAAGATACCGGTCGCAGAAACACCATCACCTTCTCAATGAATAGAGACCGGCATATCATTTGATGTTGATTAAAGGCGAGTATGATATCATATGTTATCATACAAATTGCATCATATGATACCCGAATGAAAAAAAATTCCAGATTTTTTGAAGAGGGATTAGCCCCATTAAAATGTCCGTTAGTTCGTCCGTTCGTCCGTTCGTCCGTGTGTCACCAACCACATTTTCAGGTTTTATGAAATACATCAAACAAATTGAACATTCTATATTTTTGATGAATTATAAGACTTATTTATACCGGACAAATTCTCACCAGAGCACACATGAGCATCGCAATTCACGAAAAGGAGCTCAGGTTGGGCCCAAAAGCTACAATTATCGGTTAACAATTTGATTTCAGGGTGTTTTGAGCTAACATTTCAAATTTGAACCACTTAAACATGTGCGTATACATAGGTTTGGGAGCAGAATTGTCGTCAAAAATTCGAGGCGAAACATGTAAGCATCACAATGGACGAAACATTCCCCTAGGGCACTTGTGCTATAATTAGCCCACGGATCCCACCTCAGGGCCGTGCGTGGGGCAGGGGCGGGGGCCACCGGGCGGGGGCAGGGGCGGGGGCGGGGGCCACCGGGCGGGGGCAGGCGCAAGCCACGCCACCTGCCGCTGGCCAAAAACCCGTTCAGGAGGACGGGACATACCCACCGGGACATACCGTTCACGGGGGCAGGGGCAAGCCACGCCACCTGCCGCTGGCCAAAAACCCGTTCAGGAGGACGGGACATACCGTTCACGTCTGGGCTGGGCCGAAACATGCAATACATTAAAACCGTAAAATCAACCATACACCTGATTGGCCTCATTTTTCTTGCATCAAATTCTAAAAAAAAAAAATCACTCTACACACATGCATTTCTTTACATTACAGAAACGTTCAATACTGCTTAAAAATCAACAACCCTTCAAAAACTCTCTTTTTCGTCACTTTATAGTTAACAATGCTAAATCATCAATCCATTCGTTGGAATTCAATCAATTTAAAGCCTCCAGGCGCCCCTCAAATTTTATCATATTCGAATTGATACAATTTAAAGCAATTACATGCATTCAAACCACGTAAATTAAATTAAAATGGAAAGGAATAAATCGAATTAAAATAACACAACATTAAATACAATTCAATTTTATTAATATAATACATTGAATTAAGGATTCGAATAATTTCATTCGGGACGCGCCTCCAGGCGCCCTTAATATTGTATATGAATGTTAACTAAAGCCTAGCCAGACTGCAGGTATCATCTCATATCATATGATGACATGATATCATACTGCTGTTCCCTATCAATGAGTACGTAATGGCAGTATGATATCGTGTGATGACGGCGGTCTAGCTAGGCCAAAGTTGCCACTCATATATGATATCATAATCACCTTTTTCACTGGGACTCCTGGCACAACCCAGAGTTGGCTGAAGAACCATGTAACGATTCAAATTGTAATTATAATTACACCCTCTCACTCACCTTCGTGGATGTGGGAGTTGGCTGAAGAACCATGTACATATTCAGATTTAAATTCAAATACTACACTCTCACTTACCTTCGTGGATGTGGGAGTTGGCTGAAGAACCATGTACAGACTCAAATTCAAATTCAAATTAAAATTCAAATTCTATAGTTTCACTCACCTTCATGGATGTGGGACTGCAATTGACACCAATCAGAGCAATGAGGGGTCGACGGGGGCCAGCATAGTTCGTCAAGGAAATAAAGGGGGGGGGGGGGGGGGCAGGGAGTACGTCAATTGAGTTGGTGGAGTGGGAGATGGTGAAGGATGCTCGTGGTTGGGTGTGGTGTGGAGAGCCAGGATATTCTTTATGATGGGGGTTGACGGGGGCCAGCAAAGTCGTCAAGGAAAAATGGGGGGGGAGGGGGGGAAGTCAATTGAGTTGCAGAACCCGGTTATTCTTGAAGGTGCAAAATTATGTCCCTCCGTGCTGAGGGGGTGCTACATTACAGCCTGTCAGGGTCGCTTCTGGGGACAAAAAAGCTGTTGGTGTCAATCCAAAGGCTAATAGGAGCACCATGGTGCAGCATAACGACATTGGTTCCTATCCTTCAAAATGACCCGGGCTGACAGTAGTTCAGGTGTAGATAGTCAAGGCCGGTAGAGCCTTTGGGGGGGCAAGAAGCTGCTAGTAGCAACCCAAAGGCTAATAGGAGCACCATGGTGCTGCAAAAAGACATTGGTTCCTATCCTGAAAAACAACCCTGTGGAGAACTGTTATTACATTGCATTACATTACATTACATTACATTACATTACATTACATTACATTACATTACATTACATTACGTTACATTACGTTACGTTACGTTACATTACGTTACATTACATTGCATTGCATTGTCATCAACAGGCCATTGTTGACCCAAGACAAGCCCGCTCCACAATATCTGGGAGGGGTCTTCCGACTAATCCTCAAAATTAGAAAGCCAAAATTACAGCAAGCAAGAATTGTTTCAGCACTCATATAAACAGAAACAACAAGAAAAACAACAACAAGAAACAGAAACAAGAAAAACAACAACAACAAAAACAAGAAAAACAACAACAAGAAAAGCAGCAACAAGAAAAACAACAACAAGAAACAGATACAACAACAAGAAACAGAAACAACAACAACAACAACAACAACAACAACAACAACAACAACAACAAGAAACAGAAACAACAATAAATTGTTTCAGCACTCTTATCCTTCATCCATGTATATGAACATGAAATGATCAAAAGAAGCGGGCGGGTTTAGGAGGGCAATAATGGCTCGCACCATGCGAGCATTACCCCTTCTGCGTCCCGTCCCGTACTGCTGGATAACCTACAGTATGAAGTTACTGCGGTAACAATAACTGACCTTGATGTGGCCCTTGATTTTTTTAATCGTCCAGGTGCCTGTATAATAATCACCCTCCAGCTTAAGCACAACATTGCCCGCGGACTTGATTTTCTTATCTGCGTTGGAAAGAGGAGAGGTTTGGTGAGAGAACAACATTGCCCAAGGACTGGATGCTCTCATCTACGCTGATGCTCTCATCTGCGTTGGAAAGAGGAGAGGTATGGTGAGACAACAACATTGCCTGAGGACTGGATGTTTCTCATCTGCGTTGACGCTCTCATCTGCGTTGGAAAGAGGAGAGGTATGGTGAGACAACAACATTGCCTGAGGACTAGATGTTTCTCATCTGCGCTGACGCTCTCATCTGTGTTGGAAAAGGAGAGGTATGGTGAGACAACAACTAACATTGCCTAAGGACTGGATGCTCTCCTCTGCGTTGGAAAGATGAAACGAAACGATTGCACGACGAAGGATGGAAATACTTAATACAATTTATAAAAAAATGCGATAATAATCTCACAATTAAATTAGCATCCCAGCTGAGATGATGATTTGATTGTATTGTAGAATTAAATAATCACTGTAGCACGAACTCAGGGCCCCCGTCGGTTAAACGATTGTTTGGGGTTCAGTTCATCAGTGCTTTTTCTTTTTAAGCCCTTCCAATATGGTTGGGCAAGTCCCTTTAGACTACTTGGCCTACCCCTGGACTGTAACATACATACCTACATACATGCAGCTAGTTGTACACACAGACACGAGAGACTCGGACAGTTAGGCATGACAGCTAACGCTGACAGATGGCTATCCGTACTTCAATAAGGTGGCGAATCTACTGCGAATCTAAGGTGTGGGGAACCCCGGGGGGGAAACCCCTCGCCCTCGACCCACCTCAACTGCACTTCGACCCCACCTCAGTATCCCAAGAGCATGCCCATGGTATATCTTGCTGTGGTGATCACCGATCGCAGCGTGTTCCACGATCTCACCCAGACTATGCCTCTCCTCACCTTTCCCTCTCGCCTCTCATATTTTCTATGATCATCAACATAATCTCAAGCTTGGTTGCCTTCTCGTCCGAGATAATCCGTGTCACCGGCGGAGACACCTCGAGATTCGCGACCTTTTTTAAACAACCGTGACGGGCGTATTTCAGCTCCTACACCGAAGAGCAAATGTTGAGCACACTATAGTAACCTGAACGGGACATTACAGCGTCTGCAGTTATGATGGCCACCCATGTTTCAAAAATGTAGCGATTCTCGAGGTGCCTACGCCGATGGCCATCATAACTACAAACCGCTACATGATAGCTAAGGTAAATGTGCTCAACATATGCTCTTCGGTGTTGGATCTGGGATACACAGTTTGTTCCAGTGCGGAGAGTTTGCCTGGGGCAACTCTTCGCTTGCCGACGACAATGCTTCCCTTCGGCTTGCTAGCCTGCCTGTCGATCAGTCTTCGTCATGGATCAAATTAATGCCAGACTATCAACTTGTCGCATCAAACCTTGAGGTACCACCACGCGTGCAGAGAATTTACGAACATTCCATGAACCAGTAATTGTCACGTCTTGGCGTTCGTACTGTTCACAGAAACGCAGGTGAGTCACGAAAAAAGCGCACTCCGTACCCAAACATGATCTGACTCATGCATGTAGAGATGCTTAATCTCAGATTTACGTGCGGACGTGCGGACGTGCGGACGCGAGTAATCCCTCCAAATATAAGGCAACAGTTCCCTTTGATTACTCACCAGATGCAGCTGGCTCAGGCTCGTTTTTCTTGCGCAGAAACGCCTTCCACTCATGGCCGTAGGCGGAGCTGACGAGGGCGAGAAGGGCGATCGCCAGGACTTGCAAGACGGTGGATTTGATCATGATGGCTCAATTTGGCTTTCGGATGACCTAGACGATCAATCTATGTGTCGGCTGATGGCAGCAGGGAAGCAGATGCAGATCTGCAGATGGTGGGTATGGCTATTCAACAATGAAGTTTGCTAACTTGACAGGAGAAATTTATAGGAAGATGGGCAAATAAAGTGTTGGGTGTTGGAAGTTGCTACTCTCACTCCAATGAGCCATGCGTTTCAAAAAGTGCGCCCAGTGTTGCAGAGCTGTGAAAACAGTGACTCCACTCGACTCCACTCGACTCCACCCGACTCGTCTGTCGTGTCCACCCTGTCGGAGAACACGCTGCCCCGCGCCCCGCTGCCAACAGTACTCTGACTCACCTAATAAGTTTCACCTTCACGCGCATGCGCGCAGGCCTGCAGGCGCCCTTCTCTTGTATCGGATAGCGGATATGGATATTGCTGATGTGTCTCTGAGTTGTCATTGAGTTTCTTTCAGGCGTGCTTACGTATTTCGTAACTTTCAGATCTGTCTGATGAGCTGTAGTGTGACTGGCTGTGACGAGTATAAATATGTTCTCCTGAACTTTGTAATGACCTATTATAATAAGGGACACGGTCACCATACACAGTCAAAGACTCTCAGTACATTCACAGTCCTCCCTCCAATTTACCTTGCCCTTCCCTGGTTCCCCCTTCGCTTGTCCAACCAGAGTCTACCTCCACGGGAGCAATGTATCATTACATTGCATTGCATTTAGGGCTGTCAATATCGTAAGGTATTTTCAATTACCGTACGATAGATCGTGATATATCGTACGGTATCGATACCGTACGATATTTTTAGACCCTTTTGGGGGGAAATCTGTATAAGACCAAGGGGATATAACAGGAGATACCGTTTACACGTCCATACACTTAAAATCAAGTCAAATGAACCAATACTGAGGGAGATAGAAAACACGGTAATATCGTGGTCTATTACCGTACGATATATCGTGATATATCGTACGGTATAAGGCGATATACTGAATTCCCTGCCCCAGACCCAGAGCAAGGAAATCCCAGGCAAATTTGCTAATCATACCACTAGACCAAACTTCACCTCCACTTGAAGCCCCAAATTACGCTTCCACCTATAGCACCCACCTTATAGCACCAGAAGTGCATGGAAAATCACGCTCACCACTCTCATTGCTGCTGATGCCATGGTGAGTGTGCTGCCCTCGAGAGCATCTGCGAGCGAAGAAAAAATGTGCGCGCAGAGAGGTGTGTCTGCCTGCCGGGATCGAACCCGCGACCCCCCAAAAATGCGCCTCAGTAGTCTAAGCCGATGAGAGACCAAGTCCTATTCCACTCGACACGATATATATTGCACGATAATCCCGATTTTACCGTAGGCTGCACCACAACCACTCAGACCCCGTGGGGTAAAGCTCAGCCGGAAGACAGTGGCGTTCGGAGTCCGTTCCCTCGGGGGCGGTGGTGTTTCCACTGCCAGGATAAGTGGCCATTGTAATCTTCTTCTTCTTACCACTTATTCCTAGATACGGTGTTGTTTCACTGCTAGGACATGAGCCCCTTGTAATCTTTCTTTTTTTCTAGATACCCCACCCCGATACGCATAGATACCCATCACCTGATACGCATAGTATCGCATCCCCCGATACACATAATATCCATCACCCGATACGCATAATATCGGTTCACATGACAAGGATACCGTACGATATATCGTACGGTACACAGTAAAATAAATATCGGGTGATATAAAGCTTGACAGCCCTAAATGTATGTAAGTTGCAATCCAGGGGTGGGCCAGATAGGCTGAAGGGACACGCCCAACCGTGATTGGAAGGGCCTATAAAGAAAAGGCACTAATGAACTGAACCCCAAGCAAGCAAGGTTGTTGCTGTTGTTGTTTTGATCCCCCTTCTTCCATCCATTCCAGCCACCTCCCTCTCCCAACCCTCATTAGCCACCGCCACCCCTATATCAGGTATGAGTAAGGGTTGTAGGGCATTACCCTGGCAGTGTGGGGTTGACAGGGCACTGCCATGGTATTACAAGGGTTGAGCTTGTGGGGTTGTGCACACAGACAAGTGAAGCCATACGCTAAAATTAATAATTATTGCCATAAGCAAGCATATACAACCATTCACAGGTTCAGAGCTTGGTGTTTGCTAGGTTTAGCCCTATCATTTCAGCCATAAACAACTACGGTAAACCTAGCATTTAATTATATGTGCTCCCATGCAGTAGTTTTTTTGCTGGCCAAAATGTAAGGGAAAGGGGATAAGTGCAGTCCCATACTAGAATCGGACAGGCCAAAAAAGCAGCCCGATTGTAAACATTTCCAATGTGTGTGAATGTAACAGTCCAGGGGTAGGCCAAATAGTCCAATGTTCAAATGTTACACCTGCCCATCGCGCAGCCCGATTTTAAACGTTTCCACCTTATTCCTTAAAGCCGTGCCTCTTATTTCTATTTACGGGGGGGGGGGGGGGGGGGGGGGGGGTATGACCAGCGTTACGTTATGTTATGTTGAAAGTCCCCATGGCATGCTTAACAGGCTTAAGCCATGCTGTACGTTTCAGCCAAGATGTAAATTGCAACCATGATGTACGTTTCGGGCCAGGCTTGTAATGGCAATGCATATGGAGGTGTGTGGTAAAGGACAGGGGTAGACGCTTTTTGAGGCGAAAATCCGTATTGTTACAATGATTTTTTTAAGCCCGATTTACTATTGTACGAAACAATCAAACAACCAAAGGTTAACGCTGGTGTAAAGTTCCTTAGAAGTCAGAAGAAATCACAAATCACCATGAGCCTACTACTAGCCGAAGTGGAAATACGCACATACATAAATTTACCACTTAAAAGAAGGATGTTTGCCTCAATGGGTGGGTTTCCGTACGCTAGCCCTAGGCCGAAAGAATTATATACAGTCCATGGTTATACAATATTTAAGTGTACAGCGGAATTTGTTTTTCTTCCAGCCCCAACCCGTCCGCCCCATGTGGCATTTCCGGGCTTCTGTGTTGTGGAATGGCACCTGTGTTCGATTTTTACAAGAAGGATTTTCGCCTCACAGGGTTGTTCTCCCTACACTAGCCCTAGGGTCGCAGGATTAGCTCTGATTGGCGCACATTTTGCTTCACTTTCTTGCTTCTTTACCTCATTTCTTTACTGCTTGTACTCATTGCTTTATTGCGTGTATTGCCGGTAAGACGCCTAATTGCCCCCCCCCCCCCCCCCCCCCCAACACACACACATACATACCTTGGATATTGTGGAGAGGACTTGTCTTGGGTTAACAATGTGGTGTATGTTACAGCCCAGAGGTCGCCACGTTGGCTAAAGAGACTTGCCCAATCCCAACTAATCAAGATCAACTCTACCTTTTCAGGAGGGGCCAATTGAAAGAAACAAAGTGGTCTCCAAGAAATCTCCACCGCGCAAGGTTTTGGAGCCCGACTGCGCGATTGGCGAAAGTTTTGTAACCCCTCTGGGCGCAACACGCAGATTTCCGTTTCAGTTTATTCAAAAGCGCAACCCAAAAGAAGGCAGTTTCGTCAAAAGCGCAACCAAGAATGACAAAATGTAGGACCCTGGGTGAGCATGCTGCCCACGACGGAGGACCTGGGTTTCAGTGTTATAATATCTCTACAGCGGTAAAACATCCCTATCAGG
>CM039462.1:43861552-43926552 GCA_022414725.1 Microglena sp. YARC | reverse complement strand
GGTGTTGCTATATCATGGTGTTGCTATATCATGGTGTTGCTATATCATGGTGTGCTGTAGGTATCAAAATATATCTGCGGCATGATGCCAACGCTAGAAATAGTAAAGCTCTCTTCCTTGGGCTCTGCAAAATACCCCCATCTACTATCCTCTCCCCCCCTGCTGCAACTCCTACTGCTGCTCACTTCTTTCCCTGCCCCGTCGCTGCCTGGCCTCCCTTGGTGGCGGGTGGTGTGTCTTAGTATGAATGATAACAACAGCACACACCCATCTACTATCCTCTCCCCCCCTGCTGCACCTCCTACTGCTGCTCACTTCTTTCCCTGCGCCGTTGCTGCCTGGCCTCCCTTGGTGGCGGGTGGTGTGTCTTAGTATGAAGGCGAACAAGAGCACACACTCATCTACTATCCTCTCCCCCCTGTCTCACCTTCTACTGCTGCTCCCTTCTTGCCCTTTGCCGGGACAGCCTTGCCTCCCTTGGTGGTGGGTGGTGGGTAGTGTGTATATGTGTGAATACGAACATTAGCACACACCTATCTACTCTCATCTCCCCCCTGTCTCACCATCTACGGCTGCATCCTTCTTGCCCTTTGCCAGCACAACCTTGTCTCCCTTGGTGGTGGGTGGTGGGTAGTGTGTATATGTGTGAATACGAACAAGAGCACACACCTATCTACTCTCATCTCCCCCCTGTCTCACCATCTACGGCTGCATCCTTCTTGCCCTTTGCCAGCACAACCTTGTCTCCCTTGGTGGTGGGTGGTGGGTAGTGTGTATATGTGTGAATACGAACAAGAGCACACACCTATCTACTCTCATCTCCCCCCTGTCTCACCATCTACGGCTGCATCCTTCTTGCCCTTTGCCAGCACAACCTTGTCTCCCTTGGTGGTGGGTGGTGGGTAGTGTGTATATATGTGAATGAGAACAAGAGCACACACCTATCTACTCTCATCACCCCCCTGCCTCACCTTCTACGGCTGCTCCCTTCTTGCCCTTTGCCGGGACAGCCTTGCCTCCCTTGGTGGTGGGTGGTGTGTCTTTGTGTGAATGATAAAAATAGCACACACCCATCTACTATCATCTTCACACCTGTCTCACCTTCTACTGCTGCATCCTTCTTTCCCTTTGCCGGGACAGCCTTGCCTCCCTTGGTGGTGGGTGGTAGGTAGTGTGTCTATGTGTGAATGCGAACAAGAGCACACACCCATCTACTATCATCTCCCCCCCTGCCTCACCTTCTACCGCTGCTCCCTTCTTTCCCTTTGCCGGCGCTGCCTTCCCTCCCTTGCTGGTGGGTGGTGTGACTGGTTTTGGTGCCTCCTCCACCTCGATTTTGGGTAGGCCAGATCCCTCTTCATCCTCCCAACCCAAACTGGCCAGGTCGAAGTTGCCAGCAGGCAGGGTCCAGCTGAGGGCTCCGAAGGGTCGTGAGGGGGCGGCGGTGGCACCAGCATCGGCTGCACCCCCCTTGGACTTGGGGTCAGCCTTGGCTCCGCCTTTTCCTTTTCCTTCGTCTGGTGGGGCGTGGGGGGTTCCTGTGGGGTGGGGTGGGGTGGGGTGAGGGGTTGAAGGTTTGGGGTTTGGGGTTGAGGGTTAAGAGTTGAGGGTTGAGGAGTTAGGTGAGTTAGATGAATTAGACCCCCACCCCCCCTGGGCTCTGCACTTCGTGCTCCGCCATGCGCTCGGCCATGCGATGGCAATACAACAATCCTGAAATCGGGCTTGAGTAGCCCAAGTAGCCTCTAAACCTGAAGTACAGAAATCTGCAATCTGCAAAAAATACTGCTTATGACTTCGGGCAGAGCCTTGTGGCTGGATTAGATAAAATAATACTTAACCAACTTGCAAATTACAAAAATTACAAATACAAAAAACAAAAATTACAATAAACTGCAAATAGTAAAATAACAATTCAATACAAATAAAAAATAACAAAATAATACAAATAGTAAAAATAACAATTCAATACAAATAAACAAAATAACAATAAAATACAAATATAAAAATTAAAATTAAAATACTGCTTACCCCCAGCTTATGCATTGGCAAGGGCCAAGCGGTGCAGTTGCTTGGCATCTTTTCGGCCAGGAGGCTTATACACGTAAAATAGTAAGACAAGTTCTATGCAGCGTCGCATGCGACGCTAACAAATGGCGGATAGCGTTCAAGACGGAGCGACAGGTGGCAACGGAAGCGAGTTAGTTACGAGACGGTTGGCTGATGTGTCAGGCCTTCATCGCGGTCAGGGACAGTCGGTCGGTCGGTCCGGTCGGACGGACAAATGACGTAAACGAGGGGGCTCCTGCCCCCTTGAAGAGGGGCTTCGCCCAAAAATAAAAAAACAGCCAAAAAAATAAAATATAATACACATAGAAATATTGCAATAAAATACAAACATAAAAATGTCAATACAAATAATGCCTACCCTCAGCTTCTGCATTGGCAAGAGCCAAGCGATGCAGCTGCTTGTCATCTTTTCGGCCAGGAAGCTTATACACGTAGTCTTCGTCCGGTCCGATGGGCGGCAAGTCATCGGGCATGATGAAGTTGTCTAGAAGCTTCACCAAGACGTCAAGCTGCACGTAGGGTGTGCATGTGTTTTATGGTGTGATGTGTGTGTATTTTGGGGGTGGGGGTGGGGGGGGGGGTGGGGGAGGGGCGGTGTTTGATGTCTAGAAGCTTCACCAGGACGCCAAGCTGCACGTATGGGAGGGATGGTGCGCCATGTGTTTTGTGGTGTGTGTGTGTGGTGTGTGTGGTGTGGTGTGTGGTGTGTGGCGTGTGTGTGTGTGTATGGGCGTGGGGGGGGGTGGGGGGTGAGGGGGGTGGGGGGATGTTGTCTAGAAGCTTCACCAGGAAATCAAGCTGCACGTTAGGGCAGGAGATGTGTGTGTGTGTTGTGTTGTTGTGTGTGATGTGGTGTGTGGTATGTGTGTGTGTTGTGTGTGTGTGGTGTGTGTGTGTGTGTGTGTGTGTGTGTTGTGTGTTCGTGTGTGTGCTTGTGCTCGCTCCTTGCTGTTGTGTTCTGTGTGTGTGTTGTGTGTTGTGTGTGTGTGGTGGTTTGTGTGTGTGTGTTGTGTGTGGGTGTGTTGTGTGTTGTGTTGTGTGTGTTGTGTTGTGTGTCTGTTGTGGTGTGTGTGTGTGTGGTGTGTTCCTGTGTGTGTGGTGTGTGTGTGTGTGTGTGTGTGTCTGTTGTGTGTGTGGGGGACGTGGTGCTGTTCTGGTGTGTGGTGTGTGGTTCGTGGTGTGTGTCTGTTGTGTGTGTGTGTGTGTTTCTGTGTGTGTGTGTGTGTGTGTTGGTTGGTGTGTCTGTTTGCGCTGTGTGTGGTGTTGTTTGCTGTGGTGTGTGTGTGTTGTGTGGTTTGTGTGTGTGTGTGGTGTGTGTGTGTGTGTCTTGTGGCTGGTCGTTGTCTGTGTAGCGGTGGTGTGTGTGTTGTGTGTGTGTGTGCACTGAGTACTAGGTGTGTGTGTGTGTAACTGTCCTGTTTGTTGTGTGTGTGTTTTGTGTGTGTGTGTGTGTGTCTGTGTGGTGTGTGTCTGTTGTGTGTGTGTGGTGTGTTTCTGTGTGTGTGGTGTGTTTCTGTGTGTGTGGTGTGTGTGTGTGTGGTGTGTTTGTGTGTGTGTGTGGTGTGTGTCTGTTGTGGGTGTGTGTGTTTGTGTGTTTGTGGTGTGTGTGTTGTGTGGTGTGTCTGTTGTCGTGTGTGTGTGGTGGTGTTTGGTTGTGTGTGTGGTGTTGTGTGTTTCTGTGTGTTGTTTGTGTGGGGGTGTGGTGTGTTGTGTGTGTGTGTGGTGTGTGTGGTGTATGTGTGTGAGGGGAGATGAAGTTGTCTAGAAGCTTCACCAGGATGCCAAGCTGTGCATAGGGGAGGGATCGGTGTTTGTTGTGGTGTGTGGTGTGTGTGTGTGTATGTGTGTGTGTAATATGTGTGTGTTGGGGGGGTGATATGGAGTTGTCTAGAAGCTTCACCAGGATGTCAGCTGGGGAGCTGTGATAGGGGAGGGATGGTGTGTGTGTGTAGATGTGTGTATGTTGTTGTGATGTGTGGTAATGTGTGTGTGTAGATGTGTGTATGTGTGGTGTAGATGTGTGTGTGGGGGGCATGATGAAGTTGTCCCAGAAAGCCCTCCCCACCGAGTGTAGCGCCGCGCGCATAACAAGGGCCCAGAGCCGCTATGCCCCACACAGACTGCGTCACAAAGTTCCTGCAACATGCTGTCAAGTCTCTCCCCCCCCCCCCCCCCCCCTTCCCCCCATGGCCCTTAAAGTGTAACAGCACACCCACCTCCAACCCATCCACCCACCAAGTGTAGCAGCCGTCGCCTCAACAAGGCCGGAGCCGCTACGGCCCCGCACATAAATGCGTCGCGAAGTCTGGTCAACATCCTGTCTAAGTCTCTTCCCCCGCCCCACCCCCTTCCCCCCTTCCCCCCATCGCCCTTTTAAAGGTTGAAAGCAGCCCCCAACCCCTACTACAAGTGTAGCAGCCGTCGCCTCAACAAGGCCCGCTGGAGCCGCTACGCCCCGCACAGACTCGTCGAAAGTCTGTCAACATCCTGTCGAAGTCGGTGGCACGTGATGCTTCATCGGACTTCAACCCATTCCAGCTGTCGAGCCGAGGATCATCATGCTCGGGTGAAGCCTGCGGTAGTTTCAATACGGTCAGATTGTCATGCTTGTGGCATGAAGTTGTCGACTAGGTTCTTCTCCTTGTCTTTGAATGTGGACCAGCTCATGGGCGGTTGAGCAGAGAATGGCCACAGCGGGGGTGCGCTCTACGAGCGTTTAGGCACGATACCTGCATAGTGTGTGTGTGTGTGTGTGTGTGGGTGTGTGGTGTGCGGATGTGTGGTGTGAGTGTTGGAGTTGTGTGTGTTTGTAGGGTGTGGTGTGTGCGTGTAAGTGTGAATCACTGCATTGGTGTTGTGTGTGTGTGTGGTGTGTGTGTCGGAGTGTTGGTGTGAGTGTGTGGAGTTGTGTGTTGAATGTGCATGTTGTGTGCTGATGTGTGTGTATGTGGTGTGTGTGTGTGGATTGTTTGAGTTTATGTCTATGTGGTGTGTGGCATGGTGTGTGAAGGTGACTAGCTTGCTGCCGGTGAGCAGAGACATGACTAACAGCGAAGGGGTGCCGCTCAACAAGGTGCGTAGACGCGATCACATCATCCCTCCCCCCCCCCCCCCCTCTCCCCCACAACCTACACCCACGTTCTTCCCACCAGCTGCATATACTCTGCCCACACCAGGACGGCATATACTCTGCCACACCAGACGGCATATTACTCTGCCACACCAGACGGCATATACTCCCCCACACCTACACCCACGTTCTTCACACCAGCTGATATACTATGCCAAGCTTTCTTCCTCAACACACACATTACCCCCCCCCCCCCCCCCCCACACACCACACACACACTCACACACCTACACCCACGTTCCTTCACACCAGACGGCATATGCTCTGGCCAGCTCTTCCTCAACACACACATACCCCCCCCCCCCCCCCCACACACACACACTCACACACTACACACCTACACCCCAGTTCCTTCACACCAGGACGGCAAGCTACTGGCCAGCTTCTTCCTCAACAACACACAACCCCCCCCCCCCCCCCCCCCCACACACACAACACTCCACACTTACACGGCCTACACCCACGTTCCTTCACACCAGAGGCATATGCTCTGCCAGCTCTTCCGCAAACACACACATACCCCCCCCCCCCCCCCCCCCCCCCACACACACCACACACACTCACCACACTTACAACACCTACCCACCCACGTTCCTTCACACGGACAGCATTATGCTCTGCCAGCTTCTTCCCAACACACACATCCCCCCCCCCCCCCCCCTCCCCCCACCCCCCCCAACACACACACTTACACACCTACACCCACGTTCCTTTCACCACCAGCTGGCATATACTCTGCCAGCTTCTTCCTCAACCACACCACATACCCCCCCCCCCCCACACCCCCACACACACACTCACACACTTACACACCTTAACCCACGTTCCTTCCACACCAGACAGCAATATGCCTCTGCCAGCTTCTTCCTCAACCACACACCATTACCCCCCCCCCCCCCCACACACACACACACACTCACCACTTTACACCCTACACCCAGCGTCTTCACACAGAGCATATGCTCTGCCAGCTTCTTCCGCAATACACACATACCCCCCCCCCCCCCCCCCCTCCCCACCCCCCACCCCACCCCCCACACACACACTCACACACCTACACCCACGTCTCACACCAGACGCATATGCTCTGCCAGCTTCTTCCTCAACACACACCAACCCCCCCCCCCCCTCCCCCCCCCCCCCCCCACACACCACAACACACACTCACACACTACACCCTACACCCACGTTCCTTCACACCAACGGCAATATACTCTGCCAGCTTCTTTCCTCAACACACGCATACCTCCCCCCACACACACACTCACACTTAACACAACCTACACCACGCTCCTTCACACGAACGGCATTACTCTGCCAGCTTCTTCCTCAACACACACATACCCCCTCCCCCCCCCCCTCCCCCCCCCCCCCCCCCCACACACTCACACACACCTACACCCACGTTCCTCACACGAGACGGCATATACTCTGCCAGCTTCTTCCTCAACACACACATCCCATCCCCCCCCCCCCCCCCCCCCCACCCCCCCCACCCACCCACACACACACTCACACACTTACACCCACCCAACACCCATCCCACAACCACCTGCATCCTTAGCTCCTTCAAGCCAGATGACATATGCTCCGCCAGCTTTTTCCTTAAACACGCACACACATACCTACCACCACCACACTTGCACCCCCCCATCCCCACCCCACCCCCATCCACACCCATCCCCCACCTACACTTACCCACCCCACCAGCTCCACCCACCCCACCACCCACACCCACCTGCATCCTTAGCTCCTTCACGCAAACGACATATGCTCTGCCAGCTTTTTCCCCAACACACAAACACACATACCTACCCCCACCCACCCTTGCACCCCCCCACCCCATCCCCCACTATCCATCCACCCACACTTACCCCACCACCCACCCCACACCCACCTGCGTCCTTAGCTCCTTCACGCCAGATGACATATGCTCTGCCAGCTTTTTCCTCAACCCGTCCAGCACGCTGTCCGTGTTTTGCAACATGGCCTCTAGTTTGTGGGGGATGCGTGCAGGGTAACGAATGGGACGGCAAGGCTTCGGTCCCTCGTCCTCGACAGGCGGAGCAGCCCCCTTGCCTTTCTTGGCGCTGCCCGCTCTGGCCTTTGGGCTGAGAAAATGAAATGGGAAGTTGGGATGTGAGTATGCAGGTTAGGGGTGGGAGTGAACGCAATCCGTGTCCTTCAACATGGCCTCTAGTTTGTGGGGGATGCGTGCAGGGTAACGAATGGGGCGGCAAGGCTTCGGTCCCTCGTCCTCGACAGGAGGTGCAGCCCCCTTGCCTGTCTTGGCGCTGCCCGCTCTGCCCTTTGGGCTGAAGAAATGAGATGGGAAGTTGGGAAGTGGGTATGCAGGTTAGGGGTGGGAGTGAACGCAATCCGTGTCCTTCAACATGGCTTCAAGTTTGTGGGGGATGCGTGCAGGGTAACGAATGGGGCGGCAAGGCTTCGGTCCCTCGTCCTCGACAGGCGGAGCAGCCCCCTTGCCTGTCTTGGCGCTGCCCGCTCTGCCCGTTGGGCTGAAGAAATGAGATGGGAAGTTGGGAAGTGGGTACGCAGGTTAGGGGTGGGAGTGAACGCAATCCGTGTCCTTCAACATGGCTTCAAGTTTGTGGGGGATGCGTGCAGGGTAACGAATGGGGCGGCAAGGCTTCGGTCCATCGTCTTCAACAGGAGGTGCACCCCCTTTGCCCTTCTTTGAGCTGCCCGCTCTGCCCTTTGGGCTGGGGGAATGAGTTGGGAAGTTGGGAATTGCGTATGCAGGTTAGGGGTGGAGACATGTATGGCAGGCCAGTACAACAAGGAAGGCAATACATGGTATGCAGTACAATATGGCAGGCAATACAAGGTAGGCAGTACAACAATGCTGACAACTATATGCAGGCAGTAAAAAAAGGCTAACTACAATATGACAGGCAATACAACATGGCAGGCAGTACAACAATTCTGACAACTACATGGTAGGCAGTACGACAAGGCTGACTATTACATCGCAGGAAGTACAACATGGCAAGCCATATCAGAAAGCTGACTAGAACACGGCAGGCAATAAACATGATAGGCATTACAACAAGGCTGACTACAACATGGCAGGCAGTACAACAAGGCTGACTATTACATGGCAGGAAGTACAACATGGCAGGCCATATAACAAAGCTGACTAGAACATGGCAGGCAATAAAACATGATAGGCATTACAACAAGGCTGGCTACAACATGATAGGCAGTACAACAAGGCTGACTATTACATGGCAGGCAGTACAAAATGGCAGGCAGACAGGATGAACACATGCGCAAGCTCTTTGTACACAATTATTTGGAGTCCAGTAGGGAACCAAGAAAAATGAAATCATCATCATCATTATCAACATCATCACCATCATCATCACCATCATCATCATCACCACCAGTATCAACATCATCATCATGATGATGATAATCATGATGATCATCATCTTAGTACATAATAATGCTGCACCTGGATGGTTTCTTGGGTGGGGACTTGGGCTTCTTTCCGCCCTTTTCCTCAGGGGGGTATAGTGTGGCGTAGTACGCCTGGGTAAGAAGTGTGTGTGTGGGGGGAAGTTAGCCTCCTTGTAAGCTCATGGGGTTTAGGGTTTATGGTTGAGTGTTTAGTATTAAGGTTTGTATTCAAAGGTTTAGGGTTTAGCGGGGGTTAGGGCTTAGGGTTCAGGGTCTAGGTGGATTTAGGGTTTACTTAAGTGGAGGCTAACTTAAGTGGAGGCTAACTTGAGTGGAGGCTGAACCCAGGAAAGGCCATACCTGTGCAATAGCATCAATACTAAGGGCTATACCGATGCTGTCATCGAGGGGGGAGGCTCACTTCCCACTACCTCTTCCACAGGCTCACTAAGCCACCCTATACCCCATACCTGTGCAAGAGTATCAATACCCTCTCTGCATGAGTTGATGAACTGCTCAGTCTCCCGGGAGGTGCTCGCTAAATCGCTACCCAGAACCCAACTCGACGCATTTTGCAACCGAGTTTGCACCCCCCAGCAATTGAACCCAGAAAAGGCCATACCTGTGAAAATAGCATTAATACCTAAGACCCTACACCAATGCTAACTTCCCCCTACCTCTTACACAGGCTTAATAAGCCACCCTATACCCCATGCATGTGCGAGATTATCAATAACCTCTTTGCACGAGTCCTTGACCGGCGATGCATTTTGCTACCCAGTTCGACCCCCCAGGAAAGGCCATACCTGTGCAAGAGTATCAATACCCTCTCTGCAGGAGTTGATGAACTGCTCAGTCCATCGGGCGATGCTTGCTAAATCGCATCCCAGTCCCCACTCGACACATTTGGCTACCCAGCTCGACCCCCCAGGAAAGGCCATATCTGTACCAGAACACCAACCCCCTCTTTGCAAGAGTCAACGACCTGCTCAAAATAAGGTAATGATAACGCCTGGTGGGGCGTGTGTTAAGGGAGCCCCGTCGTCACGCGGTAGGGAGCGGTCTTTCTACCTCAACTGGACAAGCTACCATCGCGGTTGACAACGACCTGCAACGCCAAGAGCGACCGAAGGGGGGATCGAACCCCCGACTCTTCATCCTCAAAGTGATTTGGTCTACCACTAGACCAATGTATATCACTGAAAGGGGCTATGACCTGCTCCGTCTCCCGGGCAATGCTGTCAGGAATGGAGTGAGGCTAACTTCCCCCAGCCTCTCACACAGGCTTACAAAGCCACCCTATACCCCATACCTGTGCAAGAGTATCAATACTAAGGACCCTATACCAATGTTGACGGGAGGGGGGGGAGGCTCACTTCTCCCTACCTCTCACACAGGCTCACTAAGCCCCCCTATACCCAAAACCTGTGCAATAGCACCAATACTCTCTCAGCACTAGTCGATGACCTGCTCCGTCCATCGGGCGATGGACTGACCAGGGAGATGCATTTTGCTACCCGGTTCGACCCCCCAGCAATTGACTCCGGGAAAGGCCATACCTGTGCAAGAGTATCAATATCCTCTTTGCATGAGTCGATGACTTGCTCCGTCTCCCGGGCAATGCTAGCTAAATCGCTACCCAGAACCCAACTCGACACATTTTGCTACCCAGCTCGGCCCCCGTAGCAATTGAACCCAGGGAAGGCCATACCTGTGCAAGAGTATCAATACCCTCTTTGCATGAGTCGATGACTTGCTCCGTCTCCCGGGCAATGCTGCCTGGAGGGGGGAGGGCAGCAGCAGCGGCGGCGGCAGCTGCTGCTTGGTCCTTGGACACCTTGGCGCCGCCCTTGCCAGGGGAGGTGGGCTTGGCTGGCGGAGCAGTTTTCTGAGGTGTAGCTTTCTGAGCTGTCGTGGGCCGAGAGCCGGATCCTGTGTTGGGCCTGGAGCTGCCACCTGGAGTACGGTGGTGGGTGGTGTGGGTGGTGGGGTGGGGTGGTGTGGGTGGAGGGTGGTGTGGGTGTGGGCTTGGCTGCGGTGGCAGTTTTCTGAGGTGTAGCTTTGTGAGCCGTGGTGGGCGGAGAGCTGGATCCTGTGTTGGGCCTGGAGCTGCCACCTGGAGTTGGGTGGAACGAGTTGGGTGGTGTGTGTGGGTGGTGGGGTGGTGGGTGGTGGTGGTGGGGTGGGTGGGGTGTGTAGGTGGAGGTTGGGGTGTGGGAAGTGAGAGTGTGTGTGTGGGAGTGTGTGTGGTGTGAGTGTGGGAGTGGGTGTGGGTGTGTGGGTGGAGGGTTAGGGTGGTGGGGTGTGTGGGGGGAATATAGTAAAGAGGGGAAGGGGGCGCATGGAAATGACTAAATGTAGCACCCTGTGCAGTACCTGCTGGCGGCTCCCCCTCAGCATCTATTGTTAAACAAGTGATCAGGGTGTTAAAGCACCTGTTCAACACCTACATGGTTACAGGGGCAGGCTGCCTTAGGGAGGTTAACGTTCCTGGCGGCTCCCCCTCAGCATCTATTGTTAAGCAGGTGACCAGGGTGTTAAAGCACCTGTTCAACACCTACATGGTTACAGGGGCAGGCTGCCTTAGGGAGGTTAACGTTCCTGGTGGCGGCTCGACATCTACTGTTAAACAGGTTACCAGGGTGTTGAAACACCTGTTCAACACCTAAACGTTTACAGGGGCAGGCTGCCATTGGGAGGGTACCGTACCTGGCGGCTCCCCCTCGGCATCTATTGTTAAACAGGTTACCAGGGTGTTAAAACACTTGTTCAACACCTAAACGTTTACAGGAGCAGGCTGCCATAGGGAGGGTACCGTACCTGGCGGCTCCCCCTCGGCATCTATTGGTGAGCAGGTTACCAGGGTGTTGAAACACCTGTTCAACACCTAAACGTTTACAGGAGCAGGCTGCCATAGGGAGGGTACCGTACCTGGCGGCACCCCCTCGGCATCTATTGGTGAGCAGGTTACCAGGGTGTTGAAACACCTGTTCAACACCTAAACGTTTACAGGAGCAGGCTGCCATAGGGAGGGTACCGTACCTGGCGGCACCCCCTCGGCATCTATTGTTGAACAGGTTACCAGGGTGTTAAAACACTTGTTCAACACCTAAACGTTTACAGGAGCAGGCTGCCATAGGGAGGGTACCGTACCTGGCGGCTCCCCCTCGACATCTATTGTTAAACAGGTTACCAGGGTGTTAAAACACCTGTTCAACACCTAAACGTTTACAGGAGCAGGCTGCCATAGGGAGGGTACCGTACCTGGCGGCTCCCCCTCGACATCTATTGTTAAACAGGTTACCAGGGTGTTGAAACACCTGTTCAACACCTAAACGTTTACAGGGGCAGGCTGCCATTGGGAGGGTAACGTACCTGGCGGCGTTTTCCCTTCAGCATCTATGGAAATCTCTACAGGCTCCACCGCCATCCCGGCCCTCTCTGCCCACACACCCCACCCCACCTCTCTGCCCACACGCTCCACCCCACCCCTCCACCCACCAGCCCCTCCACCCCACCCCTCCGCCCACTTAGCCCACAAACCCAATCCCTCCGCCCACATACCCTATCCCTCCGCCCACACTCCCTATCCCTCCGCCCACACTCCCTATCCCTTTGTCTGCACACCATAGGGAGGGTACCATTCCTGGTGGCGGTTCCCCCTCAGCATCTATTGCTCAACAGTTGACCAGGGTGATAAAACACCTGTTCAACACCTACATGGTTACAGGGGCAAGATGCCATAGGGAGGGTACCGTACCTGGCGGCCCCCCCTCAGCAACTATTGCTCAACAGGTTACCAGGGTGATAAAACACCTGTTCAACACCTACATGGTTACAGGGGCAGGCTGCCATTGGGAGGATAATGTACCTGGTGGCGGTTTCCCCTCGGCATCTATGGATATCTCTACAGGCTCCACCGTCAGCCCCGTGCTTTGCAGGAAGGTCATGGGTATGCATTGCCTGTGCAGCATCCGGCGGAGCGCGTAGAGGGAGTTGAGCACATCGCACCCCACCACCCACCCCTCCGCCCACACACCCCACCCCACCCCTCACACCCCCTCCGCCCACACACCCCACCCCTCCGCCCGCACACCCCACCGCCCACACACCATAGGGAGGGTAGCGTACCTGGTGGCGGTTCCCCCTCTGCATCTATGGATATCTCTACAGGCTCGACCGTCAGCCCCGTGCTTTGCAGGAAGGTCATGGACATGCATTGCCTGTGCAGCATCCTGCGTAGCGCGTCGAGGGAGTTGAGCACATCGCGGCAGCGTGCCAGGGCCTGAGGGGGTTGGCGCGGGGTGACGGCCACCGCGGGGGCGGGGCCGGCCCTGGTTGACTGTGCATGGCTTAGTTGCTGCAAGGCTATCTGCCCAGCAGCCATGGAGGGCTTGGCAGTGAGGAGGCCAGTGGCCATGGAGAGTCGGGCAGTGAGTGAGCCACTCTGTCGGCCGGTTAGTGGGCCTGACATTGAGGTGGCGGTAAGCGGGCGGGAGGGGGCGGTAGAGAGAAAGCTATCATTCAGCTCCGGCTCCTGGGCAGGGTGTGCGTGTGGGTGTGCATGAGTGGGTGTGCGTGTGTGTGTGTGTGTGTGTGTGTGTGTGGTGTGTGTGTGTGTGTGTGGGGGGGGATGTGTGCGTGTGTGAGGTATTTTGTGTGTATGTGTGTGTGCGAGTGTGGTTGTGTGTGTGTGTGTTGTGTGTGTGATTGTGCATGTGTATCGGTGAGTGTTGGTGTGGCTGATGCTCTGGCAGTGAGTGAGCCACTATAAAGTCTGCTTATTGGGCCTGACATCGACGGGGAAGTGAGCAGGCGGGAGGGGGCGGTAGAGAGAAAGCTATCATTCATCTCCGGCTCCTGGGCAGGGTGTGCGTGTGGGCGTGGGTGGGGATGTGTGTGGGGGGATGTGTGAGTGTGTGTGTGGGTGTGTGGGTGTATGTGTATGTGTATGTGTATGTTTATGTGTGTGTGTGTGTGCATGTGTGTGTCGGTGTGTGTCAGTGTGGCTGATGCTCTGGCTGTGAGTGAGCCAATCTGGTGGCTGGTTGCACCAGCAGAGCCTCTAGGCGGTCCAGCTCAGCAATGATAGCTGCAGCAGCCTCTGTATTATGACCCAGCTAAATGCGTGCTTTGCTACAAGCAGCACACACGTGCGCACACACACACACAGCACACATGCACCCACCTCCTGCACAGGCTGCACCAGCAGAGCCTCTAGACGGTCCAGCTCAGATATTACAACCGCAGCAGCCTCGGTATTGTGACCCAGCTCAGTGCTTGCCTTGCTACGAGCAGCACATACATGCACACACACACACACGCACACACACACACACAGCACACACATGCACCCACCTCCTGCACAGGCTGCACCAGCAGAGCCTCTAGGCGGTCCAGCTCAGCAATTATAGCCGCAGCAGCCTCGGTGTTGTGACCCAGCTCAGTGCGTGCTTGGCTACAAGCAGCACACACGTGCACACACACATACAGCACACATGCACCCACCTCCTGCACAGGCTGCACCAGCAGAGCCTCTAGACGGTCCAGCTCAGATATTACAACCGCAGCAGCCTCGGTATTGTGACCCAGCTCAGTGCTTGCCTTGCTACGAGCAGCACATACATGCACACACACACACACACACGCACACACACACACACAGCACACACATGCACCCACCTCCTGCACAGGCTGCACCAGCAGAGCCTCTAGGCGGTCCAGCTCAGCAATTATAGCCGCAGCAGCCTCGGTGTTGTGACCCAGCTCAGTGCGTGCTTGGCTACAAGCAGTACACACGTGCACACACACATACAGCACACATGCACCCACCTCCTGCACAGGCTGCACCAGCAGAGCCTCTAGACGGTCCAGCTCAGATATTACAACCGCAGCAGCCTCGATATTGTGACCCAGCTCAGTGCGTGCTTTGCTACAAGCAGCATACACGTGCACACACGCATACGCACACACACAGCACACACATGCACCCACCTCCTGCACAGGCTGCACCAGCAGAGCCTCTAGACGGTCCAGCTCAGATATTACAACCGCAGCAGCCTCGGTATTGTGACCCAGCTCAGTCCTTGCCTTGCTACGAGCAGCACATACATGCACACACACACACACACACACACGCACACACACACACACATGCACCCACCTCCTGCACAGGCTGCACCAGCAGAGCCTCTAGGCGGTCCAGCTCAGCAATTATAGCCGCAGCAGCCTCAGTGTTGTGACCCAGCTCAGTACGTGCTTTGCTACGAGCAGCTTCTAGCAATGCATCCATCTTTTCAATGAGGGTCATATCCTCTTCATGGCTTGGTAGGAGCTCATGCACATATGCAAGGGCCTCGTCGGCTTCATTTGCCAGCTGCTTCTGAAGCTCCTCAGTTCGCTCCAGCTGAGTAGCTTGAGAGGCCTCCATGTGCGTGTCAATGGCGGCTAGGCTTTGTTTGTACATGGCAACATTGCCAGCGGAATAAGCCCCGCCTTCTTCAAAGGTCTTCAGCTCAGAGGTGCTGAACGCCCTGTGTGTGGGATAGGTTTGGATTGGGTTGGTTTTGGTTGGCTTGGATTTTGTTTTGCTTTCAATGTGTGCGTGTCAATGGCGGCCAGGCTTTGTTCGTACATGGTCACATTGCCAGCGGAATATGCCTCGCCTTCTTCAAAGGTCTTCAGCTCAGAGGTGCTGAACGCCCTGTGTGTGGGATAGGTTTGGATTGGGTTGGTTTTGTTTTGCTTGGATTTTGTTTTGCTTTCAATGTGTGCGTGTCAATGGCGGCCAGGCTTTGTTCGTACATGGTCACATTGCCAGCGGAATATGCCTCGCCTTCTTCAAAGGTCTTCAGCTCAGAGGTGCTGAACGCCCTGTGTGTGGGATAGGTTTGGATTGGGTTGGTTTTGTTTTGCTTGGATTTTGTTTTGCTTTCAATGTGTGCGTGTCAATGGCGGCCAGGCTTTGTTCGTACATGGTCACATTGCCGGCGGAATATGCCTCGCCTTCTTCAAAGGTCTTCAACTCAGAGGTGCTGAACGCCCTGTGTGTGGGATAGGTTTGGATTGGGCTGGTTTTGGTTGGCTTGGATTTTGTTTTGCTTTCAATGTGTGCGTGTCAATGGCGGCTAGGCTTTGTTCGTACATGGTCACATTGCCGGCGGAATATGCCTTGCCTTCTTCAAAGGTCTTCAGCTCAGAGGTGCTGAATGCAAGGATTTGTTTTCCGCTATATAGCACTCGCTAGTTTTGACCCTGTTTTAGCAAAATTATGGCTATTTAAAAAATGGAAACAAAAAGTTTTTTTGTTTGCCCTAAATGGCACTAAAAAGCTATAAAAAGCACAAAGACGCTGTGCTTGGAGGAGTCCTAAAACCATAAAGCTAGAAAAGGCCCACTTTCAGATTTGACAAGTTATATGCAGCGTCGCCTGCGACGCTAAAAAATGCGGAGAATGATCGCGAGGGAGCGACAGGTGGCAACGGAAGCGAGATAGTTACGAGACCGTTGGCTGACGTGTCGGGCTTCATCACGGTCAGACGGATGGATGGATGGATGGGTGGACGGACAAATGGGTAAACATGGGGGCTCGTGCCCCCAGAAGGGGGGCTCCGCAAAAAAAAAAAAAACTGGCTGAAAGCCCTGGTTTAGGTGTTTGGTTTTGGTTTTGGTTTGGTTTGAAATGGCATCACTCGCGTTCATGTATATTTTGTTTATGATTGATACACACTCACACACACACTTCAAACATAATTATGATATATAATTATGATTGATACACACTATTAAAATATCAATTATGATTGATACACACTAACACACACACTTAAAACATAATTATGATATATAATTATGATTGATACACACCGGATACACACTATTAAAATGTCAATTATGATTGATACACACTCACTTATGATTGATACACACACATAATTAAAATATGAGTATGATTGATACACACTCCCACACACTTAAAACACACTAACATACAATTAACATAAGCAAAATTAGTTGCTAGCTTCAAGGATTTTTATTTCCGCTATACATAGCGATTGCTAGTTTTGACCCATTTTTGGCGTACTTATAAAAACTATATATATTGGCGTAACTACATATATTGGCGTTACTATAAAAAGGACAACAATTTGTTTCATACCCTTAAATGGCCCTAAAAAGACCAATGCAGCGTCGCAAGCGACGCGGAAAATTGGCGGAGTGTGTTGGCAACGGAACGAAAGGTGGCAACGATGGAGCTGACCGAAGCAAGTTAGTTTCGCGACCGTTGGCTGACGTGTCAGGCTTCAAGCATTTTTTGTTTTTTGGTCAGATGGACAAATGGGTTAACATGGGGGCTCCCGCCCCCTTGAAGAGGGGGCTCTGCCAAAAACAGGCATCTTGATCAGATACAAAGCATAGCTGTGTCTGTGTCAGTGTTAGTGTCTGTGCCTGTATCTATGTCTGTGTCTTTGTGTCTGTGCTTGTGCCCGGTGCTATGACTGTGTCTATGCCTGTGTCTATGTCTTTGTATCTGTGTCTGTGTTTGTTCCCGGTGCTATGCCTGTGTCTAGGTCTTTGTGTCTGTGTTTGTACCCCGGGTTATGACTGTGTCTATGGCTGTCGTTGCGCCAAAAAGCTGCAAAAGGCCATAAAAGGCTATACAACGCTGTCCCTGGAGGAGGCCTGAAACCATACATTAGGAAAAACCCACTTTTAGGTTTGAAAAAAGCCCTAGCTAGCTTACTTGTTTGTCTCGATAATAGCCGCACATGATTTCTCCACAGCCTTCTTTAGATCCTCAGATTTTGCAGTCAACTCACGCTCTATGCGTGCCCTCAATGCTTCTGCCTCCCTCTTTCGTATCTGTATACTCTTGTTGCTCAAGCATTGGCCAAGAAACGTCTCGTAGCTCCGAAGCTGCCCAATGGAGCTGCAAAAGGGGCAGGAAATTACATGTTTAAAGATTGGTGCTTAATGATATATGCGTGCCCTCACTGCCTCTGCTCGTCTCTTTTAAATATGTATGCTCTTTTTGCTCAAACACTGGCCAAGGAACGTCTTGAAGATCCAAAGCCGCCCAAGCTGGTGCTGCCCAATGGAGCTGCGAGAGGGGCAAGAAATAACAGGTTTATGGTGTGGGGGTTCGGGCTCTATGCGTGCCCTCAATGCTTCCGCCTCCCTCTTTTGTATCTGTTGACTCTTATTGCTCAAACACTGGCCAAGGAACGTCTCGAAGCTCTGAAGCTGCCCAATGGAGCTGCAAGAGGGGCAAGAAATAACAGGTTTATGGTTTGGGGGTTCGGGCTCTATGCGTGCCCTCAATGCTTCCGCCTCCCTCTTTCGTATTTGTTGACTCTTGTTGCTCAAGCATTGGCCAAGGAACGTCTCAAAGCTTCGAAGCTGCCCAATGGAGCTGCAAGAGGGGCAGGAAATTACATGTTTAAAGATTGGTGCTTAATGATATATGCGTGCCCTCACTGCCTCTGCTCGTCTCTTATAAATATGTACTCTCTTTTTGCTCAAACACTGGCCAAGGAACGTCTTGAAGATCCAAAGCCGCCCAAGCTGGTGCTGCCCAATGGAGCTGCAAGAGGGGCAAGAAATAACAGGTTTATGGTTTGGGGGTTCGGGCTCTATGCGTGCCCTCAATGCTTCCGCCTCCCTCTTTTGTATCTGTTGACTCTTATTTCTCAAACAATGGCCAAGGAACGTCTCGAAGCTCTGAAGCTGCCCAATGGAGCTGCAAGAGGGGCAAGAAATAACAGGTTTATGGTTTGGGGGTTCGGGCTCTATGCGTACCCTCAATGCTTCCGCCTCCCTCTTTCGTATTTGTTGACTCTTATTGCTCAAACACTGGCCAAGGAACGTCTCAAAGCTTCGAAGCTGCTCAATGGAGCTGCAAGAGGGGCAAGGAATAACAGCTTTAGAGAGTGGGTTTTAGGGATCTATGCGTGCCCTCAATGCTTCCGCCTCCCTCTTTTGTATCTGTATACTTTTCTTGCACAAGCATTGGCCAAGGAGTGTCTTGTAGCTCCGAAGCTGCCCAACTGGTGCTGCCCAATGGAGCACAACAAGTTTAGGGTTTGGGGTGTATGGATCAATGTTCTGTTGGCATTAGTAGTCATGCAACAAAGATTGTTGTTGTTGTTGTTCATGGTATTGTTGGTGTTGTTGGTGTTGGTGGTTGTGTTGGTATTGTTGGTGTTGGTGGTGTTGGTGGTTGTGTTGGTATTGTTGGTGTTGTTGGTGTTGTTGGTGTTGTTGGTGTTCTTGCTGTTGTTGGTGTTGGTGTTGTTGTTGGTGTTGTTGTTGTTGTTGTTGTTGTTCATGGTATTGTTGGTGTTGGTGGTGTTGGTGGTTGTGTTGGTATTGTTGGTATTGTTGGTGTTGTTGGTGTTGTTGGTGTTCTTGCTGTTGTTGGTGTTGTTGTTGTTGTTGTTGTTGTTGTTGTTGTTGTTGTTGTTCATGGTATTGTTGGTGTTGGTGGTTGTGTTGGTATTGTTGGTGTTGTTGGCGTTGTTGGTGTTGGTGGTTGTGTTGGTATTGTTGGTGTTGTTGGTGTTGGTGGTTGTGTTGGTATTGTTGGTGTTGTTGGTGTTGGTGGTTGTGTTGGTATTGTTGGTGTTGTTGTTGTCGGTGGTGTTGTTGTTGTTGGTGCTGTTGTTGTTGTTGTTGTTGTTGTTGTTGTTGTTGTTGTTGTTGTTGCTTTTGGTGGTGTTGGTTGTCAACATACAGGCCGTACACTACCACCATATTTGATGACCCTCAATCCCACCTGCTTATCTCCTGTTGGAGTGCCATCGCCCACTCCTCGTACTGATTAGCTTGTGCCTTCACAGCTCGACTCTGAGCTCGCATGTGGTTCTCCACTCGCCGCCTCTGGGCAACCAACTCCACGGAGCGTAGAAGTCGGATGTCTTCCTCAATGCGCCCAGCCCGTGGCCGGTGGGATCTGAGGTGGGCACTCAGCTCCTCGGTTAAGGAGACCTCCCTGGGGTGAGATGGGGGGGGGGAGGGAGGGGGGCGAAGTGGGGTGAGGTGGAGTGGGGTGAAGGGGGACGGAGTGGGGTGAGGTGGAGTGGAGTATTTGGATGTCCTCATCAATGCGCTCAGCCCGTGGCTGGTGGGATCTGAGGTGGGCACTCAACTCTTCGGTTAGGGAGACCTTCCTGGGTGAGATGGGGGGTGGGGTGGGGTGGAGGGGTGGAGGGGGAGGGGGGGAGGGGGGACTAAGTGGGGTGAGGTGGAGTGGGTGTAGTCGGATGTCCTCCTCAATGCGCCCAGCCTGTGGCCTGTGGGATCTGAGGTGGGCACTCAACTCCTCAGTTAAGGAGACCTCCCTGGGTGAGATGGGAGGTGGGGTGGGGTGAGATGGGGTGGGGTGGGGTTGGGGGGGAATGGGGTGAAGGGCTGACGAAGTGGGGTTAGATGGGGTGGGGTGGGATGGGGTGGGGGACAATGTGGGGTTAGATGGAGTGGGGTGGGGTGGGGGACAAAGTGGGGTGAGGTGGAGTGGGAGTAGTTGGATGCCTTCCTTAATGCGCCCAGCCCGTGGTAGGTGGGATATAAGGTGGGCACTCAACTTTTTAGTTAGGGAGACCTCCCTGGGGGAGGTATGTGTGTGTGGGTGGGTGGGTTGGGGTGGGGTGGGGGGTGGGGTGTGTGTGTGTGTGTGTGTGTGTGTGTGTGTGTGTGTGTGTGTGTTGTTGTTGTTGTTGTTGTTGTTGTATTGTTATTGTTGTTGTTGTTGTTGTTGTTGTAGTTGTAGTTGTTGTTGTTGTTGCTTATTTGTTGTTGTTGCTGGTGGTGGTCTGTTGTTGTTGTTGTTGTTGTTGCTGTTGTTGTTGTTGTTGTTGCTGTTGTTGTTGTTGTTGTTGTTGTTGTTGTTGTTGCTGTTGTTATCAGTGTTGTTGTTGTTGTTGTTGTTGTTGTAGTTGTTGTTGTAGTTGTTATAGTTGTTGTTGTTGTTGTTGTTGGCTTTTTTGTTATAACAACAACCCTCATCATCCCAAAACCCAGCTAACCTGTTGCTAGACCACTCTGTGGCTGTCGTCACTGTACGCTCTGCGAACTCCACCATATCCTTCAGCATCCCAATACGCAAGGACTTCAATGCCTCCCGCAGTCTCTCTTCCGGGTATGGGAGGTCTACGCAGTGACCCTTTTGCTCCAGAGACATCGGCATTGCGGGGAACTCTGTCAGCTCTAGGAGAGGCTGGGATGGAGGAGGGGGGGCGTCGGCCGCCTCAGCAGCAGCCACAGTAGCAGCAGCAGCTGGCTTCTTGCCCTTTGACTTTGCCCCTTTAGCAGCGGCCTCCGCTGCGGCCGCCTCAGCCTCAGCTGCTGCGACGGCGGCCGCGGCAACTGCGGCAGCTTCCGCTTCCGCCGCTGCCTTGGCTGCCACCTCCAAGGCCTTCCTCTTGCCTACCTCCTGTCGCATGTCCACACCCATGGCCAGGAGCACGTTCAGCAGGTCGTCCATCACAGTGAATGTGGTACCGTCAGGCAAGACGAAGCAAGGCCGGGCGCGCTCTGCTGCCTCCTCCACCTCCACCTTCTCGGCAGCTTCCTGCTCAGCCTTCAGCATGGCCTCCTCTGCCTCGGCAGCCGCCTTCTTGGCAGCTGCCTTCTCCGCTGCCACCTGCGCAGCTGTCAGCTTCTTCGCCTTGCTGGCAGAGCCGGGCTTGACTGGAGCAGCAGCTGCAGCCTCGGCCTCTCTCTGAGCTGCCTCATCCGCCGCGGCTTCCTTCACAGCCGCCTCCTCGGCCTCCTTCACGGCCTTCACAGACTCCGGCATGTCCACCAGCGCCCTCACCCTCAGCAGGTTGGCTAGCGACCAATGGTATTCCTCGTTCGTTCTCAACACAGTCTTCGGGAAGCCCTGGGCGATCTCTGTCATGGCTGAATGGAAGCTTCTATAACCAGCTTCAATGTCATCCAAGCGAGCCAATGCAGCATTCACACTGTCATCCAATGCGCGCTCGGATGAGCCCTGTAAATATTTACATAAAGAAATCAATACGCAGTACACGAATCAGTAACAGTACCAGGCGGGCCGAGGCAGCCTTCACACTGTCATCCAATGCGCGCTCAGATGAGTCCTGCAAATACATAAATACATAAATAAATAGATAAACGCGCGATCAAGAAATAACAAATACATGCATATATTGTACGCCTTCTTATGAGGCGGGGCATCCAGGCGGTACAGTGCAGCATTCTCACTGTCATCCAATGCGCGCTCAGGTGAGCCCTGTAAATGAATACATTAAGAAATACACACTCGATACATAAAGCAATATGCGATCTTTGTCATGGCTGAATGGAAGCTTCTATAACCAGCCTCAATGTCATCCAGACGAGCCAATGCAGCATTCACACTGTCATCCAATGCGCTCTGAGAAGCCCTGTAAATGAATACATAAATACACAAGTAATACATAAAGCAATATGCGATCTGTCATGGCAGAATGGAAGCTTCCATAACCAGCCTCGATGTCATTCAAGCGAGCCAAAGCAGCAATCACAATATCATTCAATGCACACTCGGATGAGCCCTGTAAAAAAAATATACTCGATAAAGAAGCAAAGAAATGCATGCATATATATATACAAACCTGCTTCACTGCATCAACAGCAGCATCAAGAGCCACCTCTCGTGCCGCGTCATCTAGGTGGAACTGTTCCCCACATGCAACAAACCCACAAGCAACCCACATGCAAATATAACATTATTTGTATATATATACAAAAAATATATATACACATTTCTCATATCACATATATATATATATATATATATATATATATATATATATATGTACTAACCTGTTTCACTGCATCGACAGCAGCATCAAGAGCCGCCTCTCGCGCGGCGTCATCTAGGTGGAACTGGTCGCGGCTGGTTTTCAGCAGAGCTCGTACGTTCGCCTCGTTGGAACCCGTGAGAGACTTGTACTCAGAATACAGCTGGCACAGGTCGCTCATCCACTGGCCCACAGAACCGGATACATACGACCACTCAGCTGATTGCCAGTCGAGGTAGTTCCTCACAGTATCTAGCAGTGTGAGGGCTGTGTCACGCCGCTCCTTACACACCGTTCCGCACTCCGTGTCGATCAGGGTGATGCACTCCTCCTCGGGGTAACCCCTGTGGGGCAGTGAATGAAGTGCATGCATGAATAAATAAATGCATAACTAAATAACTAAATAAAGTAAAGACGTCAATTAATAAAGTGTATGTCTTATGATGAGGTGTGAGGTTGAGGGGCCAGTCCAGGAACTTTCTTGCTCACAGTCTGTAACAGCGTGAGGGCTGTGTCGCGCCTCTCCTTACACACTGTTCCGCACTCAGTGTGATCAGGGTGATGCATTCCTCCTCGGGGTATCCCCTGTGGGCAGTTAATAGAGAGCATGCATGAAAAATAGTATGTCTTATTATGAGGTGTGAGGTTGGGGGTCCAGTCCAGGAACTTTCTAGCACACAGTCTGTAGCAGTGTGGGCTGTTTCGCGCCGCTCCTTACACACTGTTCCGCACCCAGTGTCGATCAGGGTGATGCCCTCCTCCTCGGGGTAACCCCTGTGGGGAAGTGAATGAAGTGCATACATGAATAGATAGTATGTTTTAGTATGATGTGTGAGGTTGGGGGGCCAGTCCAGGTACTTTCTTGCTCACAGTCTGTAGCAGTGTTAGGGCTGTGTTGCCCCTCTCCTTGCACATCGTGCCACACTCTGTGTTGATCAGTGTGTGTGTGTGTGTGGGTGGGTGGGTGGGTGGGTGGGTGGGAGTGTGTGTTTAAGGGTAACTGTGTGTGTGGGGGGTGGGGGGTGGGGGGGAGTGTGTGTTTAAGGGTAACTGTGTGTGTGTTTAAGGGCGACTGTGGGTATGTGGTGGCTGGGTGGGAGGGAAGATTGGTGGGTGAGTGGGTGTTTAAGGCGGGCAGCAAGACTAACTTGTATTCCATCACTTCTTGTGCTAAGGCAGCTAAGCGCTCATTGGCCAAGGCATCAATGCAGTCCTCCTGATCATGTAGCTTTCTGGACCATGCCTCAAGCTCCTCATTCCAAACATGACGAGCAACATCGGTCCCCAAGTTCCAACCTTGCTGGAAGCCCCCCCCCCCCCCCCCCCACACACACACAACCTCCATGTGGGTGTGAGTGAGTTGATCTCCCCCCCACAACACACACCCCACACCCCCACCCACTGACCCACTGACCCACCCACAACCACCACGTGCCGGGCAGTGACACTCACTTGTATTCCATCACTTCTTGTGCCAATGCAGCTAGGCGCTCATTGGCCAAGGCATCAATGCAGTCCTCGTGGTCATGTAGCTTCTTCGACCATGCCTCAAGCTCCTCATTCCAAACATGATGCAAACGAGCAACGTCGGTTTTCCAAGTTCCCACCTTGCTTGCAGTCATGGCTGGGGGCTGTAGGCCGCTTACCTTTTCTATGTGCGTCACCAAGGCCTGCATAAATGGAGGGGGGGGAGGGGGTGTTTAAGGGCAACTGTGTGTGTGTATCTGTGTGTGTGGGGTGGGGTGGGGTGGGGTGGGGTGGGGTGGGGGGGGTGAGTCTCTATGTACATCACCACGGCCTGCAGAAAATGCATGGTAGATGGTGGGTGTCTGAGATTGAGTGTGTGGGAGGGTGAGTGGCAGAGAGTGAATGGGTGGGAGGGTGAGTGCTGTCATGGCAGGGGGCTGTAGGCCGCTGACCTTCTCTATGGGTGTCACCGAGGCCTGCAGAAATTGCATGGTAGATGGTGAGTGGCTTAGATTGAGTGTGTGGGAGGGTGAGTGAGTGGGTGGGTGGGTGAGAGTAAATGGGTGGGAGGGTGAGTGAGTGGGTGAGAGGATGAGTGAGTGGGTGAGAGGATGAGTGAGTGGGTGAGTGGCTGAGAGTGAATGGGTGTGAGGGTGAGTAAGTGGGTGAGAGGATGAGTGAGTGTGTGAGTGGATGATATTGAATGGGTGGGAGGGTGAGTGAGCGAGTGAGTGAGTGAGAGGATGAGTGAGTGTGTGAGTGTCTCAGAGTGAATGGGTGGGAAGGTGAGTGAGTGGGTGAGAGGATGAGTGAGTGGGTGAGTGGCTGAGAGTGGATGGGTGGGAGGGTGAGTGAGTGGGTGAGTGAGTGGGTGAGAGGGTGAGTGGCTGAGAGTGAATGGGTGGGAGGGTGAGTGAGTGGGTGAGAGGATGAGTGAGTGGGTGAGTGGCTGAGAGTGAATGTGTGGGAGGGTGAGTGAGTGGGTGAGAGGGTGAGAGTGAATGGGTGGGAGGGTGAGTGAGTGGGTGAGAGGATGAGTGAGTGGGTGAGTGGCTGAGAGTGAATGTGTGGGAGGGTGAGTGAGTGGGTGAGAGGATGAGTGAGTGGGTGAGTGGCTGAGAGTGGATGGGTGGGAGGGTGAGTGAGTGGGTGAGTGAGTGGGTGAGAGGGTGAGTGGCTGAGAGTGAATGGGTGGGAGGGTGAGTGAGTGGGTGAGAGGATGAGTGAGTGGGTGAGTGGCTGAGAGTGAATGTGTGGGAGGGTGAGTGAGTGGGTGAGAGGATGAGTGAGTGGGTGAGTGGCTGAGAGTGGATGGGTGGGAGGGTGAGTGAGTGGGTGAGTGAGTGGGTGAGAGGGTGAGTGGCTGAGAGTGAATGGATGGGAGGGTGAGTGAGTGGGTGAGAGGATGAGTGAGTGGGTGAGTGGCTGAGAGTGAATGTGTGGGAGGGTGAGTGAGTGGGTGAGAGGGTGAGAGTGAATGTGTGGGAGGGTGAGTGAGTGGGTGAGAGGATGAGTGAGTGGGTGAGTGGCTGAGAGTGAATGTGTGGGAGGGTGAGTGAGTGGGTGAGAGGATGAGTGAGTGGGTGAGAGGGTGTGGCTGAGAGTGAATGTGTGAGAGGATGAGTGAGTGGGTGAGTGGCTGAGAGTGGATGGGTGGGAGGGTGAGTGAGTGGGCGAGAGGGTGAGTGGCTGAGAGTGAATAGGTGGGAGGGTGAGCGATTATACCTCCCTCGAAAGCAGCACCCTGGCTGGTCCTCGAGTGTACTTTCAAGGTAGATGCACTCGTGTGCTCAAGTGTTCCTACCATGAAAGCAGCACCCTGACTTGAGTGAGTGAGACTACACTCAGTAAGTGTGAGTGTACCTACCACAAAAGCAGCACCCTGACTCAGGTGACTGAGACTACACTCAGTGAGTGTGAGTGCACCTCCCACAAAAGCAGCACCCTGACTGAGGTAAGTGAGACTAAACTCAGTGACGAGCGGCGCCTCAGGTCAAAGCGTCGTGATGCCCTATGACCAGACATCCGAGCATAGTTTTGCGCCCTATTGACTGCAGACACTTTGACTAATATTTTAGCTACATTGACTTTTTATTTTTCTTTGCTTGAGCTTATGTATCGCGGCTGGACCGCTGTTAAACAGTGTAAACCGATTATCTGAGCGTACCTACCAAAAAGGCAGCACCCTGACTCAGGTGACTGAGACTACACTCAGTGAGAGAGTGTAATTCCAAAAAAGCAGCACCCTGACTCAGGTGACTGAGAGTACACTCAGTGAGTGCGAGTGTACCTACCACAAAAGCAGCACCCTGACTGAGGTAAGTGAGACTACACTCAGTGAGTGCGAGTGTACCTACCACAAAAGCAGCACCCTGACTCAGGTGACTGAGAGTACACTCAGTGAGTGCGAGTGTACCTACCACAAAAGCAGCACCCTGACTGAGGTAAGTGAGGCTACACTCAGTGAGTGCGAGTGTACCTACCATGAAAGCAGCCCCCTGACTCGGGTGACTGAGGCTACACTCAGTGAGTGTGAGTGTACCTGCCATGAAAGCAGCCCCCTGACTGAGGTAAGTGAGACTACACTCAGTGAGTGCGAGTGTACCTACCTCAAAAGCAGCACCCTGGCGGTCCCGGACTTCCGAGAACATATCCATGCGTTCAGTGGGCTCGGCAAACTCAGGGCTCCGGATTCGCTCGTTGAACATTTTGATAGCGTGGTGTGTGCGCAGGATTCGCCATCGGGTGAGACCCTCCTCCCAAGCCTGTCGTCGGCTTTTTTCTAACGACACCTCTTGGACCTGGAGGCGTTGGATGAGGTCTCCATATGCTCGCCTGCCATTGGGTTTAAATCATAGCATTTATAAACATATACCTCTGTATGCTTGCCTGCCATTGGGTTGAAATCCTGGATTACAATGAATACGTATGTAAATTATGAAGATAGTTAGTTATTACACAATTGCACAGGCCTGTCGTCGGCCTTTTTCCAAAGATACCTCTTGGACTTGGAGGCGTTGGATGAGGTCGCCATATGCTCGCCTGCCATTGGGTTTAAATCCTGGGGTAGCATGAATAGGTTTGCATATTATGAAGATAGTTAGTTACGGGCTAGTAATTATACAAATGCCCAGGCCTGTCGCCGGATTTTCCCCAAGGACACCTGTTGGACCTGGAGGCGCTGGATGAGGTCTCCATAGGCTCGTCTGCAATTGCGTTTATATCATAGTGAACATCAGCACTACCATACACCATAACAGTACACCAGCACTACTATTTATACACAAACACCTATGTATGCTCGCCTGCCATTAGGTTTAAATGATAGTAAACATCAGCACTACCATACACCGCTACCATACACCAGCACTACCATACTCCACTACCATACACATCAGCAGTACCATTTATATACATACACCTCAGTATGCTCGCCTGCCATTGGGTTTACATCATATTTTTTATATACATACACCTTTGTATGATTGCCTGCAATTGGGGTTATATCATAGTATTTATATACATACATCCCCATACGCTCGCCTGCAATTGGGTTTAAATCTTACTTTCTTTATATGTACACCTCCGTACGATCGCCTTCAATCGGGTTTAGACCATAGTATTTATATGCATAGACCTCCTTACACTCCCCTGCAATTGGGTTTAAATCATAGTATTTATATACATACATACACCCATACATACATACACCCATACACCCATACATACATACATACATACATACATATATACATACATATATACAAACATACATACAAACAAACATACATACCTGTTGGCCAGAATGGACTTATTCAGCGCCAGAGATTCCTTCTCTAGAATCCTCTCCACCTCCCCCACGCTAATGTGTGCAACATCATTCATGCCACTGACCAGTGTTACTAGGGAATCCTCGACCTGTCCAGGGTCAGAGGGGAGGGGTGAGCGTTGGGTGGAATGATGTTTGTGTATTTATTTGCACTATGGGGAGGGGTGAGCGTTGGGTGGATGCATTGTGGGGGTGGAATGATGTTTGTGTATTTATTTGCACTATGGGGTGGGGTGCTTGTTGGGTGGGTGCATTGTGGGGTGCGGTGAGTGTTGGGTGGGTGGGTGCAATATGGAGTGGGGTGATTTTATTTATTTTGAATTTACAATATGGGGTGTTGTGATTTTCATGTATTTTTATTTGCAATGTAGGGAGATTTTTATTTTATCTGTTATTTGCAATATGGGGTGTGGTGATTTTCATGTATTTTTATTTGCAATATACGGAGATTTTAATTTATTTGTTATTTGCAATATGGGGTGTGTTGATTTTCATGTATTTTTATCTGCAATATGGGGAGATTTTTTTTTTTTATTATTTGCAATATGGGGTGTGGTGATTTTTTTATTTTTTTTTATTTGCAATATAGGGTGATATTTATTTGTTTTCATATTTGCAATATGGTGTGGGTGATGGTTGGGTTGGTGGAATATGGGGTGGGGGTGGGGTGGGGTGAGTGTTGAGTGTAAATAGCAAGATGAGGTAAAGTGAGTGCTGCGTGTTGGAAGGTATAGTTCTATATTCTATGAATAAACCGAACACAATCTTTGCCAAATCCCTTCACCCCGGCAAAGACCAATCCATGTCACACACTGTATTGCGCCTGTCGTCCTCAGTATTCTTTAACTCTTATGAAAGCCTGCTGATCCAGCATGACCTTCCCCCATGCCCCTAACCCTCCCCCATTCACCCACCCTCTATCCCCTCTCTCCCTCCTAACCCTCCCCCCCCCCCCCCCCCCCCCGCTATCCCCCCGCTATAAACCAATCTATGGAAGATACTGTATCGCGCATGTCGTCCTCTGCCTTCTCTAGTTCCTCCAACAGCCCACTTATCCAGCGCGACCTCCCCCTTGTCCCTAACCCTCCCCACCCACTCTCCCTCCTTAACATGTACCCCCCACACCCCAACCCCCCCAATTCCCCCTTCCATACACCAATCCATGTCACTTACTGTATCGCACCTGTCATCTCAAAACCTACCCCCCCTATCCCCCTGTCATACACCAATCCATGTCACTTACTGTATCGCACCTGTCATCTCAAAACCTACCCCCCCTATCCCCCTGTCATACACCAATCCATGTCACTTACTGTATCGCACCTGTCATCTCAAACCCTACCCCCCCATTCCCCCTGTCATACACCAATCCATGTCACTTACTGTATCGCGCCTGTCATCCTCTGTCTTTTCTAGCTCTTCTGAAAGCCTGCTGATCCAACGTGCACGCTCAGGGATGCGCTGCACCACAGCATCCCATACATTGTACACATCTGCTTCTGTCAAGTTCATAACCTGTTGGGGGCGGTGTGGGTGTGGGTGTGGGTGTGGGTGTGGGGTGTGGGTGTGTGGGGGGGGGTAGGGAGGTGGGAGGGTGGAGGGTGTGGGGTGTGCGGTGTGAATCACGACAGCATCCCATACATTGGACACATCTGCTTCTGTCAAGTTCATAACCTGTTGGGGGAGGTGTGGGTGTGGGTGTGGGTGTGGGTGTGGGGTGTGGGTGTGGGGGGTGGGTAGGGAGGTGGGAGGGTGTGGGGTGTGCGGTGTGAATCACGACAGCATCCCACACATTGGACACATCTGCTTCTGTCAAGTTCATAACCTGTTGGGGGAGGTGTGGGTGTGGGTGGTGGTGGTGGTGGTGGTGGTGGTGTGGTGGTGGTGGGTAAGATTTAGGGTTTAGGGTTTAGGGTTTTAATCACCTCGTCCTCAGCTAGCACTGATCTATGAACCCAATTGTTGTAATTGCATATTAATACAAACACACTTGTGTAATTAAGCACAATAAATAAATTGCCTTGTCATCCGCTAGCACTGACATCTCCTCCTCAACCTATGAATTCAATTGTTTTAATTGCATATTAATATAAACACACTTTTAATTGCATATGAATACAAACACACTTTTACAAACACACAATTAATTGCATGTTAATACAAACACACTTTTACAAACACACTATTAATTGCATATTAATACAAACACACCATTAATTGCATATTAATATAAACACACTTTAAAAAACACGCAATTAATTTCATACATCCATCACCTGATGCAGCTTATGTTTCATTCAATAAAATAAATCACCGTGTCCTCAGCTAGCACTGGCATCTCCTCATCAAATTATATACAAATAAAAACTGTTTTAATTGCATATTTATAAAATCACACTTTAACAAACACATTTAATTTCATAAATCCATCACCTGATGCAGCTTGTGTTTCAATCAATAAAATAAATCACCTTGTCCTCAGCTAGCACTGGCATCTCCTCCTCAACCTTGGCGTCCCCCCTATCCATTCAAGACTTGAGAGTTTTAATCAGCTTGTCCTCAGCTATAACTGACATCTACTCATCACATTATATATTAACCATAACTGTCTTAACTGCATATTAATACAAACACACTTTTAAAATTGCATACATAAATCACCTTGTCCTCAGCTAGCACTGGCATCTCCTCATCAAATTACATACAAATCAAAACTGTTTTAATTGCATATTAATACAAACACACTTTTTAAATTGCAGACATAAATCACCTTGTCCTCAGCTAGCACTGGCATCTCCTCATCAAATTACATACAAATCAAAACTGTTTTAATTGCATATTAATACAAACACACTTTTTAAATTGCAGACATAAATCACCTTGTCCTCAGCTAGCACTGGCATCTCCTCATCAAATTACATACAAATCAAAACTGTTTTAATTGCATATTAATACAAACACACTTTTTACATTGCAGACATAAATCACCTTGTCCTCAGCTAGCACTGGCATCTCCTCATCAAATTACATACAAATCAAAACTGTTTTAATTGCATATTAATACAAACACACTTTTTACATTGCATACATAAATCACCTTGTCCTCAGCTAGCACTGACATCTCCTCCTCAACCTCAGCGTCCCCCCTGTCCATCCGAGACTTTAGGGTAGCAGCCTTCTGCCCCACTTGCTGCCCCAGCGCTGCTTCCGCACTATCTCGGACCCCAACGAAGGTGTCCCACACATTCATGTGATGCTCTGTCTTCAGCTGTAGCATTGTTTTCACGCCTTCCATGTCGGGCTGCACAAAAAGGGTGAATAGGGGTGAAGGCAAAAGGGTTTGGGAACACAGATAGTGGTAAAAAACACATCCAGATCCCATTGATAACCAATCGAACATCCCATTGACCCCAACGAAGGTGCCCCACACATTAATGTGATGCTTTGTCGTCAACTGTAGCATTGTTTTCACGCCTTCCATGTTGGGCTGCACAACAGGGATGGAGAGGGTGAACAGGGGTAAAGAGAGGTGAAGAGGGTTGTACACAAACAGGTTTGAGATCACAGATAATTGCTTTAAAATCCATCCATATTCCATCGACCCCAACAACCAATCGAACATCCCATTGACCCCAACGAAGGTGCCCCACACATTCATGTGATGCTCTGTCTTCAGCTGTAGCATTGTTTTCACGCCTTCCATGTCGGGCTGTACAAAAGGGGTGTGGAGGGTGAAGAGGGGTGAACACAAACGGGTCTGAGATAACAGATAGTGGTACAAAACACACACATTCAATTGTAACCAATCAAACCTCCCATTGACCCCATCCCACACATTCACATGATGCACCGTCTTCAACATTGTTTTCACGCCTTCCATGCCGGGCTTCACTCAGGTGTGAACAAAAGAGGGTTGAGATGGCATCCACGTTATTTTTGTAAAAAACGAGGTTGAAGTCACAGGGGTGAGAACATCCCATTCAATGAATGTGTGGGATGTGTCTAATGATTGACCACATCGTACACATTCATGTGATGTTCCCTCTTCAGCTGTAACATTGTTTTCATGCCTTCCATGTCGGGCTGCCCTCAGGAGTGAGCAAAAAAGGGTTGAGATCGCATTAGCTTTTTTTTTTAATGGGGTGGAGATCACATGGGTGAAAACATCCCATTGGCCCCACCCCACACATGTGATGCTCCGTCTTCAGCTGTTACATTGTTTCCACGCCTTCCATGTCGGTTTGCACTCAGGAGTGAACAAAAGAGGGTTGAGATCGCATTTGCTTTTTTTTTTTTTTTTAACGGGTGGAGATCACAGGGGTGAAAACATCCCATTGGCCCCACCCCACACATTCACGTGATGCTCTGTCTTCAGCTGTTACATTGTTTCCACGCCTTCCATGTCGGACTGCAGGTCATGGTCGTGTCAGGGGTGAATGAAAACGGGATTGAGATCACAGAAAATGGCACACACCCCTTCCAGATTCTCAGTTGGACATGGACGGAGTAAAAACAATATTACAGCTGATGACGGAGCATCACATGGATGTGTGGGATGGGGTCAGTGGTATGTTTGATTGGCAAAAAATGGAATCTGTAATTCAGCTGTAAAATCATCTTGCACGTCTTCCATGTTTATTATCTAGAAATTGTAACCCTACAAACAACCATACTTTATCATCTTGCACGTCTTCCATGTTTATTATATATAAATTACAACCCTACAAACAACCCTACGTTATCATGTCATATAGAAATTAAAACCCTACAAACAACCATACTTTATCATGTCATATAGAAATTACAACCCTACAAACAACCCCATGTATTGTGCTGTCTAGACAGTGTAACCCTTAAAACGAATCTCATTTATTGTGTTGCCTACATGGAACTAAATACATGTATACAATTAAACTATACACACAAACCTCATTCAGTGTGGTATCTACATGGAATTAAATACATGTGTGCAATTACATATATTTATAAACATACACCCTTAAAACAAACCTCATTTATTGTTGTATCTACATGAAATTAAATAAATGTTTACAATTAAAAGCATGCATAAAAAGACGCACTGAAAACAAACCTCATTTATTGTGGTATCTACATAGAACTAACAAGTGAATACAATTAAATTCATGTATAAAAATACACGCTCTAAAACAAATATCATCCATTGTTGTATCTACACGGATCCAACGGTACAAACATATCCTGTTAATTACATGATACACTATAAACAAAGCACAGTCAATATTTCACCTGGAAAATCTAAAGGCTACAAATATAACCCATTAATTGCGTTACATAGACAATTGAACACAACAAACAAAGCGCACTCAAAATCTTGTCTGGGAAATCTAACAGTCCAAATAAAAACCATTAATTGCGTCATATATAAAACTTTAACCCTACAAATAAAGTACTTGCAATATTGTATCTGGAAAATCCAATGCTATTAAAATTGAAATAGTTACATCCGTATAATGCAGTCACTCTCAGGCCGTGCAATTAAGGACACCACCGCGTAAGCCAATGCTATAAGCAATCCCCATTAAATGGGCTATCTAGAAAATCCAATTAACCCCCATTAAATGCGCTATCTAGAAAATCCAATAAACCCCCATTAAATGCGCTATCTAGAAAATCCAATTAACCCCCATTAAATGCGCTATCTAGAAAATCCAATTAACCCCCATTAAATGCGCTATCTAGAAAATCCAATAAACCCCCATTAAATGCGCTATCTAGAAAATCCAACAAACCCCCATTAAATGCACTATCTAGAAAATCCAATTAACCCCCATTAAATGCGCTATCTAGAAAATCCAATAAACCCCCATTAAATGCGCTACCTAGAAAATCCAATACACCCCCATTCATTGTGCTATTTAGACAATTTAACCCTCCAAGCATGTACCCAACAATTGATCCACCCATATGCCCAGCCAAGCACACATGACCAAACTGCAAACACAGACACACACCCTAACACATACAGACACATGCATACACACACATCCCTATGCTCGCATGACATCAATTATAATGACCTTGGCAAGTTGCACAGTCAGTGGGCAGCAGCCAAACACCAACCCCCCCCCCCACACACTCCCCCCCCCCCCACACACACACCCTCTGCATCCCATACTCAATATGCTTGCATAGCATCAATTCCATTCACATTGGCAGGTTGCACAGTGGGCACTGGCCCATACACCAGACATATACAACACACACAAACACACACACACTCAAACGAAGACCCCCCCCACCCCCACCCTGCATCCCACAATCAATACACAACATAACACCAATTACATTCACTTTTGTAGGTTGCACGGTAGGCTGCAACCCATGCACCAACGCTAACACACCATCACACACACTCAACCAAAGCCCCCCCCCCCCCACACCTTCCACCCCCCACCCACCTTCCGAATCCCACAATCAATAAACTAACAACACCAACTCCATTCACCTTTTTAGGTTGCACTGTAGGCTGCAGCCCATGCACCAACGCTAACACACAAACACACACACTCAACCAAATACCCATTCCCCTCCCACCCACCCACCCACCACCACCACCACACACACACACACACCACTTCCCTTCCGAATCCCACAATCAATACACTAACACAACTCCAATTCCATTCACCTTTGTAGGTTGCACTGCAGGCTGCAGCCCATGCACCAACGCTAACACACAAACACACACGCTCAACCAAATACCCCCCACCCCCACCCCCACTACACCACACACACACAAATTACTTCCCTTCCGCATCCCACTATCAATACACTATCACAACACCAATTACATTCACCTTTGCAGGTTGCACGGTAGGTAGGAGCCCATGCACCTCGGGTGCCGATGCCTTGAAGATGGTCATGTCACTCCTCACAGTGTGCTTTGGAACAAGGGAGGGCAGCTTCTCCCTAGCTGCCTTCATCTTGGCACTGACAGTGTTGCCATAGCGGTCCTTCCTCTCGTCCTCAGCCCCCTGAAGGGTCCCCAGCAGGGACTGGCCGGGGGTTAGGATGTCATTGAATGGATCCCCTGCTGCCCCCTTGAGCCGGTCTCGGTGGGCTGTCTTTTTCTCCCAGTCCATGGCTGGGGATGCTTATAGAGACGCTGCCTTCGGGCCGCGGGCTTAGCGGGAAGGGATTGCTCCTCCAGCGTGAGTACACATGTGAAAGGGGTCGAGCCTGCAGGCGATGCTAGTAATTAGCAGCGCTATATATGCTATTTAGAGGAAATGCGTGAAAGAGAGAGGGTTTATAGAAGGTCGTGGGTTCGCGCACAGTGGGTTAGCCGTTAGGGGAAGAATGCTTCTGTGTTGCTCGAATATTCGGCATAGTCTGCGATACACTATATATGCTAATTTGTTACTTATACGCGGTGTCTGGAAGCGCAAGAGGTCTAGTCGGCAGAGCACAAATCAGACTTCAAGTTCGCACTGCTGTTGGTCCTCGCTGGGTTTTGGATTTCGAAAATCCAAACCAAGCGATTGGATTTGGACAGCCAATTTCGTTAGGACACGAATTGCCATTCCGTAATTAGGCATCGCACGCACGTTTTAGAAGCATTGAGACGCTTATCCATAGAAGAATCGATGCAACACCCGACACACCTTGCTTCTGACGCGAGCTCGTTTGCTACTTATAAAGCGTAGACGTTATTTAAAACCTCGATTCGATCAGAGGTGTGCAGATGGCTCGCTAGTTGCGTTGACATGTAATCGCAAGCCACGACAAGCACTGTGTTGCGTGCAAGCAAGCAAATCAAAGCGCCATATCCTTCCACTATAAGCGAATATTTCTTACCCCCGTGTTCTTTCGATGCGACTCCGCAGGACGATATGCAGAACGGAAGTCCACAGAGGGCCCGGCCACAGTCAAGCACATTGCCAAGGCTACATAGTGCGAGTGATACTCGCGAAGACAATGGGCAGGACTGGAGGAGAGCATCAACGGGCAGGTAGGGTGCTCTTGAGGTGGTTGGGCTGGTGGGTGTGGCTGCTTGAGGTAGATGGGCCTTGGCTGAGTGGCTGGGTGTGTGCCGGTGCAGAGGGTGTGTGGTGGTGCAGAGGGTAGGTGGTGGAGCAGATGGTGGGTGGTGGTGGAGCAGATGGTGGGTGGTGGTGCAGAGGGTGCGTGGTGGTGCAGAGGCAAGCATTTGTTTGCAGCTTGGAGAGTCTATAGGGCTGCCAAGGTTATGCTGCTGCTGTTACTACTGCAAGCACATTTGAACAGGCACTCTACCCCTTTGCTGGGGACACTGACACATATTGGTGATTGGTGATTACATGGTCTTGTACCCTTCAGGCTGCTGACCGTCAGCGTGCCAAGTGTACACTGGTATTACACACAATGCAATCGGATATTTGTAGGGATCGGCATATCATATGGTGCTGACCAAAGGCGAGTATGATATCATATGATATCATACAAATTGCATCATATGATATTGTACATCAATGGTAACTTTGGCCTAGTCAGACTGCCAGCATCATATGATGCCATGTTGCCGTTCCCTATATATGTGCAGCGTTTATAGATATGCCCTGAAGATTGACACAAGTACCTTCACTACTTCAATTTAATTACAAACGCACATACATGCATACTCACATACGTACATACATACAGGGTGGAAGTTGGCCCGGGCACCAGAACTGCCAGTGGACGGCCTCGCCCACAAACAGCACGCCCCCTGACAGCATTAGCAGGGGCATGGCCAGCAAGCGGCGCTCCTGCAAGACAATGTGAGACATGTCATGTGGGGTTATTTGCGGGTGATGTTGTTGTTAGTGCTGGTGGTGCTTTTTGTGATTGTGTTTTTGGTATTTGTGTCTGTAGAGGTGGCGCTGGTTCTGGTGGTGCCTGCCCCCCAGCTAGCTGCGCACCTGCTAGGCAATGTGAGCCATGGTTTGCGGGAATATGTTGATGTTGGTGTTAGTGCTGGTGGTGATTGTCGTCTCGGTATGTGTGTCAGCAGTGGTGGCGCTGGTGCTGGTGCTGGCATGAGCAGCAAGCGGCACACCTGCTAGCTAATGTGAGACAAGGCTTGTGGGGCTATTTTGATGTTGGTGTAAGTGCTGTTGGTGCTGTTAGTGCTGTTGGTGATTGTGGTCTTCGTATGCCAGTCGGCGATGGTGGCGCTGGTGCTACAGAGGGCATGGGCTGCAAGCGGCACACCTGATGGACAATGTCAGCCATGGCTTGTGAAATTATTTCGCTGCTGATGTTGGTGTTAGTGCTGTTGTTGTTGCTTGTGATTTTGGTCTTGGTATGCATGTCGGATTTGGTGGCCCTGGTGCTGGCGGGGGCATGGGCAGCAAGCAGCACACATGCTAGACAATGTGAGACATGATTTGTGGAGCTATTTTGATGCTGCTGTTGGTGTGGGTGCTGTTGGTGCTGTTGGTTATTGTGGTTTTGGTATGCGAGTCGGTGGTGTCGTGCTGGTGCTGGCAGGGTGCTGGCGCTGGTGCTGGCATGGGCAGCCAGTGGCGCACCTGCTAGACAATGTGAGACATGATTTGTGGAGCTATTTTGATGCTGCTGTTGGTGTGGGTGCTGTTGGTGCTGTTGGTTATTGTGGTTTTGGTATGCGAGTCGGTGGTGTCGGCGCTGGTGCTGGCAGGGTGCTGGCGCTGGTGCTGGTATGGGCAGCAAGCAGCACACATGCTAGACAATGTGAGACATGACTTGTGGAGCTATTTTGATGCTGCTGTTGGTGTGGGTGCTGTTGGTGCTGTTGGTTATTGTGGTTTTGGTATGCGAGTCGGTGGTGTCGGCGCTGGTGCTGGCATGGGCAGCCAGTGGCGCACCTGCTAGACAACGTGAGACATGACTTGTGGAGCTATTTTGATGCTGCTGTTGGTTTTTAGTGCTGTTAATGCTGTTGGTTATTGTGGTTTTGGTATGCGAGTCGGTGGTGTCGGCGCTGGTGCTGGCAGGGTGCTGGCGCTGGTGCTGGCATGGGCAGCCAGAGGCGCACCTGCTAGACAATGTGAGACATTACATGTGGAGCTATTTTGATGCTGCTGTTGGTTTTAGTGCTGTTGGTGCTGTTGGTGATTGTGTTTTTGGTATGCGTGTCGGTGGTGGTGGAGCTAGTGCAGGCCGGGTGCTGGCGCTGGTACTGGCATGGGCAGCCAGAGGCGCACCAGCTAGACAATGTGAGACGTGACTTGTGGAGCTATTTTGATGCTGATGTTGGTGTGAGTGCTGCTGGTGTTGTTTTTGATTTTGGTCTTGGTGTGCAAGTCGGTGGTGCTTGCGCTGATGCTGGCATGGGCAGCTAGCGGCGCACCTGCACGACAATGCGAGACATGGCTTGTGAGACTCGTTTGATGCTGGTGTTGGTGTTAGTGCTGGTGGTGATTGTGGTCTTGCTATGCATGTTGTTGGTGGTGGCGCTGGTACTGGTGGTGCATGGCCCCCAGCTATAAGTCCCTTGCTAGGCAATGTAAGCCATGGTTTGTGGGACTCTGTTGATGCTGTTGTTGTTGTTAGTGCTGGTGCTGCTGTTTGTGATTGTGGTATCGGTACGTGTGTTGGTGGCGGTGTTGGTGGTGCTGCTGTTTGTGATTGTGGTCTCGGTACGTGTGTTGGTGGCGGTGGTGCTGGTGCTGGTGCTGGCATGGGCAGCAAGAGGTACACCTGATAGACAATGTGAGGCATGATCTGTGGAGCTATTTTGATGCTGGTGTTGGTGTTAGTGCTGTTGGCGATTGTGGTCTTGGTATCCAAGTCGGTGGTGGTGGCACTGTTTCTGGCAGGGTGCTGGCGCTGGTGCTGGCATGGGCAGCTAGCAGTGCACCTGCTAGACAATGTGAGAGATGGTTTGTAGGACTCTTTCGATGCTAATGATGGTGTTAGTGCTGTTGGTGCTGATTGTGATTGTGGTCTTGGTACGCAAGTCGGTGGTGGTAGCGCTGGTGCTGGCGGGGGAATCGGCAGCAAGCAGCGCACCTGCTAGACAGTGTGAGCCTGGTGTGTGGGAATCTTTTGATGCTGATGTTGGTGTTAGTGCTGTTGGTGATCGTGATTTTGGTACGCGAGTTGGTGGAGGTGGTGCTGGTGCTGGTGGTGCATGGCCCCCAGCTAGCGGCGTAGCTGTGAGTATGTGAGCCGTGGCGTGTGGGAATCTGTTGATGCTGATGTTGGTGTATTGAACCACGTATTGAATTAATTGTATTACACATTCTAACATATATGATGTGTACCAGCAAATGCCTAATTATGTGGCTTTCGGGACTGATGGTTGAGATATGGTTGTGATATGTTTGAGATATGATTGAGAGATGGTTGAAATGTGGTTGAGATATGGTTGGGTATGGTTGTGATATGTTTGAGATATGATTGAGAGATGGTTGAAATGTGGTTGAGATATGGTTGGGTATGGTTGTGATATGTTTGAGATATGATTGAGAGATGGTTGAAATGTGGTTGAGATATGGTTGGGTATGGCTGTGATATGTTTGAGATATGATTGAGAGATGGTTGAGAGATGGTTGAGATATGGTTGGGTATGGTTGTGATATGTTTGATATATGATAGAGAGATGGTTGAGAGATGGTTGAAATATGGTTGAGATATGGTTGTGATATGTTTGAGATATGATTGAGAGATGTTTGAGATATGGTTGAAATATGGTTGAGATATGGTTGTGATATGTTTGAGATATGATTGAGAGATGGTTGAGATATGGTTGAGATATGAACTCCAGTCCAGTGAAAACAAAAAAAGTACACAGTTGCTTAACCACATCAGTTCAACATATAAATACTCAGATTTGATTTTGCGCTGAGTTTGGGTATAAGATCAAGTAAAACATGTTTTGTTTAATATTGCGCTGAGTTTAATATGGGGCAGTAAGATAAGATCAAGTAAAACATGTTTTGTTTAATATTGCGCTGAGTTTAATATGGGGCAGTAAGATAAGATCAAGTAAAACATGTTTTGTTTAATATTGCGCTGAGTTTAATATGGAGCAGTAAGATAAGATCAAGTAAAACATGTTTTGTTTAATATTGCGCTGAGTTTAATATGGGGCAGTAAGATAAGATCAAGTAAAACATGTTTTGTTTAATATTGCGCTGAGTTTAATATGGGGCAGTAAGATAAGATCAAGTAAAACATGTTTTGTTTAATATTGCGCTGAGTTTAATATGGGGCAGTAAGATAAGATCAAGTAAAACATGTTTTGTTTAATATTGGCGCTGAGTTTAATATGGGGCAGTAAGATAAGATCAAGTAAAACATGTTTTGTTTAATATTGCGCTGAGTTTAATATGGGGCAGTAAGATAAGATCAAGTAAAACATGTTTTGTTTAATATTGCGCTGAGTTTAATATGGGGCAGTAAGATAAGATCAAGTAAAACATGTTTTGTTTAATATTGCGCTGAGTTTAATATGGGGGCAGTAAGATAAGATCAAGTAAAACATGTTTTGTTTAATATTGCGCTGAGTTTAATATGGGGCAGTAAGATAAGATCAAGTAAAACATGTTTTGTTAATATTCGCTGAGTTTAATATGGGGCAGTAAGATAAGATCAAGTAAAACATGTTTTGTTTAATATTGCGCTGAGTTTAATATGGGGCAGTAAGATAAGATCAAGTAAAACATGTTTTGTTTAATATTGCGCTGAGTTTAATATGGGGCAGTAAGATAAGATCAAGTAAAACATGTTTTGTTTAATATGGGGCAGGGTGCTACAAAGAGCGCGAGGCAGCTCGATTTCACGCACGCTTTTTGAGCCTCACTTCGGGTTTCGTGCAGTTGTTTTAACCCCCTGTGGGCGCAGCGCGCAGTTTTTGCGCTTTTTGCACTGCACTACAAAGCGCTGACCAATATGACGTTTGTGGGCTTTAAGCGCTGACCAATTTGACAAAATGTAGTACCCTGCTATGGGGTTCCCTAATTCGGGACATGTTTTACACAAATGTGGGACAGATCCTACCGCAGTCGAAAACGCTTGTGTGTGAACTTGAATTAGGGAGGCATGTGTGTCACGTCCAGTCAATGTTCATCACCTTTTAGCGAATCAATTGGTGTAGTGGTACACCAAATTGCTTTGAGGATGTAAGGTTGGGGGTTCGATTCCCCCTTCAGTCGCCCTAAGCGTTGCAAGTCGTTGTCAACCGCGATGGTAGCTTGTCCAGTTGAGGTAGAAGACCGCTCTCTACCCGCGTACGACGGGTTCCCTTAATACCACGCCCCACCAGGCGTTATCATTACCTTTTTTTGTGTGTGTCACGACTTCCCTTATAAGTCATTGCCATAACAAGCTATTTAATGTACAGGCAGTACAAGCATTACAAAGCAAAAAATCGCTGATTATTTGCACGCTTTAGGAGTGCCTTACTGTACTGTGTTCACATCTGCACAGCCTCAAATGCATCATTTCGGTTAGCAGTTTTTGAAGCCTAAGCATCAGTATTCATTTTTTTTTCAATCAAATTTCAAATCCTACTTTCAAAATATGAAAAATGTCTTCAAACATTCTGCCTTTCAACACCTTGCAGTGCCCAACAGCCAGAGGAAGCACATTCTTCCCATGGCACACCATCGCGCACCCGAGGAGTTGGCGTTCGAGGTGTACACACTTAAGCAGCAAGTCTCAAGCTTGGTGGAGGACAACGTGAGTACTTCTGTGCAGTTGCATGCAATACGCACGCATACACATGCACGTTCACATACATATAAGCACTTGCATGTGCACACACATCCTGTCCATGGCACACCATAGCGCACCCGAGGAGTTGGCGTTCGAGGTGTACACACTGAAGCAGCAAGTCTCAAGCTTAGTAGAGGACAGCGTGAGTACTTGTGCGCGAATGCATGCGACCACACACAAACACATACGCACATGCACATACACATGTGCATGCACACAGACTTCATTAAACTTGCACCTACACATACACATACTCACACATGCATGCATGCACACACACTTCATTAAAATGGCACTTACACATACACATACACACATGCATGTAAACACTGAAGCAGCAAGTCTCAAGACTGGAGGAGGACAACGTGAGTACTTGTGTGTAGATGCATGCGACCACACACAAACACATACACATCCCTACCATGGCACACCATCTTGCACCCGAGGAGTGCATCCCCCGCGGATATGCAAACATACACATACACAAACACACATAGATTCACACACACAAACCCTGGACCCTAAACCTTCAACCCTAAACCCATGTTCAGAAACTGGCCAACACGGACCCCCAACGTCTGGAAAATGAGCGGGCATAAAACCTGAACCCGGGACCCTAATCCATGTACCCTAAACCTTCAACCCTAAACCCCTGTTCAGAAACTGGCTAACACGGACCGACGACGTCTGGAGAATGCGCTTGTCCAGATGCGAGGCAATGTCTCTAAGGCGGAGGAGCTCTTGAACAACCGTGAGCGTGCCACGAGTCCCAACAAGGGCCTAAGTCAAATGTACCGGTCGCCAGACACCTCCGCGCTCATCCCTGCACTGAAAGATAAGAACAGGCAGCTTCAGGCGGAGAATAAAGCTCTCCTAGAGGAGATGATGAGTGCTAAAAGCTCTGTTAGGTGGGTAAGGAGGGAGGGGAGGGGGGGGGGGGGGGGGGGGACAAAAACATAAGTGTAGGAGCCAGGGGAAGCTTCAGGCGGGGGGGGGGAAGGTGAGGAGAGGGGGGGGGGGGGGGGATGAGGGGAAGCTTCAGGCGGAGAATAAGGCCCTGCAAGAGGAGATGCTGAGTGCTAAGAGCTTGGTTAGGTGGGTGAGCGGGGGGGAATTGAGGGGAGGAGGGGGGTGAGGTGAGAGGAGAAGGGGGGGGGAGGAGAGTGTGTGTGTGTTTGAGGGGGGGGGGGGGGGGGGGGGGGGGGGAAGTGTTGGAGCGAGGGGAAGCTTCAGGCGGAGAATAAAGCCCTCCAAGAGGAGATGGTGAGTGCTAAGAGCTCGGTTAGGTGGGTGAGGAGGGGGGGGGGGGGGGGGGGGGGGGGGGGGGGGGGGGAGGCACAAGTGTTGGAGCGAAAGGAAGCTTCGGGCGGAGAATAAAGCCCTCCAAGAGGAGATGGTGAGTGCTAAGAGCTCGGTTAGGTGGGTGAGAAGGGGGGGGGAGGTGGGGGGGGGGGGGGGGGGGATAGACTGGTTCGCCAGTTACAAATTAATGGTGAACTGCTGGTGGTGACCAATTGCTATGTGTATGTGTGCAGGTCCACCAAGGTAACATAGACCCAGGTAGAGCTAGAAACATACCGAGATGAACTGGTTTGCCAGGGTCAAAACCATGCTCAACTATCCCAATCTACATGTGTGCAGGTGCTCTTGGTGTTCAGGTCGTCGTCAACCGCGATGGTAGCTTGTCCAGTTGAGGTAGGGGACCGCTCCCCACCCGCGAACGACGGGCTCCCTTAACACCACGCCCCATCAGGCGTTATCATTACTGTGTGCAGGTCTACACAAGTTACAGAGACCTGGGTAGAGCTAGACAAGTGTGTGCAGGTCTACACAAGTGTGTGCAGGTGCAAGTGTGTGCAGGTGTGCAGGTCTACACAAGTGTGTGCAGGTCTACACAAGTGTGTGCAGGTCTACACAAGTGTGTGCAGGTGCAAGTGTGTGCAGGTGTGCAGGTCTAGACAAGTGTGTGCAGGTCTACACAAAAGACCTGGGTAGAGCTAGAAACCTACTGAGACTAATTGGTTTGCCAGTATAAAACCAATGCTGACCTATTGCGATATTTATGCGCAGGTCTGCCTAAGTAAGACCTAACAATGTAAAATGGTTCGCCAGTGACAAATACATGCTCAACTATTGCTATGTGTATGTGTGCAGGTCCACCAAGGTAACAGAGATTCAGGTAGTGCTAGATACTTACTGAGATGAACTGGTTTGACAGGAACAAATACATGCTCAACTATTGCTATCTATATGTGTGCAGGTCCACCAAGGTAACAGATTCAGGTAGTGCTAGATACTTACTGAGATGAACTGATTTGACAGGGACAAATACATGCTCAACTATTGCTATCTATATGTGTCCAGGTCCACCAAAGTAATACCTACCAATATTAATTGGTTTGCCAGGGACAAATAAATGGTGAACTGCTGGAGGTGACCAATTGCTATGTGCCTGTGTGCAGGTCCACCAAGGTAACAGAGATTCAGGTAGAGCTAGATACTTGCTTAGACTTACTGGTTTGTCAGGGTCAAATCAATGCACAACAATTGCTATGTGTATGTGTGCAGGTCCACCAAGGTAACTGAGACCCAGGTAGAGCTAAATACCTACTTAGACTTACTGGTTTGTCAGGGTCAGATCAATGCACAACAATTGCTATGTGTATGTGTGCAGGTCCACCAAGGTAACTGAGATTCAGGTAGAGCTAGATACCTACCGAGATGAACTGGTTCGCCAGGGACAAATCAATGGTGAACTGCTGATGCGGTTGCAGCAAGCAGAGGAGGCAGCAGCAGCCTCTGCGGAAGAAGCTCGGTGTGCTGTCCAAGCTGTGAAGGATTACATGCACCAAGCAGGTGTGTGTATGTTGTGGGTGTGTTTGTGGGTGTGTATGTATGTTGTGGGTGTGTATACATGTTGTGTGTGTATGTATGTTGTGTGTGTATATGTTGTGTGAGTGTATGTTGTGGGTGTGTGTATGTCGTGGGTGCATGCTGTGTGTTTGTGTCCCCAACACAACACCCATTCCATCCTAACCCAACCCAACCCAACCCAACCCAACCCAACCCGACCCAACCCAACTCAACCCAACCCAACGCAGACCTGCCTAGCGGCCCCATGCCAGTCCCCTCGCCTGTCAGTGGGCTGTCATCTTTGAAAGTAAACCACACCACGTACAGACTAAGGCGAGCACACAACACTACACAACACAACACCCTTCCACCCTACTCAACCCTACCCAACCCAACCCAACCCAACCCAACCCAACCCAACCCAACCCAACCCAACTCAACCCAACCCAGCCCAACCCAACCCAACCCAGTGCAGATCTGCCTAGCGGCCCCAAGCCAGTCCCATCGCCTGGCAGTGGGTTATCATCTAGGCTGATGAACCACACCGTGGACATCCTGAGGCAAGCACACAACACTACACAACACAACACCCTTCCACCCTACTCAACCCTACCCAACCCAACCCAACCAGCCCAACCCAACCCAACCCAACCCAACCCAACCCAACCCAACCCAACCCAACCCAACCCAACCCAACCCAATGCAGATCTGCCTAGCGGCCCCATGCCAGTCCCATCGCCTGGTAGTGGGCTGTCCTCTAGGAAAGTAAACCACACCATGGAAATCCTGAGGCAAGCACACCAGGCCATGCTGAGCCAAGCACAGACCATCAGGTGTGCTGGCAGTGAATGACCATGTATTTTGAAGTGTGTTATATTAAGAGGGTCTGCCTAGTGTGGACATCCTAAGGCAAACACACCAGGCCATGCTGAGTCAAGCACAGACCATCAGGTGTGCTGGCAGTGCATTACAATATATGTTAAAGTGCGTTCAAGTCTCTTTTATTAAGGGTATTTGCCTAGGAAGGTAAAACACAGCGTGGACATCATGAGGCAAGCACACTGGGCCATGCTGAGCTAAGCCCACAAACCTTAGGGTATATTGGCAGTGAATAACAACATACGTTTTAATGTGTTATATTAAGGTACTTGCCTAGGAAGGTAAAACACACCATGGAGATCCTGAGGAAAGCGCACCAGGCCATGCTAAGTCAAGCACAGACCATCAGGGATGTTGACATTGGAGAACAGACTCAACCAATCACCGACAACCTACACAATACAACCAGCGCAACACAACCAAAAGTCCACTGACAACCAACACATCACTACGCACTCAACACAACAAAATACAAGAAACACAAGACAACCAACACATCATAACACAACCAACATAGCAACCAACACATCACAACACAACCGGCACAACCAGCAAATCACAATACAACCTAAACAGCACAACCGACACAACACAACCAACACCAGCACATAACAAAACAATCTACGCATCACAATACAACCAACACAACCAATACATCACAACACAACCAACACAACACAACCAACAGGTCACAACACAAGCAACACAACCAACACAACACAACAAGCACAAGACAACCAACCTTAACCCTAAGAACCTAAACCCTAAAACCCTCAACCCTGCAGACTTCTTGTACTGGGGCACTGGGATCTCAACAGCTTCACACAGGCTTTCCCTAAGACCCTCAACCCTAAGCCTCTAAATCCTAAAACCCCAAACCCTATAACCCTCAACCGTGCACGCTTTTTGTACCAGGGCACCGGGTTCTGGACGGCTTCACCCAAGCTTCCCCTAAACCCTGAGACCCTAAACCCTAATACCCCAAACCCTCAACCCCTCAACCCTGCAGGCTTCTTGTACCGGGGCACTGGGACCTGGACGGCCTCAGCGAGGCTTACCCTAAACCAAAAGACCCTAAACCCTAATACCCCAAACCCTAAAACCGTCAACCCTGCAGGCTTCTTGTACCAAAGCACCGGGATCTCGACGGCTTCAACCAGGCTTACCCTAAGACCCTCAAACCTAAGACCTTCAACCCTTCGACCCTAGACCCTAAGACCCCAAACCCTATGACCCCAAACCCTAAGACCCCAAACCCTAAGACCCAGAACCCTAAAACCCTAAACCCTGCAGGCTTCTTGTACCAGGGCACTGTGACCTGGACAGTTTCACCCAGGCTGCTGAAGCCAAGCCAATATCGGCAGGCGCCCCTGCCGTGCTACGCTATCTCCGGTCGCATATGAAGAAGCTGCAATATGAGCTTCGGGGCACGCCTGGCGGCGAGCCTGTTTCTAACCTAGATAACGAGGAGCAGTATGCTGGGGTCAGTGTCTCCACCCTGGTAGAAGCGATGCAGGAGTTGGTAGAAGAGCTCCGTGCCATCACCCCCGACCAGTGAGTTGCTTAATTAGGGTATTGGAGGGAGACGGGGGAAGGGGGGGGGGGAGGGGGGGGGGGGGGGGTAGTAATAGTTGTAGTAGTAGTTGTAGTAGTAGTGGTAGTAGTAGTAGTAGTAGTAGTAGTAGTAGTAGTAGTAGTCGTAGTAGTTGTAGTAGTACTGCCAAGGGAGAGGGGAGGGGTGAAAGGGGTTGTGCCACTTCCCTGGTGCTGATCGTGGGTCCAACCTGGATGGCAAGTAGCAGTACGCTGGGGTCAGTGTGTCCACCCTGGTGGAAGCAATGCAGGAGTTGGTGGAAGAGCTCCGTGCCATCACGCCCGACCAGTGAGTTGCTTAATTAGGGCATTGGAGGGGGGGGGGGGGGGGGGGGGGGGGGGGCACTAGAAGTAGTAGTCGTAGAGTTTGTGGTAGCAGTAGTAGCAGTAGTAGCAGTAGTAGTAGTAGTAGTGCCAAGGGAGAGGGAGGGGTGAAGGGGGTTGTGTCACTTCCCTGGTGCTGATCATGGGTCCAACCTGTATGGTGAGGAGCAGTACGCTGGGGCCAGGGGGTAGTATAGGTAACAGTTGTAGGGTGTGTGGTAGTAGTCATTGTAGTTGCTGTAGTAGCAGTAGTAGTAGTAGAAGTAATACCAAGGGATAGTGGAGAGGAGGGGGGGGGGGGGGGTATGAGGCGCATATTCAGTCACAAGCAACTCTAGCTTGACTGCCATTTCTTGTACATTGCTCTGATATATTGGGAGAAAAGGCATCAAGTATGCCATTGGCAACTCTGACTTATCTGCCACTTCTCTGTGTAGGTTCGACCACCGTGACTCAGCTCATGACCTGGAGGTTCTGGGGGAGTATGGTGCACTGGTATATTGAGTGATTAGACAGTATCAGATGTGAATTATGCCGTGCCAGCAACTTTGACTTATCTGCCACTTCTCTGTGTAGATTTGACCACCGTGACTCAGCTCATGACCTGGAGGTTATGGGGTAGTACGGTGCACTGGTATATTGAGTGATGAGACAGTATCAGATGTGAATTATGCCGTGCCAGCAACTTTGACTTATCTGCCACTTCTCTGTGTAGGTTTGACCACCGTGACTCAGCTCATGATCTAGAGGTTCTGGGGGAGTATGGAGCACTGGTATATTGGGAGATCAGGCGTCTGCACAACGACGTCGGAGATGAGGAGCAACGAGATGAGGGTGAGGATGGGGGTGAGGGTGGGGGGGGTGGGTGGGGGGGGGGGGGGGGATCCGGCGTATGCACAACTCACTCAACTCACCCACACACCCAATCTTACCCCAGATGAAACCACCCCGCACTCACCCCCACACTGCGGGGGGCTGGAGGAGATCAAAGAAATTGAGGCTGAGGAGGGGGCGGCGCTCAAAGAGGAGGCAGACAACAAGTCCGAGGCATCGCCTCCCAGTGTTTCATCGGTGAAAAGCACCAGCCTCACCCCCAACCCCACCCACTCTCACTCCCCACACCCACACCTCCACACCCACTCACCCACACCCCAGAAGAGACCCACCCACACACACCCCCACGCGGCAGGGGGCTGGAGAAGATCGAAGTGAGCGAGGTTGAGGAGAAGGCGGCGCTCAAAGAGGAGGCTGGCAACAAGTCCGAGGCATCCCCTCACAGTGTTTCATCGGTGAAGAGCAGCGACCACACCCCGACCCCCACTCACTCTCACCCCCACTCAACCCCACACCCACTCAACCCCATCACCACCCCCACCCCAACACCCTCTCACCACGCACCCCCACTCAACCCCACACCCACCCCAGATGAGACCCACCCACACTCACCCCCACGCCGCGGGGGGCTGGAGGAGATTGAAGAGAACGAGGCTGAGGAGAGGGCGGCGCTAAAAGAGGAGGCGGACAACAAGTCCGAGGCATCCCCTCCCAGCGTTGCATCAGTGAATAGCACCAGCCTCACCCCCAACCCCACACCAGCTCACCCACACCTTCCCACCCCCACACCGGCGTATAAAGAGGAGACGGACAATAAGTCCGAGGCATCGCCTCCCAGTGTTTCATCGGTGAAAAGCACCAGCCTCACCCCACCCCCACCCACTCTCACTCCCACACCCACACCTCCACACCCACTCACCAACACCCCAGAAGAGACCCACCCACACACACCCCCACGCCGCGGGGGGCTGGAGGAGATCGAAGAGAACGAGGTTGGGGAGAGGGCGGCGCTAAAAGAGGAGGGGGCAACCAAGGCATTGCCTCCCAGGGTTTCATCGGTGTAGAGCTTCGGCCTCACCCCCAACCCCACCCACTCCCACTCCCCACACCCCCACACCCTCATCCCCACCATCACCCCCACACCCACCCCAGATGAGACCCACCCACACTCACCCTCACACTGCGGGGGGCTGGAGGAGATCAAAGAAAACGAGGCTGAGGAGAGGGCGGCGCTCAAAGAGGAGGAGGACAACAAGTCCGATGCATCGCCTCCCAGTGTTGCATCGGTGTAGAGCACCGGCCTCACCCCCAACCCCACCCACTCTCACTCCCCACACCCACACATCCACGCCCACTCACCCACACCCCAGAAGAGACCCACACACACACACACACACGCCGCAAGGGGCTGGAGGAGATCGAAGTGAGCGAGGCTGAGGAGAAGGCGGCGCTCAAAGAGGAGGCGGGCAACAAGTTCGAGGCATCCCCTCACAGTGTTTCATTGGTGAAGAGCAGCAGCCTCACCCCCACCCCCACCCACTCTCACTCCCCACACCCACGCAACCACACCCACTCACCCACACCCCAGAAGAGACCCACCCACACTCACCCCCACACCCACCCCAGATGAGACCCACCCACACTCACCCCCACGCCGCGGGGGGCTGGAGGAGATTGAAGAGAACGAGGCTGAGGAGACGGCGGCGCTAAGAGAAGAGGCCGACAACATGTCTGAGGCATCGCCTCCCAGTGTTGCATCGGTAAAAAGCAGCAAAAGCAGCAGGAGCAACAGGAGTAGCAAGAGTTCAACGAAGCCAAGCCAATCTGCAGCATCAGCAACTGCTAAGGCAGAGCAGGCTGCGGCTTCGGCAGCAAAGGCAGCTGATGCAGCCAAGGAAGCTGCCGCTAGGGCGGAGGAGGTGCATACAGGTGCGTGTTGAATAGCGTGAAATAGCATGAAAATCATGAAAAGGCATGAAAAAGCATGAAAAAAAAACATACAACATGAAATAAGCCAGTCTGCAGCATCAGCAGCTGCGAAAGCAGAGAACCCTGCGGCTAAAGCCAAGGAGGTGCAAACAGATAGGTCTGAAATAGCATGAAATAGCATGAAATAGCATGTAATAGCATGAAATAGCATGAAATAGCATGAAATAGCATGAAATAGCATGAAATAGCATGAAATAGCATGAAATAGCATGAAATAGCATGAAATAGCATGACAATAGCATGACATAGCATGAAATAGCATGAAATAGCATGAAACAGCATGAAATAGCATGAAATAGCATGAAATAGCATGAAATAGCATGAAATAGCATGAAATAGCATGAAATAGCATGAAATAGCATGAAACAGCATGAAATAGCATGAAATAGCATGACATAGCATGACATAGCATGACATAGCATGAAATAGCATGAAATAGCATGAAATAGCATGAAGTAGCATGAAATAGCATGAAATAGCATGACATAGCATGACATAGCATGACATAGCATGACATAGCATGACATAGCATGACATAGCATGAAATAGCATGACATAGCATGAAATAGCATGAAATAGCATGAAATAGCATGACATAGCATGAAATAGCATGAAATAGCATGAAATAGCATGAAATACCCCCCCCCAAAAAAAGCTTGAAATAGCATGAAAAAACCCTAATGTATTTGTTCCCTTGTCAAACACTTGCATAGAGCTACAAGGTCATGGTGAAGACGGCGAATGAATACAACGCCCTCCCACTCATTATTTATATATTTATCTGTTAAACACTTGCAGAGAGCTACAAGGTCATGGTGAAGACAGAGAACTAGGACAACGCCCCCGCTCATTATTTGTTTGCTTGTTTATTGATGTATGTGTTCCCTTTTCAAACACTTGTTGAGAGCTACAAGGTTATGGTGAAGACAGAGAACGAGGACACCCCCCCCCACACACACACACACTCATTATTTATCTATGTATCTGGTAAACACTTGCAGAGAGCTACAAGGTTATGGTGAAGACAGAGAACGAGGACATCCCCCCCCACACACACTCATTATTTATCTATATATCTGGTAAACAATTGCAGAGAGCTACAAGGTCATGGTGAAGACAGCGAACGAAGACAACACCCCCCTCACTCATTATGTATCTATTTATATGTTGTACGTATTTATTTATTTGTTTATTTATTTGACGACCACCACCACCACCACCATGTATTTATTTATTTATTTATTTATTTATTTGTCAAGCACTTGCAGAGAGCTACAAGGTGATGGTGAAGACGGCGAACGAGGACAACGCAGCCACCCAATGCAACGCCGTCTACCTGCAGCTCATCGGCGTCAATGAAAAGATGAGTGCTGAGGTAGCCCTGCCTAAACAAGACATGGGCTCGTCCCTCACCGGCAACCTTCCCAACTTTGAGCGTGGATCCATGAACACTTTCGTCAAGGACTTCAAAGCCGGTTTCGGAGTCATCATCTATGCCAACCTGAGGGTGGAGGCAAGCCCAGGAGTTGTGGGGCAGGATTGGGGCTTAAATAGGATCTATATCACGAACCAGGCGACCACTCAAACTTGGGTGTCTGACGCACCCACTTGGCTTGGCCCCGTGCACGGTCTCACCAAGCGCGTGACTATGCAAGCGTTTGATGGCCCCGCACCCTCTTCCTCGGGGGGGGCGGAGGATGCAGCTGCTGCAACAGCCACGCAAGTAGCAGGTAAGGAGGTCCCCCCCCCCCCCCCCCCCCCCCCCCACACACACACACACCGCTCCACCCCCCACACACCCCTGCACCCAACTGTCTCCGATCTCTTCCAGGTGAACAAACAGCCATACAAGTAGCAGGTGAGGAGGTTATTAGGCCCGTCCATACATACATACATACATACATACATACATACATACATACATACATACATACATACATACATACTTACTTACTTACAAACATAAATACATACATACATACATACATACATACACACATACATACATACATACATACATACATACATACATACTTACTTACAAACATAAATACATACATACATACATACATACATACATACATACATACATACATACATACAAACATCCATCTATATATATAAAGACATACACGGATTTCTGAGAAAAGTTCGCGAACTTTTCATGCCGACGCTAGCTGGCTTTTGCTTAATTACCGAGATACTCAAAGCGAATCACCCACCTGAGTCGACTCCGAGTGCGTAAAATTCAAATCCCCAGTTCAGCTTTCAGGATGCAACTTCCACTCCTCCGCATCAAGATTACACCTGCGCGCCATCGCCCTTTCCGCCTTTTTGACTGAGCCGAATACCCATCCAACTGCCTACCGAGATTTCGAAAATGACAGAGCAGGTGAATGCGGAGCGATAAATCATCTTCCGCATTCGATCTTAGCGTCAAAACCAAGAATGGTGCTCAGACTAAGTTATAATCTTTTGCTCCTCGATGCCATGAATGCGCACAATCAACAAGATGTAGGCAGACGGGCGACGAATACAGCCAGCCAGCGAGCTCTTCACAGCGAAAGGCGAGCTCTACATGCCGAAGACCATAGGAGCGATGCAAATCAGAGACGGCGTTTGGCAAATGCTGTAGGTCAGCCTGGACGAGCTGGAAATGGAAATAGATACTCGCAACTTTATCGCAACCCCGGAACTTCAAGTCTCTTTCCCCAATCATGCGCAATTCTTTCTCACCAGCGATTTGTGTGCCTAGGCATCCATACCTCCCTCCCCTGTTCCTCACCCAGACTCTCGCATGAAGAGCCAGGGGCATTCAAATTCTCAAAATACATTCTCAGTTCTCATTGTTCTCGTCAGGCGCCCATTCTATCCTCAGCGCTCTTCCGCCTGCGAGCGTTGCAACCATTCACTTCACGCATGCGCACTTTCACCATGCCTGTGCATCAATTGTGTCACGGTTGGCAGCCAGTGGATGCGAGCAGCCATTACCTTCCCATTTCTCACACTTGGACCGCTCCTATCTATGCAATCCTATCTATGCAATCTCTTTTCATTGTATCCATGATCGTTAAGCACGGCGCAGCGATTCTTGATTCAGCAGGTGTTGATCGGACGGAAGTCGAAGATTTCTACCATATAATCGCGATATGGCCCTTGCACCCCTCATCCAATCTCTTTTTATTGTTTCAAGCATTGATACATCGGTTGCTTAGTATGTTGCGATACAAGACTGGCTGGAACTCCCTGGTCAAAGCAACAGCTGCAGGTTGACCCATCATGGGTGGGGATGCTTGGGGCGAGGGGAGGGGGAAGAAAGAGAAAGTGTGTACATGGGGTGGGGTGAGGGGCAAGGAGGGATTCAGAAATGTGTGGAGGCTGAGGGTCTGGCTTGGGTTGAGTTGGAATGGTTTGTGTGTGATACATCTGGGTAGGGACGTAACCTGATATGTTACCCAGGTCCTGGGGGCTGGGGGTGGGGTGGGGTATATTTTTAGTGAGGAAAGGAAGTGGGCATGTGTTAGATATTCTGCAAAGGGGGACATATCTTGACTGTGTGCATGTGAGTAGGGGGGGGGGGGGGGGGGGGGGGGGTACGCTCAAGGGCGATGCACGTTATGTAACCCAGGCCAGAACAGGACCCAGGACCTGGGTGGGTGGTGTGGCGGGTGGCCTCGGCCACACGGGCAATGCACTAGTACATACATACGTACATACTTACTTACAAACATAAATACATACATACATACATACATACATACATACATACATGCATACATACATACATACATAAATACATACATACATACATTCATGCACATCAATTAACATGCTGTACTCTCTTGTACCTATCCGCAGGTGCCGAGTTCCAGGTGGTGGTCAAGACAGCGGATGAACCAACCGCCTCAACCACCGCACGCTCAGTGTTCATCACCCTAGTAGGAGCTGGGGAGAAGTTGAGTGGAGAAAGCTCCCTCGAGAGATTTGGGTCGGGAACCGTCAAATTCGAGCGGGGGGCCGTGAACGAATTTTCCGTAACAGTTCCAGCTGCAGCCGACCTTGGCGATCTGGTGGCCGTTGATGTTCGAGTGAATGATGCGGATGGAGAGACCGGCTTGGACTGGGGTCTGGATCAGATTGTGATAACCTCCAAGGCAAACAAGATGTCCTTCTCGTCGGCTGGTGCGGAGTGGCTGGGGCCCGCGTATGGCTTGAGCAAGCGTGTCGCGCTGATACCGAGTGACAGCCCCATGCCTTCGCCTTCAAAGAGAGCAGCGCCAGCCCCTCCTGCCCCGTCCTCGGTTGCCGGCTCCACCATCTCACCCGGCAACGTGGCTGGGTCAACTGCTGCGGCATCCGCCACCTCATCGCCGTCCAAGACGGACGTGGAGGAGACCAGCGGGACAGCTGACGCCGTGGCTGAGGAGGAAGTGTCCTCGGAGGATCCTGAGAACGCAGACCTTAAAGATGCCGAAGCATGGTTCACGAGCGTGATGCCTGATGACGATTTGAACTCCGCTGCTTATAGCGTGTACAATTCCCTGGATGGTCGAACCGCCGATAGCAGCAAAGGAGGCTTTGAGGACGTCAGCTCTGTTCTCCACCAGTCCGAGGCATCCATGGTATCGTTGATGGAAGCCAGTGAGAGATTTAAAGAAAGCGGCTTGTAGGATCTCACCTCATAGCAGCAAAGGGGGCTCTGACAACATCAGCTCTCACTAACAATACCACCGCCACCACGCACCACCGCCACCATCCTCCTCCTACCACCTACCACCTACCACCACCTCCACCATCCTCCTACCACCTCCACCATCCTCCTCCTTACCCATATACTCTATTCCGTACCCATATAATATATTCCGTACCCATATACTATATACCGTGTATTTTAGTTATCAAACATGTATGTACCATCGGGTACCCTAACAACAGTAACTGGTATACCGGTACCGAAATTGTTTTGGCTAGTGAGAGGTTCAAGTAACGTGGCATGTACATTTTTTTATTTTCAGCTACGCGCAACACCTTCTAGCTGGCTCCCTTGAATGGCTATTGAGCCAACCAAATGCGACCTACTGCACCTTGAAGCTGGCACACTTAGCTGTCCAGAACTGCTGAAATAATTGGGCTAAGTGGTTTTTTGCTTGGCTAAGTGGCTGGCTCAAGTAGCTGCCTAGAAGCTACTACCCGTAGCTGAAAAGAAAAGTGGCTTGTAGGAAATCCTACCATCCATTATGTGTCAAGGTAGTGTAGATAAATGTCGAACGAGGGTCAGTTGAGTATTTTTCTCTGTTCATTTTACAAAAAGTGATGCCACGACAACTAATTTGGTCTAGCAACATCAGGATGCTTTGCATCGAGGTGTATGAGGGTTGGTCGTCCATTCTCGTATGTTCGATTTACCTATAGGCATACCACTATAACTGATTGGTTTGCACTATTAACTTGCTTTGCATCGAGGTGCATGAGGGTCGGTCGTGCATTCTCTTATGTTCATTTTACCAATAGTGGTGCCACTACAACTTATTTGGTCTAGCACCATCAAGATGCCTTGCATCGAGGTGCATGTTTGTTATGTGCACAGAAGTAGGGAACGGCAATATGATACCATGTCATCATATGATATCATATGATGCCGGTAATCTTGGTTACAGAATTTCTTGCACTCAAGTGATTACTTGACCAACCCCAACAGTGCTCCACAGCTGACAGAAATCCCTCGAGCTGCTGTGCGCCTATGACCGAGTTCAGGAGGAGGAACTTTGAAGCTCCGATCTAGAGACAGTATATAGTTAGTATGACGATATCAAATAGTTGCAACTAGTTAATCCTCCGGACTGTAATAAGGTTTGCATTTATTGACCATTTTGAAATTATGCGGATTATTATTGTCCGTCTGTTAGTTGTGAGGTAGCATCAGAACTTTGTGGCCCCTATAATCGTCAACATTAATAGCAGCACACAGTTTGGTGCGGGCGTCGGTGTACTTCAGGAGGACCCCCAGCTCTGCTGCCTAAGACCCAACCAAATGTATATCCTGCGTCCTGCAACGCCCCCAATCAGACCCTTCCTTCTGGCCAACGGACCCTCCCCACGTCGCGTCCTACGACGCATCGAACCCCTTGATGTTGCGTTTGCGAGGGAGGAAGCCAAGTCCTGAACAACTCTGATGGGCGTACAACCCTCTACAATCAATGACATATGTTCATCCCTCAGCAAGGTACAGTACCAGCCACTAATTTCAGTCTACTGTAGCACAAGAAAAGATAACGCCTGGAGGGGCGTGATGTTAGAGGGACCCTCCCGTACGCCGCAGCTGGGGAAAGTCACCATGGCAGATGCAGTATGTGTCACCCTCCAAGCGGTAGGGACTCTACTGGTGCACAATACATATATCATAAACATCCGGCTTACGCTGTGGCGTCCTTAACATCACGTCCTGTGAGTAACTGTATTACGCGGATGTAACAATTTCAATTTCAATATATCATAAACATGTTTAAGGGAGGATCATACCGTGCCATACTATATCTGCATTACTCAGCAATATGAAGTCCAGTGTCTTACTGCACTGCTATACTCAACTTAAACATGTACTTCTCAACCTTGCCATCATTCAAGGGTACGGTAATCCGTCATGTTAAAATGTTACCTAGGTACAACTCCCTGAGCTAGCCACTGGGATGTGCGACGCCAAACTATTTCAGCAGTTTTGGACAGCAGATTCTGTCGATGTCAAGGTGTGCTAGTTTTTTGCCGGTTTGGGCTGTATGTATGTTACAGTCCAGGGGTAGGCCAAATAAGCTAAATGAACTTGCCCAACCGTTTAGTAAGGGCTCAAAAAGAACAAGCACTGATGAATTGAGCCCCAAACAATCGTTTAACCAACGGGGGCCCTGAGTTCGGGCTGAATAGTCCGTTAAGGGATCTGCCTAATGTCAGTGTTAGTTGTACTGCGGTTCTACCTGTCGATCTCTCTAAAGGTACAAATGCCTTGACAATTAGAACAGGTGGAGTGTCAGCGTTAGCTGTACTGTGGTTCTACCTGTCAATCTCTCTAGACCGTAACCTCCGTCGCCGTCGGTGCCTCTCTCAAGAGTGTCTCCTCGGCTTATTGTAATATCCAGATTGATCTTTCTTTGTGCCAGTCTTCTCCCGCTTCCCTAACTATGTCACCTAAAGGCTGCTGCTTGGAGCTGAGAAGAAAAAACCTGCCTGTTAAACTTGCCATCACTCAAAGGCAATCCATCCTGTTGCCCGGTTGCCTTGCTATCACTCAAAGATAATCCATCCTATAGCGTGTTCGGTCTCACTTTTGACCTCAGCCTGCTGCATCTCGTCAGTCAAGTGGGCAACTCCTGGTGCTCCCAGCTCATTCATACGGGGCTGCAGTGTACTCCTGTATGACAGGTCTAGAGGGAGGGGCATCGGGCCAGCAGCCAGCTCTGTGTGGCTTGTACCCACACCCTGCTGAGTGTTATGGTCAAACTTAGCATTCACTCGTGTTGTCATGTCTCTACATGCTACATCACATCCTATCACATGTGGTGCAATATCAGCTGAATCAGGATTGGGTTTGATCACCATTTGAGGTAGCTGAGCGTTTAGTAGCTGAAGATGAGTTGGCTGAGCATGCGGCTCACCGTCAGCTACACTGTCACCACCCTCCAGAGGTATCCAGCCACTAATGCTCTCAAAGGCTATTGTATCCAGCAGGCTAGGGCCAAGCTGGGTGTCCATGCTTGAAGGGACGATTGAGGCGAGCTCCTGGGCAGATAAAAATGCATGAGCCTGAGCAGCAGGGAACATGGATGCCTGGGCAGGGAACACAAGGCCAATAAGAGCCTCACCGTCTTCCTCCAGACAGCCTGGCTTCTGCTTTACTACCACAGCGCTTTGGAGATGCGCAGGAGCCACCAGCCCACCAGTATAAAGCATCTGCTGCTGCTGACCACCTATCACCAGGGGGTACCAAACCCCAGCAGGAACCCTAATCCCAGCATGTACTTCCCGAGGGGGCTTGGCATCCTCTTCCCCACCCCTCCTTGCCCTCTTCCTCCTCCTTTTAGTCCTCCTAGGCACTGGACCACCCTGGTGACTGCTGGCAGCAGCTGGATCTTGGCCATGCACATCATCAGTGCCGCCATCCTCCTGAATAGCTCCCCCATTGACATCATTGTCACCATTGTCCACACCACCCACATTGTCATCATCGTGCACGGTCACCTCCTCCTTCTCCACCTCCTCCTCAGTACTCTCACTCATGTTCGCATTATCCTTTAAACGCCTTGGTGCAGGCTTCTTCCTTTTCCTGCCTACCTCACCGCCAGTAAACTCAGGGTTCTATTCACAGGTTGGGATCTGTTGTTTTGGGGCAGGGTTGAGGCTATATATATTAATATACATATAATGGAGAATGACACCCTACCCAACCCCCTTCAAGACTTCCTCCCTGACATCTCCCATCACACCATTCCCCCCAATCTTCTCGAAACCCTCATTCCCTTCGGCATTACTTCCCTAGCTGAGATTGTGAGCCCTGATGGGACCACAATCATTCCACCCAATACCCTCTCGCACACCTATGGCAGAAGAGTCTCCACCAGGCATACAGTTGCCTTCAACATACAGACTCAGTCTACACCTATGCTCTCCACCCCCACCTGGAAGCCCACCTCAACCCTACTCCTGCCCCAGCCCCCTGCCCTTGGCATGCAGGACCCTCCCCATCCAACTACGCATCCCTCAACGGCACTTTACCAAGTTCTCCACATACATATTATATACCATCAGCCACCACCTTAACAAGTGGGACACCGCCCGGCCGCCCCCCTACTGCCCCGACCCTTGACCCCCAGCGCCGGCATCCCTACCCCAACCACAACACAGCCTCCTATGCATCATATCGAGGATATCCCTGCAACCAATGCACACAATGTGGTGGGCCAGAGAGTCCCTATCTTCACCCACCAAGTATGGTCAAGCCTGGAGCACTGACCCCAAGATTGCCTGGACTGCTAGAATGCAATTCATCTGAAATGACACCCACAAATGTTCTGACGCCTCCTACTACAAACAACACATACACCATTGGTATGAACACCTCCCCCGTCGCCCTGGCGCATGCTGTCTCTAACCTAGACCTTCTTGCTCCCCAAACCCTAGCCAAGCTCCTCCACCTCCTGTATGGCATCCAACATATCCTGACCCACCTCCTTGGCTTCAGAGCCCAAAAGAGGAAAGCCAACGATCCTCGAGAACCCCCCCCATCACAGATTTTGGAAGGCCCAGAAAGCCCCATGCACCATTCTCTGCCACCATCTTGCTTGTTACATATCTGCTGGCCTTACCGTGCACTCCCACACCTACTCCTCTGTCATCTTTATTGTGGTCACCTGGTCCTCCGTCCATCTCACAGAGTAACAAATCACCCTGCTGGTTTGTCCCACCAGATTCCAGGTACTCCTCAAGGCCTACAACACTAAAACTACCCCCACACCCCGCCATCCACTCCCAATCCCCCCAGACAAGACCTCCACCTCACTAACCTCCAACAACAAGGACAGTGGGCGGAGGGAGGAGAGTTCGATGCCAAATGGTACAGCCAACTCATGCAACACCACATCATTAACATGGCAGACCACCACCCAGGCTGGGATATCCACCCCCCCGGCAAATACCACATACAGGTCGGTACCCTAAATGACACGGACCACCACCTCCCCCCCCAACTCAACAACGGAGACACCACCTACATCTAGCTACTCACCAACAGGCCAGTGTGTCGGTCATAAAACCCTCTCCCAACTCCACCTCCTCCATCACAGATACCATACCACCAAGGCACACTCTCCCCACCTCTGGATCCTCCACAGCACAGGAACCTTTGCTGGAGACGTAGCCACTCTCCTATCACAGCACAAAGACACAACCATGTCCAATCTCCCCCCTGCCATACATCAAGCTATGTCCACCCTGGGGATGACAACGGACCTAGACACATCACCCCTCCTATTGAGTCCCCACCTCCCCATGGGAAACACCCCAACTCCCAGTGTTCTTTTAAAATGGCTTGTTTCGGTCCCGATAGGCTCCGTATCACTTCATGCGTAAAGCCCGTATCGACTAAGGGAACCCCATAGTAACAAATGAGCATGTTTCATATGACCTGGTTCCCACCATTTGAGGAAACCCAAATACGAGTATTTATATGTTGAACTGATGTGGTTGGGCAACTTATTGGCAAAACACTTTTTTGTTTTGACTTGACTGAAGGGCATAGGCTCAATCCATCTGTATCACTCAGGGTCTGACTTAGGCACCTATGGAGATAATGATGGATGTGAGTTTTTTTTAGTTTAAATACACACAAAAGATCTTGGCATCCCTCCCTACCTTCATTGTGATTCAACTGATGATGGACGTGAGTTCTACTACTTGTTATATTTAGTACACACACACACACACATATATATATATATATAATATATATATAATATATATAGTATATATTAATATATATATATATATATATATAATATATATGTATGTAGGACGCAGAGGTTCTAGATATAAAATACACACACATAGGACATGCGAAGCACTGATATACTTCCTGCCCTGCCTGCCTGCCTGCATCAGCCTCCTGTTGAGAGGGAAATTGTGCTGAGGTTTGCCTGCCTGCCTACCTGCCTGCCTGCCCTCCTACCTGCCTGCCTGCCCTCCTTACCTGCCCTGCCTGCCCTCCTGCCTGTTTGCCTGCCGGCCTGCCTGCTGCCTACTGCTGCCTGCCTGCCTCCTGCCTGCCCTCCTGCCTGCCTGCCTGCCTGCCTGCCTGCCTGACTGACTGACCGCTTGACTGCCTCAGCCTCCTGTTGAGTGAGATTGTGCTGATTTCTGCCCTCCTGCCTATTACAGCTCCAGCTCACTCAGGAGGAGGCTGATGCCTTGGATGCATCTCTCCCAATGGTCTCAGAAAAACCGGAAAGCGCTATATCCACATCCAGTCTAGACTCCTTCGGAATTTCCTCTGTTTCACTCGGAGTCTCTTCTGCAGAGGTAGGTAGTGATCATTGGCTATGGCCATTATTTCTATTGTTTTTGGATACCGCATGCATCATATTATAATCAATATGATAGCAAACATTGGGCTTTACCATTTTTTCAGCTTCGCCGGGAGTTTCTTCTGCAGCAGACAGTTGTGATCAATGGTGTACTATTTATACTGTATATTAAATACAGCATGGTGTACTATTTATACTGTATATTAAATACAGCATGGTGTACTATTTATACTGTATATTAAATACAGCATGGTGTACTATTTATACTGTATATTAAATACAGCATGGTGTACTATTTATACTGTATATTAAATACAGCATGGTGTACTATTTATACTGTATATTAAATACAGCATGGTGTACTATTTATACTGTATATTAAATACAGCATGGTATACTATTTATACTGTATATTAAATACAGCATGGTGTACTATTTATACTGTATATGTGTACTTTTATATTGTTTTGTATACTAATGGCAGCATCATATATATAATCAATTCGATAGCAAATATTGTGCTTAACCCAATTGTCCTGCTTCACAGGACACTCTTCTGCAACAGACAGTTGTGATCAATGGCTATGTACTATTTATATTGTTTTGTATGCTAATGGCATCATCATATATTCATATTCTAATCAATACGAAGGCAAATATTGGACTTAATTCAATTGTTTAGCTTCACTGGGAGCTTCTGCTGCAACAGACAGTTGTGATCAATGGCTGTGGGTACTAGTTTGATTGTTTTGTATTCTAATATACTATGCTATGCTGCATGTGTAGTTACCCTCTAAACACCCAAGAAGTTTGGGGTGAAAATACTGAGATTCTGGCTTCGCCCAACTTTTGCGCTTGTTGAACCTAAAACCTGTGGAGGTCCCTTCTCGATCTCTATCTTATTCTCTATTCTCTCTCTCTCTCTTCTCTCTTCTCTCTCTCTCTCTCTCTCTCTCTCTCTCTCTCTCTCTCTTCTCTTCTCTCTCTGTACTATATATATATATATATATATATATATATATATATATATATTATATATATATATATATATTATATATATATATATATATATATTATATATATATATATTATATATACGATATATAATATATATATATATATATATATATATATATATATATATATATAATATATATATATGTATATATATATATATATTCCTACTCATTAACTCTCAGAAACAAGGGTTGATTCGGAGTGCTCTCTATCTTGAGCCCAGAATGCACCGTTATAAGACAAATAAATGGCTGCCTTAGGCCCCAAAATTGTGCAGTACATGCTGTATAATTTGGGGATCTAATATGGCTCCAATTTACTTTAATTATAAGGTGTATTCTGGGCGGGAAGGTTGTCATAGGGGCGCAGAAAAGGGTGCTGACAGGGTGGTGCAATGGTGCTGAAAGGGTGCTGCAAGGGTGCTGAAAGGGTGCTGGCAAGGGTGCTGAAGGATGCTGAAAGGGTGCCTGAGAGGATGTCTGCAAGGGTGATGCCATGGGTGCCTGAAAGGATGCTGAAAGGGTGCTGAAAGGATGCTGCAAGGGTGCTGCATGGGTGCTGAAAGGATGCTGAAAGGGTGCTGAAAAGATGCTGCAAGGGTGCTGCATGGGTGCTGAAAGGATGCTGAAAGAGTGCTGAAAGGATGCTGCAAGGGTGCTGCATGGGTGCTGAAAGGATGCTGAAAGGGTGCTGAAAGGGTGCTGAAAGGAAGCTGAAAGGGTGACCCCCCCAAAGTTACAGTGCAGCTGCTATTGGGATATATGGCAGCCATTTAGTTGGCTTGTATGTATGTATGTATGCTATGTATGCTATTGTATGTATGTATGCTATCTCTCTCTATGTATAATTGTTGTATGTAGTAGTATAATGTATGTATGTATGTGTATTCATGCGTATGTATTTATTATATGTATATGTATGTGATGTATTGAGGTATGTGATGTATGTGTATGTATATGTAGGTATGTAGTATTATGTTGTATGTATATATGATTGTATGTTATGTATGTATCGTATGTATGTGATGGTAATGTTGTTAATGTATGGTATTGTATATGTATGTGATGTATGTATGTATGTAATGTTATGTTTGACAGGATCAGGGTGTAGGCCAAAATAGGCTAAAGGGTACTTGCCCAAGCCGTATAGAAAAGGCTTGAAACAAGAAAAAACGGCACTGATGAACTGAGCCCAACTCGTTTAAACCTGGGGCCTGAGTTGTGCTACAGTGATAATTTAATTGCTACAATTTAACAGTATTTGGCCTAACGGAATGGTGTATTCTGGGTGTGGTTGGAAGGTAGTGAGGTTGGGAAAGGGTTGCCGATAGGGGTGGGCAAGAGAAAAGGGCCAAGTTGTATCATGAGAAGTATAAGAGATCCTTAGTAAGCCAAGAACTCAGGGGCCGCCCTCGTGTAAGAGACCGTTTTAGTTGATGGTCAGATACAGCAGTGTCCTCTTTTTCTGTGGTTGTAAGCGCCTTTCCTTACACGGTTGGGCATAAGTCCCTTTAAGTAGCCTATTGGCCTACCCTGGACTGGCACACAACGATGCTATACAACAAATAAATGGATGCCATAAATTTGCAGAGGCACCTATAAGTCCAAATAAATAGTTCCGATATGGCCCCCCAATTTTCCGAAGTGCATCTTGCAAAGGTGGGTCATCATTCCACCCTTTTCTGCACCTCCAAGCAACGCTCCTTGTCAAGCCTCACACCCCTCATATACCAAATAATGCGGGGGCCATATACCCGTCAAATGTTAAATGCGAATGCGAAAAGGGGTAATGAGAGCACCTAATATCTGTATACCCTAAGCAACGCGGTCCTGTCTGTCCTCATGATGTACGCCCCTTGATTTAAGGCGAATGAATGGGCGCCAATAGATCCCTCGGCCAAAGTTTTCAGTGCAGACTCAAGGGTGGTGTGTTGTTTGCGCACCCTGCGCAGCCACCTGAAGCCCCTTTTCACCAAAGGCACCCTTGGTAAGCCCGACACACGATCTGGTGAGCCATGACGTGCCGTACAATCCGTACAAATCCGCCAAAGTTTCAGTGCAAGCTCGGTGTGGTTTTGGGCAAATCCTGGCCAGCACCCCTGACAGCCCTTTTCCACCCTAAATGCACCCTTGAATCCCACACAAGCTGGAGCCATGACCTGCAGTAGCAATACCCGTACAATCCCCAATTATTGCAGTGCACCTGGGTTGACGTGTTTTGGGGTGCAGAAAGGGTTGGTTGGATTCGATGCCCCATCAGTTTGCCAATGAGGTGCCTAGACATCCGCTCAGTGATGGATGAGCTACTGTGAAAGGTGTCTTAGGGATCATCCCTTTTGCTGCATGCCCACGGCAGACGCTCCCTCTCCCCACAGATGCATCCGTTATAAGCCCAATTAGGGTTTCCATAGAACCCCTAATAAAACAGTGCACTTTAAGTACCGAACACTTTGTCCTAACAAAACATAAGAGCTTTCTGTAAAATCCCGTATCAACCCCCAATTTGCGTGAGACACACTGCATCATTCGCTTCCTGCCCCTCCTCCAACCCACCACAGCACCCTTATCAAAGGTCCAAATTAGGTGGGAACATATGTACCTGCTCGTACAGATCCCTAACTATCTATTTAGGGGGGGGGGTGGGGGGGGGGGGGGGGGGGGAGGGGCTACATAAACAAACATTTGGTAAGGTCGTGGGCTTGCATATCTTTACTATCATTGATTTTATTATTTCACAATGGATTATTTTATTTTTTGGTTGTTTAGGTGTCTTTCACTATGGACATTCTGCAGTATCTCGCTCTCTACGCTGTAGAACCTCATCCTCCTACAGCACTTTGCGATTTCCTGAACACTAAGAATTACATACACAGACATCAACATACCCAAGCAAACGAAACCAAGGAATCAACCAATTACCAGAATTATTGTTATTATTCTTCATTACCCAGTGACTGTCCTAATACAATTATTCATATAGTTTGTTGTCAGGTGTACCTGCTCATCCTCCCGCCACCA
>CM039462.1:43768307-43860552 GCA_022414725.1 Microglena sp. YARC | reverse complement strand
CAAATAGGCTAAAAGGAATTGCCTAACAATGATATCAGGAGGGGATAAAACGAAGAACAAAACTATTGATGACCCCCCCCCCCCCCCCCCCCTATCCTTCCCTCCCACCGCCCCTCCCTCCAACACCCTCTGTCCCTCCCTCCTCCCTCCCCTTTACACAGCTCACCGTCCCTCTTAGTCAGTCACCCATCGCTCCCCCCCCCCCCCCCTCCTTCCCACCACCACAGCCTCACCTTCCCACTGTAGTCAAGTCACCCAATCTCTGAGCGCTGTGAACTTCTTCCTCAATTCCAATACACGAACTCCCCCCCAATCCCTCCACCCCTCTGTCCCTCCCCCGACCCTTTCTTCCCTCCCCTTCCCTCGTCCCTCCCTCCCCCCCCCATCCCCCTCTTCCCTCACTAAACCCTTCCCTCCCTCAACTCCCCCTCTTCTCTCTCTCCCCCCACACCACCCCCTGTCCCACCCTCACTCCCTTCCTCCCCCGTCTCTCCCCCCACCCACCCCCTGTCCCTCCCTCCCCTTCCCCCTCCCTCCCTTCACAACCATCTCACCCTTCCTTCTGTAGTCAGTCAACCCACCTCTTTAGCGCTGTGAACGTCTTCCTCAGATTCCAATCCACCGACTCCCCCCGTCCCTCCCTCCTCCTTCCCCCCCACCCCCGTCCCTCCCCCTTCCCTCCCACCACACATCGCACCTTCCCACCTTCCTCCCCCGTCCTTGCTTCTTTCCCTCCCGCCCCCCCCCCCCCCCCCTTTAAACCCTCTCCCCTCCATCCCATCCCCTCCATCTCTTAGTGCTGTGAACATCTTCCTCATATGCCAGCACTAACTCCCCCAGCCCCTCCCCCTCTTCTTCCCCCCCCCACCCCCCCAACCCCGTCCTCCCCCTCCCTCCCACCACACATCTCACCGTCCCTCTGTGTCAGTCACCCGATCTTTATGCGGTGAACTTCTTCTCAGGATCCAATCCACGAGTCCCCCCGTCCCTCCCTCCCTCCTTCACTCCCTGTCCCTCCCCCCGAACCCTCCTCCCCACTCCCAACCTTCCCCCGTCCCTCCCTCCTCCTCCCCTCCCTCCACCCCGCCAGCTCATCCGTCCCTTTGTGGTCAGTCACCCATTCTTGAGCGCGGTGAAACTTCTTCCTCAGATCCAATCCACCAACTCTGGAAACCAATTCCCTTGCTGCCTCCTGCTCTCTAGTCCTGTCCTTTGACTTAGTCCTCACGCCTGCCGCCACTTCGTTGTGAGGAGCTGACATTGCTCCTCCTGCTAACAGACATAGCCTGCTGCTGCCCCTCACTGCTCCTGCACTCCTGCTTCTGCTCCTCCGTTTGTTTGCTGCCCCTCCTGCTTCTGCCTCCTGCTCCTGCGTGCTTCCTCCTGACTGCGCTGCTGCTCCTGTTCTGCTGCTCCTCCTGCTCCTCTGCTGCTGTTGCGCTGCGTTGGCTGCCCGCACCGCCTCAGCAGCCATCACCTGCACCAAAGCGATCCAGCCTCTGCAGCGTTCCCGTAGGCTTGTTGAGTTCAGCTACAGATATCACTACAGGCTCGGCTACATTCTGAGGTGCGAGCACTTCCCCTCCAAAGCTGCGGAGGCTCCTCGCCAGTCTGGTCCACGATTTCTCCAACAGAGCGGTATATCTCATAGAGCATGGCGATAAGGCGTCTCTCGTGAAGCTGAAGCAAACATCGTGATAATAGGATCTGAACAGAAGATGTTGGGTGGGTGCGAGTGGGTGGTGTAGTGGGGGTGATGATGCGTGTGGTTGTGCTGTAGGTGAGGAGGGTAGCGGGGGTTATGTATATATTATATATTATATATGTGTAATCAATATAAATAAATAAATATATATTCACAATGATTTAGTTTATCTCCTCACATGCAATGCACGAGGCATCTTCTATTGCCAGCTGAAGCAACATTGTAGGATGGCATCTGGCCAAGCCGTAGATATGTGTGCGGTATGTGTGACGTATGTGTTTTAGTATGTGTGTGAAATGTGTGTGATTGTGCCGTATGTTTGATGTGTGTGTATTAGTATGCATGCATGTATGTAGTATGTGTGTGTGTGGTGTGTGTGTGTGTGTTGTGTGTGTGTGTGCTGTGTGGTGCGGTGCGCGGGGGTGGCGTGGTGGGCGTGGGGGGGGGGGGGGTCTGGACAGCCGCGGAGTACCGAATACAAAAATGTCAAAGTGACAATGTGTGGTCAGTTGGTTCAATGTGGTTGCGTCATTGGTGGTTGGTCCAGTGCAAGCAAGCAGCTTACCCCCTCAACCTCACGCCTCAAATATACGGCATCGATGTATTAGTTTTAAGTGCCGATACATTCTGGATGCGAAGTGATTAGTCATAGGAGAGACAGGAGAAACGAGTTGTTTTAAGTATTTCATATTATATTTATTGTATTAAGTATTAATTATTATTATTTATTGATCGAGTATTAATTGATTATTATTTATTGTATTAAGTATTAATATATTATTATGTATTGATAATTTAATATTATTATTATGGTATGAATTAATTATTATTATTATTGTATTAAGTATTAATTATTATTATTTATTGTATTGAGTATTAATTATCATTATTTATTGTATTAAGTATTAATTATTATTATTTATTGTATTGGTATGAAATTATTCTTATTTATTGTATTTAAGTATTAATTAATTATTATTTATTGTATGAGTATTAATTTATTATTATTATTGTATTTAATATTAATTATTTCATTATTTATTGTATTAAGTATTAATATTATTATTTATGTATTAAGTGTTAATTATATTATTATTGTATTAAGTATTAATTATTATTATATATTGTATTAAGTATTAATTGATTATTATTTATTGTATTTATTTACTGTATTAAGTATCATAATTATTATTTATTGTATTTTATTTATTTATTATGAGGCAGGGAGAAAACAAATCAAACTTGAAAATGTATTTGATTTGAAAGTGAAGCATATTAAAAATTGTAGGTTAGCCTGAATAAGTTGCAGTAATTAAAGTGCCGACACATTCTGAATGGAAGTGACAGTCATGGAAACAGGAGAAACGAGTTGATATTAGTATTAGCGAGGGGGTGGGGGGGGGGCAAAATAAAGTTTTCATACCGCATGTTCGAAATTGTTTTTTCACCCGCGACCACCCACCCACCTACCGACCCACCCCCGGAGACTTCATATCTGACACCCAGACCAATATTACATAGTGAAAGGAGGCCATGAGCCATCGTCAAGCCTTCCCAACCATAAAACCAAAAAATAAAAATATCAAGTTTGACAAAGTTATCAGTATATTGAGATAGAACATTCTTGGGTAGCTCAGTAGTCTCGCCTTGAAGGGGATCACCCCAGGTATTAAAAGGACTGAATGCAGTTATTTATCTGTCGATCTATCAATTCATGGTTCAATTTGACTGAATTGTATTCTGAGCCTAGAGGCTCTGGCTTGGTGTTGGTGGGGTGGGCGTGATTGGTGGGTAGGAGTGGTGTGGTGAGAGAGTGTGTTCGGGGGGGGGGCTAGACCCCAGGCTCAAACTAACTTAAGGACCTCGCAAGGGACAGAATTAAGAACTACCATGATGAACGCGTTTTTCAGCCTACTCAGCCAATGCCGCCTGCACATGGGCGGAAGGTGTAGTGATGTCCAGCCTGCTCCAGCCTGGATGTGCCTTCAGGCAGCCCACCAATTACACACTGGGTGTAACCGAACTAACGTTTGCAGATTCGTACTCGTCGAGTCGAGCCCTTCTCGATGCGTGTGTACTTAACCTCAAAATTTGCAATGGCAAAAAGTACACGAAGACTAATAAAGTTGGTTGGGAAACGGGCTCGGACCCCCCCCCCCACCCCCCCTCCTCTATCTCGCCGTCGTGTCGTATCGACCATTTTTTATCGACTATGCTCGCTTCTCCATCCATATCCAACATTGGTACGAAATTATTTTTTCTTGCCCCCCCGTCGGGTATTGACTATTCAATTAATTATTTACTATATTATTCAAAACCAGCCCCATCTTTTAGGCCATAGGGCACTCAAAAAAAGCCCCCTGTGACTACCCTCATAGCCGTCACTTACCACTCTCTAACACACACTTACACGTAATCCACACACATACGACACACACTACATGCAAACCTCACAAAAAAAGCCCTTGACTTCACCCTCATGGCCGTCGGCTACACTTCTCTAGACACAGACTACCGTACTTACAAACACATACCACACACCATACACACACTACATGCAAACGCTCACAAAAAAAGCCCTGTGAAACCACCCTCATGGCCGTCGCTACACTCTCTAGACACAGACTACACATAAATACACACACATACACACACACATGCATGCAAACACACACACACACATATACATACCCTCATAGCCGTCGATACACTCTCCAGACACAGAGCCGGATGAGGCAGCTGTCAAATCATTTGTATAGCTTTTATAGCCATTTATACCTTTTTTAAACATTTTGTTGTTACTCACCCTCACAGCCGTCAACACACCTCTCCAGACACACACTACACATACTACCACACACATACATGCAAAAACACTTACACACGTCATGCAAACACATACACACACAATACATACCTCATAGCCGTTCTCTACACTTCCAGACACAAACGAATGAAGGTAGCTGTCAAATCATTTATAGCTTGTTTACAGCCTTTTATAGATTTTTAGGGCCATTTAGGGTAAAACAATAAGCCCGAGACACACCCTCATAGCCGTCTCACACTCTCCAACACAAAGCGGGGATGAGGCAGCTGTTAAAAAAAACCGCATTTAGGGCCATTTAGGGGGGGGGGGGTGGGGGGGGCTGTAACGCACCCTCTATAAGCCAGTCACCCACACTCTCCAGACACAAAGCGGATGAGGCAGCTGTAAAAAAAGAACCGCCATTTTAGGGCCATTTAGGGGGGGCTGTAACGCGACCCGCATAGCCTCACCACACTCTCCAGACACAAAAGCGGATGAGGCAGCTGTAAAAAAAACCGCATTTTTAGGCCATTTAAGGGGGGGGGAGGGGGGGGCGGGGGGCTGTACGCACCCTCATAGCCGCTTCTCTACATCTCCAGACACAGAGCGGATAGCAGCTGTCAAATCAGCCATAGTGCAGTGTATTGCTTTCAACCTGCCCCGCCTGACAGAAGCGGTGCAGGGTCCGAAGCCGCGGCCACTTTCTTCTCGCATTTGTTCTAAACGAACCTGCAAAATAGTAGATTGCGTTTTGCTAGTTGGTTGGTTGGTTGGTGCGGGTGGAAAGCCGCGCCACCTCTTCTTGCATTGTTCTACTAACCTGCAAGTTGGTTGGTTGGTTGTATGTCTGGTTTGGTGGGGAGGGGGTTGGGGAAAGTGTCCGCTGCCTCTTCTGCATTTTCACTGAACCTGCAATTGTTGGTGCGTTGGTTGTCTTTGTGGTGTCGAGGTGAAGCCACCCACTCATAATACATTTGTTCTACGGCAAGCTGTCAAATCAGCCCACGTGTACATGGTCTTGCTTTTCAACCTGCCCTGCTGACAGAGAGCGTTTGCAGGTCTGAAGCCGAGCACCTCTGGTCGCATTTCTTCACTGAACTGCAAGATGTGTGGATTGGTTGTTAGAGTTGGTTGTTGGTTGGTTGGTGGGTCTGAAGCCGCGCCACCTCTTCTTGCATTTGTTCTACTGAAACTGACAAACTTGTGGCCTGGTTGGTTTTCTGGGTTGGTGCGTGGAGGGTGAAGCCGCGCCACCTCATCTCGATTTGTTCTACCGAACTGCAAGTTGGTTGGTGCGTAAAGGGTGTTGGACAGATGATTGTGGGTGTGATGGATGGGACAAGTCGGAGGTGGTGGGGGATGGGACAGTCGGAGGGGGTGGGTGTGAGAAGGGTGGAGTTCTGAAGCCGCACCTCCTCTTCTTGCATTTGTTCTACTGACCTGGAAGATGGTAGACTGGTTAGTATTAGTTAGTTGGTTGCGATTGGTTGCTAGTTAGTGAAAACAAGCGGGGAAACTCAAACACACATGCCTAGTCGCACAGCCCTAACACAAGCCTTCACAGGGTTTGTGACTCTAAGAACATTTCATCCACACTAGTCGTAGTCTTCCATGGCATGGGCACACAAGGGGGGGGGAGGGGCATGCACACATCCTAGTTCACACTAGCCCTAACCACAAAGCCTCACAGGTGGTACTCTAAGAACATTTCATCACACTAGTCATATCTTTCCATGGCATGGGCACGTAGGCTTCCATGAACAAGTAATGGTGGGACACACACACACCTAGGCACCACAACCCACAAACACAAACTTGACTGGGTTGTTATGCTAGAATGTTTCATCAAACACTAAACATCTTTAGCTCCATGAACATACATAAGGGGTCACCATACACAATCTGTCACACAACTTACAAAAACAAAACTGAAAAGGTTGGTACTCTAAGAACATTCATTCAAACTCGCACGTAGTCCGCCATGACCAGGCATGGATGGGGCACATACACAGAACCACACACACAAATCGTTGCAGGGTTGGCACTATATTTCATCAAACTCGACGTGGTCACACAACCACAACCACACACCTTGAAAGGGTTGATATTCTAAAAACATTTCATCAAACTCGACGTGGTCCTCCATGAACAGCGCGCGGGACTTCCTCCTCTGGAGAAAGCCAAGGGATGAACGCGAAGTCATCCCTGCAAGCTGGGGTGGTAGCTGAGCAGATCTGTGGAGGCAAGTTGTGTTTGTGGGCTGGGGGGGAGGATCTGTGGAGGGGGTAGGGAGGTGGTGGAGGAGGGGAGGAGTGCGTGTGGGGCAGAAGTGAGTGTGAGTGTGTGTGGTGTGTGTGTGTTTGTTGTGTGTGTGTGCCAGTGTGTGGGGGGGGGTGGGGGACAAAAAATGGATGAAAGCAAAGTCATCTTCAAGGTGGTTGTAGCTGGGCATATCTGCGGGCGGGAGCCAGAGTGAGTGGGTGGTGTGGTTGTGGTGGTGAGGGTGCGGGCGGGCGGGGGGGGAGGGGAGGGGGGGGGCATGCTTTGACTGCAAATAGAGAAACACGAAGTCATCCCTCAAGAGGTGGTAGCAGAAGCAGATCTGTGGTTGGGAGGGATGTGGGATAGGGGGTAGGGAGGAGTGGGGGGGGGAGTGGGTGTGTGATACAATCTGTGTGTGGGGGGGGGGGGGGGGGGTAGGGAGACAGGTGCGAGGTGAAGACAAATGAATGAGGGCATAGGCATCTGTCAAGGTGGAGGTGGTAGCTGAGCAGATCTGTGGGGGAGGCAGAGTGAGGGTGGAGGCTGGGGTAGCAGCGACCCATACCTCTTTGCCAGCCCCGATCTCCTCTCCGGCTATTAAAGCGGCATCCCACGCCCATTTCACAACATCACTGCTAACAACAGCAATTTGCCAGTCAAGGGAGCTGCCTAGAAAGCTGCTGCTTGTAGGCCAGGGATGGGGGCAGGCGGGAGTGAAGGGTGGGGGGCCCATACCTCCTTTGCCAGCCCTGATCTCCTCCCCTGCATGAAATCTCATCACCCCATTCTTCAATGTCACTGCTCTTTTGTGCTTTTTGTGCGGTTTTTGTGCTGTTACTTTGCCATTTGTGTAGTACAGCACCTTCAAGAAAACCCTGGTGGGGGGGGGGGGGGATACTCACCTCTTGTGCCAGCCCCCCCCCCCGCATTAAGTGCACCACCCCAACGTCAATGCAACGTCACTGCTTTATGTGATTCTGTGCGAGTTTGTGTCTTTTACTTGCATTTGTGCTACAGCACCTTCAAGAAAACCCTGGGGGGGGAGGTGGGGGGGGGGGGGGGGGTAACCTCTCCAATCTCCTCCCATGAAATTGCATCACCCCATTCTCAACGTCACTGCTTCTTGTGCTTTTGCGCGGTGTTTTTGTGCTGAAACGTTAAAATTTGTGCTACAGCACCTTCAAAAAAAAACCTGGGGAGGGGGGGGGGGGGGGATACTCACCTCTGTACCAGCCCCAATTTCCTCTCCTGCCATGAAATTGCATCACCCATTCTCAACATCACATGCTGACAAGATTGGGCAGTTGCGTCGATGGTTGGCCAGGTCTACAACGGGAATGAGTTGACCATTGCCCATGTCATCTCCCTTCAAAGCTCGACTGTTTGTGAAGGTCTGCATGTTGGATATGGATGGCAGTGGATGGATGGATGGAGGGGTGGCATGGATGATGGATGGACTGATGGATGGATGGTTGGATGGATGGAGGCATGGTTGGATGGATGGATGGATGGTTGGATGGTGGAGGTATGGATGGATGATGATGGAGGATGGATGCATGATGGATGATGGTTGGATGATGGAGGATGGATGGATGATGGAGGATGGTGGAATGGATGGATGGATGGATGGATGGATATAGGAGCACTTCTTCGAATACATAATACAGAATGTGTATCAAGGGCACCAGCCACTTCACTTTCCAGGTCACATGCATGCTGAAAATCGTCAAGCGTACAAAAACATGGTGGATGGTTAATTGGATGATTCGATGGATGATGGATGATGGTGGATGGATGGCATGGATGAATAGATGGATGGATGAATGGATGGATGGATGGAGATGGTGGATGGATGAATGTTAACATCCATAAAATACATCATAAAGATCAGGCTGTGTTGGGTTGCTGTACGAGAGAGTGCCTAACATATTCAAAGGGCATTACCTGCACTTACCAGTTGCAGAGCATATTGCATATCTTGAGAATGAAGCTCTCATTGAAAGCGTTGCATGGATGGTTATATGGATGTATGGCACTTTCATTGAAGACACGATATATATTAAGTATAAAGGGCATAGCTGCACATACCAGTGCACATGCATATTGCAAATCTCCGAGAATCAAGCTGTGTTTGAAAGTGTCGCATGGATGGTCATATGGATGGATGGCACTTTCATTGAATACAATAACAACACTGAGTATCAAGGCATAGCTGCACATACCAGTGCACATGCATATTGCAAATATTCAAGCCCCAGGCTGTGTTTGAAAGCGTTGCATGGAAGGTTAGATACACAACAGATACGAAGTAATAAAGGGCCATAGCTGCACTTACCATGCACATGCATATTGCAAATATTTCAAAGCCCCAGGCTGTGTTTGAAAGCGTTGCATGGAAGGTTAGATACACAACAGATACGAAGTATAAAGGGCATAGCTGCACTTACCAGTGCACATGCATATTGCAAATATTCAAGCCCCAGGCTGTGTTTGAAAGCGTTGCATGGAAGGTTAGATACACAACAGATACGAAGTAGTATAAAGGCATAGCTGCCACTTACCAGTGCACATGCATATTGCAAATATTCAAGCCCCAGGCTGTGTTTGAAAGCGTTGCATGGAAGGTTAGATACACAACAGATACGAAGTATCAAGCCTTGGGCCCAACAAACTCCAACCTGTCACCCGCTCTATCCGTTCGATTTTCTCGCCGATCGAAGAGTTAGCACCTGTAGCGAACTTCGAGTGGTGCATTGTTTACGTAGGAATTGTTTCGCGATTTTAGGGCGAGGTCGGTTTGTTCACGAAACACCCTTGAAGGGCATAGATGCACTTACCAGTGCACATGCATATTGCAAATGACTGGGGCTATAACTGTGTCTATGTATGTGTCTGTGTCTTTTTGTTTATGTCTATGCATGTGTTTGTGTCTTTGTGTCTATATTTATGTCTTTGTCTTTGTATCCATGTATGTGTCTGTGTCTTTGTGTTTGTGTCTATGCATTTGTTTTTGTCTTTGTGTCTATGTTATGTCTGTGTCTTTGTGTCTATGTATGTCTCTGTGTCTTCGTGTCTATGCATGTGTTTGTGTGCTTGTGTCTGTGCTGTCTGTGTCTTTGTGTCTATGTGTATGTGACAGTCCAGGGGTAGACCAAATAGGCTCAAGGGACTTGCCCAACCGTATAGGAAGGGCTTAAAAAGAAAAAGCACTGATGAACTGAGCCCAAAACGTGTCTATGCATGTGTTTGTGTATTTGTGTCTGTGTTGTCTGGGCTGCACTTACCAATGTACATGCATACTGCAAATCTTCAAGGCTCAAGCTCTCATTGAAAGTGGAACTTGATCCACGTAGAGACTCAGCCTCAGGAAAAGCAGCTCCCACACTTCTTCTGTAGGTTGCTCCTGCACTTGGTCACAAGACTGCCCTGTGTGGAAGACAACAGCAGTGTGTGCGTGTGAGTCTGCGTGTGTCTCTGCATGTGTTTGTGTGTGTATGTGTGTGTGAGGATTGCTATTATTTGGCTCAATGATGACAAGAAGCTCCCACACTCTCCTCTAGGTGCTCCTGCCACTTGGTAACCAGACTACCCTGTGTGGCAGACAACAGCAGTGGGTGCTTGTGTGTGTTGATGTGTGTGCGTGTCTACGTGTGTGTCTGTGTGTGTGAGGATTGCTATTATTTGGCTCAATGATGACAAGAAGCTCCCACACTCTTCTCTAGGTGCTCCTGCCACTTGGTAACCAGACTACCCTGTGTGGCAGACAACAGCAGTGTTGCATGATGTGTGTGTGTGTGTGTGTTGTGTGTGTGTGTGTGTGTGCGCGTGTCTACGTGTGTGTCTGTGTGTGTGAGGATTGCTTGTATTCTTGCCTCAATATGACAAGAAAGCTCCCACACTCTCTCTAGGTGCTGCCTGCCACTTTTGGTAACCAGATTTACCCTGTTGGCAGACAACAGCAGTGTGTGTGCGTGTGTGTGTGTGTGTGTGTGTGTGTGTGTCTACGTGATGGTGTCTGTGTGTGAGGATTGCTATTATTTGGCTCAATGATGACAAGAAGCTCCCACACTCTTCTCTAGGTGCTCCAGCCACTTGGTAACCAGACTACCCTGTGTGTGGCCAGACCAGACACACAGGTGGCATGTGGTGGTGAGTGTGTGTGCCGTGTGCGCTGTCGTACAAAGCGTGTCTGGTGTGTGAGGAGCTATTTGCTCTATGATGACCAAAGAACTCCCACACTCTCTCTGGTGATCTGCACTTGGGTAACCAGACTACCCTGTGTTGGCAGACGACAGCAGTGCGATGTGTGTTTGGTGTGTGTGTGCTTGTCTAGTGTGTGTCTGTGTCGTGTAGATTGCTATTATTTGGCTCAATGATGACAAGTGACCTCTTCTCTAGTGCTCCTGCCACTTGGTAACAGACTAACCTGCTGTGCTGCAGACAACAGCACTGGTGCGTAAGTGCTCGTTGTGCGTTCTGTGTGTGTGAGGTTGCTTTTATGTTGGCTCATGATGACAAGAAGCTCCGCACACTCTTGTCTCTAGGTGCTCCTCCACTTGGAAGACTACCCTTGTGGCAGACACAAGTGCGGTTGTGCTTCCTGTGTTTGTTTGTGTTGTGTGTGTGTGTGTGTGTGTGTGTGTGTGTCTCGGTGTGTCTTTGGTGTGAGGATTGTTTATTTGGCTCGAATGATGACAAGAAGCTCCCACAACGTCTTCTCTAGTGTCCTTGCACTTGTTAACCAGGACTACCTTTTTTTTTTTTTTTTATGGCAGACAACAGCAGTGTTGTGGCGCGTGTGTGTGTGTGTGTTGTGTGTGTGCTATGTGCGTTGTCTACTGTCGATGTCTGTGTGAACGTGAGGATTGCTATATTTGTCTCAATATGACAAGAAGCTCCCCACACTCTCTCTAGTGCTCCAGCCGATGGTAACAGACTACCCTGTGTTGGCAGACCAACAGCAGGGGCGTAAAAAATTTTGTGTTGCGTTGTTGTGAGTGTGTTGTGTGTGGTGTATGTGCGTGTCTACGTGTGTGTCTGTGTGTGTGAAGTTGCTATTATGGACCAATGATGACAATAAGCTCTACACTCTTCCTCTAGGATGCTCCTGCCACTTGTAACCAGACTACCTGTCTGTGGCAGACAACAGCACGCTGGTGTTGTGGGTGTCGCTGGTGTGCCGCTGTCAGTGTGTGTGTGTGTGTGTCTGTGTGCCTACCCCGGTGAGTGTGTGCGTGTTAGTTGTGTGTGGGTGTGTGCAACCAATCTGTCCGTCTGATTTGCTGTGTGTGAGGATTGTATTATTTGGCTCAATGATGACAAGAAGCTCCTACACTCTTCTCTAGGTGCTCCTGCCACTTGGTAACCAGACTACCCTGTGTGGCAGACACGACAGCAGTGGCGTGTTCTGTGTGTAAGTGTGTGTGTGTGTTGTTACGTGTGTGTCGTGCCATGAGGATGCTATTTATTTGGCTCAATGATGACAAGAACTCCCACACTCTTCTCTAGGCTCTCCGCCACTTGGTAACAGACTACCCTGTTGGCAGACAACAGCAGTGTGTGCATGTGTGTGTGTGTGTGTGTGTGCAGTGTCTCGTGTGTGTCTGTGTGCATGTGATGATTTTGTAATTTGCTCCAATGATGACAAGAAGCTCCCCACACTCTTCTTCTAGTTGTCTGCCACTTGGTAACCAGACTACCCTGTGGCAGACACAGCAGTGTGTCGTGCGTGTGGTGTGTGTGTGTGTGTTGTGTGTGCGTGTCTACGTGTGTGTCTGTGTAAGATATGAGGATTGCTATTTATTTGGCTCAATGATTGACGAAGAAGCTCCCACACTCTTCTCTTTAGGTGCTCCTTGCCTCTTGGTAACCAAGACTACCCTGTTGTGGTGCAGAAAACACCAGTGGGTGCTGTCAGGTGTCGTGTGTGTGTGTGTGTGTGTATTGCGTGTTCTACGTGTGTGTCTGTGTGTGTGAGGATTTTGCATATTTATTTGGCTCCAGTGATGACAAGAAGCTCGCTACACTCTTTCCTCTAGGTGCTCCTGCCACTTTGTACCAGACTGTGACCCTGTGTGGTTTGGTGTAACACAGTGGTCGAATGCTGTGTGACACTCTCCTCTAGGTGCTCCGCCACTTTGTAACAGACTACCCTTGCAGACAACATCAGTGTGTGGTGCGTTGGTCAGCATTGTGTTTTTTGTGTGGTGTGCTGTCTCTCTGTGTGTGTGTGGAGGATGCTATTAGGCTCAAATGTTGACAAGAAGCTCCACACTCTTCTCTAGTGCTCCGCCACTTGAACCAACTACCCTGTTAGCAGACAACAGCAGGTGGGAGCGTGGTGTTGCGTTGTACCACCAATAACTAGACAGCCAGCTGGTGTGTGTATGCTGCGTGTCACTGTGGTCTGTTTGTAGGATTGCTGTATTGGCTCAATATGACAAAGAAGCAATGATGAACAAGAAGCCCACACTCTTCTCTCTATGTGCTCCTGCCACTTGGGTAACCAGACTACCCTGTGTGGCAACAAACAGCAGGGTCTGCTGTTTGGTGTAGTGCTTGTCTCGTTGTGTTGCTTGTGTATGAATTGTATATTGCTCAATGTATGACAAGAAGCTCCCACACTCTTTCTTAGGTGCTCCTGCCATGTAAACCAGACTACCCTTGTGGGCAACAACAGCCAGTGTGAGCGTTGTGTGTGATGGTGTTGCGTGTCTACGTGTCTGTGTCTGTGTGTATGAGATGGGGTTGGCTCAATGTTTTTGGCGTGCTCCTGTCGTTTTGACAAGACTACCCTTCTCTGTTGCTGCTTGGTAACCAATGGCAGGACGACAAGTGATGTCTGCATGTGTGTGTGTTGTGTTTGTTGCTTGTTGTTGCTGTCTTGTGTATGAGGATTGCTTGTATTTGGGCTCAATTTGATGACAAGAAGCTCCCACACTCTCCTCTAGGTTGCTCCTGCCCACTTGGTAAACCAGACTACCCTGTGTGGCAGACAACAGAGTGTGTGACAAGCTTGTGTGTGTGTAGATGTGTGTGTGCGTGTCTACGTGTGTGTCTGTGTGTATGAGGATTGCTATTATTTGGCTCAATGATGACAAGAAGCTCCCACACTCTTCTCTAGGTGCTCCTGCCACTTGGTAACCAGACTACCCTGTGCTTGTGCAGACAACAGCAGTGGATCGTGCTTCTGTGTGTGTGTACAATGTGTGTGTGAACTGTGTGTGTGCTGTGTGCTGTGTGTCTACTGTATGGTGTCTGTGTGTGTGAGGATTGCTGTATTTGGCTCAATGATGACAAGAAGCTCCACACTCTTCTCTAGGTGCTCCGCCACTTGGTAACCAGACTACCCTGTGAGGCAGACAACAGCAGTGTGTCTGTGTGTGTGTTGTGTGTGTGTGTGCTTTGTCTACGTGATTGTGTCTGTGTGTGTGAGGATTTGCTTATTTGGCTCAATGAATGACAAGAAGCTCCCACACTCTTCTCTAGGTGCTCCTGCCACTTGGTAACCAGACTACCCCTGTGGCAGAGTGGGTGCTTCTGTTGTGTGTGTGTGTGGTGTCGTGTCGCACACAGCACTGTGTCCTATGTGGCTCCTTGCAGTGTCTGTGTGGTGTGTGTGTGTGTGTTGATGACACAAGAAGGCTCCCACTCACTTCTTTTCTCTAGGTGTCCTTACTGACTACCCTGTGAGGCAGACAACAGCAGGGTGTGGCACTGTGTGTGTCGCTGTGTGTGTGAGGATGCTATTATTTTGGGCTCAATGATGACAAGAAGCTCCCACACTTCTTCTCTAGGTGCTCTGCCAGGCCCTGGTAACCAGACTACCCTGTGGGCAGGACAACGCAGCTTGTGTGTGTGTGTGGTGTAGTGCGGTCTCGTGTGGGTCTGGTGTGTGTGCCTATTATTTGTCTCAATTTTGTGACAAGAAGCTCCCGACATGTGCCCAGCTTTTGTAAACCAACTACCCTGTGTGTGCCAGACAACAGCAGCCGTGTTGTGTGTGTCGTGTGTGTGTGTGTCTACGTGTCTTGCGTCTGTGTGTTGAGGATTGCTATTATTGGCTCAATGATGACAAGAAGCTCCTACACTCTCCTCTAGGTGCTCCTGCCACTTGGTAACCAGACTACCCTGTGTGGCAGACAACAGCAGTGGCATTGCTTGGTGTTGTGTGTGTGTGCGTGTCTACGTGTGTGTCTGTGTGTGTGAGGATTGCTATTATTTGGCTCAATGCATGAAGAAGCTCCCACACTCTCTCTAGGTGCTCCTGCCACTTGGTAACCAGACACTACCCTAGTGTGGCCAGACGACAGCAGTGTTCTGTGCGTCTGTGTGTGGTAGGCGTGTGTGTGTGCTTGTCTACGTGTGTGTCTGTGTGTATGAGGATTGCTATTATTTGGCTCAATGATGACAAGAAGCTCCCACACTCTTCTCTAGGTGCTCCTGCCACTTGGTAACCAGACTACCCTGTGTGGCAGACAACAGCAGTGTGTGCATGTGTGTGTGTGTGTGTGTGTGCGTCACGTCTCCACGTGTGTGTCTCGCTGAACTGTGTGAGGATTGCTTTATTTGGCTCAATGATGACAAGAAGCTCCCACACTCTCCTCTAGGTGCTCCTGCCACTTGGGTAAACCAGACTACCCTGTGTGGCAGACGACACAGAAGTGTGTCTGTGTGTGATTCTGTGTACTGTGTGTGTGTGCTCTACGTTGTTACGTTGTGTCTGTAGTGTATGAGGATTGCTAAATATTATTTGCTCAAATGATGACAAGAACTCCACACTCTTCTCTAGTTGCTCCTGCCACTTAGGTAACCAGACTACCCTACCCGTGGAGCAGACAACAGCAGTGGCGTGAGAATCCTGTGTGTGCATGTGTGTGTGTGGTTGCTGCGTTGTCTACGGTGCTGTGTCTGTGTGGTGTGAGGATCTGCTTGCTATTTGACGCAATGCCAATATGACAAGAAGCTCCCACACTCTCTGTTAGGGCTCCTGCAACTTGTAACGTAACCCAGACTAACACCAGGACTGGCGACCCTGTGTGGCAGACGACAGTCAGTGGTGTCTGTGTGTGTGTGTGTGTGTGGGTCGTGTGTTCTCGTTGTGTCTTGGTATGAGGATTGCTTTATTATGGCTCAATGATTACAAAGAAGCTTCCACACTCTTCTCTTAGGTGCTCCTTGCCACTTGTAACCAGACTACCCTGTGTGGCAGGACAACAGCAGTGTGCATGCATTGTGTGTGTGTGTGCTGTGTGCGATGTCTACGTGTGTTGTCTGTGTGTGTGAGGATTGCTATTATTTGGACGTTCAATCGATGGACAAGAAGCTCCCAAACACTTTCTCTAGGTGCTCCTGCCACTTGTAACCAGACTACCCTGTGTGGCAGACAACAGCAGTGTGCTGCTGTGTGTGTGAGTGGTAAGGTGCTTGTGTGTGTGTTCGTGTGTGCTTGTCTACGTCTCTGTGGTCTGTGTGTGTGAGGATTGCTATTATTTTGGCCTCAAATTGTATGACAAGAAGCTCCTACACTCTTCCTCTAGAGTGCTCCTGCCGACTTCGGTAACGATAGATCCCAGACTACCCTGAACTGTGGCAGACCAACAGCAGTGGTGTGCTTGTGTGGTGTGTGTGTGTGCGTGTCTACGTGTGTGTCATGTGTGCTGTTAAGGGTTGCTATTATTTGGCTCAATGTGGGAAAGCAGCTCCCACACTCTTCTCTAGGAGCTCCTGCCACTTGGTCACCAGAGTACCCTGTGTGGCAGGCAACACAGTGTTGTGCTTGGGGTGTGTCTTTCGTGTGTGTATGTGGTGCGTTTGTGTCTGCGTGTGTCTCCAACACCAACTCACCCAGTGCGCTCTAAGACGGCTGGCAGAAGAACTTTGAGTGTTAGGATGCATGCATTGACCACATCCTGGCGCTGGGGGCATCATGTTCAATTTTACAAAGCATATTCTGTGTCTGTGTTAGTGTCTGTCCCTGTGCCTATGATCTGTGTCTGTGTCTTCGTGTCCTGTGTTTGTGTCCGAGCTATGACTGGCCTCCTGGTGATCTACTTACTCAGTGGCTTGACCTAAGAGGGGGAGGGTACTTTTGAGGGTAGGATGCATGCATTGACCACAGCTTGACAAGTCCTATGCAGCGTCGCAAGCGACGCGGAAAATTGGCGGAGCGTGTTGGCAACTGACACGGAAACCGAAAGGTGGCAACGCATGGAGCTGACCGAAGCGAGTTAGTTACGCAACCGTTGGCTGACGTGTCAGGCTTCAAGTTTTTTCTTTTTCGGGCAAACGGCAAATGTGGTAAACATGGGGGCTCCCGCCCCCTTGAAGAGGGCGCTCCGCAAAAAACAGGTATCCTGATCAGATACGAAGCGTAGCTGTGTCTGTGTCAGTGTTAGTGTCTGTGCCGCTGTATTTGTGTGTCAGCTGTATGTGTCTTCTCGAGTCTGTTGATGTCTGTGCTTGCGCCCCTGTGCTATGACTGTGTCTAGGTCTGTGTCTATGTCTTTGTATCTGTGTCTGCGTTTTGTTCCCGGTGCTCATGACTGTTCTAGGTCTTTGTTTCTGTGTCTGTGTTTTGTACCCCGGGTTATGACTGCTGTCTATGGCTGATCTTTGTGTCTGTGTTTTTGTTCCCGGGCTATTTGACTGTGTCTGTGTCTGTGTCTGTGTCTATCGTCCTTGTGTCTGTGTCCTGTGTCTACGTATTTTTTGGTCTGTTCTAGGTTTATGTCTGTGTTTGGTTCCGGGCTTTGACCTATGTCTAGTCCGTGTCTGTGTCTGTGTCTTCGTGTCTGTGTCTGGTCAGTATTTGTTCCTGAGGCTATGACTGGATCCAGTGATCAACTCCCCCCCCCCTACCCAGTGGCTTGACTCTAAGAGGGGGAGGTACTTTGAGGGTGGGTTGCATGCATTCACCACATCCTGGCGCTGGGGCATCATGTTCAGATACAAAGCATATGTGTGTCTGTGTTTTATTGTCTGTCTTGACGTGGTCTGTGCCTATGTAGACTATGTCTGTGTCTTCGTGTCTGTGTTTGTGCTCCGAGGCTCTGACTGATCCAAGTGATCTACTCACCCAGTGGCTTTACTCCAAGAGGGGTGAGTACTTCGAGGGCAGGTTGCATGCATTGACCACATCCTGGCGCTGGTGCCCCACTGGGGCACTCATGTTCAGATTAGAAGCTTATCTGTGTCTGATTTAGTGTCTGTCCCTGTGCCTATGTCTATGTCTGTGTCTTCGTGTCTGTGTTTGTGTCCGAGGCTATGACTGGATCCAGTGATCTACTCACCCAGTGGCTTGACTCCAAGAGGGGGAGGTACTTCGAGGGCAGGTTGCATGCATTGACCACATCCTGGCGCTGGGGGCATCATGTTCAGATTAGAAGCTTATCTGTGTCTGATTTAGTGTCTGTGCCTGTGCCTATGTCTATGTCTGTGTCTTCGTGTCTGTGTTTGTGTCCGAGGCTATGACTGGATCCAGTGATCTACTCACCCAGTGGCTTGACTCCAAGAGGGGGAGGTACTTCGAGGGCAGGTTGCATGCATTGACCACATCCTGGCGCTGGGGGCATCATGTTCAGATTGGAAGCTTATCTGTGTCTGATTTAGTGTCTGTGCCTGTGCCTATGTCTATGTCTGTGTCTTCGTGTCTGTGTTTGTGTCCGAGGCTATGACTGGATCCAGTGATCTACTCACCCAGTGGCTTGACTCCAAGAGGGGGAGGTACTTCGAGGGCAGGTTGCATGCATTGACCACATCCTGGCGCTGGGGGCATCATGTTCAGATTGGAAGCTTACCTGTGTCTGATTTAGTGTCTGTGCCTGTGCCTATGTCTATGTCTGTGTCTTCGTGTCTGTGTTTGTGTCCGAGGCTATGACTGGATCCAGTGATCTACTCACCCAGTGGCTTGACTCCAAGAGGGGAGTACTTCGAGGTAGGTTGCATGCATTGACCACATCCTGTCGTTGGGGCATCATGTTCAGATAGGAAGCAAAGTGCGATGATGTTGTAAGCTGCAGCAGAGTGTTGCCTGCATGCAAGGGAAAGGGAAAGTCAAGGGTGTGTGTGCGTGTTGGGGGGGGAGGGGGGGGAGTGTTGTTGTTGTGTGTGCATTGCTGATATGATGTAAGCTGCAGCAGAGCGTTGCCTGCGTGCAAGGGAAAGGGAAAGTCAAGGGTGTGTGTGTGGGTGGGGTGTGTGTGTGGGGGGGGGGGTAGTTTTGTTGTTGTGTTTGCATTGCTGATGATGTTGGAAGCTGCAGCAGAGCGTTCCCTGTGTGCAAGGGAAAGGGAAAGTCAAGGGCGTGTGTGTGTTTGTGTCGGGGCATCATGTTCAGATAGAAAGCAAAATGCAATGATGTTGTAAGCTGCAGCAGAGTATTTCTTGTGGTTAGGGGTGCTACTGGTGCTGGTGCTGGTGTAGTTGATGGTGGTGATAGTGTTGTTGGTGTTAGTTTTTGTTGGTGTTCGCGTTGCTGGTGATTGTGGTTGTGGTGATGGTTGTGGTGGTGCAATGATGTTGTAAGCTGCAGCAGAGCATTGCCTGCGTGCAAGGGAAAGGGAAAGTCAAGGGGGGTGGGGGTGGGGGGGTGGGGGGGGGGCTACCAGCTAGTTATGCGACTTGCACTGTGCAAGATGGGTGTATAGAGGACAAGGTAGGGGTACTGCGGTGCCAATGTAAGACATGCTGGCATGCTTGGACATGGGGGGGGGGGGGGGGGGGGAAGGCTACCAGCTAGATATGCGACTTGCACTGTGCAAGATGGGTGTATAGAAGACAAGGTAGGGTACTGCGGTGCCAATGTAAGACATGCTGGCATGCTTGGACATGGGGGGGGGGGGCTACCAGCTAGATATCAGATATGTGACTTGCTATGTGCAAGATGCTGGTGGTGGTGGTGGTGGTGCTAAGATGGGTGTATGGTGTGCAATATGTTTAAGGGTGTAAACCCTTACCAATATAGGACATTAGCCATGCTTGGACATGGGGGGGGGGGGGGGGGGGGGGGCTACCAGCGAGTGGACCTGGACAAGTCTTAAAAATGTATCATCTGCACTGTATGCTCCCTGGTATCGCACGGGGGGACTCGCACTTGTAAGGCGCACGAGGTTGCTTGGGGTGTGATCAGTGAGGAACAGAGAGTGTAAAATGCTGTGTGACCTGTTGAGTCGGTCCTTTACAGGCTGCCAGCCTGTCAGCGGGTGTGATCAGTGAGGAACAGTGAGTGTAAGCTGTGTATGTAGTGTAAGCTGTGTATGTAGTGTAAGCCATGTATGTAGTGTATGCTATGCATGTAGTGTATGCTATGTATGTAGTGTATGCTATGCATGTAGTGTAAGCTGTGTATGTTGTGTATGCTATGTATGTAGTGTAAGCTGTGTATGTAGTGTAAGCTATGTATGTAGTGTAAGCTGTGTATGTAGTGTAGTGTAAGCTGTGTATGTAGTGTATGCTGTGTATGTAGTGTGAGCTGTGTATGTAGTGTAAGCTGTGTATGTAGTGTAAGCTGTGTATGTAGTGTATGCTATGTATGTAGTGTATGCTATACATGTAGTGTATGCTATGTATGTAGTGTATGCTATGCATGTAGTGTAAGCTGTGTATGTAGTGTAAGCTGTGTATGTAGTGTTAGCTATGTATGTAGTGTATGCTATGCATGTAGTGTATGCTATGTATGTAGTGTATGCTATGCATGTAGTGTAAGCTGTGTATGTAGTGTATGCTATGCATGTAGTGTAGTGTAAGCTATGTATGTAGTGTATGCTATGCATGTAGTGTAGTGTAAGCTGTGTATGTAGTGTAAGCTGTGTATGTAGTGTAAGCTATGCATGTAGTGTAGTGTAAGCTATGTATGTAGTGTATGCTATGTGACCTGTTGAGTCGGTCCTTTACAGGCTGCCAGCCTGTCAGCCTGCTGGTCAGCCTGCCTTGCAGGGGACCCAAGTTCCAGCGTGCTGCCAATGCGCGCGATTGGACGTTCGGCATTGCACGGCTTGGACAAGTCTTTGAATTGTCTAATGCGATTAGTGTGCTCCCTGGTTTCCCTGGGTATCGCACGGGGGAACTCGCAATTGGAAGACAGTGAGCAGCCCAGAGTTGGCTGAAAATCATGTGACAATTCAAATTTAAATTCAAATTCAAATTCAAATTCAAATCTAAATTACCGGCCATAGGTGAGACTTGCACTGTGCAAGATGTTGGCACGGAAGCGATGAGGTCTCCCACATACAAGTGATGAGCGGCAAAGAGGCCTCTGACTCCATGCTGGTTTACACCCACGTCTGCGTTCACCTGCCATAGGCGTGTGGGGTGGTGGTGGTAGTGATGGGATTGGTGGTGAGGTGTGGGTGGTGGTGGTGAGGTGAGTGGTGGTGAGGTGTGGGTGGTGGTGGTGAGGGGAGTGTGGAGGGGGAGGGGGAGGGGGAGGGGGGAGGGGAGGGGGAGGGGGAGGGGGGGGAGGGGGAGGGGGGGAGGGGGGGGGGGGGGGGGGGGCAGTGCAGAGGGGTGAAGTGCTTCTGACTCCATACTGGTTGACACCCACGTCTGCGTTCACCTGTCATTGGCATTGAGGTGGTGGTGTGTGTGTGTGTGGTGGTGTCGGTGGTGGTGCTGGTGGTGGTGTGTGTGTAGGTGGGAGGGGTGTGTGTGTGTGTGGTGCTGGTGGTATGGGGAGTGGGGATTGGTGGTGAGGTGTGGGAGGTGGTGAGGGGAGTGCAGAGGGGTGGTGGTGCTTCTGACTCCATGCTGGTTGACACCAACGCCTGCGTTCACCTGCCATAGGCGTGTGGGGTGGTGGTGGTGGGGGGGTGTGTGTAGGGGGGAGGGGGGGGGGGGGAGGGGAGGGGGATTGTGGTGAGGTCTGGGTGGTGGTGAGGGGAGTGCAGAGTGGTGATGGTGCTTCTGACTCCATGGTGGTTGACACCAGCGTCTGCGTTTACCTGCCATAGGCGTTGGGTGGTGGTGGTGGTGAGGGGAGTGGTGGTGGCGTGTGTGTGTGTGTGTGTGTGTGTTACTTGCACTGTACAAGATGCTGGCTGGAGCCATGTAACCAAGCAGTACAATCCAAACTCAAATAATCGTGGGTTTTGAACAGTGCGTTTGGGTATCATTTGGGGGGGGTCTTCGGAACCTTTTTATTGGGCTAAAAGGTGTATTCTGGGTGTATAAGGGGGGAGTAGGGGTGCAAAAGGGTTCCGAAGACCACCAAAATTTGCAGTGGTGGGTTTCGAATGGTTTCTCAATTAGTAATGAAATTCGATTAAAATTAGACAAACAGACAGACAAATTACTTGCTGGTACGATTTCACTTAATTTGATGATTTGCACCAGGGTACTACATTTTGTCAAATAGGTCAGCGCTTAAAGCGCACAAACGTCAAATTGGTCAGCGCTTTCTAGTGCGAAAGCGCAAAAACTGCGGGCTGCGCCCACAAGGGGTCAAAAAACTGCGCGAAACGCGCAGTGGGGCTAAAACAGCGTGCGCGAAATAGCGCTGCCGCGCGCGCTTTGTAGTACCCTGATTTGCACACTCTACCCAATCGTAGAGTTTTTTACTAGATGCCAATCCTTCTGGTACCTATGCCTTCTGATGACCAATTGATTGCTGTCCATTCTGTATGTTATGTTATGTTAACCTATGCTATGCTATGCTATGCTATGCTATGCTATGCTATGCTATGCTATGCTGTGCTATGCTGTGCTGTGCTGTGTTACATTGTGTTACATTGTGTTACATTGTGTTACGTTGTGTTACGTTATGTTATGTTATGTTATGTTATGATATGTTATGTTATGTTATGTTATGTTATGTTATGTTATGTTATGTTACGTTATGTTATGTTATGTTACATCATGTTATGTTACGTTATGTTACGTTATGTTACATTATGTTTTGTTACATTATGTTATGTTACGCTACGTTATGTTATGTTATGTTGTGTTATGTTATGTTATGTTTTGTTATGTTCTGTTCTGTTCTGTTCTGTTATGTTATGTTATGTTACATTACGTTATGTTACGCTACGTTATGTTATGTTATGTTGTGTTATGTTATGTTATGTTTTGATATGTTATGTTATGTTATGTTACGTTACGTTATGTTACGTTATGTTACGTCATGTTATGTTACATTACGTTATATTACATTACATTATGTTACGCTACGCTACGTTATGTTATGTTATGTTATGTTATGTTATGTTATGTTTTGTTATGTTATGTTACGTTATGTTATGCTGTGTTGTGTTATGTTGAGTTGTGTTATGTTACGTTATGTTATGTTATGTTATGTTGTGTTATGTTATGTTATGTTATGTTATGTTATGTTATGTTATGTTACGTTACGTTATGCTGTGTTGTGTTATGTTGAGTTGTGTTATGTTATGTTACGTTATGTTATGTTATGTTATGTTATGTTATGTTATGTTATTTTATTTATGTTATTTATGTTATTTATGTTGTGTTGTGTTATGTTATGTTGTGTCGTGTTATGTTATGTTGTGTTGTGTTGTGTAGTGTAGTGTTGTGTTGTGTTGTGTTGTGTTGTGTTGTGTTGTTGTGTTGTGTTGTTGTGTTGTGTTGTGTTGTATTGTGTTCTGTTGTGTTGTTGTGTTGTTGTGTTGTTGTGTTGTTGTGTTGTGTTATGTTATGTTATGTTATGTTATGTTATGTTATGTTATGTTATGTCATGTTATGTTATGTTGTACCCTGCAGTGGGTAGGATTATTACAAGTGTAGGCTTACTCGAGCACCTCTTGGGTTGCATATTTGCATAGACCTATGCATTTGCATTTGCATTTGCACCATGTGTGTTATTGTTCCCTTTACCTGTATCCCTGTTGTTTGATCATTTAAATTGCTGGCTAAAGCTATGTAACAAAGTTTAAGTTCACGCTCAAGGGACCAGCCTAACCTCAAACAATCAAGAGAACTCTTGACTATCCAGAGGGGCTATTAATAGCACTACTGGGCATATATGCACGCAGTCATGCATGAAGTTTTCAAAAAGAGTCACAGCTGTCTTACCTGCCCACCATTGCCCTCGATCCAATCCTTCAGCTTTTGGAACTTCGTTCTTGAGGACAGAGCTGGAGAGGCTAGGAGCAGGAGCAGTACAGCGTAGACGGAGCGCAGAAGCAAGCTCATTGCGAACAGTTTTTCGTCCCAATATCGTTTTTCTTTAACCCTGGCTTCGCCTCTGACAATTTGTTCTTCAGATACTTGGCAGGTCCTTGAGTTGAGTTCAGACGGAGGCTGCCAAGAGCTCGCAGCCGGCAGAGGAAGGCATCGCTTCTGGCGGGTGAAGCGCAGCCGCGCGCTGGCAGTAACGTGCTGGGATGGGCAAGAATTCCCTGGTGTGCCGAAGGAATCGAAATGAAGATATGCGAGGGTTCGCGACAGCTTGCTATAAATGCAGTTATGAAGAGACAGCTTACTAGCTTCAAAATTAGCAAGGTTAAATGCTGAGGGAAAGGTGGTGCTAGGCAGGGTGTTAGGATAGGGATATACAACTGCAGAGTGTGCGTAATTTCGCACTTGGGGTCTTGCCTCGAGTTCAACAAAACGGTGATACGTCTCCAGCCAGATCAGTCCTGCGAATGCGAGTTTATTTCTCAGCTCAAGCAGCTATGGGCAGGAATAATCACTGGCGCTATCAAGAGGATGGAATGAGATGGGCTCGGAATAGTGGCTCTTGTTGGCTAGACTTCGGGCTAGATTCAGATGCGATGGCGAGGAACAAGATACATCTCCTAACAGCCAGTGTGCATATGCATCCGGATGTGCATCTATCGATGCATCCCCCATCTTGGCATGGATCTTGCCACGCGGGACAGCCTGGCGGTGTTCATCTTTCATCTGGGTGTAGAGGGATCCGGTGTTTCCCGGTTTCTCCAAAGAAACCTCGGGCAGCCAGGCTGTGCCAGGCTGGATGATTGGACACCTGTCGCCTCCTTAGCCCTATCTGCTGGAATGCAGGGCTATCAAATCTATAACACTGGTCTCAGACTGGTCTCATTCAATATCTTCTTGAGGCTACCAGTACAGACCAAGTAGCATCTACCGATAAAGCTATTCGTGTGAAGTGTGGGCTCCAGACCGTCTGGGTAATATGAATACTTCTTTCGGTCTTGAAGGAAAATGTGGAACTGTTCAGAATAAGTTTATGAAAAGGGCTCTTGGCGTTAGAGAGAACACCTCTTCCGACTTGGTCCTCAATGAAATCGATAGGTCACCTACATGGGCTCAATGCTTGAGACAATGTATTGGCTTTTAGAATAAAATCGTCGACCATAAGGACGATGCTTTTGTGAAAAGAGCCTTGCTAGAGAATGTTCTACTGGCAACCAGAGATAGCAATAAACAATGCTGGTTTCATTGACTACTAAGATGAATTCAGAGATTAGGTGTTATAGAACATTTATCTGATATTATTCCAGATAATCAGACGTCACTGAGCAAGATTGCCTTAGGAAAAATTGATGAAGGTATCTCTAAAATAACAGACATTGACTGGTAACCCCTGAATACATTGAACCCAGGAATCTTGGTGATAACCAAGGAATCGGTATTAAAACTATTACGTATGCATGTAGGGGCTGAGCTTAGGGGAAAGATTCTGCAACTGTTACTTTATGCTGATGACCTAGCTATAATGGCAGAATCCCCGGCAGATATGCAAGCGATGCTTGACTGCCTGAGAGATTTCTGCGAGGCTACTAAGATGGCTGTGAATATAAAGAAAACTGAGATTATCGTTTTCAACAAGCAATTCTGTGATGAGGCCCGCATGGATCCTGATTACAAATTTGTCTATGATGGAGCACAACTTTCTACAAAGTTATCTTTTATCTACTTGGGATCCCTCTTTGTGGATGGTGACTCAAGCAATCGTGCAAAAGCTGCTTTTTCTAGGATGCTCACTAAGGCCCAAAAGGCACACCACATGCTCCGTAGGCGATGCCATACTATGGAGATATACAATATTGATATTCTCACCCACCTGTTTTGATTCTCTTGTACAACCTATCCTGAATTTTGGCTGTGAGGTGTGGGCTCCTTCTATTCTGAACAACACACTTATCTCAAAATGACCACGCTTGTGAGAAATGGCATAGAGGTATACTTAAACAAATGTTGGGTGTTTGCCAATCTACTACATCTAATATTATCATGGAAGAGCTGGGTAGAACCCCGTTGTGTTTTGCTTGGCTTAAACAAGCTTTGCGCTTCTGGAACAAGACCATACATAAAGAACCTAAGGATCTCATTAGAATGGCTCTCTTGAGGAATCTTTTGACTCCAACACTGGCTGGGTTCATGACTTACGTTGTGCTCTCCACAAGCTAGGATCCAGTAAAAACCTCAACATTTTGGAGGCTGTCGATGTCGAAGGTATTATGTCTGAAGTTTTTGAGTCATGGAGGTTTAAGTACCCAAGTGACACCAATGCAGGTAGAGACATCCCTGATGAGAGAAGGGTTGGCTTTAAACGCCTCCGATACCAAAAATGGTTCGCAGCCAACAGCAATGATGAGAATGGCTTGATTCCCTTTACATCCGCCTAACATAAGCAGGATCAGATTCGTTCTATAGCACAGTTCAGAATGGGTTCCCATTGGCTGAACACAGAAAGAATGAGGGTGGTGGATAGAGCACACATCCCTCGCTCAATGAGACACTGTCAAATGTGTGGGTTCCAAAAACCTGAGGATGAAATGCATATGTTTGAGTGCCCTTTTTATATTGATACTCGCCTTCGGTACCAGAAGCTGTTTACAGATATTTATAGGCATGTCCATGAGGATACCGACTTAACCGTATGGAATGTGGAATTCTGCGATTCCACATTCAGAACCTTTATGAATGGAAATGGCACTAAGTCTTTTTGGAGCAACCTAGCCGACTATCTTTCTACTTGTAGAAGAGCAAGACAGGAAGCCCTGGACTGCTTAGTGGCATTGTAATTTATTATCCCTTTTCTTCTTCTTGTGACTTCTCATTTGTTAGCTTCTTACCTCCGCCACTGTAAGTGGTTGAGATCTGGGTCCTGCTCTAGGGGGTTTAATACCTACGCCACCAAAACGGTGGTTGGGAGTTTGGTTTGTTTGTCCTCGACACACCCCTGATGTCATGGTTTTTTTTGCTTTGTGGGTGCTTTTTCTTTTTGTTTAAAGCACAGAGTCTCATACACCCTCGCGGTGTCAAGTAGACTTTAACATGTAATGTAATGTAATGTCATGTCATGTAATGTAATGTAATGTAATGTAATGTAATGTAATGTAATGTAATGTAATGTAATGTAATGTAATGTAATGTAATGTAATGTAATGTAATGTAATGTAATGTAATGTAATGTAATGTAATGTAATGTAATGTAATGTATGTAATGTATGCGAATTGGATGATGTCAGAGGATAGAAACCATAGTTCAACGTACACTAACTTATTATACAATAGGGATGATATTAAATGCATAGCAAGACTACGTCTTCGAGCTCACAACTTCAATGTCGAATCAGAAAGGAGTACACATTTGCAGGTGCTGCGATATGATGGTTGACTGTAGAAGAGTAGTCGAAGATGAAATGCATTTCATATTAGAATGTCCGTTATACGCCGAGGATAGAAAAATATGTTTTGAGAAAATGAGCATTGAAACTGAATTAGTGGATAAACATTCCAATATGAAGCTGGCCATGAATCCCGATTCCTTCGAAGGATGGAAATACTTGATTAAATTTATAAAAAAATGCGATAATAATCGCACAATTAAATTATCATCCCATGTCACACGCGATTGCGCGTTTACCTAAAATAACACCAAAATCAGGGGAAATACCCTGTACACACACACACACCAGGCGCAGACTCCGACCAGACCTGAGCCCAGCTAGCCCAGATCTGGCTTAGTCAACCCGCCGTACATGTCTACCTAGTGCCCAGCTACACACAGCTACCCAGGATTACTCTGTTACACATGCGCGCCGAGACCGCGTCGCAGCGCAGGCTCCGTGACACGCGGGCGCTTGTATTAACACGAGACTGTGACACGCAGGCGCTTGTCTTAACACGAGACTGTGACACGCGGGCGCTTGTCTTAACACGAGACATAACAATCCTGTGCCGTAAAAGCCATTAAGCATATCTCCTTTCGCCTCTGCATGTCTCACACGCATAGCAATCCCCACCTTGCCGACCCTTTCCGGCAAGCTATGTAGACACTTGCGCGTTCACTTAGCAACCGCAGTTTTATCTTCTATTGTTCCTAGAACAAATTGTAACTCATTTCTACTATCAAACTCTTTTCCAGAACCTCCACGGGTCTGCGTCTCCAAGCCCATGTCGTTACCGACCTCCGGAAAACCTGTCTACCTACGGTCGACTCCAGTACCCTCCCCGAGCATTGACAACCCCCGTCTGCCGGACTTCAGAAGGAGACTCCGGTCAACCCCTCTCCTTTCGCCTCGACTCCTCAACTGCCTGCAGAAAGTCCAACCCCTCGGAACGGTGAGACGTCCCCGTCTGTACTAACGACGGTGCTTCCAACCCCTCGGTAACGCGGAGTACAGAGCAGGGCTTTAGTTTTTTTTTCTTTTCTGGACAGATACAAAGCTACTAAGGGACATACCTTAGGGACGCTTTCTCAAAGATTGAGCCAACAAGCAAAGCGACCACTTTGGGCAGCGAACCCATAGCCCTTTGCTGCTGATTGGATAAAGTCTATACACATATAGTTTGGACTTAATTCACCCAACCTACCTGCTGTGACCATAGTCTGGAACTAATTACCCCATTCTAACAACAAGCATACAGACTCCATAACCATACTGATCAACTATAGATCGGGCGCACTTGTCCTCCATTGCTCCTCCTACGTTACGAGTAAACGCAACTCACTAGCAGCCCCTAGAGGATTTAAGAACCGAACCCACCTTGCGGTTCCCCACCCAAGACTTCCAACATCAGAACATACTCTGATCCCTGCCTTAGTGATCTCACCAAAACCAACAACCACATCTGCTGTAAACATAACCCATCACATAATCTATTCCATTTGAGCCTGCCCTATCAACTCAGAGACAATACCGGTACCGTACTTCTGAATATTGAGACGGCTATTCCTAACTTGCTGATACCAACAACTTGCTGATACCAACGACTTGCTGATACCAACGACTTGCTAATACCAACATACTTAAATATTCCAACTCATACCGGCATTTGCATACATTCACCAAACCAATCAACCATTCAATTGGACCAAGTGCTCTATACTAATCAGTTGCCCACCCTTTCCCACCGTGCGTAAGACTACCTGATCTCAAGTTCTTCGGAGGAGACAACCCACCACCTGTCTAGGTACGGGAATCTCCCTGACTTTCTGACCTCAGACCTATTGCTTAAGCCATCCGGCACGGCGAAGGGCCGCCCATTTTGAGTTGAACCCCTGTTTCGGATACAACATCCACACTGTCAAAAAACACGCCGAAAGGCTGCCAAATTTTTGGTTACACCACTGTTACGAATACACCATCTGCATCTTTCATAAAGCACGCCGTTAGGCCGTTTCTTTTACTTGCACCACTGTTCGCAACACACCACCTACTTAAAAAAAAAGCAACGGCGAGTGCCGCTTTTTTTATTGGACTCCTGCTTCACAACACCTTCTTCCAGGACTACACCTCTAAAGAAACAAAGCCAGATACATCTGCGCTGCTTTATCAACCCACACATTCCTTCAAGTACACATCAAGCCACAAGCCTTGATAAATAATTGGAACAAACCCACCCCTGAATAACTAATACAACACACAATGCGAGGTACACGAGGACAAATCAGAGCGGCTGCAGAAGCACAAGCGTGCTCAGACCAGTGTTTTTTTTCAAGAAATTGCAGGCCAATTTGGTAGCCACAAGTGGCGACCACAGGCTCATCCTGGGACGGTGCGGTAGCACCGTCTGTAGAGCGCGAAGTGCCGCTATTTTTAAGGGGGGTACGAGGGGCGTAGCCCCCCGGGTTTATTTTTTAGGGGGGGGGCTTAGAAAACATGCATTTTGCACATGGATGCCATAAGTTACTCTGGTTTGTGACAACTTTGTCAAGCCTCTAATTGTACAGAACTGTCAACACTAGGCTAGTACTACAACCTAGCCCGGTAAACCTAAAATCCATACCAGACTCACATTTAATTTACCATCAATACACATTCCTTGCGCATCATAAGAAAAGGGTCTACTTGATCATGTCACATCATGAAAAATGTGATAATTATGATCAACTGTGGTGTCAGCACTTAGGGGGGGGAGGGGGGTCTCCAAGAAAATATGCATTTTATTTTGCACACGTCTGTTTGTCCAAGCATGTACACACATACACACACAATAACTACCCTCATCACACCTGTCTCTTATCTTGGTGCAACCTCTGCCGGTATGGCCTAGACCTCAGCCTAAGCAATTTCTCTAAGGGTTGGGCCTAGCCGTCAACACAGGGGTTGAGGGGGAGGGGGCCACGCCCAAGGTCCGACTTCGCCCATGAAGTCGACGACTAGAGATAGTGGTGGTGCTTTGGACTTTGGTAGGACGTCGGAAAAGGGTTGGGTGGTGCGTATAGACTCGCACAGTCGCATCGCTGTTCTAACGGGGTTCAAAGGAGTAACCGCGACTGGCTTTAAGACTCTCGACAAACGAGCAGCGCAGGCGTGCGGTTTGGAACGACAGATTTCGCTCATGCCTTATGCCGTTGCAACAATGAACCAATCAACCACCAGTCAAACAGAGTAGCTTAAGGCCTTCAGGAGTCGAGTAGTGTACATCTGTATTGTCTAGCTTGGGTTGAGCCCATGCATGATCCTGGGGTCACTTTCACAGTTCTGAGTTGGTAACTTCCACCAGGGGTAGGCCTGAGCTAGCTACCTGGGCTGGGCCTGTGCGACCAAGGAGCGACCCAGGTGCGACCCAGGGCACAAATCACTGACCTGAGGGTCGCCATCGTGGCGACCAAGGGCCCATTTCGACCAAATTTCGCACACCTGATGGTCGCACGGGGTGGCGACCGCGCGCCACAATGTGCGACCGGTCGCACAAATAAAAAACACTGGCTCAGACGCAATTGATCAAGCCCAAGCTCAATCGGATGCTCGACAAGCCCTCTCCGACATAAGTAACACTTATTCTGAAAATCCCATCACTAATCAACTGGCACAACTGCATCTGCACAACCCCATCAACATAATCACCCCAACCATCCCCCTAACTATCCCCAACTCACCCCTCCCACTGGGGGGCAGCCACCCCTGGTACGAGGGGGAGTCATCGGAGATCGACATTCCCCTTCCTATGCCACTTGCCACTACTTTACCTGCCTCAGCCACAGCAGCTGACAATATCAGCCCCCAGCCTTCAGCTCTCGTCCCCCAGCCTTCTACTATCAGTCCCCAGCCTTCAGCCCTCGACCCCCAGCCTTCTGCTATCAGCCCCCAGCCCCCGGCCCAGAGCGCACACCTACCAAGCACCTCCAAACGACAATTATGTGGAACCCTACCAACACCAGGCACTCCATCAGACCCTCAGCCATCGCCCACACCACTCAAGCCTTGGAGCGGGCAAAGTGGAATACGCCTTGCCCTTGGTAGCTCACAACGGCCATTGCTGAACACGCCGCCTTCTCGCGTTGCCGTAAATGTGGAAGCTGAGGCCAATGCGTACCCACTATTGTCCCCAGTCCAGCGACCGTCAGCCACTCCGTCCCAACCGCCAGTGCACAGTCCCCTGCAGGAATTTATAACCCCTCAAGAGACCTTCACCGGCGCAACTGCGACACAAGCAGCAGGTCCTCCAAACATGACCACCACCAACCTTTTCAACTCAGAGGAGGAAGTAGAAAGCCCCGGCAAAAGACTTGCCCGCACTCCCCAACAGCTTCCAGATCCCGCACCAGCCAACCAGCTTCCTTCCAGCCAACCTTCCGGCAACGGGTCAAGCAGCTCCTCCAACAACAGTGGATCCCACCCCAGTCAATCACCGCATGGACCAGGTGGTAATCCAGGAGGTGATCCTGCAGATTCTTCTGACAGTGATGGTGTCACAGATGATGAGGAAGATACTGGAGGACCACCTAATCAGCCAGGGGGCCAACCCCCCAGCCCACCGGACTCTGACAACGATGGGCCACCCCCACCCCCCGAAGAGGATCAGGGACCACCTCCACCAGACTTTCATGGGGATGTGAGCGATGCTGATAGCAATGACAGCGAACGTCACGTTGCACTCATGATTGGTGTCGGTTGCGTCCTATCATGGCAACTTCCAACAGAAGGATTACAGCTACACGGCGGCAGCGTATCTCACACCAAAGCCTGGCTTCTCATGATGAAGAGCTACATTGTCAACATAAAGAGGGACCTTACAGTGGAGGGAGTTGTGGAACAGATGATGGTGCAAGTCTATGAGGAACTCTCAACATTCGTCTTGTTACAGACAACATGACCGCGTGGATCGAGGAGTGCAATGCTCTCCAGACACAGAATTCTTTGAATGGAGCCCTTCAAGTCAACGAGCATGGTCAACCAATCATGAACCCTGCTACTTGGAAGCTGAAGCTCATTCATTTATACGAGTTGGTCAAAACTGGACTAGTACTCGCACTCAAGGTCACCCCTCTAGACGCCAAGGAGGAGTATGAGAAGTTTGACTGCTACGACAATGCAGGCCTCTTATACCCCATGCCTCGCATCTTGATGTCAGAGTTCACGAAGAAGAACAAGGAGTTTGATATTAGTGCTGGACAGCCCCATTACCGGGAGGCCATGGCCAAGGTGGCCAACTTAACTACTCGATCGCATGGCCCCCCCACCCTGGAAGGAGAACTTTGGCAGCTACAAGGATGTCACCCCTCTCGGTTGCTGGGCAATCGCCAAGCTCTACAAGCTTGACCAAGACCAACACACCCTAGAAAGGCTATCTGGCATTGCCCAAACTTAGGCATCCAAGAGAGACGATATGACAACACAAGGCATGCTGCTATGTATCTCTAAGCCACCGACACAGAGGCCAACTGTGATGCCACGCCAGACGCCTGTTTTCCCCGTCACCCAGGACCCAAGTGCACTCAAGGGCAAGAACGGTGAACCCAAGTCTTCCACGGTTTGCACTACTTGCAACATCACTGGACACGGTTCCGACACTTGCTACCTCAACAATCCAGGGACCCCTAACCCATCCTGGAGCCCGAAGAACCCCGCACGGTACGCCATCTGGCGCACCGCAACAATCCAGCAAGGCTTCGCTCCACCACCACCCTTGGACCAGCTCGGATCTGCCTTACTACCGCTCACTGCAGATGCTGTACAACACAGCCCGCATACACAAATGCGTAACCCCCCTACACAGCAGTACAGGCAGCCACAGACTCCAGTGCAACAGCAATCCTCCCTACCCCCTCAGAACCCCAGTACAAGGGAGAACCCACGACCCTTCCAGCAAGCAACCCAGGGAACAAAACCAGGGAAGCATGGCAGGAACTGGTGGTGGGTATCAAGGTGGCTACCAAAACAACAACCAAGGCACCCAGGGGGGTGAAAATATCAAGCAGGTATCTCTCTCCAGGCAACCAACCAGGGCACTCAGGGCAACGACCAGAGGCAGACAAGAGGACCAACAACACCAGGCAGGAGCAGCAGCAACCAACGGAGGGCCAAGACGTCAAAAGCAACAGCAAAACAACAGCACAATCGGCAGAATGCAGTTGCAGCCAGCAACAGCAAACCAGCATGCATGGACACACACGGTCTCGCCATTCGGACGGAACTTCGTTCGCAACCCGCAGGCCAGCTGGTCGCCAGCCCCACAACCCCAAGAGCAACACAGCGGTAGCAACCACACAACTAAGCGGCCACAAGCTGCGCAATCTGATGCTAACAGAACCTGAATGGTAAATGCAGCTAGTAGGTCACTCCCGACAACTTCAAGAAGAAAGACACAAGCTAGCTCGCAGGCAATTACAGAGCCCACATTCGAATCCTCCACTGAACGACTGGGGACAACAGCGCCAATTCTCGCCCTACCCAGCGCTCCGAGTATCACGGCATGTTACCAAGGCCCAGCATCTGGGCATCACAAGACCTCCTCAATGGTGAGCAAGAAATTCTTGCGACGGGAATCTAGATTTGATGTTCAGAGAAGTGCAGAAACCTCACGAGTTCAACAGGGCCTTGCAGTCAGAGCGCCACAGCAAGTTGAGACAGTCTAGCCCAGCCGCAGCTTGTGTCAACACACAACCCATGGAACACATGTGCGCACTACACGCTTCTGCCAGCGAGCCTTCTCAACAACCTTCGCAAGGAACAGAGCCCAGCTACGGTGGCCAGTACTGCCCCAACCTGTCCCCCAGACAGGCCTCTCGCCAGTCGCAACTGGCCTCCTACAGTGCGTCAACCTCATGGTCCCTCGTCGACACCGGCAGTGGTCCAACTTCATCTCGCAATCCTAGTTGGCGGACTCCATTGGAATACGATCCTCATCCCCATGCCAACCACATAGACATTGCGTTATGACGTCAAAAGCTCCCTCACCAAGGAGATTCAAAATGCCAATCATTTTTTGCAGTGGGGGAACAACCCCTAACGAGATCAGCGTCAGGCAACTTTTGTCCAATGCCCCTGACAACACATACTCGATGCCCTCATCGGAACCCCACTAATGGTCAATAGCCAGCATTTCTGCTCTACCTGACATTTCGCAAGAAAATCACATTGCGCCCTTTCCCACTGTCCACCGCAGAGCATCCAGCGCCACAGTCGCGCTTTGACGTGGACTTGCATTCAAGCCATATCCCGGACACAAACAGCTCCCTCATGCTTGGCCGCCGACGAAGCTAGGGATGTCAGACCTCAAGCTGGGGTTACCACGTACGAAACGGGCCAACGACTGGTGGAGCTAGGGGATGCCACCTCCCAAGCTGTGAGGAAACCCAAATGCACTTGGATCCTGGACTTCATGGCATATCGACGGTGCTTGCAGCTTGTGAGCTACTAAGGGCAAGGCGCATTCCACTTTGCCCGCTCCAAGCTGAGTGGTGTGCGATGGCTGAGGGTCTGAATGGAGTGCCTGGTGTGGATGGGTTCCACATAATTGTTCGTTGCGAATGTGCTTGGTAGTATGTGCGCTCTGGGCGGGGCTGGGGGCTGATAGCAAAAGCTGGGGTCGAGAGCGAAGGCTGGGGCGAAGCAGAAAGGCTGGGGACGAGCTGAGAGGCAGGGGCTGATAGCAGAAGGCATGGGGCGAGAGTGAAGGCATGGGAGGTGATAATTGTCAGCTGCTGTGGATGAGCAAGGTAAAGTTAGTGCAAGTGGCATAGGAAGGGGAATGTACGATCTCGATTGGACTCCTACGTACAGGGGTGGCTGCCCGCCCAGTGGGAGGAGTGAGTCATGCGGATTAGTTAGGGCGGATGTGTTGGGGTGATTATGTTGATGGGGTTTGTGCAAGATGCATTTGTTGCCAGTTGATTTGTGATGGAATTTGCAGAATAGTGTTACGTCTATGTCTAAGAGGCTTTGTCGAGCAGTTTATTGAGTTTGGCTTGATCAGTTGAGTCTTGAGCGACGCTTCTGGCTTCTGCTAGCGCTCTGATTGTCCTTCGTGTACCTCGCATTGTGTGTTGTGTTAGTGTTCAGGGGTGGGTTTGTCTCCACTATTTCAAGGCTTGTGGGCTTGAGGTACCTGAAGGAATGTGTGTGTTGATAAAGCAGCGGCCGATGTATCAGGGCTTGGGGTTTCTTCAGAGAGTTGATAGTCTGATAGAAGGTGTTGTGGAGCATGAGTCCAATAAAAAAAAGGCGGCCCTTCGCCGTTGCTTTTTTTTTTTTTTTGAAGTAGGTGGTGTGTTGGCGAAATAGTGGTGCAAGTAAAAAGGCGCGTGCCTAACGGCGTATTTTATGAAAATAATGCAAGATGGTGTATTCGTAACCAGTGGTCTGTAACCAAAAATTGGGGCAGCTTGCGGCGTGTGGTTTTGGAAAAAGTGATGGGATGTTGTATCCGGAGATAGGGCGTTCAACTCAAAAATGGTGCGGCCCTCTTCGCCCGTGCCGGATGGCTTAAGCAATAGGTCTGAGGTCAGAACGTCAGGGAGAATTCCCGTCCCTAGCGATGGTCGGTGGGGTTGTCTCCTCCGAAGAACTTGAGATCAGGTAGTCAGTCTACAGCGAGCACGGTGGGAAGGGGTGGGCAAAGTGATTAGATATAGAGCAATGTGGTCCGATTGAATGGTTGATTGGTTTGGTGAATGTATGCAAATGCCGGTATGAGTTGGAATGTTTGAGTAAGTCTGTATGGTATTAGCAAGTCTTGGTATCGCAAGTCGTTTGGTATCAGCAAGTCAGGAATAGCCGTCTCAATATTCAGGAAGTACGGTACCAACGGTACTGCTCTTGAGTTGATAGGGCAGGCTCAAATCCGGAATAGATTTATGTGATGGGTTATGTTTACAGCAGATGTGGTTTCGTTGTTGTTTTGGCTGAGATTCACTAAGGCAGGGATCAGAGTATGTTCTGATGGTGTGGAAGTCTTGGGTGGGGAACCGCAAGGTGTGGGTCTTGTGGGCTTCTGGTTCTTAAATCCTCTAGGGGCTGCTAGTGAGTTGCGTCTCTACTCGTAAACATAGGAGGAGCATATGGAGGGACAAGTGCCGCCGAAATCTATAGTTGATAGACAGTATTGGTCATGGAGTCTGCATTGCTTGTGTGTTTAGAATGGTGGTTAAATTTAGTTCCAGACATCATGGTCACAGCAGGTAGGTTGGGGTGAATTAATGTCAAAACTATACTGTGCACAGACTTTATCCAATCAGGCAGCAAAGGGCTATGGGTTCCATGCCCCAAAGTGGTCGCTTTTGCTTGCTGGCTCAATCTTTGAGAAAAGCGTCCCTAGGGGGTGTGCTCCCTTGTTAGCTTTGTATTTGTCCAGAAAAAAAACTAAAGCCCTGCGCAGGGTAGTACCAAGTGAATGGGGAGGTTCTGTACTCCGGTAGCCGCGTGTACCGGAGTCTCCCTTCTGAAGTCGGCAGACGGGGGTTGTCAATTGCTCGCGGAGGGTACTGCGGAGGCGACTCGCGTAGTAGGTAGACAGGTTTATCCGGAAGCTCGCGGTAACAGGGACAAAGGGCTTGGAGACGCAGACCGCTTTGTATGACCCGTGGGAGGTTCTGGACAAGAGTTGATAGTAGGTAAAAATTGAGTTACAATTTGTATCTAGGAACAATAGAAGATTAAAGCTGCGGTGCTGGAAGTGAACGCGCAAGTAAATGATCTACATAGCTTGCCGGAAAGAGGTTTGGCAAGGTGGGGATTTGCCATGCGCGAAAGTTGGGTTGTTAAGCGGGCAAGAGCCTAGAGTGATTTATTTTTATGATGTGTGACAGCCGTATTGGATTGTCGTGACGGGTCGGTGTCAAGACAAGGCCAACACTGCAATGGGTAGGTGCGCAAAGTTAGCGACCTAGCAGTTACCTATCCGACGACGACATCATCGACGCGCACCTGGACAAGGTTTGATAGTAGAAATGAGAGAGAATTGGTCGTCTCAATCGACTATCACCTCTTTTGTCCTTATGGTTCTTATCGTAACTATGGCTTTGCATGTGCTGGCGAAAGGAGATATGCTAAGGCAAAAGGAGATATACTGAGCTAGATCTGGGCCGGTTGGGCTCAGGTCTGGTCGGAGTCTGCGTGGTGCGTGTAGAGATATGCAGAGGCGAAAGGAGAATATGCTTGAGGCGAAAGGTGATATGCTGGGCGAAAGGAGATATTGCTGAGGCGAAAGGAGATAATGCTTAATGGCTTTTACGGCACAGGATTGTTATGTCTCGTGTTAAAGACAAGCGCTTGCGTGTCACAGTTTCGTGTAAGACAATGCGCACCGCGTGTCACGGGAGCCTGGGCTGCGACGCGCGGCCTCGGCGCGCATGCGATGATTGTTACAGAAGTAATCCTAGGTAGGCTGTATGTAGCTGAGGCACTGGTAGGACATTTTGTACGGCGAGATTGACTAAGCCAGATTGGGCTAGCTGGGCTCAAGTCTGGTCGAGTCTGCGCCTGGTGTGTGTGTGTGTACAGGGTATGTTCCCTGCTTTTTAGTTGTTATGTATTGTAGAGTAAACACGCAAATCGCTGTGTGTGACATATGATCTCACGGCGTATGCTGCGTGTACTAAGGATAGGTATGTTACACTGCAATTCCCCCCCTTCACTACTTGAATGGAGTGAGTGTAGTGAAAAAGGAGAAGTAAGGTAACGGTGGAGAGTTATATTGTTTAGAGAAAAAAAATCTGAATCTCTCCTTCCCCCCCTTGCTGCTGGTATCGAGCATATGGGTGATGATGTGGTTGGATACACAAACAAAGGTATGTACAGAAGGTGTATCCATTCTAGTGCTGGAATATTGGTAAGTAGGACTTTCACCACCTAGTTTCCCCCTCCTCTGCACGGAGTGAAGAATAAAAGGGTAGTAGTGGTTTAGTTTGGAACTGAAAGGAACTAAAGCCACGTCCATTACTTAAGAGGCTAAAACCATTTGAGAGTCAACAAAGATCAAGTATGGGACCGGCCGAATAATCTGGAGGCCCCATGTTATTATAGTGGCCAGTAGAAAAAATTCGTGGTGTCCAAGTTGAAAAGAAGTTGATGTCAACTGGGGCGAAAATCCTCAATCTGGTCATTTGCAAGTGGCTGACTGTCCCTCCTAGAGGCTTCCAGTCAGCACCCAGTGGTGGCTGCAAACTTGTTTTGAAGAAGTTTGAGGATCGTGTTGCGTATATGTAACGCAACCAGAACATGAGCAAGAAAAACAAAAGAACCCAAGAACTGTTGCGATCACTGGGGACGTGTATTGTCCCAGGAATTGAAGACGTAATATGTCCTCTTTTCACCTCCCCCCCTCAAAACAAACAAACATGACAACCTGTTGGCTAGTCGTAACTGGGTCCATCACAAGGCACAAGGCAAGTCTGGGTTATGCAAGCTGTCCTCCTGCTACACAGCCTGCATAACCAAACAGACGCAGGACGTGGGTATGGTGGGTTGTGTAAGAGTGTGTCTACGACACTGGAACATGAGGTTCGTGTGGGGTGATGTATTCATGAATCGAGGATGCGTTGACCATGTAGTAGATGGGCAGGGGGGCTTGGAAGCAAAGTCCAGGAAGGCTGAGGAGGGGTGGGCGCCATAGGTTGTTCAGCCTGACCCTTTTCCAAAATGGTCCATGTGTCAGGCGCGAGGGGTGGCATGTAGACCATGGAAGTCAGGTTTACTGGCGTGCGCCGCAGTGTTCAACGTCAGGTAGGCGACGAGCTGAAATTATGGCGTACATTACAGCACTAGGTATGGGGTTATGCTCCATTAATGCGCAATCCTGGTTATCTACTCTACCCTGTTCGAAAATTGTGAATCAGGCTCAGTTGCTAGGGTGGTGCCAGGCAGCTTGAAAGAAGTGAATGCGTGTATTGTGTACTGTTGGACAGTTCAGGGGTGAGTTGGAGGACATGGCCTTGGTGGTTATCGAGGAACACCATAGTAGCATGGGCCAAGACAGAGTAAATCATATGCGAGGGGTGGTTGGCCAAAGGTATCGCGATGCCCAATGGGATTGAAATTTGGTGCGTAACGGGGCAAAGCAGTCCCATGTTGAGTGGCATGGGGTGCTGTCACGATATTCCGCAGTGGTTGACCCATCACCTGAGGTAGTTGGGAATGTAAGGAGTTGATGGTGTGCAATAGTGGTGCTCAATGTGTGGTACACTTCAAAGGATGGGTTGTCCTCAGACGCCAAGATGGTGTGCGTTGGATGCATGCATGCACGGTTGAGGCAGGGGAGCACAAGTGTGAAGTGGTAGGGGCTTCTGTGTGCCTGTGGGGAGTGGGTTAAGTTTTTGAGGTCCAAGCCATGGTGAGCTTAAGGACTTGGCCGTCATCGTAGGTTTAGCTTGAAGGACCATGGCCTAGAAAGTGGCCCATTGGAAAGGAGGCTGTGCCCAGACAGCTTTGTCGAGGCCGCCTTGGACTCAGACCTGTTTGATGACGAGCATCTTGTCGCAGGCGAGGGCGGCTCTGTCTCTGGAGCGAGTCTGCGGGTGGGGAAAAGGTTAGGTTCCTTTTGTGGTGCTACCGGGGTGCGTCCTGCGGGGATTGCAGTGATGCCGCTGGCTTTGCAGTTTGGGCAGAACCAGTCCTCGACGGGCACTGCAGAGAGAGGTGGGTCAAGGCAGTGACTGTGGTAACCTGCTCCACAGCCGTCGCAGAGTAGCATGCAATTGGCGTTGTCAGGGAAGTTGCAGACGCTGCAGGCTAGGCTGGGGGGTGGGACAGCTAAGTCTGGCCTGATTGTGCCATCCAAGTTAGGGAGGTGGCAAGGAGACAGATTGCGGGCATGGTTGGTGATGGTGCAACCGCAACGTCCTTGCAAGACGACGACTTCAGTTGATTTGAGATCGATGATGCGCAGGATCATGCCTTGGGTAGCCATCTGCAAGGAGTTGCGCACGTTGGGACGGCGGATGTACACAAAGTCTCCCACCTGGAATTTGCGTAGGTGAGGTTGATAGGCTCCCCCCCTGATCTTTGCGTAGCGCAGGGTGTCCCTGTGGTGGGCGATTGCTATGTGAATGGCAATAGTTGGGCTGACTCTCTTGATCCATTGAGCGCGCTCCAGGAGAGTGTCAGTCAGAGCTTGCACCGGTGTGCTGTCTGTCAGGTCGGGCAGCGGCGCTGTCATGGCAAGCTGCGCCTTAGGGTTGTTCATGACCGGAGCCCGGGCGTACAGCAGAGTGAAGGGGGCGCACTTAGTAGTCTCCTGATGGCTACAGTTGTACGCTGTCACGACCTTGGCAATGTCAATGTCCCATGTGTCAGTGGCCAGGTTTTCAGAGCAGATCTTGGTCAAGGCTGCCTTGATGGTACCGACGCTTCGCTCCACAAAACCGTTGCCCTGAGGGTGGTTAGGGTGGATAGTCCTGTGGTCAATGAAGTTGTGAAGCAGATGTTCCTTGAATTTGCCTTGGAACTCGGGACCGTTGTTAGAGATGCAGAGTGCGTATGCTCCAAAGTGTGCCAAGACTCCACGAGAATGCGCGTAGACGGTATGGATGGCCTCCTTGGCTGATATGGGGACCACTACGAGCGCGGCGCTGAAATACTCCACGGCGTGCATGAGCATAGTGTTGCCCCTAGCTGTCTTGTTGTAGGGACCAGACAAATCAATTCCCCAAGCGAAGAAGAGGCCATGAATCGGGTGGGATTGCAATGTGGATGTTGGCTGGTTGAAGTAGGCCATGGCTTGGTCACAGATCTTGCATGTCTTGACCAGTGATTTGACTTGTTTGACAACGCCATGCCACCAGAAAGAGCTGACCACTAAGTAAGCTGTTTTGCGTGCCCCAAAGTGTCCGCTGGTCTCGTGGGCCCTCTGAATGAGGATGGATCTCTTGCTGGGGGCTGGGACGATGCATTCAATGCCGTGTGCCAGGATGCGTATGATCCCTCTCTTCTCCCGTTGGAGATGCGCCGAGCCTGTAACTTTTCTTGACCTTGCTAGTACCCGCCTAGTACGAGATGTCGTCCAGTTGGGAGCGAGGACTCCTCGCCTCAAGTACTCTTAAGACAAACTGATCAGAGTGGATGTCTAGACCGTCAGTGTCCTTGGACATTGCAGCAAGCCGCAGGTTAGTATCCAACTGTCTGCCTGGGGCGAGTGGAGGACTTGTAGGTGAAGATGGCAGAAGAGGCAAAGGAGGGGCGTGGTGCAACGGCTGATGTCCGGAGGCTGTTGGCTGTTGGCTGGGGGCTGGGGCTGGGGGCTGGGGGCTGGGGGCTGGTGCAGGTGGCTGTGATGGCCAGATGTGTGGCTTGACAGCCTTGCTCCTGGTGACTGCCAGCAGGCAAGCGAGCTCAGTGCCATAGAACTGGCGTGTCGGAGGCGTGGGGTCTGATATGCGACCGCCAGAATTGCTGGGATAGCTGGGAGATGTTGTCAGAAGAAGAGCAGGGCTGGGAGAAGGCAGTAACTCAGGTCTGGGGGGGGGCTGAAATTCCAGCATAGATGCCAGACGTGTAGGGATTGCCATTTCCAAGGTCTTTCTGATGATTGCTGCCAAGGCTCGCTGATCCATGCTGTTGCCTGTGAGGATATGCCTCTGGTTTTGAGTGAGGCCTGGTGCTGTTGTTGCTCCTGTGTAGTATCCGAGCATGCGTTCTCTCTCAGAAGGGTTTGGTTCAGACCATGCGCCGCCCTAGAGAGAGTAGATGCTGCCTGGCTTGTCAGGTCTGAAGGCTCCAGGCAGTACGTTGCGCTCTTGTCCGATCTTGTTAGCTAAGCAAAAAAGGGCTGTGTCTGATCTGTAGACCCTTGTTGTGTTCCGTCCTGGATCCAAGAAGGCGTTGGCTGAAATGTTGGCAGTCCGACGGGTCTTGTTGAGCTGGAGCTGGAGATCAAGGGGGTCAACCAAGTTCTGCCACTTGTTGCGGAGTCTGTGCGCTCTTGAGTCGAATGTTGCAGCATCCACGCAGATAGGGAGGCCAAGAGTTCTGTTGGCTGCGTTGAAATCTTGCGTAGCAATATGTTTTGATCGGAAGTTGTGCTGCATTGCTGCATTCTCCACGATGTAGAGGGGTTTCCGAGGGTGCTGTAGCTGCTGGATGTACCCAATGACGGTGATACAAGCCTGTAGGACGGTGGCCCAGGGTCCCTTGAGTCCTCTGTTGCCTCCTGCTGGGCTGAAGTCTTGGCACTCTGGACCGGCTATGATGAGCCACTGTGATTGATCGTTCACAGCTGCGGTCATGAGCTGTTCTGGTGTGATCTTGGTCACATCTTGGGGCAGCGTCGTGAAGGCATGGTCGCAGGCGTATGACTTGAGCAGATGGGGGTAGAGGTTGGTCAAAGCTTGCGTCCTATAGCGGGCGACTGTCTGAGCAGCGGGCTGCAATGTCAATGTAGATGTACCTGTTAACTTGGATGCCATTGCGCAGTGCGGCCTCCAATCCTGCACACATTCCCCCGCACATCTCGTATAGAGTGATGCCATTCTGGGCCATGTATGTGACGGCGGCAGGCAAGGGTGTTGTGCAGATGGATAAGACAGATCTGACGTCAAGGATGTAGTCCACGATGTGCCCTGGTGTCAGGTCTAGGGGCACATAAGGGTTGGTGGGCACTGTTGGAAATGCTGCGTACAGGTCGCTGTACGGGTCAATGCGAGCGCCAGTGTTGTCCTCTGCTGTGGGGCTGGGGAACCTAGACAGTGCGTCAGCGTTGCCATGCTGTGCACCTGGTCTGTGCATGATGTCAAAATCAAATGACTGCAGCATGCATGCCCATCGAGCGATGGCACCGGTGATGTTGGCCGAGGAAAATATCCACAGGAGAGGCTGGTGATCAGTGACAAGTGTGAAATGTAGTCCAAAGACATACACTCAAAAGATCTTGCAAGCCTAGCAGGCAGCCAGCATTTCCCCTTTGAAGCTGCTGTACCCTGCTTCATGCTTGTTAAGGCTGCGGTTGGCACAGGCGACGAGGTATTCGTTACCTTCCGAGTCGAGCTGGCCGAGCACTGCTCCTAATCCATGTTGGCTCCAGTCACAGTGGATGAGGGTGCGCGCGTTGATGTCAAAGCGTCGCAAAACCTTGCCTGGTGTGCTGATATTCCTCCTGATGGCGTCCATGGCTGCTGTGTGCTCAGGTTCCCAAGTCCACTTGACATCATTCTTGGTGAGGTCATTGAGGGGTCTGGCTATGGCTGAAAAGTTTTCACAAAAAACAACCGTAGTAGCGCAGCTTACCCAGGATGGTCTTGAGGTCCTTGAGGTTGTTTGGGTAGGGCAGGTCCTTGATAGCTTGGACTTTGGCTGCTTGCGGGGTGAGACTATGGTTGCTGACATCGAAGCCTAAGAAATCAACTACGTCCAGTGCGAAGCAGGATTTGTCAGGGTGTATGCGGAGGCCAATGTCGATGAGACACTGTAGCACTGCTTCGCCGTCCTTGATGTGCTCAACAAAGGTGGCGAGTGGACCAGAATGTTGTCAATGAAAACCTTGCCGAACTTGAGGAGACCACGTTTGCCCAGCTCAGTTTCCATGACCTTCTGGAAGTAAGCCGGTGCTTGTTTTAGTCCAAAGGGCACACGCTTGAATCTGTAAAGCTGCTTGTCCCACCAAAAGGCTGAGAAATCTTGGCAGCCGGCAGACATGTGGACTAGGTAGAAGCCCGAGCGCAGGTCTACTCGTGTGAACCACTTGGAGTCACCCAGGTCTTGGAACAATTCCTCTGCAATTGGGAAACCTGTGTGCATGTCCTTGGTCAGGAGGTTGATGGCCTTGTAGTTGTAGCACTCTGTTTGCAGTGTACTGGCCATCAGGTCCTTTCTTCAAGGCGACGACAGGGTTTGCTGCATGTTGAGCTGAAGGAGCTGGCTCTATGAAGCCTAGCAGGAGCAATTCAGCGCAGACTTTGTCTTGAGCAAGTTTTTCTATAGGTGGCTTGCGGTAGGGACTAGTGAATGCATGCTTGTCATTGTCCTTCTCTCTGTGCATAGGAGGCACAATCCCTTTGTAGCCCTCTCTCAAATCTTCCATAGTCCGCGCTACTGCTGGGGTCATTCTGTTTAGCATGGCTGCCATCTCTTTGCGCTGCGCCTCAGTGCCATCCCGATGATGACCGATGAAGAGGTCGCTGTCTGGATGTAGGGCCCCTCTATCTGCATTGGGTGTGACTGCTCTGTCTGGCATACTGTTGTTAATCCCCCCCTCCTGCAGATAGTTGGGGTCCATGTGACTAAGGCAGCTAGTGAGGCCTCCTTGTAGGCGGCCAGGTAGGAGGGAAGCTGGAGTGGAAGCTGGGCTAAAGGGGTCCATGTGTATTGGTAAAGCGCAAGCAGGGGACGCTTGGTAAACTGCTGCTTGGCCTTCCAGAAACTCTTGACCTGGTCGCCAGTAGACATCGTCCAGCTGCGTTGTGAAGAAGTCTTGGGGTTCTTCATAGTCGTCACTGACTGGGGTGGCTGAGGTAGGGGATGAAGTGCTGGCCATTATCAGCAATTAATCAACAAGGGTGAGGTGTGGGCAACTGCGAGAGCGGGGAGCAAAGGTGGCTGCAGCGTCTCATTCGAAGTCATCCTCACTGTTATAGACGGGTGGCCTGCGGATAAGGAAGATGGAGGTGGAGTGCAAGCTGGGTGCCGACATGTCATACCAATTGATGCATCGGGTTTGGTGGCACTGTTGCTCTTTATCAGCATGTATAGCGGTGCTCTCACGCGTTTTATGACTTGGTGACTACTTATGTACTCCCTTAGAACTATCGGCTCTCCTGAGCCAGCTTCCCGTGGGACTGAGTCATCTTGAGATGACTCAGTGGCAGCTTCCTGTCACCTACGTCTCCGGTCTGATCTGTACCCTGTTAGGTTCCTGTCTACCGCCTCCTTTCACCACAGGTGCCCCTTTATGGGTCTCCTGTGTCTGTAACGTAATCCTTGTCTCCGTGTATAGATTGGTGCGTCTGTTCCGCTGCTTTAATCTACTGTCCACTCTACCGGAGTGATTTCAAGCTGATAGGTCATTGGGCTCCTCATCACTACCACTGCTTTGATAATGCAACTTCCGCGAGGGCCTCCTGCCGGCTTTGTGAAACTTATCAAACTTAATGGTGTTTCATGGGCTCGTGGGATCCGCAGTGTCATTGTGAGCAATGGATGCGACCGAATCCTCCCAACGGGGGTGAAGGTTCCTCTAGATTGGCTAGACGACTGCGCGCCAGCGGCCTCTGCTGCCGGAGAGGAGGGTCCTTCCGCCATCAAGGAAGTAAACCCCCCCGATCAATCCTCCAACTTTACGGTTCCTTCTCTCAATGTTCGACGCCTTTCCTCTGATGTTGAGGATGTCCTGATGAAGCTGTGTTGTGTACAGACACAGATCATCCGTTGTGCATCAGACCCGCAGCCTCCTTTCGTCCCTTTCAATTATGATGAAGACTACTCTGCTACTACTGATGATGAGGAGGACTTGAAGAGTGCTACGAGTGCTGACTTCGGTGGCGTGACCCCATCTGCTGCTGCCACTCGTGTCTTGAGACTTCCGCTGTTTCGCCGGTTTATGAGCCTCCTGATCAGCAGATGCCTAATCGAGAGCTTTCGCCTGTGTATCAGCCTCAGCCTTCGTCGGCGCCTCCCTTTGAGCCTGTTCCCCCGGCTTACCCGGAGGTGGCTAAGCCCACTTTCTTGAAGGGCTTTGCTTCTTTTTCCTCTGCATCTGCCCCCATGGAGCGTGGCCTCCCTGGCTACCACACTCGCTCTCGCGAGGCTGCTGTTTCCTCTGCACGCACCTCTGCTGCTGGTGCCTCCCTGGAACCCCCTCCGCCTCCGCCGGTGGAGCTGCCTCCTGCCCCTGGCCCTCCTCCTATGCTGCATACGCGGTCTTGCGCATCTTGGGAGCATCTGCTCACTGGCGGATCTCCTCCGACTTTGAACCTTCGGGACTACCGCCTGATCAACATGGATCGACGGGATGGTGAGTCCTTGAACCACTCTTTGTACGGTCGGATGGATATGCAGGCTACAATGGCAAATGTTAGTGTGAAGCTGAGGCATCGCCGAGTGATGGCTTTCTCTGAGCTTGGTGTCAGCATGAATTGCGGTGCTCTCACGCGTTTTATGACTTGGTGACTACTTATGTACTTCCTTAGAACTATCGGTCCTGACAGTACTATGTCAGCTTACTGTTGACTGCGTCATCGGTTCTTCTGACACGCGCTGTCTAACCTGTACCCTGATCAGGTTCCAGGCTACCGCCCCCCTTTCCTCCGCTGGTGTCCCTTTATGGTTCCACTATCTTTTGTAATAATTATTCTCGTCTCCGCATTTATAGATTGGCGTGCTGCACACACTAAGTCCACTCTCCGGAGTGTTATCCAAGCTGATAGGTTATACGGTCCCTCATTTACTACCACTGCTTTGCGATGCAACTTCCGCGAGGGCCTCCCGCTAATTTTGAGAAACTCCACGACAAGAATGGAGAATCTTGGACGCGCGGGATGCGCAGTGTCATTATAAGCAATGGCTGCGACCGTGTCCTTCCTAAGGAGGACCCGGGTCCTCTTGATGATTGGCTAGACGTCTGTGCACCAGCTGCCTCTGCTAGCGGTCATGAGAGTCCTTCCGCCATCGTGGAAGTGACCCCCCCCAATCAATCCTCCACCTTTACGGCTCCTTCTGCTACTGTCCGACGTCTCTCTCCTGAGATTGAGGACGTTCTGATGCGACTCTGCTGTGTTTCCACTCAGATTATCCAGTACGCAGGGGCGCCTCCACCTCCTGATGCCCGTTTTGACTACGACTATCAAGAACTTGCTCGTCATCGCCGTGCAGATGGCTATGCTGATGACTCTGATGATGGTGATGAAGATCTGCAGAGTGCTATGAGTGGTGACTTCGGTGGAGTCACTCCTTCCACTGCTACTCGAGTGTTCAATTCTACCGTCTCTCCTGTGTATGAGCCTCTGTCGGCACCTGCTCTTGCGCCTTCCCCGGAGTTTAAGCCTGATCCAGTCTCTGCGCCTCTGCTTGCGCCCCTTCCACCTGTCCACCCGGAGGTGGCCAGGCCGTCTTTGATGCAGAAGTCTGCGTCTTTCACCTTGCCTCCGGACCGAGGTCTGTCTGGCTACAATACTCGTGCTCGAGAGGCTTCTGCTGCTGCTGCTGGCCGCGCATCCTTTGCTGGCCCTTCGCAGGAGCCCCCTCCACCCCCCCCTCCGCCTGTGGAGCAGCCCCCTGCTCCTGGCCCTCCGCCATATGTGCCTCCTTCGCTGTCATGCGACTCCTGGGAGCATCTGCTCGATGGCGGACATCCTCTGCGTCTATCCCTGCAGGAATGCCGTCTTATCCGCCAAGCTCAACATGCTGGGGAATCCTTGGACCGCACTCTGTACGGTAGGCTGGATATGACTGCCACTCAGGCTATGGTTGATAGCAAGGGTCGCCCTAGGCCTAGGCGTGTGATGGCTTATTCTGAGCTAGGTCTAGAGTGTCGGGCTTTTTCTGGGACCTGTTATGCCAGGGATTAACTACCCTCCTGCTAATGGTGTGACCTCTGGAGGGGTTGGGCGTAGGAACAGTGACCTGCGAGGTTACCAGTTTGTTAAGGTGCCACTCCCTTTCTGTCCTGTTCGTCCTGATTTCGAGCTCATTGTGCGTGTTGCGCGTTCCCTAGATCTCATCAGGAACTTAGATGACCAGCGCGCTTATGACGCTGGTCTTGCTGCTGAGTATTTTCTGGCGATTCGTGAGTCTTTAGCTCCTCGGTGTGCTCCTCCTGCTGCTGGAAATTCGGCCTCTCATGGTGAGTCTAGTGTCGATCCTGCACTGTTGGGTTTCAGTGCGCTTACCCTACCCCGCCAAGAGTTCATGATCTTATCCATGATGCTTGCCAACATGACGGATGCCCTAGTCAAGGTGTATAGGGACTTTGCTTCACCTCGGGATATCTTTTTGCATATCCGGAGGCAGCAGTCCGATGCCCTTGCCTCGCGTGTCCCTCTCTTGCTGAAGGAGTATCATGCTTCGGCCATGGGCACTCATGAGCAGGTTGACGCTTTCTTTCGTCGGGTTCGCGGTATGTGCACTGACCTGCGCAGTGCTGGGTTTCCGCAGACTCAGCGTCACGCCATGGGCATTATAGTTCAAGGTGCGAGTCTGCCCCGGTTCGAAACGCTGCGGATTAAGTATGGTATCCTGATATACAACCAGCAACCTGTTGAGTACTGGTCCTGTCTAGAGGAATATAGGCAGCTAGATATTCTTAACATAGCGCTCCCTCAGTCGGATTCCAGGCATCCTGGTTGGTCCCGGACCGCTCCTCAGTTTCCTGCTAATGCTGCATTTCAGCGGCGGCAGAAGACTGGTGGTGGTTCTGGGTCGAACAAGAGGCGCCTGGAATGCACCTGGGGACCATGCCCCCACAAGGATGGTCACTCGGAGGACCGTTGCTGGACGAAGTTCCCTGCCCTGCGAAGGGTCCCTGGTCGTGCAGAACCAACGCTTCCTTCACGTTGCCTGCTAACCTGGCCCTTCCAGGTCACCTTACTCCAAAGCAATTGTCTTCCTTGCAGGCTCAAATTGATGGGTTTGCTATGCAGAAGTAGCAGGTAAGCCCTGTCCTATTCTCCTGCACCTCTAGGTTCTCAAATGTGTGTAGTCCGAGCCTGTCTGAGGGGGTCTGGCATGTGGATTCTGGAGCTGGAATGTCCATCACAGGTGATAGATCTTTGTTCACTGTGTTTGATGTTCCACTGAATCTGCCATCAGTTCGATTTGGTGATGGTGTGGTTCAACGGGCAGTAGGTAAGGGATCCATTGAGTTTATGTAGTGATTGGTTACCAACACCCAATCATTCTAACTAATGTTCTCTACATACCTCACTGTCCGGTGAACCTCCTGTCAGTAAATGCTGTGGCTCATTCTCTCCACTGCAAGATTTCTTTTGATAGTATTAGTTGCACTGCCACTCAGGGCTCTTCTATTCTCTGGTCCTTCCCTGCCTCCAGTGATGGTGTTTACAAGTTTGCATGTAGGCCTTGTTACACCACCAGTGGCTGTTCGTTTGGTGCTGACAATTACCCCAGCTTTTGCACTTGATGTTGATGAGGACGGTGGAGTTGTTATCCCTACCACTCCTGAATGGCTGTGGCATAGGCGGCTGGGTCACCCCGGCTATGATGCCATGCACAGACTTGTCAAGAAGGGTATGGTTAAGAACTTACCCCTCTCACTCAACCAGGTCCAAAAACTGGCTAAGATCCCTTGTGATGCTTGTCAAAAGGCTAAGGGCAAACGTCTCCCTTTTCCTAAAGCAAGCACTACTCCGATCAATGCACCTCTCCAACGCCTTCACTTGGACATCATGGGGCCAGTTCATATTAGAGGTCTGCGTGGGGAGTTTTATATTCTGTGCCTCACAGACCAACACTCTGGCTATGCTGAAGTGTTGTGCTTGAGGACCAGGGATGAAGCTCCCTTAGCAGTTCAGACTATCATCCTCAGATGGATGAATCAGCTGCACGGATTTGCCTTTAAGTGCCTGAGGTCTGACAGGGCTAAGGAGTTTATAGTAAAGTGGTTTGAGGATTGGCTGATATCGGTTGGGGCAGTGCATGAGTTATCTTTGGCATACACTGCACAGCAGAATGCAACTGTGGAGAGGTACAATGGGGTCTTACAGTCTATAGCTAGGAGCATCACACTGGAGTCAAAGCTAACTAAGTCTTTCTGGCCCTATGCCTTCCTAGCTGCGTGTTACCTTCGTAATCGCTTGCCCAATCAGGGAGATAAGACTCCTCATGAGCTTTTCTTTGGGGTTCAGCCTGATGTGTCGATGTTGCGCGTGTTCGGATGCCCTTGCTACGTTACGTTAGTCAATGGGAAGAAGCGCAACAAGCTGGACGAAAGGGCGTTATCTGGTAGACTGGTTGGGTATTCCCTGGTGAGTAAGGGTTATTTTGTTTGGGTTCCTAAGTTGCGCCAGGTAGTAGAGAGTCGTGATGTACTCTTCTATGAGCAGTTTGATCATAACTGTATTCCTGGGCTATCTCCCTATGACGGGTCGCCGTATGTCTCTCGCATCCCTGCCGCTATCAACGGACATATGCCTGTGCCTACGGTTAATTCCCTTGACCCTTTGCTAACCCCAATTGTCGACCGCTGCCCTGATCATGGGATGACCTTGCGTCCCAGGTCAGGGGCTGATGGTGCTGTATTGTGTGTGAAGGCACTGGGCGGGCGAGATTCTGCAGTTCTTTCAGATAAAATCTTAGCCGAATCGCAGGGGGTCGCCAGGCCCTCCTCTGCGCCACATTTCGTCGGTGAAGATTTAGGATTACGACAGCCTTCGATCATAGTGGTACCTGGATCAGGTCCATTGACTAATAGTCGCCAACCTCCGACCACCTCGGATGGCTCGCGGGTGTCGTTCATTCAGACGCCTCCTGTCGTCCCTGGTGGATTACTCGGGTCAAGGCCATGTGATGAAGTAGCCGTTGCCGATAGTGCAAGTGATGATCTGGAACACTGGTCGGGTTCCGATACTGCGTATGGCTGGGGTGTTCCGGTCGACCCAGGCTTCGTTGATATAGAGGCAAATAAGGCCGGCCCTGTTCAACCAGGCAGTAGTTCTGCGCTGGGGGCTATACTACCGGTTACTGCTGATACTGCTGATATCCCCGCTGCTCATGTACAAGTACACTGCTTGTACGTGGGAGCATACATTTCCACTTCCACTGAACTGACCTTCAAAGCTGCCATGCTTCCCACCAGCCCTGACAGGGATCAATGGCTCCTTGCTATGAAGGATGAGATGGCGTCCCTACATGCCCATGGCACTTGGGCGCTCACTCCACTGCCTCCTAAACAGAGGGTCCTGTCTGGCAGGTGGTTATTTGTGAAGAAGGTTGGGGTTGATGGTTCTATTCGCTTCAAGGCACGTTTTGTGGTTCGTGGTTTTCTGCAGCGTCCTGGGTTGGATTTTCATGATGTATATGCCCCCGTTTCTTCTAAAGCAGGTCTGAGGGTGCTCCTGGCTGCCATCACTCATAGGAAGATGTTTGTTCGGCAGCTGGACATCAAGACTGCATTTCTGAATGCTCCCCTTGAACCTGGTCTGGACCTGTACTGCCACCAGCCTGAGGGCTTTAAGGTACTTGGTCCTAACGGTGTTCCCTTGTGTGCAAGCTGATCAAGTCCCTTTATGGTTTGAAACAGGCGCCCAGGGCTTGGAGTATGGATGTCAAGCGGGTATTGGTTGCACATGGTTTTATTATGTGCAAGGCGGAACCTGCTCTGTATTTTAGGAGGGATTCTAATGGTGGGTGGAGCTATGTCCTAACCTATGTTGATGATTTTATCTGTGCTTTTTAGTGAGCTGGATAGGTATGTTTTGCTGATCAAGGCTATGGAGAAAGCTGGCTGGGAGGTCAAAGAGATGGGTGTGCCGGTTCAGTTCCTCTCCTTGGACATGGCTTGTACACTTGACTCTGACGGCAGGTGTGTTCAGATCAACCTCTCCCAGCACTCCTACATTGTTGATCTGGTGGAGCAGTTTGGTCTGACTGCTGCTGCCAAGCCCAGGTTTGGTGCCCCCATGGACAAGTCCACCGTCACTGACCCACCTGGAGAACCCCTGTCCTCTAATAGCCAGTACCTCTCTCTTGTTGGTGCTTTGCTATACCTGGCTACTTGCACCAGGCCTGATATTGCCTTTGCTGTGAGCTACCTGTCCAGGTTTTCTGCTCACCCTACCGTCCCCCTGTGGGGGGCAGCCAAGCGTTTGCTTTTGTATTTGAGGTCACATTCCCACCTGGGACTCACTTACACACACAGCCCTGATTTCTCTTTTACTGTCTTTAGTGACTCATCCTTTGCTGATGATGGGTCTGACAGGAGATCTCAGACTGGCTTTGCTGTCCTGGCTGGAGGGTGCATAGTGAACTGGATGAGCAAGAGGCAGCCTACAGTTGCCATTAGCTCTTGTGAGGCTGAGTATCAGGCCTGTCTCAGGCTGCCAGGGAGGTGCAATGGTTGAAGAAGTTGAGGGTGGATCTGGGTCTGCCTTGTGATTTAGTTACCATTCAGGGTGACAACATAGGGTCTCTGAGATGGGCCAATGACTGGCAGCTCCTCCCTCGCAGCAAGCACATTGATGTTATTCATCACTACATCAAGGAGCTGGTGGAGGACGGTTCACTAGATGTTGCCTATGTTAACACCAAGGACAACTGTGCTGACCCCTTCACCAAGCCCCTTGATCCTGCTGTGTTCTGGAGGTTTATGCGGATGCTTGGGATGACCGCTTCTTCTTAGGGTATATAAATTTTTTTTTGTTACATCGGTTTCTTTGGTTATCATTTGTATGGCATTAGGTTCCTATTCCCGGATCGGGTTTTCTATACCGTTGTTACCCATCTTTGATATTCGGTTTTCATCCTTTTCTAACTTGGCAAATTTTGGTTTTTGCCGTGTTTCATTCCTTCCTATAAACCTTTGGGTTTCCATTTGAAGTTCTCTCGAATTTTCGGAGTTCTTTGATTTTTTTTTTTTTTTTTTTTTTTTTTCAATCTGTTACATATAGTTCTATGTCACCAGTGCCATAGGTGGAGAAGTAGTATTGTATGTCACCTGTGTCATAGGTGGAGTGTCAGCATGAATTGCGGTGCTCTCACGCGTTTTATGACTTGGTGACTACTTATGTACTTCCTTAGAACTATCGGTCCTGACAGTACTATGTCAGCTTACTGTTAACTGCGTCATCGGTTCTTCTGACACGCGCTGTCTAACCTGTACCCTGATCAGGTTCCAGGCTACCGCCCCCCTTTCCTCCGCTGGTGTCCCTTTATGGTTCCACTATCTTTTGTAATAATTATTCTCGTCTCCGCATTTATAGATTGGCGTGCTGCACACACTAAGTCCACTCTCCGGAGTGTTATCCAAGCTGATACTTGGTACCAGGTGTCGTTCTTTTCTTGGTCCAGTCACTTCTGGGATTCTGTATCCCCCAGATCATGGTGTTACCTTTGGTGGTACGAGGCGTAGTGATCACGAGAAGCTTGGTTATCAGTTTGTGCGAGTGCCTGTCCCTCTGTGTCCTGTTAGCCCAGATTTCGAGCTGCTTATGAGTGTTGCGAGGTCCATTCCTGTGATTAGGAACATAGACGACCAGCGCGCTCTTGACGCTGGTCTTGCTGCGGAGTATTTCATGGACATTCGTAGGTCCTTGGCTCCTGTCCCTTCTGCGATTGGAGCTGGGTCTAATACCCTCATTCATGGTGAGTCTCGGTTTGATCCTGCACTGTTGGGGTTCAGTGCACTGCCTCTCGAACGTCAGGAGTTCATGTGTTTAACTATGATGCTCGCGAACATGGAGGACGATATGGTCAAGGTATACCAGGACTTTTGCCACCCCTCGGATAATCCTTTTGGATATCCGGAAGACGCAGTCTGATGCCCTTGCCTCTAGAGTCCCTCTCATGCGTATCGAACTTCATAATGCGCACATGGGCCTTCTGACCGTGTCGATGATTTCTTTCGCATGGTTCGCAGTCTGTGCACTGACCTCCGCAGTGCTGGACATCCTGTCACTCAGCGCCACGCCATGGAAACCATTGTGAATGGGATCCGTTTGATCCGATTTGAATCGCTGCGGATCCAGTACGGTATGATGTTGGCTAACAGACAGACTGTAGATTACTGGTCTTGTCTGGAGGCATATCGGTCTCTCGACATTTTGAACATTGCTCTCCCCAGGTCCGACTCCAGGCATCCTGGTTGGTCCCGGGACGCTCCCCAGGTTCCTGCCAATGCTGCGTTTCAGCGTGGGCAGGGATCTGGTTCTCAGGGTTCTGGTTCCAACAAGCGACGTCTGGATTGCACTTGGGGCCCATGCCTCAGCAAGACGACCCACTCGGAGGATCGCTGTTTCACGAAGCATCCGCACCTGCGTAAGACCAAGCCTGGTGCACCGGTTACCAATCCGGTGCCCATGGCCTTGGCCCTTCCAGGTGTGCTTACTCCGCGGCAGCTGGCCTCCTTGCAGGCTCAGATTGATGGGTATGCTTTGGACAAGAAATAGGAGGTACGCTCTGTCCTTTTCTCTTGCACTGCGAAATTTTCAAATGTCTGCAGCCCGAGCCTGTCTGAGGGTGTCTGGCATGTTGATTCTGGAGCTGGGATGTCAATCACAGGTGATATGTCTTTGTTCACTGTGTTTCATGCTTCTGAGACTGGGCCAGCAGTTAAATTTGGTGATGGTGTGGTTCAACGGTCTGTGGGTCAGGGTTCTATTGTGTTAGGTAGTGATTGGTTACCAACACCAATCACTTTAACCAATGTTCTCTACATCCCACACTGTCCGGTGAACCTCATTACATTACATTACATTACATTACATGTTAAAGTCTACTTGACACCGCGAGGGTGTATGAGACTCTGTGCTTTAAACAAAAAGAAAAAGCACCCACAAAGCAAAAAACCCATTACATCAGGGGTGTGTCGAGGACAAACAAACCAAACTCCCAACCACCGTTTTTGGTGGCGTAGGTATTAAACCCCTTAGAGCAGGACCCAGATCTCAACCACTTACAGTGGCGGAGGTAAGAAGCTAACAAATGAGAAGTCTCAAGAAGAAAAAAAAGGGATAATAAATTACGGTGCCACTAAGCAGTCCAGGGCTTCCTGTCTTGCTCTTCTACAAGTAGAAAGATAGTCGGCTAGGTTGCTCCAAAAAGACTTAGTGCCATTTCCATTCATAAAGGTTCTGAATGTGGAATCGCAGAATTCCACATTCCATACGGTTAAGTCGGTATCCTCATGGACATGCCTATAAATATCTGTAAACAGATTCTGGTAGCGGAGGCGAATATCATTATAAAAAGGGCACTCAAACATATGCATTTCATCCTCAGTTTTTTTGGAACCCACACATTTGACAGTGTCTCATTGAGCGAGGGATGTGTGCTCTATCCACCACCCTCATTCTTTCTGTGTTCAGCCAATGGGAACCATTCTAAACTGTGCTATAGAACGAATCTGATCCTGCTTATGTAAGGCGGATGTAAAGGGAATCAAGCCATTCTCATCATTGCTGTTGGCTGCGAACCATTTTTGGTATCGGAGGCGTTTAAAGCCAACCCTTCTCTCATCAGGGATGTCTCTAACTGCATTGGTGTCACTTGGGTACTTAAACCTCCATGACTCAAAAACTTCAGACATAATACCTTCGACATCGACAGCCTCCAAAATGTTGATGTTTTTACTGGATCCTAGCTTGTGGAGAGCACAACGCAAGTCATGAACCCAGCCAGTGTTGGAGTCAAAAGATTCCTCAAGAGCCATTCTAATGAGATCCTCAGGTTCTTTATGTATGGTCTTGTTCCAGAAGCGCAAAGCTTGTTTAAGCCAAGCAAAACACAACGGGGTTCTACCCAGCTCTTTCATGATAATATTAGATGTAGTAGATTGGCAAACACCCAACATTTGTTTAAGTATACCTCTATGCCATTTCTCACAAGCATGGTCATTTGAGATAAGTGTGTTGTTCAGAATAGAAGGAGCCCACACCTCACAGCCAAAATTCAGGATAGGTTGTACAAGAGAATCAAACAGGTGGGTGAGAATATCAATATTGTATATCTCCATAGTATGGCATCGCCTACGAAGCATGTGGTGTGCCTTTTGGGCCTTAGTGAGCATCCTAGAAAAAGCAGCTTTTGCACGATTGCTTGAGTCACCATCCACAAAGAGGGATCCCAAGTAGATAAAAGATAACTTTGTAGAAAGTTGTGCTCCATCATAGACAAATTTGTAATCAGGATCCATGCGGGCCTCATCACAGAATTGTTTGTTGAAAACGACAATCTCAGTTTTCTTTATATTCACAGCCATCTTAGTAGCCTCGCAGAAATCTCTCAGGCAGTCAAGCATCGCTTGCATATCTGCCGGGGATTCTGCCATTATAGCTAGGTCATCAGCATAAAGTAACAGTTGCAGAATCTTTCCCCTAAGCTCAGCCCCTACATTTGGGAGCTTGGATTGGAGGAACGATTCAATTCTATCAATGAACAGACCGAATAGGAGTGGGGTCATGTCAGTAAATGTGGGGTCATGTCAGTAAATGTGGGGTCATGTCAGTGGGGTCATGTCAGTAAATGCTGTTGCCCATGCTCACAACTGCAAGATTTCTTTTGATAGTCTTAGTTGTACTGCCACACAGGGCTCTTCTGTTCTGTGGTCTTTCCCTGCCTCCAGTGATGGTGTGTACAAGTTTGCATGTAGGCCTTGTCACACCCCTCGTGGCCGTTTGTATGGTGCTGAAGATTATCCAGCTTTTGCTCTTGATGTTGATGAGGATGGTGGAGTTGTGATCCTACCACTCCTGAATGGTTGTGGCATAGGCGGCTGGGTCACCCTGGCTATGATGCCATGCACAACCTTGTAAGGAAGGGTTTGGTTCAGAACTTACCCCTCACTCTCCAACAGGTGCAAAGACTGTCTAAGATCCCATGTGATGCTTGTCAGAAGGCAAAGGGAAAACGTATCCCTTTTCCTAAAGAAAGCAAAACTAGGATCCGTGCCCCATTACAACGCCTTCACTTGGACATCATGGGGCCATTTAATATTAGGGGCTTGCGTGGGGAGTTTTATGTTCTGTGTCTCACTGACCAATACTCTGGCTATGCTGAGGTCTTGTGCTTGAGAACCAGGGATGAAGCTCCCTTAGCAGTTCAAACTACCATCTCAGATGGATGACTCAGCTGCATGGATTTGTTTTTCAAGTGTCTTAGGTCTGACAGGGCTAAGGAATTTATAGTGAAGTGGTTCGAGGATTGGTTAGAATCGGTTGGTGCTGTGCATGAATTGTCCATGGCTTACACTGCTCAGCAGAATGCGACTGTGGAACGGTACAATGGGGTCCTTCAGAACGTAGCTAGGAGCATTCACTTGGAGTCTAAGCTCACTAAGTCCTTCTGGCCCTATGCCTTCCTCGCCGCGTGTTACCTACGCAACCGGCTGCCTAATCAGGGTGACAAGACTCCTTTATGAGTTGTTCTTTGGGGTTCTACCTGATGTATCGTTATTGCGCGTGTTCGGGTGCCCATGCTATGTTACCTTAGTGAATGGGAAGAAGCGCAATAAGCTTGACGAAAGGGCGTTATCTGGTAGACTGGTTGGGTATTCTCTGGTGAGTAAGGGTTATTTTGTTTGGGTTTCGAAGTTGCGCCAGGTGGTAGAGAGTCGTGATGTGCTCTTCTATGAACAGTTTAGCTATAACTGTATCCCTGGGCTCTTTCCCTATGATGGATCTCAGTATTTTTCTCGCACCCCTGCCGCTATCATCGGTAAAGGGCTTGATACTACTGACAATGTCCTGGGCCCTTTACCAACCCCGATTGTTGACCGCTTTACTGGTCATGGGATGACGATGCGTCCCAGGCCAGGTAATGATGGTGCTGTATCGCGTGCGGCGGCATTGGGCCAGGGGGAGTCTGATGTTCCTTCAAGCTCTAATTTATTCGAATCTCAGGGGGTCGCCGGGCCTTCCTCTGCGCCACGTTTCGTCGGTGAAGTCGTAGGATTAGGACAGCCTCGGGTCATAGTGGAACCTAGTAACAGGTCCACTGGCCACTAGTCGCCACCCCCCGTCCACCTATTCGGATAGCTCGCGGGGAGTTGTTGATCACTTCACCCCTGCTATATACCTGGTGGTTTATACCGGACCAGGCATTGCGACGATGTGGCCGTCACAGATGATGTGAGTGATGACATCGAACACTGGTCCGGGTCAGATACTGCGTATGGCTGGGGTGTTCCAGTATACCAGGCTTCGACGATTTAGAGGCAAAGGAGGCCGGCCTTGTTCAACCACGCATGAGTGCTGGCGCTGGGGGCTTTATTACCGGTTACTGCTGATACTGCTGATATCCCCGCTGCCCAGGTACAAGTACACTGCTTGTACGTGGGGGCTTTTATTTCTACCTCTACTGAACTCTCTTATAAAGCTGCAATGTTACCTACAACCCTGACAGAGATCTCTGGCTGCAGGCTATGAAGGATGAGATGGCCTCCCTCCATGCTCATGGCACTTGGGTCCTCACTCCACAGCCTTCTAGGCAGAGGATTCTATCTGGCAGATGGTTATTTGTCAAGAAACATGGGCTGATGGTTCTTTGCGTTTTAAAGCTCGTTTTGTAGTTCGTGGTTTTCTGCAACGTCCTGGGCTGGACTACCATGATGTATATGCCCCGTCTCCTCTAAAGCAGGTCTTCGTGTGCTCCTTGCTGCCATCACTCATAGAAAAAATGTTTGTGAGGCAGCTGGACATCAAGACTGCATTCTTGAATGCCAAGCTGGAACCTGGTCTGGACCTGTTCTGTTACCAGCCTGAGGGCTTTCATGAACTTGGTCCTGACAATGTTCCCCTTGTGTGCAAGCTGATTAAATCTCTTTATGGTTTGAAGCAGGCACCCAGGGCTTGGAGCAAAGATGTAAAGCAGGTTTTGGTTGCCCACGGTTTTACCATGTGCAAAGCTGAACCTGCTCTGTATTTCAGGAGGGATTTCTACTGGGTGGGTGGAGCTATGTCCTGACCTATGTGGATGACTTTTAATCTGTGCTTTTAGTGAGCTGCATAGGTATGCCTTGCTGATCAAGGCTATGGAAGCATCTGGGTGGGAAGTCAAGGAAATGGGTGTACCTGTCCAGTTCCTTTCATTGGACATGACTTGTACACTTGATTCTGACGGCAGGGTGTGTTAAGATCGACCTCTCCAGCACTCCTACATTGTTGAGCTGGTGGAGCAGTTTGGTCTCACTGCTGCTACCAAGCCCAAGTTTTCAGTTCCCATGTCCAAGTGCACTGTCACTGATCCTCCTGGAGAACCTCTGGCCTCTAATAGCCAGTACCTCTCTCTTGTGGGGGCTTTGCTGTACCTGGCTACCTGCACAAGGCCTGATATTTCTTTTGCTGTGAGCTACCTGTCCAGGTTTTCTGCTCAACCCACTGCCCCCCTGTGGGCTGCAGCCAAGCGCTTGCTTTTGTATTTGAGAGAACATTCCCATCTGGGCCTCACTTACACTCACAGCCCTGGTTTCTCTTTTACTGTCTTTAGTGACTCATCCTTTGCTGATGATGGGTCTAACAGAGATCTCAGACTGGCTATGCTGTGCTTGCTGGAGGCTGCCTTGTGAACTGGATGAGCAAAAGGCAACCCACTGTTGCTGTTAGCTCCAGTGAGGCTGAGTATCAGGCCTGTCTCAGACTGCCAGGGAGGTGCAATGGTTGAAAAAGTTGAGAATTGATCTAGGGCTGCCTTGTGACCTGGTCACCATTCAGGGTGACAACTTGGGGTCCTTGAGCTGGGCCAATGACTGTCAGCTGCTCCTCGCAACAAGCACATTGATGTCATCCATCACTATATCCAGGAGCTGGTGGAGGATGGCCAGGTGGATGTTGCCTATGTTAACACTAAGGACAACTGTGCTGACCCCTTCACCAAGCCCCTTGATCCTATGGTGTTCTGGCGTTTCATTCGCATGTTTGGAATGACTGCTTCTCCTTAAACCAATTTTTTTTGGTTACATGTATTCTAGAATTTTTGGTTACATGTATTCTGGAATTTTTGGTTACATTTTAGGGTTTCTTTGGTTACATTTAGAGTTTCTTTAAGTTATCATTGATTGGCATTAGGTTCCTATTCCGGATCGGGTTTTCTATACCGTTGTTACCCGACTTTGATATTTAGTTGTCCTCTTATATCCACTTGGCAAATTTTGGTTCTTTGCCTTGCTTCATACCTTCCCTTACACCCTTCGGGTTTCATTTGAAGTTTCTCTCGATTTTTTTTTCGGAGTTCTTTGATTTTTTTTTTTTTTTTTTTTTTTTTTTTAATTTGTTACATATAGTTCTATGTCACCAGTGCCATAGGTGGAGTAGTACTATTGTATGTCACCTGTGTCATAGGTGGAGTATCAGCATGTATAGCGGTGCTCTCACGCGTTTTATGACTTGGTGACTACTTATGTACTCCCTTAGAACTATCGGCTCTCCTGAGCCAGCTTCCCGTGGGACTGAGTCATCTTGAGATGACTCAGTGGCAGCTTCCTGTCACCTACGTCTCCGGTCTGATCTGTACCCTGTTAGGTTCCTGTCTACCGCCTCCTTTCACACAGGTGCCCTTTATGGGTCTCCTGTGTCTGTAACGTAATCCTTGTCTCCGTGTATAGATTGGTGCGTCTGTTCCGCTGCTTTAATCTACTGTCCACTCTACCGGAGTGATTTCAAGCTGATACTCTTCCGTATCCTGGAGGGGAAAGAGAAGAGGAGAGTATGCTGTTGTTGGTCGTGGAAGGGGGCGAGCACAGGGCTCGGCTTGTCTCCCTTGCACAACTGCGTACGCGTCCAGCGGCAAACCGAAACCTTGGACAGGTGGGTAAAGGCGGGTGCTGGTGTAGCAGCTATCCAAGTAGGGATAGTGATTTGAGAACAGACTGTATGTGCCCTGGATTGAGGGGGAGATGCACACAGAAGCGTCAGTCATAGGTCTGATTGGATCACTTGGGGTGACCAATGGGTGTGAAAGGTGGAGGGACGCCCCGGAGTGTTCCATGCTCCTGGGGTCGAGCACACTCCCCATACTGCGTGGGGTGAGAGTGACTTGGATGGGCAGGCCCTGTTCCTTACCCCAGGTGAGGACAGATGAGTAGTTGTCCCATGCCGGCAAGTCTTGGATGCACTTGTGTAGAAGGTTGACGTCTCCAAGGTACAGCGAATTGTCACTCTTGGTCTCATAGCTGTAGCTTTTCATGCTGTGCGCATGGGTTACCATATGCATGAGAAGGGTCACTTAGAACGCTGACCAGTTGGGGTGAGAAAAGCGGATGGAGGACATGCTGAATGGAGTGTGATGACGGAGGTGGGGGAAGAAGCGGAGGATGTCCATCATTAGGTTGATGGGTGCTGTCTGTCCAGGTTTGTTCCATATGATGGACTCTGTTGGGTGGGTGGGTGGTCCCTCGAAGGGTGGCACCTGTCCATCCCTGCCGCAACATGCGCTTTGTATGACGCCATGTTTTGGGTTGGCGTGGCTGTTTCGGAAAGTGGGTTGAACATGACAACTATGTGGTTGTGCACCGCTTTGACCACTAGGGAAGCAAAGCGTGAATTGTCCCGGTTGATTGGATAGCAGGCTGCCATGTCCTTGAGGTACCGCTCTGTTCGTGGCTGTATGGCTTGCCTCCATCTGCTTGAGGAAGCGAGCAAGTTGTGGTCATCGGTGGGTGTGAGGTGGTGTGTAGTTAGGAGGTTCTCACGGCGGCCATCCAAGTTGTGGCCTGTTGGAGAGCTCCATATGTACTCCCATGGGACAGTGCATGGTACCCTTGGGGGGTGAAGGTGCACCCAAGTTGTCACCAAGGTTGCTGCTGATATGAGCAAAGCTGTGCAGAAGACAGGGTGGGGGTCATGCCGAGGGTTGTCTCGAGCTGCAGGGTGGTTGGGTTGGTGGCTCAGGATGTGTTCCACAGCTGCTGACAGGACGTTGCGGTACTGCACGACATTGTTGAGTGCAGTTGAGGAGTTGACCCGGCGAGGGGTCTCATCAGGCGCCCATGTGGGTGGTTGAGCAGTATTCCAGTAACCTTTGGGGTAGGAGTGGATGGAGATAAGGGATGTAGCAGAGGGCGGGAGGACCAACAAGTAGTTGAGGTAGTCTAAAGGAACGGTTGAAGTTCCGAGGACAGGGCTACGTGAGGGTCCGTGGGGCCATGTGAAGCACTGGATCGTACCACGAAGTGGTGAGTCAAGGCGGAGGGTGCGGTGCACCTCCGAATTCGTCAAGTCTGTCAGATAAGGTTGGAGGACTTCTGCTACAGTCCAGTCGCGGCTGTGAATAGCGGCAAAGGGGATGTGCAGTGAGTCCATGAGAGCTTGTTGGACGTCAGAGAAGAGGAGGAAGAAGCGGGCTGCCAATGTGTCGTTGGCAGCCAAAGTCCAAGCTATCAAGGACCTGCCCTACCCAAACAACTTCAAGGACCTCAAGACCATCCTGGGTAAGCTGCGCTACTACGGTTGTTTTTGTAAAAACTTTTCAGCCATAGCCAGACCCCTCAATGACCTCACCAAGAATGATGTCAAGTGGACTTGAGGACCTGAGCACACAGCAGCCATGGACGCCATCAGGAGGAATATCAGCACACCAGGCAAGGTTTTGCGACGCTTTGACATCAACGCGCGCACCCTCATCCACTGTGACTGGAGCCAACATGGATTAGGAGCAGTGCTCGACCAGCTCAACTCGGAAGGTAACGAATACCTCGTCGCCGGTGCCAGCCGCAGCCTTAACAAGCATGAAGCACGGTACAGCAGCTTCAAAGGGGAAATGCTGGCTGCCTGCTGGGCTTGCAAGATCTTTCGAGTGTATGTCATCGGACTACATTTCACACTTGTCACTGATCACCAGCCTCTGATGTGGATGTTTTCCTCTGCCAACATCACCGGTGCCATCGCTCGATGGGCATGCATGCTGCAGTCATTTGATTTTGACATCATGCACAGACCAGGTGCACAGCATGGCAACGCAGACACACTGTCTAGGTTTCCCTGCCCCACAGCAGAGGACAACACTGGCGCTCGCATTGACCTGGACAGCGACCTGTACGCAGCATTTCCAACAGTGCCCACCAACCCTTATGTGCCCCTAGACCTGACACAAGGGCACATCGTGGACTGCATCCTTGACGTCAGATCTGTCTTATCCATCTGCACAACACCCCTGCCTGCCGTCATCACATACATGGCCCAGAATGGCATCACTCTATACGAGATGTGCGGGGGAATGTGTGCAGGATTGGAGGCCGCACTGCGCAATGGCATCCAAGTTAACAGGTATATCTACAGTGACATTGCGCCCGCTGCTCAGACAGTCGCCCGCTATAGGACGCAAGCTTTGACCAACCTCTACCCCCATCTGCTCAAGTCATACGCCTGCGACCATGCCTTCATGACGCTGCCCCAGGATGTAACCAAGATCACACCAGAACAGCTCATGACCGCAGCTGTGAACGATCAATCACAGTGGCTCATCATAGCCGGTCCAGAGTGCCAAGACTTCAGCCCAGCAGGAGGCAACAGAGGACTCAAGGGACCCCGGGCCGCCGTCCTACAGGCTTGTATCACCGTCTAAGGGTACATCCAGCAGCTACAGCACCCTCGGAAACCCCTCTACATCGTGGAGAATGCAGCAATGCAGCACAACTTCCGATCAAAACATATTGCTACGCAAGACTTCAACGCAGTCAACAGAACTCTTGGCCTCCCTATCTGCGTGCTGCAACATTCAATTTTGGAGCGCACAGACTCCGCAACAAGTGGCAGCACTTGGTCGACCCCCTTGATCTCCAGCTCTAGCTCAACAAGACCCGTCGGACTGCCAACATTTCAACCAACGCCTTCTTGGATCCAGGACGGAACACAACAAGGGTCTACAGATCAGACACAGCCCCTTTTTGCTTAGCTAACAAGATCGGACAAGAGCGCAACGTACTGCCTACTCTAGTAGCGTACCCTCTGTCTCGAGCCTTCAGACCTGACAAGCCAGGCATGATCTACTCTCTCTAGGGCGGCGCATGGTCTGAACCAAACCCTTCTGAGAGAGAACGCATGCTCGGATACTACACAGGAGCAACAACAACACCAGGTCTCACTCAAAACCAGAGGCATATCCTCACAGGCAACAGCATGGATCAGCGAGCCTTGGCAGCAATCATCAGAAAGACCTTGGAAATGGCAATCCCTACATGTCTGACATCTATGCTGGAATTTCAGCCCCCCCAGACCTGAGTTACTGCCTTCTCCCAGCCTGCTCTTCTTCTGACAACATCTCCCAGCTATCCCAGCAATTCTGGCGGTCGCACATCAGACCCCACGCCTCCGACACGCCAGTTCTATGGCACTGAGCTCGCTTGCCTGCTGGCAGTCACCAGGAGCAAGGCTGTCAAGCCACACATCTGGCCATCACAGCCACCTGCACCAGCCAACAGCCCCCAGCCCCAGGCCCCAGCCCCAGCCCCCAGCCAACAGCAACAGCCAACAGCCACCGACCTCAGCCATTGCACCACGCCCCTCCTTTGCCTCTTCTGCCATCTTCAGCTACAAGTCCTCCACTCGCCCCAGACAGACAGTTGGATACCTGATCTGCGGCTTGCTGCAATGTCCAAGGACACTGACGGTCTAGACATCCACTTTGATAAGTTTGTCTTAGAGTACTTGAGGCGAGGAGTCCTCGGCTCCAACTGGACGACATCTCGTACTAGGCGGGTACTAGCAAGGTCAAGAAAGTACAGGCTCGGCGCATCTCCAACGGGAGAAGAGAGGATCATACGCATCCTGGCACACGGCATTGAATGCATCGTCCCAGCCCCCAGCAAGAGATCCATCCTCATTCAGAGGGCCCACGAGACCAGCGGACACTTTGGGGCACGTAGAACAGCTTACTTAGTGGTCAGCTCTTTCTGGTGGCACGGCGTTGTCAAACAAGTCAACACATGCAAGATCTGTGACCAAGCCATGGCCTACTTCAACCAGCCAACAGCCACATTGCAATCCCACCCGATTCATGGCCTCTTCTTCGCTTGGGGAATTGATTTGTCTGGTCCCTACAACAAGACAGCCAGGGGCAACACTATGCGCATGCACGCCATGGAGTATTTCAGCGCCGCGCTCGTAGTGGTCCCCATATCAGCCAAGGAGGCCATCCATACCGCCTACGCGTATTCTCATGGAGTCTTGGCACACTTTGGAGCATACACACTCTGCATCCCTGACGATGGTCCCGAGTTCCAAGGCAAATTCAAGGAACATCTGCTTCACAACTTCATTGACCACAGGACTGTCCACCCTAACCACCCTCAGGGCAACGGTTTTGTGGAGCGAAGCGTCGGTACCATCAAGGCAGCCTTGACCAAGATCTGCTCTGAAAACCTGGCCACTGACACATGGGACATTGACATTGCCAAGGTCGTAACAGCGTACAACTGTAGCCCTCAGGAGACTACTAAGTGCGCCCCCTTCACTCTACTTAACGCCCGGGCTCCGGTCATGAACAACCCTGAGGCGCAGCTTGCCATGACAGCGCCGCTGCCCGACCTGACAGACAGCACACCGGTGCAAGCTCTGACTGACACTCTCCTGGAGCGCGCTCAATGGATCAAGAGAGTCAGCCCAACTATTGCCAATCACATAGCAATCGCCCACCACAGGGACACCCTGCGCTACGCAAAGATCAGGGGGGGAGCCTATCAACCTCGCCTACGCAAATTCCAGGTGGGAGACTTTGTGCACATCCGCCGTCCCAACGTGCGCAACTCCTTGCAGATGGCTGCCCAAGGCATGATCCTGCGCATCATCGATCTCAAACCAACTGAAGTCGTCGTCTTGCAAGGACGTTGCGGTTGCACCATCACCAAACATGCCCGCAATCTGTCTCCTTGCCACCTCCCTAACTTGGATGGCACAATCAGGCCAGACTTAGCAGTCCCACCCCCCAGCCTAGCCTGCAGCGTCTGCAACTTCCCTGACAACGCCAATTGCATGCTACTCTGCGACGGCTGTGGAGCAGGTTACCACACTCACTGCCTTGACCACCTCTCTCTGCAGTGCCCGTCGAGACTGGTTCTGCCCAAAACTGCAAAGCCAGCGGCATCACTGCAATCCCCGCAGGACGCACCCCGGTAGCACCACAAAAGGAACCTAACCTTTTCCCCACCCGCAGACTCGCTCCAGAGACAGAGCCGCCCTCGCCTGCGATCAACATTATCTGATGCGTAATCCAGAAGTGGAAGGTGGATCGAATCTTTCTCTGCGTATCCATGGATGTATGAAGAGATTGGATTGTCTTTTATTAGGAACAGTTGCTTTTATTTTATTTTCTGATCATCCAGAAGAAGAAGAAAAAGACGATAAGTTAAAAGGAAATCAGCGAATTATTAAATACACGTTTTATTTTATTTTATGATTTGTTCGAGTTTACATTTTTATGGTAAATATATTTTGAAGACGGAGAGCATCCAAATTGCGGGCTCAAGCTATGCAACCAAGTTCAGGTCAAGGCAACAATCTCAAACCCAGAAAGGGCAGCATGGCCAGGCAACAAGCTAAAAACTAGCAAACCCAGCATGGGCAGGCAACAAGCTCAAACCCACCAAGGACAGCATGGCCATGCAAGACGCTCAAACCCAGCAAGGGCACCATTGCTAGGCAACAAGCTCAAACCCAGAAAGGGCAGCATGGCCATGCAAGACGCTCAAACCCAGCAAGGGCACCATTGCTAGGCAACAAGGTCAAACCCAGAAAACCCAGCAAGGGCATGCAACAAGCTCAAACCCAGCAATGGCAGCATGGCGAGGAAACACTCTCAAAACCAGCAATGGCAGCATTGCTAGGCAACAAGCTCGAACCCATCATTTTGGGTCGGTGGCTTCATGTCATTGTTCAAGTTCATTGTCACGTTTAGCCGACTGGGATACGCCTTATATTAGCCTCCACCAAAAGGTTGGGGTAGAATCACTGTACCATACAGGCACTATGGTTATGAAAGTTGTTGTCTACCATACACCTGCGGCATATACATATCAATATCAATAATATCATACATACCGAGTAGAATCAAACCACCTTCCTAGACCGGTACGGGACAATACTCCGTGATATCATACATACCGAGTAGAATCAAACCACCTTCCTAGACCGTTACGGGACACTACTTCGTGCCCACGATTAAACCCAGCATGGGCAGCAGCCGGGTGGCTTCAGGTCATGAAGTTCATCGCCATGGTAGATGCCATGAGGGGCGCTGCGTGCATCAGCTTCGACGTTGAGAGGCACAAGGTTGGTGCGTGAATTGTATGAGGGCTCTACCTCCTCGGCAGTGCTAAAGCGGAGGGCTTCTTGGGACTTAGACCGGTACAGGACACTACTTCGTGCCCACGATTAAACCCAGCATGGGCAGCAGCCGGGTGGCTTCAGGTCATGAAGCTCATCGTCATGGTAGATGCCATGCGGGGCGTTGCGTGCATCAGCTTCGACGCTGAGAAGCGCAAGGTTGATGCGGGAATTGTATGAGGGCTCTACCTCTTAGACCGGTACAGGACACTACTTCGTGCCCACGATTAAACCCAGCATGGGCAGCAGCCAGGTGGCTTCAGGTCATGAAGCTCATCGCCATGGTAAATGCCATGAGGGGCGCTGCGTGCATCAGCTTCGACGTTGAGAGGCACAAGGCTGGTGCGGGAATTGTATGAGGGCTCTACCTCCTCGGCAGTGCTAAAGCGGAGGGCTTCGTGGGACTTAGACCGGTACGGGACACTACTTTGTGCCCACGATTAAACCCAGCATGGGCAGCAGCCGGGTGGCTTCAGGTCATGAAGATCATCGTCATGGTAGATGCCATGAGGGGCGCCGCGTGCATCAGCTTCGACGTTGAGAGGCACAAGGTTGGTGCGGGAATTGTATGAGGGCTCTACCTCCTTGGCAGTGCTAAAGTGGAGGGCTTCGTGGGACTCAGCCCATCTAAGGTGGTTGGCATAGTGAAAAGCCACCTATGAGGTGGAGTGTGTATAATGGGTGTTAGTGAGTGTCCATGTGTGTGTTTCATAGGGTGGGGGTGGGTGGAGGGGAGTACGTGGGTGATGAGGCATATGTGTGCGGAGCGCTTTGCAGGACCCGGCCCATCTAAAGTGGTTGGCGAAGTGAAAAGCCACCTACATATGAGGCGGAGTGTGTATATTGGGTGTGGGTGTGTGTATAATGGGTGTGCGTGAGTGTCTATGTGTGTGTTTCATAGGGTGGGGGTGGGAGGGGGAAGTACGTGGGTGATGAGGCATATGTGTGCGGAGCGCTTTGCAGGACCCGGCGCATCTATGGTGGTTGGCGAAGTGAAAAGCCACCTACATATGAGGTGGAGTGTGTATATTGGGTGTGGGTGTGCGTATAATGGGTGTGAGTAAGTGTCTATGTGTGTGTTTCATAGGGTGGGGGTGGGTGGGGGGGAAGTACGTGGGTGATGAGGCGTGTGTATGGGGAGAGCTTTTTGGGACTGAGCCCATCTAAGGTGGTTGGCGAAGTGAAAAGCTACCTACATAGGTGCAAAAGGGTGGAGTGTGTATAATGGGTGTGAGTGTTTGTTTATGTGTGCGCTTAATGGGGTGGGGGGGAGTTTGTGTGTGATCAGGCGTATGTGTGCGGAGGGCTTCTTGGGACTCAGCCTATCTAAGGTGGTTGGCATAGTGAAATGCCACCTACACATGTAGTGGAGTGTGTATAAGGGGTGTGAGTGTGTGTGTATGTGTATTATGGGTGTGTGTGTGTGTGTGTGTGTGTGTGTGTGTGTGTGTGTGTGTGTGTGTGTGTGTGTGTGGGGGGGTACGTGTGTGAGGGGCATATGTGTGCGTAGGGCTTTGTTAGACTGAGCCCATCTAAGGTGGTTGGGGTAGTGAAAAGCCACCTATAGAGGAGGTTGAGTGTGTATAATGAGTGTGAGTGTGTGTTCATGTGTGTTTAATGGGGTGGTGGTGATGGTGGTGTGTGTGTGAGGGGGTTTGTGCGTGATATGGCTTGTGTGTGGGGAGCGCTTTGTGAGACTGAGCCCATCTAAGGTGGTTGGCGTAGTGACAAGCTACATGTAAAGGAAGTGAGATAGGTGTTTGTGATGGTGTGTGTATAATAGGGTAGGGGGAAGGAGTGGGGTGGGGTGGGGGGTACGTGTGTGATGAGGTGTGTGTGTGCGGAGCGCTTCGTGAAAAAGAGACCATCATAGGTGGTTGGCGTTGTGACAAGCTACATGTAGAGGAGGTGAGATAGGTTTTTATAATGGTGTGTGTATAATGGGGTGGGGGAAGGGGATGGGAGGGGTGGGGGGAGTGTGTTTGTGATGAGGCATGTGTGTGCGGAGCGCTTCGTGGGACTCAACCCATCTTAGGTTGGGGGTGGGGGTAGGAAGGAGGGCAACAAAAATAATTGTATGCTACACAGGGTTGAGCTTGTTGAACGGTGACGGTGGGGTGTTCGAATTCCTACGGGTGCAATTTAGTGTTTGCGGTCGCTGTCAACTGCCATGGTAGCTTTGACCAGGCAAAGCAGTAGCCCGTTCTCTACTGCTGTAAGACGGGGCTCCCTTAATAACACGCCCCACCAGGCGTTCTCATAAATTTTTATAAACAGGGGAGGGAGAGTGCACTGGTTTGTCTCTCTCGTACCTTTCCAGAGTTGGATGCAGTACAAGCTAGTCATACATACGAGTTGAAGGACCTGTCTGCATTGTGTGCATGCGCGTATTTGACGTGTATTGATTGCAGAGGGAGAGTGCACTTGTTTGTCTCTCTGTTTATTTGACGAGAGAAGGGAGACGTGGGGACAAGGGCATTCGCTTGGCATGGCGAACAAGAAAGAAAAAAACAAGATATCATAGACGAGAGAGTATACTGGTTTGTCTCTCTGTCTATTTCATGAGAGAAGGGTGGCGTGGGAACACGAGCATTGGCTTGGCATGGCAATCAAGAAGGGAAATAATATATCATAGACGAGAGAGTACACCGGGTTGTCTCTCTGTCTATTTGATGAGAAGGGAGGCTTGGGGACAAGTGCATTCGCTTTGGCATGGCAAACAAGAAAGAAAAAAACAAGAAATCATAGACGAGAGAGTACACTGGTTTGTCTCTCTGTCTATTTCAGGTGTGGAGGTGAGGGAAAAGTGCATTGGCTTGGCATGGCAGACAAGAACAAAACAAACCGATTCCATAGATGAGACAGTACACTGGGCTATCTCTCTATTAATGTGATGAGCATAAGAGAGGTGTGGGGACAAGTGCATTCGCTTGGCATGGAAAATAAGAACAAAACAAAAAGATATAAAATATGAGAGAGTACACTGGGCTGTCTCTCTATTTATGTGATGAGCATAAGAGAGGTGTGGGAAAAGTGCATTCGCTTGGCATAGCAGACAAGAACAAAAGAAAACGATTCCATAGATGAGAGATTACACTGGGCTGTCTCTCTATTTATGTGATGAGCAGAAGAGAGGTGTGGGGACGAGTGTATTGGCTTGGCATGGAAAACAAAAATTCAGATATTACTGAAGGGGGCGGCGCACCTCTTTTGGGTTCTCTCTGTTTATTTGATGGGCGGAGGCAAGCATGACGATGGGGGCACCCAAGTGCCGTGCAAGGTCCTGCGCATAGGATGGCTTGGCCACGATGTCGTGTCGGCCGTGCAAGTATAGAAACAAGCGCGAGGAGAAGAAAGAAAAAATAGAGGGGGTGTTGTACCTCTTTTGGGCTCTCTCTGTTTATTTGATGGGCAGAGGCAAGCTTGATGATGGAGGCCCCCAAGCAATGTGCAAGGTCTTCTGAATAATATGGCTTGGCCACGATGTCGTGGCAGCCGTGCAGCTTTTGAGACAAGCAAGAAGAAAATACAAAGGGGGCGGCGCACCTCTTTTGGGCTCTCTCTGTTTATTTGATGGGCAGAGGCAAGCATGGCGATGGGGGCACCTAAGCGATGTGCGAGGTCTTCTGAATAAGATGGCTTGGCCACAATATCGCGTTGGCCGTGCAGGTATGGTAACAAGCGCAAGGAGAAGAAAGAAAAAATAGAGAGAAGGGGGTGTTGTACCTCTTTTGGGCTCTCTCTGTTTATTTGATGGGCGGAGGCAAGCATGACGATGGGGGCACCCAAGTGCCGTGCAAGGTCTTCTGCATTGGATGGCTTGGCCACGATGCCGTGTTGGCCGTGCAGCTTTGGTAACAAGCGCGAGGAGAAGAACGAAAAATAGAGAGAAGGGGGCGGCGTACCTCTTTTGGGCTCTCTCTGTTTATTTGATGGGCGGAGGCAAGCATGACAATGGGGGCACCTAGGCGATGTGCAAGGTCCTCTGCATAGGATGGCTTGGCCACGATGTCGTGTCGGCCGTGCACAAAAAGGACCGGCACCCGCGAGTTCCGGATGCGTCGCACATCCTCGCTGGTCACGCTATGACTACGGACCACGTTCATGTGACCCCTCTGGCCAGCCTCTTCCTGCGGTGATGTGTGTGTGTTTGTGTGTGGTGGTGGTGGTGTGTGTGTTTGTGTGTGGTGTGGGTGGGGTGTGGGGGAGAGAGTGTGACCAGATCACGTTCATGTGACCCCTCTGGCCAGCCTCTGCCTGCGGATCAATGAGGGGAGTGTGAGGTGTGTATTTGTGTGTGTGTTTGTGTGCGTGTGGTGGTGTGTGTGTTTGTGTGTGTGTGGTGGTGTGTGCGTTGGTGTGTGTGTGTGTGTTTGTGTGTGTATGTGTGTGTGTGTGTTTGTGTGTGTATGTGTGTGCGTGTGTGTTTGTGTGTGTGTGTTTGTGTGTGTGTTTGTGTGTGTGTTTGTGTGTGTGTGTTTGTGCGTGTGTTTGTGTGTGTGTTTGTATGTGTTTGTGTGTGTAGTGTGGGTGGGGTGTGGGGGAGAGAGTGTGACCACGTTAATGTGACCCCTCTGGCCTGCCTCTGCCTGCGGTGATGTGTGTGTGTGTGTTTGTGTGTGTGGTGGTGGTGGTGCGTGTGTTTGTGGTGGTGAGGGTGTGTGTGGAGTGAGAGAGTGTGGGTGGTGTGGGGGGGGAGAGAGTGTGACCGGACCCCGTTCATGTGACCCCTCTGGCCAGCCTCTGCCTGCAGATCAATGAGGGGAGTGTGAGGTGTGTATTTGTGTGTGTGTTTGTGTGTGTGTGTGTGGTGGTGTGTGTGTTTGTGTGTGTGATTTTTTTTTTGTGTGTGTGTGTGTGTGTTTGTGTAGTGTGGGTGGGGTGTGGGGGAGAGAGTGTGACCAGACCACGTTCATGTGACCCCTCTGGCCAGCCTCTGCCTGCAGATCAATGAGGGGAGTGTGAGGTGTGTGTTTGTGTGTGTGTTTGTGTGTGTGATGTGTTTTTTGTGTGTGTGTGTGTGTGTGTGTTTGTGTAGTGTGGGTGGGGTGTGGGGGAGAAAGTGTGACCAGACCACGTTCATGTGACCCCTCTGGCCAGCCTCTGCCTGCGGATCAATGAGGGGAGTGTGAGGTGTGTATTTGTGTGTGTGTTTATGTGTGTGTGGTGGTGTGTGTGGGGGGAGAGAGTGTGACCGGAACACGTTCATGTGATCCCTTCAGCCTGCCTCAGCCTGCAGTGATGTGTGTGTGTTTGTGGTGGTGTGTGTGTTTGTGTGTGTGTGTGTGTGTGTGGGGGGGGGATGGGGGGAGGGGGGTTGTGTGGGTGTGTGTTTGTGGTGGTGTGTGCGTTTGTGTGTGGGCTGGTGGTGGTGTGTGTGTGTTTGTGTGTGTGTGTTTGTGGTGGTAAGGGTGTGTGGGGGGGGAGAGAGTTGTGGTGGTGTGTGGGGGTGAGAGTGTGGGGGGTGTGTGGGGGAGAGAGTGTGGGTGGTGTGTGGAGGGAGAGAGTTTGGGTGGTGTGTGGGGGGAGAGAGTGTGGAGTGTGTGTGGGGGGGGAGAGTGTGGGTGGTGTGTGGGGGGAGAGAGTGTGGGTGGTGTGTGGGGGGAAAGAGTGTGGGTGTGTGTGGGGGGAGAGGTGTGGGTGGTGTGTTGGGGGAGAGAGTGTGGGGTGTGTGTTGGGGGAGAGAGTGTGGGTGGTGTGTGGGGGGAGAGAGTGTGGGTGGTGTGTGGGGGGAGAGAGTGTGGGTGTGTGTGGGGGGAGAGAGTGTGGGTGGTGTGTGGGGGAGAGAGTGTGGGTGGTGTGTGGGGGGAGAGAGTGTGGGTGGTGTGTGGGGGAGAGAGTGTGGGTGGTGTGTGGGGGAGAGAGTGTGGGTGGTGTGTGGGGGGAGAGAGTGTGGGTGGTGTGTGGGGGAGAGAGTGTGGGTGGTGTGTGGGGGGAGAGAGTGTGGGTGGTGTGTGGGGGGAGAGAGTGTGGGTGGTGTGTGGGGGGAGAGAGTGTGGGTGGTGTGTGGGGGAGAGAGTGTGGTGGTGTGTGGGGGGTGAGAGTGTGGGTGGTGTGTGGGGGGAGAGAGTGTGGGTGGGTGTGTGGGGGGAGAGAGTGTGTGTGGTGTGTGGGGGTGAGAGTGTGGGTGGTGTGTGGGGGGAGAGAGTGTGGGTGGTGTGTGGGGGGAGAGAGTGTGGGTGGTGTGTGGGGGGAGAGAAGTGTGGGTGTGTGTGGGGGGGAGAGAGTGTGGGTGGTGTGTGGGGGAGAGAGTGTGGGTGGTGTGTGGGGGGAGAGAGTGTGGGTGGTGTGTGGGGGGAGAGAGTGTGGGTGGTGTGTGGGGGAGAGAGTGTGGGTGGTGTGTTGGGGGAGAGAGTGTGGGTGGTGTGTGGGGGGTGAGAGTGTGGGTGGTGTGTGGGGGAGAGAGTGTGGGTGGTGTGTGGGGGGAGAGAGTGTGTGTGGTGTGTGGGGGGAGAGAGAGTGTGTGTGGTGTGGGGGGGGAGAGAGTGTGTGTGGTGTGGGGGGAGAGAGTGTGGGTGGTGTGAGGGGGGAGGGAGTGTGGGTGGTGTGGGGGAGGAGAGAGTGTGGGTGGTGTGTGTGGGGGGCGAGAGTGTGGGTGGTGTGTGTGGGGGGAGAGAGTATGAACGGACCACGTTCATGTGACCCCTCTGGCCAGCCTCTGCCTGCGGATCAATGAGGGGATGTGAGGTGTGTATTTGTGTGTGTGTTTGTGTGTGTGTGTGGTGGTATGTGTGTTTGTGTGTGTGTGGTGATGTGTGTGTTTGTGTGTGTGTGTGTGTTTGTGTGTGTGTGTTTGTGTGTGTGTTTGTGTAGTGTGGGTGGGGTGTGGGGGAGAGAGTGTGACCCGGACACGTTCCATAAGTGACCCCTCTGGCCTGCCTCTGCCTGCGGTGATGTGTGTGTGTTAGTGTGTGTGGTGGTGGTGGTGTGTGTGTTTGTGTGTGTGTGTTTGTGTGCGTGTGTGTTTGTGGTGGTGAGGGTGTGTGTGGGGGGAGAGAGTGTGGGTGGTGTGTGGGGGGGAGGAGAGAGTATGACCGGATCACGTTCATGTGATCCCTCTGGCCTGCCTCTGCCTGCGGTGATGGGAGTGTGTTCTGGTGGTGAGGGTGTGTGTGGGGGGAGAGAGTGTGACCGGAACACGTTTATGTGACCCCTCTGGGCTGCCTCTGCCTGCGGATCAATGAGGGGAGTGTGAGGTGCGTGTTTATGTGGCGGTGTGCTGTGTGTGCGGCGTGTGTGGTGGTGGGTAGGTGGGTTGTGGTGGTGTGGGGTGGGTTGATAGGTGGGTTGGTGGTGGTGGTGGTGTGGGTGTGGTGTGGTATGTGTGTGTGTGGTGGAAGTACTTACTTGTACTTGACCACTATCATTGTCAGCGGTGTACTCGTCAGCCAACACGTCTTTCATTTTACGTGGCGTGTTGGTGTTGGTGTGTTGGTGTTGGTGTTTTGGTGTTGGTGTGTTGGTGCTGGTGTGTTCGTGTTGGTGTGTTGTGTGTTGGGTGTTGGTGTGGTGTGTGTTGGTGTTGGTGGTGTGTTGGTGTTGGTGTTTTGGTGTTGGTGTGTTGGTGCTGGTGTGTTCGTGTTGGTGTGTTGGTGTTGGTGTGTTGGTGTTGGTGTTTTGGTGTTGGTGTGTCGGTGCTTGTGTGTTCGTGTTGGTGTGTTAGTGTGTTGGTGTGTTGGTGTTTGGTGTGTTGTGTGTTGGTGTGTGGTGTTGGTGTTGGTGTGTTGGTGTTGGTGTGTTGGTGTTGTGTGTGTTGTGTTGGTGTTGGTTGGTGTTGTGTGTTTGGTGCTGGGTATTGGTGTTGGTGTGTTGGTGTTGGTGTTGGGTGTGTTGGTGTTGGTGTGTTGGTCGTTGGGTGGTGTTGGTGTTTGTGGTGTGTTGGTGTGTTGGTGCTGGTGTGTTCGTGTTGGTGTGTTGGTGTGTTGGTGTTGGTGTGTTGGTGTTGGTCTGTTGGTGTTGGTGTGTTGGTGTTGGTGTGTTGGTGTGTTGGTGTTGGTGTGTTGGAGTGTTGTTGTGTTGGTGTGTTGGTGTTGATGTTGGTGTGTTGGTGTTGGTGTATTGGTGTTGGGTGTTGGTGTTGGTGTGTTGGTGTTGGTGTGTTGGTGTTGGTGTGTTGGTGTTGTGTGGTGGTGTTGGTGTGTTGGTGTTGGTGTTGGTGTGTTGGTGTTGGTGTGTTGGTGTTGTTGTGTTGGTGTTGGTGTGTTGGTGTGTTGGTGTGTTGTTGTTCGTGTTGGTGTGTTGGTGTGTTGGTGTTGGTGTGTTGGTGTGTTGGTGTTGGTGTGTTGGTGTTGGTGTGTTGGTGTTGGTGTGTTGGTGTGTTGGGGGTCAACACGAACACTTACTTGTACTAGGCCACTATCCTTGTCAGCGGTGTACTCGTCAACCAAGATGTCTTTCATTTTACGCCCATCCACTAACCGATTCAGCACTTGGGGGCTGAAATGGCTTATGACATCAACCTGGGTGGTGGTAGTGGTGGTGGGTTTGTTGCTGTTGTTGTTGGTGGGGTTGCTGTGGTGGTGTGGTGGTGGTGGTGGTGGTGGGTGGTGGTGGTGTGTGGGGGTAATTGATGAGCACTTGGGGACTGAAATGGCTTATGACATCAACCTGGGTGGTGTGGGGGGGGTGGGGGGGTGTTGGTGCTGCTGCTGCTGCTGCTGCTGCTGCTGCTGTGTGGTGGTGGTGGTGGTTGTGGGGGGGGGGTAGCTGTTGGTGCTGCTGCTGCTGCTGTGTGGTGGCGGTGGGGGGTAGTGGGGGTGGGGGTGTTGCTGTTGTTGGTGGTGGGGTGTTGGTGGTTGTGAGGGGGTTAACAGATACAGTGGTGGTGGGGGGGTTAACCGATTGAGCACTTGGGGGCTGAAATGGCTTATGACATCAACCTGGGTGGGGGGTCGTGGTCGTGGGGGTGTTGCTGTTGGTCCTGCTGCTGCTTGCTGCTGCCTGTCGGTGGTGGTGTGTTTCTGGTGGCAGTGGTGGTGGTGGTGGGGTGGTGGTGGGGGGGGTTGTGAGGGGGGTTGACCGACTGAGCACTTGGGGGCTGAAATGGCTTATGACATCAAACTGGGTGGGGGTCGTGGGGGTGGGGGTGTTGCTGTTGGTGCTGCTGCTGCTGCTGCTGTCGGTGGTGGTGTTTTCTGGTCGGCAGTGGTGGTGGGTGGTGGTGGAGGAGGGGGGGGGGGGGGGGGGGGGGGGGGCGTGAGGGGGTTAACCGATTGAGCACTTGGGGGCTGAAATGGCTTATGACATCAACCTGGGTGGGGGTCGTGGGGGTGGGGGTGTTGCTGTTGGTGCTGCTGCTGTTGGTGGGTGTGTGTGTAGGTATTGGTGGCGTTGCTGGTGGTTGGGGGGTGGTGTGGTGTGTGGGGGTAACCGATGGAGCACTTTGAGGGCTGAAATGGCTCTTGCCTTCAACCTGGGTGGTGGTAGTGGTGGTGGGGGGGTGCTGCTGGTGGTGGTGTTGCAGGTGGTTGGGGGTGGTGTGGTGTGTGGGGGGTAAACGATGGAGCACTTGAGGGCTGAAATGGCTCTTGCCTTCAACCTGGGTGGTGGTAGTGGGGGGGGGGGGGGGGGGGGGGGTGCTGGTGGTGGTGTTGCAGGTGGTTGGGGGTGGTGTGGTGTGTGGGGGTAAACGATTGAGCACTTGAGGGCTGAAATGGCTCTTGACATCAATATAAAGGAGGGGGGGTAGTGGTGGTGTGTGTGTGGGTGGTGGTGGTGGGTGGTGGTGTATGTGTGGGGGGGGTGAGGGGTGTTGCTGTTGGTGGTGGTGGGGTTGCTGGTGGTCGTGGTGGGGGGTAACAGATAGAGTGGTGGTTGGGGGTGGTGTGTGGGGGTAACCGATTGAGCACTCGAGGTCTGAAATGGCTTATGACATCAACCTGGGTGGTGGTGGGGGTGTTGCTGGTGTTGCTGCTGGTGGTGGTGTGTGTGTGTGTGTGTGTGGTGGTGGTGGTGGGGGTGGTGGTGGTGGGGGGGGGAGGGGTAACAGATACAGTGGTGGTGGTGTTTGCTGGTGGTGGTGTGTGGTGTGTGCTTGTGTGTGTGGTGGTGGTGGTGTGTGTGTGTGGGGGGGGGGGGAGGGGTAAAAGATACAGTGGTGGTGGTGGTGGTGGTTGGGGTAACCGATTGAGCACTCGAGGTCTGAAATGGCTTTATGACATCAAACCTGGGTGGTGGGGGTGTTTGCTGGTGGTGGTGGTGTGTGGTGTGGTGTGTGTGTGTGTGGTGGTGGTGGTGGTGGTGGTGGGGGGGGGAGGGGTAACAGATACAGTGGTGGTGGTGGTGGTTGGGGTAACCGATTGAGCACTCGAGGTATGAAATGGCTTATGACATCAACCTGGGTGTGGTGGTAGGTGGTTGCTGGTGTTGCTGGTTTGTGGTGGTGTGGTGTGGTGTGTGTGTGTGTGTGGTGGTGGTGTGGTGTGGTGGTGGTGGTGGGGGGGGAGGGGTAACAGATACAGTGGTGGTGGTGGTGGTTGGGGTAACCGATTTGAGCACTCGAGGTCTGAAAATGGCTTATGACATCAACCTGGGTGGTGGTAGGTGGTGGTGGGGTGTTGCTGTTGTTGTTGGTGGGGTTGGTGGTGGTGTGGTGGTGGTGGTGATGGTGTGTGGGGTAATTGATTGAGCACTTGGGGACTGAAATGGCTCATGACAATAACTGGGGTGGGGGGGTGGGGGGGTGGGGGGGGGTAGTGGTGGTGGTGGTGTGTTGTTGTTGGTGGTGGTGGGGTGTTGTTGTTGTTGGGGGTAACTGATACAGTGGTGGGGGTGAGGGTGGTGGGGGTGGGGGTGGGGGTGGGGGTAACAGATACAGTGGTGGTGGTGGTGGGGCAACCGGATTGAGCACTTGAGGACTGAAATGGCTGTTGACATCAACCTGGGGGGCGGTGGGGTCGGGTTGTTGTTGCTGTTGTTGTTGGTGGGGTTGCTGGTGGGGGTGGGGGTAACAGATACAGTGGTGGTGGTGGTGTGGTGGTGTGTGACGGATTAAGCACTTGGGGACTGAAATGGCTGTTGACATCAACCTGGGTGATGGTGGGGGTGGTGGGGTTGCTGTTTGTGGTGGTGGGTGTTGCTGTTGGTGGTGGTGGGGTTGCTGGTGGTCGTGGTGGGGGAAACAGATAGAGTGGTGGTTGGGGGGGTGGTGTGGGGGGTAACCGATTGAGCACTCCTGGTCTGAAATGGCTTATGACATCAACCTGGGTGGTGGTGGGGTGTTGCTGGTGTTCCTGGTGGTGGGGGTTGTGGGGAGGGTTAAACAGATACAGGGGTGGGGGGTGACCGATTGAGGACTTGGGGCTGAAATGGCCCTTGACATCAACCTGGGGGGGGTAGTGGTGGTGGTTGGTGGTGTGTGTGTGTGGGGGGGGTAACTGATTGAGCACTTGAGGACCGAAATGGCTTTATGACATCAACCTGGGTGGTGGGGGTGGGGTGGTGTGTGTGTGTGTGTTGCTGTTGGTGTGGTGGTGGTGTCGGGGGTAACTGATTGAGCACTTGAGGACCGAAATGGCTTATGGCATCAACCTGGGTGGTGGGGGTGGGGTGGGTGTGTGTGTGTGTGTGTGTTGCTGTTGGTGGTGGTGGTGGTGTCGGGGGTAACTGATTGAGCACTTGAGGACCGAAATGGCTTATGACATCAACCTGGGTGGTGGGGGTGGGGGTGGTGTGTGTGTGTGTTGCTGTTGGTGGTGGTGGTGGTGTCGGGGGTAACTGATTGAGCACTTGAGGACCGAAATGGCTTATGACACAACCTGGGTGGTGGGGGTGGGGTGGTGTGTGTGTGTGTTGCTGTTGGTGGTGGTGTCGGGGGTAACTGATTGAGCACTTGAGGACCGAAATGGCTTATGACATCAACCTGGGTGGTGGTGGTGGTGTTGGTGTGTGTGTGGGGGGGGTAACCGATTGAGCACTAGTGGACTGAAATGGCTTATGACATCAACCTGGGTGGTGTGGGTAAGGGTGGCGTGTGTGTGTGTGTGTTGCTGTTGGTGTGTTGTGGGGGGTAACTGATTGAGCACTAGGGACTGAAATGGCTCTTGACATCAACCTGGGTGGTGGTTGGTGGTGGTGGTGGGTGCTGTTGGTGTTTGGTGTTGTTGGTGGTGGGGTAACCGATTGAGCGCTAGGGGACTGAAATGGCTTCTTGACATCAACCTGGGTGGTGTGGCCGGGGGTGGTGGGGGTGGTGCTGCTGTAGTTGGTGGGGGGTGTTGGTGTTGGTGTTGGTGGGTTGGGGGCTGTTGGTGTTGGGGGGTGTTGGTGTTGGGGGTTGGGGGCTGTTGGTGGTGTTGCTGTTGGTGTTGGGGGTGTTGGTGTTGGGGGGTGGGGTGTTGGTGGTGTTGGTGTGTTGGTGGGGGGTGTTGGCGTCGGTGTTGTTGTTGTTGTGGTGGGGTGTGTGGGTGTTGCTGGTGTTTGGTGGTTGTTGGTGTTGGTGTTGTGCTGTTGCTGGTGGTGGTGATGTGTTGTGTGTGTGTGTGTGGTGTGTGTGTGTGTGGGGGGGGGGGGGGGGGGGGGGGTACAATCAGACAAAATGGGTGACCCTAAGGGCTCCCGCCCCCAGAAGGGGGGGCTTCGCCACAAAAAAATATTCATCAGGCGTCGTAGTACTTGTGAAAAATAAATAAATAAATAATAAATAAATATATAAATAAATATATAAATAAATAAACGCAAGAACCTGATTATCAGGCGGCAGTACCTGTGACCTAATGGAAGACCATGGCGTGCCCGGTCAACTATTTATCCGCTAGGTGCTGAATACATAAATACATAAATACACAAGAAACTGATCATCAGGCGGCAGTACCTGTGACCTTATGGAAGACCTTGGGCGTGTCAGTCAACTGCTTATCTGCTAGGTGATGAATACATAAATAAACAAATAAATATATAAATAAATAAACACAAGACTGATTATCAGGCGGCAGTACCTGTGACCTTATGTAAGACCTTGGGCGTGTCAGTCAAATGCTTATCTGCTAGGTGGTGAATACATAAATAAACAAATAAATATATAAATAAATAAACACAAGACTGATTATCAGGCGGCAGTACCTGTGACCTAATGGAAGACCATGGCGTGCCCGGTCAACTGCTTATCTGCTAGGTGGTGAATAAATAATTAACCAAATAAATATATAAATAAATAAACACAAGACTGATCATCAGGCGGCAGTACCTGTGAATGTATGGAAGACCTTAGGCGCGTCAGTCAACTGCTTATCTGCTAGGTGGTGAATACACAAATACATTAAAAACTGACTAACAGGCGGCAGTACCTGTGAATTATTGTACTGCCTACACTATTGGACTTGTTGGTGTGGTGGTGGTGGGTGGTGTGGTGGTGGGGGGGGGGGGAGCATGGCGGTCAAACAACTAAAAAATCTGTTTATCTGCTAGGTGATGTATACATGAACAAATTCACAAAAAATACATCAATAAATGAAAAAATACATAAATAAATAAATATATAAATAAATAGACACAAAACTGATCATTAGGCGGTAGTACCTGTGAAACTTATGGAAGGCTGGGCATGACTGTCAACTGTTTTATCTGCTTGGTGATGAATACGTAAATAAATAAAAAAAAGGAAATAGTACGCCTTATTATGAGGCGGGGCCAGAGCGTGACGGACAAGCATGCAAACAATCGGACAAATGGGTGACCCTGGGGGCTCAGCAAAAAATAAACGGAGCGTCAGGCGGCAGTACCTGTGAACGTAGGCAGCATCAGGCGAGAGCACCTGTGAACGTATGGAAGACGGGTGACAACTAAAACAACTGCTTATCTGTAAGGTGATGAATACATAAATAAATAAATAAATACGCAAAAACACTGATCGTCAGGCGGCAGTACCTGTGAGCGCTTCCTGGTGCTGCTGCCAGCTGTCAATATTTGAAGGGCCGACTTTACTGTGGTCCAGGTCCAAGGCACAAGCTGGAAACGGGGGGGGGGGGGGGGGTGGTGTGGGTGGTGTGTACCACGGGTGGTGTGGTATTGGTGTGGTGGGATGGGGGGCAGGGGGGGGGGGGTATGTGGTATGGTGGGATGGGGGGCAGGGGGGCGGGGGGGGGGGGGGGGGGGGATGTGGTGTGGTGGTGGGGGATGGGGATGGGGGGGCAGGGGATGGGGGGCAGGGGGGGGGGGGAGGGGGGGGGGGGGGGGGGGGGTATGTGGTGTGCGGTGGGATGGGGGGGGGGGGGGGGAGGGGGTGTGGTATGTGGTGTGGTGGGATGGGGGCAGGGGGAGGGGGGGGGGGGGGTGGGGGATATGTTTGTTCTGTGTGGACGGAATGCTCGGTGTGTGGGATGGGGGGATGGGGTGTGGCACAACATGGAATACACGGGGGGGTGCCGCGTGGGGGGGGGAGCGGGGGCGGGGATGGGTGTGGTACAACCTGATATTAGGTGTGGGGTGTGAGTGGTGTGTGTGTGTGTGTAGGTGTGGGGTGGGATGGGATGGGGGAGTGGGTGTGGGTGGTCACTGTGTGGCTATTGTGTTACCCCCCCCCCCCCCCTCCAAACCCTTACGCCTGGTCCCCCTCCCCCCCCCCCCTCCCCTAAAAGAAAAAAAACAATAAAATAAAACCTGAACCCCACCTCCCCAGACAGAGAGGCAGTGTTGAGCGACTGCACCCTGGCTGGGTACAGGGTTGCTAAGCGACATAGAGATCATACCCCCCATGCTGTGGCCAGTCATCATGGGCAGCGGCCACTTGAGAGTGTCCATGATTGCCGCATGTGTCCTTAGCACCATGATTGTGGTGATGTCTTGTAGTGCCTCTTTAGGGTCGCTGGGGTGACCGAGGATGTCCTATATGCCCCGGTTGTCAAACAAACACGCGTGCACGGGGCGGCCAAATGCGTGGGTGGTGGTGGTGGTGGTGACGGGGGAGGCGGTGGTGGTTAGGGGTGTATTGGCAGGGTGGTGGTGGTGGTTACGGGAGTGGGGTGTGGCCAGTCACATGGCAGCGGCTCCACTTGAGAGTGTCCATGTGATTGCCGCATGTGTCCTTAGCCATGATGGTGGTGTCGTTAGTGTTTAGGGTCGCTGGGTGACGATGAGAGGATGCTTTCCTATGCCCCGGTTGTCAAACAAACACGCAGTGCACGGGGCGGCCAAACTGGAGGGTGGGTGGTGGTCGTGTGGTGTGTGGTGAGGGTGTAAGGGTGGTAAGGGTGGTGGTGGCGGTTAGGGAGCTAGTGTGAGGGTGGTGGTGCGTGGTGGTTAGGGGGTTCTGGTAGCTCGGAGGCGCCTAACTGGGTTGGTGGCGGTGGTCCTCCCCCCGGCAGTTAGGGAGTGTGGGAGTGCCTCATAGCCCAACACCTGCGTGGTGTGGTGGTAAGGGTGCTTGATGGCGGTATTCCCCAGGTGTCAAACAAACACGTGTGCAAGGGGCGACCAAACTCGGTGGGTGGGTGTGGTGGGGGTGAGGGGGTGGTGAGGGGGTGTTTGGTTGTATATTACGGGGAGTGTGGGAGCTGTGGTGTGTGGTGACGCGTGGTCCGGGGGGTGGTGGTGGTCGGTGCAAGGGTGTTGCGTGCTGTGCTCTTACCGGGTTAGAGTGTGGTGTGTGGGAGCGGTCGGGTGTGGCGGTTAGAGGGTGGAAGGGTCATGTGGTGAGGTGTCGTGGTGGTTGAGGGGTGTTGGTTGGTTTACGGGAGGAGTGTGGTGAGGGCCCCGTCGGTAGTTAGTCGGTGTGGTGGTGGGTGAGTGCGTGCGTGTGGCGGTTAAAAGGAGTGTGGGGTGTGGTGCGATGGGGAGGCCGCGGTTTATTAGGAGTGTGGAGTGTCGGGTGGTGCTGTAGGGGTGGTGGGTTGGCGCGTGAGAGGATGTGCTGGAGTGTGGTGGTGACGGTGGTGGTGCGTCGGTAGAGGAGTGTGGGAGGGCACTGGTGCGGCGGTTGCAGAGAGGAGTGTGGGAGTGTGGTGGGTGGTTAGGGGTGGTACCGTGGTCGGCGGGTTAGGAGGAGTGTGGCGCGTGGTGGTGGTGTGCAGGTGGTGGGTGGCGGTTAGATGAGTGTGGGCTTGAGTGTCCGGGTGGTGGTAGCCACCGGGGGTAGGGTGTCAGTGGCGGTTAGAGGAGTGTGGGGTGTAGGTGGTGTGAGGTGGTGGCACGGTAGAGGGTCCCCCGGCCTCGGGGTGTGAGTGTGGTGAGGACGGTGGTACGTCAGCGGTAGTTAGGAGGCTTGGAGGTGGTGGTGGTGAGGGTGTGTGGCGGTTTAGAGGGAGTGTGAACGGTCTGGTGGGCTGGTGGTGAGGGGGTGGGGTAGAGGAGGTGAGGTGAAAGGTTGCGCAGTGTGGTGCGGTGGTGAGGGCCCCGGTGGTGGCGGTTAGAGCGAGAGTGAGGTGTGGTGGTGGCAGGTTAGCAGGTAGTGTGGTGTGAAAAGGTGGTGTGAGGGGTCGGTGCCGGTGGCGGTTAGAGGAGATGAGTGGGGTGAGTCGGTGGTGGTCGCGGTCGCGGTGCGACGGCTCTAGGAGGAGTTGTGAGGTCGTGTGGTCGGATGAGTGAGGGTGGTTGGGTGGCGGTTAGAGGAGTTGTTGGGCGTGGTTGAGGCCCGGTGGTGGTGAGGGGTTGGTCGGCGGTTAGGAGTGTGGAGGTGGCCGGTTGGTGGGTGAGGGGTGGTGGTGGACGGTTAGAGGAGTTGTGGCCCCGGAGTGTGGTGGGGTGGTGCTACCACAGGGCTGGTGGTGGCGTTAGAGAGTGTGGGAGTGTGGTGGTGCCGTCGGGATAGGTGGTGCGGCGGTTAGAGGAGTGTGACCGGGGGTTGGTGGTGAGGGGTGTCCCCCGCCCCGGTAGCAGGAGTGTGGTAGGTGGTGGTTAGGCAGTGGGATGTGGTGGTGGGTGACTCCCTCCTGCACAGGCTGAGGGTACAAGCGCTCAACGGTGTAGAGAGTGTGGGCCTCCACTACGTGGTGGGTTCCCACGCTGTGGACGGGGTGGTGCGCGGTGACAAAGGTTAGAGGTGTGGTGGGGCGGTAGAGGAGGTCGCCCGGTGTGGTGCGTCGGCGTTGGGGTAGGGTGGTTGTGAGGCACGGTGACGTGGTAGGTCGGGCGTGAGGGTCTTTAGAGGAGTGTGTACGGTGGGTCCCGGGGTGGTGCAGAGGTAGAGGAGTGTGTGTGGCAGTTAGGTGAGCAGGGAAGTTGTGTGTCAGCGGTGGCCGCGCGCGTCGAGGCGTGAGTGGGCTGCGGCCCGGTCTCTAGATGTGCGTGCGGTGGTTGGTGGTGGTGCGCTGTGGGCGCAGTGTGGTTGCCGCCAGTCGGTAGTGCCCTCCGGTCGCCGGGCGGTAGAGGAGGTGTGGGGCGGTGCGGTGGTTAGAGGCAGAGTCCTCGGTCCGGTGGGAGTGTGGGGGTGGTTATGAGGAGGTGGTGATGGTGAAGGGTGGTGTGAGGCGGTGGTACTGGTGCGAGGAGGTGGAGTGTAGGTCGGTGTGGGTGAGGGTCCCCCGGGTGGACAGCGGTACGCATAGAAGGAGTGTGGGCAGTGTCCCGTGTTCGGTGGTAGAGCTGCGAAAGGGGTGGTTTATAAGGTGGTGGTTAGGCAGGAGGCCTCCGTGGGACCAGCAAGGGTGGTGGGTGAGCGGTGGAGGCCACCAACAATACACCACTACTCGCTCCATCTCCGCCTCGACAGGTAGGCCCTCGGGGTTAGCAGGGAGTGTGGGTCGCTGAGCCGGTGGGTGGGTGTGCTGAGGGGTATGTCCGGGTGCGTGGCGGTTAGAGGAGTGTGGCGGACCGTGGGTGGGTGGCTTTATGGTTGGTGGTGGTGAGTGCTGCGGGGGTCTACTAAGTCATCCGTGGTGAGGCCGCTAGGTGGTGAGCGGTTAGAGGAGGGTGTGGGGCTCGGTTGTGGTCGGTGGTGGTCACGCGTGAGCGGTGAGGGTGGTGGTGCGCGGTTAGAGGAAGTTGTGGCCAAGTGGTGCGTCGTTGGTGAGGAGTGTGGGGTCGGTCGGTGGTTGGTGGTGGCGGTTAGAGGCGAGATGGCGGTGGTGGATATCGGACACCGGTCTTAGGGTCGAGGGGGTGAGGCGACAGGTGCGCCGGTTCGAGGCTAGTTGTCGGCGGTCAGAGAGGCCCGTCCGCGCGTGTGGGGTGAGGTGGTGTGGGCGAGGGGGTGGCGGTTAGAGGAGTGTGGGGGGTGGTGCGTGGTGAGGTGGTAAGTGTGCGCGTTCTTAGAGGAGTGTGGGTGGTGTGGTGGTTCAAAACAGGGTGGTGGTGGCGGTTAGAGGAGTGTGGGTCGGTGGTGCGCTGGTGGCTTGTACGGGTGGCGCAGTGAGGTCGTGGGTCGGTGCGTGGTGTTGTTAGAGGAAGTGTGGTGGTGCGTTAGCGGGAGGTGGAATGTTGGTGGGGTGGTGTGCGTGGGGGTGTGCTGTGGAGTGGTGGTGGTGGTTAGTGGTGGCGGTCTAGAGGAGCCCTGTGGGTGGTGCCTCGGTGTGGTCAGGGGTGGTGGTGCGGTTAGAGGAGTGCTGGGGTGGTGGTTGGTGCGTGAGGGTGGTGGCGGTTCAGAGGAGTGTGAGGGTCAGCGTGAGTTGGTGGTGAGCTGGTGGTCGGTGGCGGTTAGAGGAGTGGTGGTGGTGACCCACCTTGGGTCGTTAGTGGAATCGGTTGAGTGTTGGGGTGTGGTGGTTGGAGAGTGGGTGGGACGTGTGGCTGGTAGGTGGTCGGGGTGCTAAGGCGGAATCCAGGCGGTTGTGAGGAGGTGTCGGTGGCGGTTAGAGGAGTGTGGGGTGGTGGTGGTGGTGAGGGGTGGAGCGTGGCGAGGGTTAGAGGCAGTGTGCCGGTGGTCGGTGGTGGTGTGGCGGGGTGTGGCGGTAGACGGAGTGTGGTGAGTGGTGGTCGTGCATGGGGTTAGGTGGTCGGCGGTTTAGAGGATGTGTGGGGAGGTGTCGGTGGTGGAGGGGGTGGTTGGTGGCGGTTAGGACGAGTGTGTGAGTGTGGTTGGTGGTGAGGGGTGCGCGTGGTCGGGCGCGTTAGAGAGTGTGGGGTGGTGGTGGTGGTGAGGCGGTGGTGGTGGCGGTAGAGGAGTGTGGGAGTGGTGGTGGTGGTGCGGTGGTGGTGGCGGTTAGAGGAGTGTGGGGTGGTGTGGTGGTGAGGGTCGTGGTGGGCGGTTTAGAGGAGTGTGTGGGAGTGTGGTGGTGCGTGCAGGGGTGTCTAGGTGGCTGCGGTTTAGAGGTGGTGGGGGTGGTGGCGGTTTAGAAGGAGTGGGAGTGTTGGTGGTGGTGAGGGGTGGTAGCTGCGGTTAGAGGAGCTGTGGTGCGTGGTGGTGGTGAGGTGGGTGGCGGTTAGGTGGTGTGGTGTGTGTAGGTCGGAGCGGGTTAGAGGGAGGTGGGTGTGTCGTGGTAAGGGTGTCGGTGTGAGGGGGTGGTGCGAAGTGTTGGTGGAGTGTGGTGTCGTGGTGGTGAGGGGGTAGTGTGCGGGTTTAGCCGCTCTCCGTGTGGAGCTGAGGTGGTGGTGGTGGCGACGTCGGCTAGGGGCCGGTAGAGAGTCGGTGGTGCGTAGAGGGGTCGCGGTTAGGTGAGTGTGGCGGTAGCCACTCCGGTCAGGTGCGCGTGGTCGAGGGGTCCGTGCCAGCGTCGCTCGCGGCGGTCCTAGAGGAGAGGCACGTCGGCCGGTGTGGTGGGGGCAGGCGTGGTTGTGCTCCGGGCTTAGAGGCAGGCGGGTGTCGCCCCCCGCCGCTTAGCAAGCGTGAGCTGTGGGGTCGGTTGGTGGCTGACCGGGCCGGTGTTACCGGGTGTTGGCGCTTAGTAGGCACCTCGTGGCAGCGTGGTTGGCGCTGGTGCGTGCGTTTGGCCGGTAGAGGAGCATGTGGGCGGTGCGTGTGCCGTGCAGGGCTGTGGTGGCGGTTAGAGAGTCTCGCGCTGTTGGGGTGGTCGTGTGGTGGCTGGTGGTGAGCGGTGTCTGCAGTGGCGGGAGGACAGTGTGGGGTGGTGGTTAGATGCCGGGTGTGTTAGGGAGTGTGTGGGTGGTCGAGTGTGGAGGTGGTGTCCGGCTGGTGAGTGGTGGTGTTGCTGCGCTCTAGAGGAGTGTGGGGGGACCTAGTGGTGGTTGATGATGGTGGCGGTTAAGGAGGTGGTGGGTGGTGCGGCCGGGGCACGGTGGTGGTGTGAGGTGTGGTGGCAAGGTGGTGGTCCGGTGCGTGAGGGGTCGCCCGTGGTAGAGGCAGTGGTGGCGTCGGTAGATGGCGTCGGTGGTGGCGTGGGAGTGGTGGTGGCTGGCTGAGGAGGTGGTCAGGTGGCGGTTAGAAGGCAGTGTGGAGGTGTGTGTGTGGTGTGGTGGTGAGCGTTGAGGGGAGTGGGGTGGTGGTGTGAGCTGTTGTAGAGGAGTGTGGGGTGGTGGTTCGGGTGGCGGTTGAGGGGTGGTGGTGCTGCGTGCTGGCGGTTAGAGGACGTTGGTGTGGTGCTGTGGTGAGGGTGGTGGTGGCGGTTAGAGAGTGTGGAGTGTGGGCGGGTGGTGAGTGCAGGGGTGGTGGTTGGGCGGTTAGAGGGAGTGTGGAGAGTGTGGTGCTGGAGGGGGTAGGTGGTGGCGGTTAGAGGATTGGGGATGTGGTGTGGTGGCAGTTTGAGGTGTGTGCGGCGTTTAGAGGAGTGTGGGTGGTCGGTGGTGTGAGGTCGGGAGTGTGGGTGGTGTGGTGGTGAGGGTGTTTGGTGGCGGTTAGAGGATGTGGGGTGCTGGTGTGCGGAGGGGTGGTGGTGGTTAAGTTGATGTGGTTAGTGTGGTGGTGGTGAGTGTGTGGCGGGTTAGAGGAGTGGGGTGTTGTGTGGTGAGGGGTGGTGGTGGGCGGGTTAAGGAGGTGTGGAGTGTGTGGTGGGGGTGCGTGTAGTGGCTGAGCGGTGTGGGTGGTGGTTAGGGTAGTGTTAGGGGAGTGGATGCGTGGTTGTGGGCAGGCGTGTGGGAGGTGGTGGTGGTGAGGGTGTGTGGACGGTAGAGGAGTGTGGGTGTGTGGTGTGGTGGTAAGGGAGTGTTGGTGTGGTGGTTGGTTAGCGGTCGAGTGGGTACTTTGTGGTGGTGGTGGTTGAGGGGCTGTGTGGGAGTGTGGTGGTGCGTGAGAGGTGGTAGGTGTGCGGTTTAGAGGAGTGTCGACCGACTGACGGGTTGGTGCTGTGAGGGGAATGCGGTGGTGCGGTTAGGGGAGTGGGATGTGGTAGTGTGGTGAGGGGTGTGTGGGAGGGTGGTGGTGGTGGATAGGGGAGTGAGGGAGGGTGGATCGGTGGTGGTTAGGTAGGGCAAGTAAGGTAAGCTGGGGGTAAGGTAGGGTAAAAGGTAAGGTGTAAGGTAATCGCGTTAAGTTAAGTTAGCAGTTAAGTTAAGTAAGTAAGCGTAAGGTAAGCGGGAAAGGTAGGAGGGGAGTGGCATGTGGGCCGAGTGACGTCACGGGCAGCGGCGCTCCACTTGAGATTGTTCCATGACTCGCGGCATGTGTCCTTAGCCATGATGGTGGTGTCGTAGTGCTTTAGGGTCACTGTTGGGTTGACAAAGGATGCTCCTATGCCCCGGTTGTCAAACAAACACGCGTGCACGGGGCGGCCAAACTGGGTGGGTGGGTTGTGGTGGTGGTTGGTGAGTGAGGGGAGTTTCGGGAGTTGGCGGTGGTGGTGCGGTATATCCCCGGTTGTCAAACAAACACGCGTTATGCACGGGGCAAGCCAAACTGAGTGGGCGTGGTGGTGTGTGTGAGCGGGGAGGCGGTGGCAGTTTAGGGGAGTGCAGGAGGTGGTAGGTCGGTGGTGATGGGAGAATGTTTGGTGGTGGTCGGTGGTGGTGGTTAGGGGAGTGGCGGTTGTGGTGGTGTGTGTGTTGTGGAGGGGTGAGTGGTGGTGGTGAGGGGATGGTCAAAGGGTGGTTGGTGGCAGCTAGGGGAGTGAGGGAGGGGTGCGTGTTTTGTTAAGGTAGGTAAGTTTAGCGTAAGGTAGGAGGAGAGTGGCACGTTGGCAGTGTCGTAGGCAGCAGCTCCTTGAGAGTGTCCTGGACCCCACCCCCCGAGACAGAGACAGGTGAGTGAATGCACCCTGACTGGGTACAGGGTTGCTAAGCGCATTAGAGATCATCCCCCCCATGCTGTGGCCAGATCACATGCAGCGGCTCCACTTGAGAGTCCCATAATCGCAAAAACGGTGTCCTTAGCCATTGATGGTGGGCGTCAAAGTGTTTTGGGTTGCTGCGGTGTGATGATATAAGGAACGTTGTTTAAGGAGCACTAAAAGCATCACGCACACATTACTAACACGCCCACTCACTGCCCTCCACGCAGAAACAACTCCATGTATAGAGGCTGTTCAAGCTCACCATCTTGAAACGATGTTAAAGGAGCTCTACAAGCCTCACCGCACACATACTAACACGCCCACTCACTGCCCTCCACGCAGAACAACTCCATGTATGGAGGCTGTCAAGCTCATCTTCAGAAAAGCTGTTTAAAGGAGCTCTACAAAGCATAACCGGATATGGGAATTTGAATTTTGATTTTTCAAATTTCTTACCTGCTCATTGAAGGGTAATTCAACATTAGGAATTTTGGAATTTGTTTTACTGCTCTTTGCGTAGGTGCTTCAAACATGGAAATTTTGAATTTTGAATTTTCAAATTCCTTACCTGCTCTTTGAAAGAAGTACTTCAACATGGGAATTTGAATTTTGTATTTTCTTACCTGCTCGTCCTTGAAGACCGGTACTCAATGATGGGAAGCCCCTGACCCCGTTGCAGGCAAACCCTGGACAGGCAATTGGTTAGTACGGTGGTTCTGTAAGCTGGTTTGGATGGTCATTATGATATCTTAGGGAACGAAAACTAATGATAAGTGTTTTTTTAAAAAAACTAATTATTAAAGTAATGTTATTAAGCGTCACAATACATATTAGTTTTAGTCAAATTCATTAAATTCGGAAGTCTGGCGAGACTAATATTAGTATAGAAACAGTGATGTAATTCACTAATATTATATAACATAGCCGACACCTATATCTTTATCAGAAATCTATATTTATTACTGATCTCCTTAGCAAGCAAAACCTTGGGCAGCGGATTGCGTCAACTTGGCTTGGTTAGTTAGTTGGTGGTCTGATTCCGTATATATCAGAAGCCCGTGATCCCCAGTTGCAAGCAAAACCTGGGCATGGCACCGAGTTGGTTTGGTTGGTTGGTATTGGTTGGCTGGTTACCAGGATACGACGATGGACCCCACAATTGTGTCAGCTTAATCGGTTATGCACCTTGGTGTTGCTATATAGCTCTTTGTTCGGTAGCAAGCCAGGGGAGCTGCCATAAGAAAAGCTGTATCGCTGGCTAAGCTATCAAATACAAACCCTCAGTCCACTAAGCCACTTACCCAATTGATCACGATGACCCGAATTGGGCTCAACATCAGTGCCTATCATCAACACTAGTACCTCCGCTACCACCAATACCGAGGCCGTTGTGGCTCATGTGTGGCCTGTGGTACTGCTCTCAGTACTTGGCAACGCTACCCCCTCCTCCCACCTCCCACCCACCCGCCTGCAAAACCCACCAAATAAGATCCCTTGCCCTAAGCCACATACCCATGATGCACGATGACCTAGTAATTGGCGGCCTCGACCATCGGTGCGCTCATTAGCGACTGGGCCCCCCCAGGCCGGCCACGCCCCCGCCACGCCCCACCGCACCGGGCCGACCCTGCTGTCATTGTACGCTGTGTGGCTTGGCTGTGCAACTGTGGTGCGGCCGGTGCCCGGCTGCTAGGATTATGGCTGACGTGTCACTGCAAAGGCTATCCCCGTCTCCTACCTCATCGACTAACCCCTCCGACCAACATACTCATTATACAACCCCGTGGTCCCTAAGACGCCCCATACTATACCCCATAGAGCTTATCCAAGGATTTTACTACAGCTGGCTTTCATGACAGCGCTCTGCAGTGCATCATATGACATGTCATCGCGTACCTCCCTTTTTTCTGCTCGTGTGAGCATCGAGCTCATCACTGACCCATGGTCGCTATTATGACGAAATATGTATTAGATTCTACAAGAGCGTAAAGAACAACACAGGGAAGCTCGTGCGCCTATAGACGAGCCCTGCTGACATCACAGAGGAATGAAAGCTCTATAGCGCAAAAGATATAAAAGAACTAGACGAAATAAGCCACCGCCATACTTTCGGACAACAACATAGGTTGCGAGCGTGCGAGGTCGTCCATCTGGTTCGATGCCCCAGATACGTGTGAGCATAATCAGCGACGAGAGATGGAAGTCTCCGACACCGTAGACAGCCTGCTAGCGCGCTACGCACGTATGTTGCGATTAGCGTAATCCTAGATCCTATAAACCCGCCACTAAAGCGCACTTACCCGATCTGATCTCAGACATCGCGCGGATGCACACAATCAGTCCTCAACCGTTCTACATCACAGGGTCGGACTCTGCGATAATCGATATCAACGCCGGCTCGATAACAGTCAGTCTCGGTGCACCTCTTTCGCGCCACCCAACGCGCGCTCCTCTATATAGATACTCATGTCGCGTGCTGCTCTCGTCGCTCCAGCATCTCGTACTAGCCGTCTGCTAGAGGTCCTACGATCCGCCCTGCTGCGGCACCTCCTCAGCCATCTTCAGGGACTGTTGGCTTGGCAGTACGTCAGTACCTGTAGGTTCCACCCCCTCCCCACCTCACAAACGGCCCGAGGTGAGAGGTACTGCCTCGGCCTCCTCCCCTTTCTCCATGTGAGAAGCCATGCGCCCTGTTTAAATCAGAGCTTCTGGAGCAGAGGGCAAGAGCGCCTTTGGAAAGGAAGTGGGTGGTGTTGCGGTTTGTTGTTGTATGGTGTTGTGTGTGTGTGTTGTGTTCTGGCGTGTGTTTTGTTTCTCTATGCTGGGACGCCATGCGCCTATGGTTGCCTATATTCGAGCTTCTTGAGCAGCGGGCAAAACAGATCGCGCTCTAGAAAGGCCCGGTGGGGATCTCCTCTCTACTTTTG
>CM039462.1:43754897-43767307 GCA_022414725.1 Microglena sp. YARC | reverse complement strand
CACTGCAGCCACGCACACACACACACACACCAGAAGATCTTGTCTCATTAAGTGATCGCAACTAACTACAACCGCGGAGCTATGCTCTTGCCCTATCGAATTGCGCATGAGTCCCCATGCACCCACTCACCGCCACAATCACACACAACACACACACACCACACACCCAGCAGATCTTGTCTCATTAAGTATCCAACAACTACAAACCGCGGAGCTTATCTTTGCCCTATCATTGAAGCATGATTCCCCATGCACTTCCACTCACCGCCACACACACGATCTTCAAAATCACACACAACCAGTCAGATCTGGTCTCATTAAGTATCCATACAACTACAACCGGGAGTCTATGCTCTGCCCCTATCATTGCGCAAATGATCCCATGCACCCACTTCATCGCCACATGGGATTCACTAACCACACACACTATCTATCTCAACAGGTCGGATCGAAGGAGAAAGCAGATAGAGCATGCACCAGCAAATCTTGTCTCGATTAAAAGTGGACCAACCTACAACCGCAGGTATGCTCTTGCCCGCATATCATTGGCAGCAGATACTTCCCAAGGCACACCACCACGCCGACTATCATAAAAAGTCTATCTATATTCCGACACCAGAAGATCTTGTCTTCAATTAAGTTATCCAACATCTACAGACGGCGGAGTCTATGCTCTTCGCCCCTATTCATTGCGCATGATCCCCATGCACACTACTCGCGCAACGCACACACACACACACACCAGCAGATCTTTGTCTCATTAAGTATTCAAGACAACTACAACCGCGGAGCTATGCTCTTGGCCCCTATAATTGCGCATGTCCCATGCACCACCACGCCACAAATCACACACACACCACACACACACCAGCAAGATCTTGTCTCTTAAGTATCCAACATACAACCGGGAGGCTATGCTCTTTGCCCCTAAAATCATGCGCATGATCCCCATGCACATGAGTGTGGGGCCTACTCTCCGCCACAGCCTCCACAGACACACACACACGTTGGCACACCAGCATGCTTTGTCTCATTAAAGTATTCAACAACTCAACCGCGGAGTATTGCTCTTGCACTATCATTGGCCATGATCCCATGCACCATCACGCAGACGCACACCCACACATCAGGCACCGCAGATCTTGTCTCATTAAGTATTCAACACTACAAACCGCGGAGCTTATGCTCTTTGCCCTTCATTGGCATGAATCCATGCACCACCTCACCACCTCACTCACACAGACTAGCACACACACAACAGTAGCTAACAGCAGATCTTGTCTCATTAAGTATTGAACAACTACACCGCGGAGCTTATGCTTCTTGCCTCTATAATTGCGCATTGAGCCCATGCACCACTCACTGCCACACACAATATCACACACACACACACACACACACACACCAGCAGATCTTGTCGCATTAAGTATCCAAGCAACTACAACGCGGAGCTATGCTTTGCCCCTATGCATTGCGCATGATCCCCATCGCACCACTCATCGCCACAGCACACATGCACACACAGCTACACAGCAGATCTTGTCTCAGTTAGTATTCAACAACTACAACCGCGGAGCTATGCTCTTGCCCCTAATCATTGCGGCATGATCCCATGCGCACCACTCACGCCGACGCACGACAGGTGCCACACAGCACAGAAGATCTTGTGCTCGATAAGTTACGCATACAACTACAACCCCGCGAGCTCATGCTCTTGCCCCTATCATTGGCGCATGAATCCCCAGCACTCCAACTCACCGCCACACACCACACGTTCATCCAAAAACACCATCGACACAACACAGCCACATGCAATCGTTGGGTCTCATAATACTCCAACCATACAACCAGGCGGAGGCTTATGCTCTTCCCGCTATCATTGCGTGCGCATGTCCCATCACCACTCACCGCACACGCAACAACAACACCCAGCAGATGCTTGTTCATAAGGTAATTCAACACTACAACCGGGAGCTATGCTCTTGCCCTAAATTGCGGCATGATCCCAATGCACCCCTCAACCGCACACAACACAACACACACAGCACACACCAGCTAGATCTGTCTCATTAAGTATCCAAAACTACACGCGGAGCTATTGCTCTTGCCCTATGCATTGACGCATGATCCAAGACTCCACTCATCGCCACAATATCACACACGACAGCACACACACACACCAGCAGATCTTGTCCTCATTAAGTATTACACACTAAACGGCGGAGCTTACTGCTCTTGCCACTATCATTGCGCATGACCATGGCACCCACTCACAGCCACGCACACACACACACCACCAGCAGATCTTGTCTCATTAAGTATCAACAACATACAACCGTCAGGGGGGAAGCTATTATGCTCTTGCCCCCCTATCATTGCGCGTCATGATCACATGCTGGCTGGCGACGCCACTCACACACACTCACTTCACACAGGCGGGTAGGTAGTATACACACACACAACACACCAGCAAGATCTTTGTCTCATTAAGTATTCAACAACTAGCAACTGGCGGAGCTATGCTCTTGCCCCTATAATTGCGCATGATCCCCATGCCCCACTCACCGCCACACACACACACACACACACACTACACACACACACAGCCAGCAGATCTTGCTCGATTAAGTATCAACAACTACAACCGCGGAGCTATGCTCTTGCCCCTATCTATTGCGCATGCATTCCCCATAAGCACCGGCAACACGCACTCATCGCCAACAGCACACACACAACACACAGACCAGCAGATCTTGTCTCATTAAGTGTATTGAACAACAACTACATGACGCGCGGAGCTATGCTCTTGCCCCTATCATTGCGCATGATCCCCATGCACACCACATCACCGCACGACAACACACACACACACCAGACAGCATCTTGTCTCATTAAGTATCAACAACTAGCAACCGGGCGGAGCTATGCTCTTGCCCTATCATTGCGCATGATCCCTCATGCAAACTCCACTCAAGCCCCCATGGCACGCCAACCTTCACGGGCGCAACACCACACACACATTAGCACACACACACAGATCTTGTGTCATTAAGTATCTCAACAACTACAAACGGCAGTGCGAGCTATGCTCTGCCCTGTGATGCATGCGCATGATCCCCATGCACCCACTCACCGCCACACACACACACACACACACACGCAGCAGATCTTGTCTCATTAAGTATTCAACAACTACAAACCGCGGAGCTATGCTCTTGCCCCTATCTATATTGCGCATGATCCCCATGCACCCACTCACCCGCCACGTCAAGGGCACACACACACACCAGAGATCTTGTCTTCATTAAGTTATCCAACACTACAACCGCGGGAGCTATGCTCATGCCCCTATCAGTGCGCATGATCCCCATCGCCCCACACACACACACGGCATCACAGGATCACACACACACTACACCACAATGCCACCATGATCAGCAGATCTTGTCTCATTAAGTATCCAACAACTACAACCGCTAGGCGGAGCGGAGCTATGCTCTTGCCCCTATCATTGCGCATGATCCCCATGCACGCGGCTCACCATCTCACTCAACAGCACGCACACTACAACACAGCACAGGCACACAGCAATCTATGCTCTCCATTATCTTGTCTATTACAGTGATCGGACAACTACTACGGATTGTGCTATGCTCTTGCCTAATCAGCGCATGATCCCATGCAGCCACTACACGCCACGCACAACACACACACAATGGGCAGATCTTGTCTCATTAATACTATCTCTACAACCGCGGAGGCGGAGCTTGCTACTGCCCTATCATTGCGCATACGGCCTGATGACCCATGCACACCGCCACGCGCACACACACACACACTTCACAGCAGATCTTGTCTCATTAAGTATTCACAAGCCTACAGCCCGCCGAGGCTATGGCTCTGCGCCCTATCATTGCGGCCATGATCCCCATGCAGCCCACTCACAACCCGGTCACTCACACCACACACCAGATCTTGTTCCATTAAGTAATAATGCAACCTACAACCGGCGGAGCTATGCGTCTTGCCTTATGCGATTGGCAATGATCCCATGCACGCCCTCACCGCCGAGCACACACACACACACACACTATGGCAACACTTGCCCTATAAATTTGCCGCCTGATCCCATCAGCACCCACTCACGGGCACATCGCACACAGGTTTCACACACACCAGCATCTTGTCTCATTTAAGTATGCCAACAACTACAACCGCGGAGCTATGCTCTTGCCCCCTATCATTGCGATGATCCCATGCACCCACTCACACCGCCACAGCGACACACACACACACACACACGACACACAGCAGATCTTGTCTCATTAAGTATTCAACAACTACAACCGCGGAGCTATGCTCTTGCCCCTATATTGCGCATGATCCCCATGCACCACTCAGAGCACGCCACACACACAACCATTGTTCACACACACACCAGAAGATCTTGTCTCATTAAGTATCCAACAACTACAACCGCGGAGCTATGCTCTTGCCCTATCATTGCCGCATGAATCCCCATGCACCCACCACCGCCACACACACACACACACACACACCACCAGCAGATCTTGTCTCATTAAGGTTTATTCACAACTAGCAACCGCGGAGCAAATGCTCTTGCCCCTATAATTGCGCATCGGATCCCTATTGCAAGGCACACCGCACACACACACACACACACGCACACACAGCACACACCAGCAGATCTTGTCTCATTAAGTATCCAATCAACTACAACCGCGGAGCTATTGCTCTTGCCCCTATCATTGCGCATGAATCCCCATGCACCCACCACCGCCACGCGCAACACACACACACACACACACACACAGCAGATCTGTCTCATTAAGTACTTCAACACTACAACGCAGCAGCTACTGCTCTTGCCCCTATCATTGCGCATGATCCCCATGCACCCACTCACCGCCACGCACACCACACACACACCCCAGTCAGATCTTGTCTCATTAAGTATCCAACAACTCAACAACCGCGGAGCTATGCTCTTGCCCCTATCATCTTTGCGCATGATCCCCATGCACCCACTACACGCCACACCGCACACACACACACGCACCCAGCCAGATCTGTCTGCATTAAGTATTTCAAAACTACAACCGCGGAAACTAATGCTCTTGGCCCCTATCAATTGCATATCCCCATGCACCCACTCACCGCCACGCACACACACACCAACACCCAGAAGCAATTTTGTCTCATTAAGTATTCAACAACTACACACCGCGGAGCTTATGCTCTGCCCCTATCATTGCGCATGATCCGCTATGCACTCCACTCATAGCCACACACGACACACACACAAGCCAGCAGATCTTGCTCAATTAAAGTATGCCAAGCACTACAACCGCGGAGCTTATGCTCTTGCCCTATCATTGCGCATGGCGCATGAACCACTCACATGCCCACGCACGACCCACTCACCCGCCAAACGAGCACACACACACACCAGCAGATCTTGTCTCATTAAGTACCACAACTACAGCACTATGCCTTGCCCCTATCATTTGCGGCAAATCACAGCACACACACCACCACACACAACACCACACCAGGCAGGATCTTGGTCTCATTAAGTATCGCCAACTCAACCGGGATGGCTATGCTCTTGCCCCTACATTGCCGCATGATCCCATGCACCCACTCACCGCCAACGCGCAACACAAACACACCATCACAGCCATCAGATCTTGTCTTCATTAAGTATCCAAAACTACACGCGGAGCTATGCTCTTGCCCTATCACATTGCGTCATGAATCCCATGCACCCACTCACCGCCACGCACACACACACACACACCAGAAGATCTTGTCCTCATTTAAGTATCCAACAACTACACAGCGGAGCTATGTTTGCCACTATCATTGCGCATGATCCCATTGCAACTCCACTCACCGCACACACACCAACGACACACTACAGCACCAGCAGATCTTGTCTCAATTAAGTTTGTAAACAAGTACAGACCGCGGAGCTATGCTCTTGCCCCTATTCATTGCCGCCATGAATTCGCCAATGCACCCCATCACGCCACACCACCACACTACACACACCAGCCGATCTTGTATCGATTAAGTTATCTCAACAACTACAACCGGGAAGCTGCTCTTGGCCACCTATAATGCGCATGATCCCCATGCACGCACTATCGCAACAACACACACCGCCAACACCAGCCCAGATCTTGTCTCATTTAAGTATTTGCACATACACCGCGGAGGCTATGACTCTTGCCCTATCCATTGGCGCATGATCCCATGCACCCACTCACCGCGCCAGCACAACCACCACACACACCACAAGAATCTGTCCTCATTAAGTACCAACCAACTACAAAACGCCGGCGGAACTTGCTCTTAGCCCCAGTCATTGCGCATGAATCCCATGCACACCCCACATCACACATACTACACACACGACAACACACACAGAGATCTTGTCTAATTAAAGTGCATTCCAACACTACAACCGCGGAAGACTATTGCTCTTGCCTCTATAATTGCGTCATGTATCCCCCATGGCACCCACTCCCGCCAATAGACACCACACACACCCACAGCACCCAGCAAGATCTTGTTCATTAAGTATTCAACCAACTCAACGGCGGAGCTATGCTCTTGCCCTATCATCAATCGCAATGATCCCCATGCACCCACTCATCGCAGCACAGACCCAACAACAACACACACACACCCAGCAGATCTTGTCTCATTAAGTATTTTCAACAACTACAGACCGCGGAGCTTATGCGTCTTGCCTATCATTGCGCGCATGAATCCCCATGCCCAACTGCACCGCCACGCACACACACACACACATCCAGAAGATCTTGTCCTCATTAGATCGCATCATACAATAACTGGAGCTATTGCTCTTTGCCTATCAGATCATTAGCGCATGCTCCCCCAATGCACCACTCACCGCCACAGCACACACACACACACACGTAGGCACAACAGACCAGCAGATCTTGTCTCATTAAGTATTCAAAACTTACAACACCCGCGGAGCTATGCTCTTGCCGCTAATCAATTGCGCGATCCCATGCCACCCACTCACACTCACCGAGTCACTCACTTTATGCCCCTCAATCATTTCAGCGCATCTGGTCTCATTAAGATCCAACAACTACACGCGGAGCCGCATGATTGCTCGCGCCATTGCCACCAGACATTTGCACACATCCCATGCCCCTCACTCGCACACACGACCTTGTCGTCATTAATGTCTTGTGATTAAGTAAACGATGTGGAGCTATCCTCTTCCCCTTAGTCACGGCATGATCCCATGAGACCCCATGCTCACCGCCTAGAACCGATAATCGGACACAACAACACACACACACCAGCAGATTCTGGTCTCAATTTAAGCTATTGCAACAAACTACAACCGGGAGCTAGTGCTCTGCCCCTATCAATTGCGCATGATCCCATGCACCCACATCACCGCCGGACAGACACAGTTCGGGTCACACCAGCAGATCTTGTCTCGTTAAGTAATCGGCAGAGCAACTACAACCGCGGGAGGGCTAATGCCTCCGTTGCCGCCTATCAATTGCGCATGAAATGCCCCCAATATGCACGCACTACTCAACCGCACACACACACACACAGGCACACACACCAGCAGATCTTGTCTCATTAAGTATTCAACAACTACAACCAGCGGAGCTATGCTCTTGCCCCTATAACTATTGCGCATGATCCCCATGCACCCACTCACCGGCCAACTCACACACAGGAATTGTGCAACACACACACACACACCAGCAGATCTTGTCTCATACGGAGAAGGTAAGTATTCAACAACTACAAACCGCGGCGGAGCTATGCTCTTGCCCCTATCATTGCGCATGATCCCATGCACCCACTCACCGCCACAGCACACACACACACACACACACACCAGCAGATCTTGTCTCATTAAGTATCCAACAACTACAACCGCGGAGCTATGCTCTTGCCCCTATCATTGCGCATGATCCCCATGCAGCACACACACACACACACACACACACACAGATCTTGTCTCGGAGAGTGTTCAACAACTACAACCGAGGAGAGATGCTCTTGCTGCCCATCATTGACATGGCACGGCACAAGAAGAACTGCCCACACCAGGTACCCATAGGGTGGGGGTGGGGTGGGTGCGGTGTGGTGTGAGGTTTGCGGTGTGGTGTGTGGGGTGGTGGCGCCACGAGAAGAACTGCCCACACCAGGTACCCATAGGGTGGGGGTGGGGTGGGTGCGGTGTGAGGTTTGCGGTGGGGTGTGTGGGTGGTGGCGCCACGAGAGGAACTTCCCTCACCAGGTACCCATAGGGTGGGGGTGGGGTGGGTGGGTGCGGTGTGGTGTGAGGTTTGCGGTGTGGTGTGTGGGGTGTGGCACCACGAGAGGAACTTCCTCACCAGGTACCCATAGGGTGGGGGTGCGTTGGGTGCGGTGTGGTGTGAGTTTTTTGCGGTGGGTTGTGTGGGGTGGTGGCACCACATGAGGAACTGCCCCACAGCAGGTAAACCTAGGATTGTGTTTTTTTGGGGGGGGGGAGGGGGGCAGTGTGGTGTGGGGGTTGCGCTGTGGGTGTGGGTGGGTGTGGTGGAGGTGCCATCAAGAGGTATGCCCACACAGGGTGACCCTAGGATTTGGGGGGGGGGGGTGGGCAGTGTGGTGTGCGGGTTGCGCTGTGGGTGTGGGGTGGGTGTGGTGGTGGTGCACAAGAGGTACTGCCCACACAGGGTGACCCTAGGATTTAGGGGGGGGGGGGGGGGGGGGGGGGGGGGGGGCAGTATGGTGGGTAGGTTGCGCTGTGGTGTGGGTGGGTGTGGTGGTGGTGCCACAAGAGGTACTTGCCCACACAGGGTGATCCCTACCTGGCGTGAACCTGGTGGTGCACAAGAGGTACTGCCCACACAGGGTGATCCTACCTGGCGTGAACCTGGTGGTGCCACAAGAGGTGCTGCCCACACAGGGTGATCCTACCTGGCGTGAACCTGGTGGTGCCACAAGAAGCACTGCCCACACAGGGTGATCCTACCTGGCGTGAACCTGGTGGTGCCACAAGAGGCACTGCCCACACAGGATGATCCTACCTGGTGAAACCTGGAACCATGTTCTCATTGTCGAGAGACAATGAGGATAACACCTGGTGGGGTGTGGTGTTAAGGGAGCCCATCTTGGCAGAGTAGAGAACAGACTGCTACTTACCAGCGACAAAGCTACCACGGCGGTTGACAGCGACCTCGAACAATAAAGCAGACCCATAGGGATTTGAACGCAGCACCTTCATCGGTTCAACAAGCTCAACCATTGAACCGTCGAGGGACAAGGTATCACTCATTTGTAGGGAACGGTAATATGATATCATGTCATCATATGATATCATATGATGCCGGCAGTCTGACTAGGCTAAAGTTACCATTCACATACAATATCATTTGATGCAATTTGTATGATATCATATGATATCATACTGGCTTTGGTCAGTATCATATGATTTGCCGTTCCCTACGCATTTGGCGTGTTGGATGGAGGTTGTACCTATTCAATACAGTGAAATTGTACCAAATAGCCCCTTTCAGTGATATACAATTGTCTGGTGGTAGACCAGATCGCTTGAGGATGAAGAGTCAGGGATTCGACTCCCCCTTCGGTCGCTCTTGCTCGTCGTCAACCGCGATGGTAGCTTGTCCAGTTGAGGTAAGAAAAGACCGCTCCCCACCCGCGTACGAAGAGCTCTTGAACACCACACACCCACAGGCGTTATCATTAACCTTTTATCGGCACTTCTGCGGGCTGGCCCCTATGGCTCCTGCTTTGAGCCTCGTGTCGGTACTCAAAAAAGCGCTACTCAGCTTAAACCGGTGCCCCTATGCTAACGAGGACACCCCACCCAGGCGCTATCATTACTTAAGGATCGCTTCCAGAGACCCTGTTTTGGCAGGACCCCTGCCACCACCAGGACCTAAACCTAACGACAGCCCCAGGCCCTCCACCCCTACCTCCATCCCACCCAAGGCGTTATCATTACCTTGTAACCAAATCAACCAAACTTAGAAATAAAAATCGTACAACAATAAAATGATAGTCAAACTGTATTACAGCCGCCTGATGTATTGATATAGATTGACCCCCCCCCCCCCCCCCCCCCCCCCCCCCCCCCCCCCCCCCACACACACACAGGCACGCATCCACTTAAACCCCATGTCTATATGAATAAGCTAGCTATGTTATTTAGCTTATTTATGCAATCATTCGTCCATATGATGTATTGATCTAGATTGACCCCCCCCACACACACACACACACACAGGCACGCATCGACTTAAAAACCCCATGTCTATATGAATAAGCTAGCTACTGCTTTATGCAATCATTCGTCCCTATGATGAATCTATCTAGATTGACCCCCCCCCCCCCCCCCCACACACACACACACACACACACGCACACACACACGCACACACACACACACACACACGCACACACACACGCACACACACATACACATCCTCATCCACTTAAGCCCCTGGTGTCTATGACGAGGCTAGTCGCTGCTTTATGTAATCATTCATCCCTATGATGTTTCTATCTAGGTTGACCCCCCCCCCACACACACACACACACACACACACACACACACACACACACACACACGCACACACACACATACACACACTCACATACACACAGTCACACACAGTCACACACACTCATCCACGTAAACCCCCATGTCTATATGACGATCATGCCAGTCGCTGCTTTTTGTAATCATTTCCCCTATCTCTTGACTCCTCTTCCTGTCCATTTTTCTTTTCTAAAGGTTCAACTTCAATTTCAGCACACCAGGCGGCGACTGGTTGCCGGGTCAAAGAAGGAGGGCTCCTTACACCATTTACTGCTCCCCCCACACCACAACCACCACCTACCCCAACACCCACCCACCCACCCCACGACACCCAAACACCGACCAAGCACCACACCCAACCACGACCCTAACCTGTCACATAGCTCCCTCCACACTCCATACCCCATCCACACAGACCACACACCCCCACCCCCCCCACCCAAACGGGCCACCCAAACACCACCACCCCACACCACCACACCCAAACACCACCCAAAGACCACCACCACACACCACCACACCCAAACACCACCCAAACACCACCATACCCCACCAATTTCAACACACCAGGTGGTGACACAGGACGATGGAGCCACGTGGCGACTGGTTGCTGGGTCTGACTTGAAGGCTGGAGAAGAGGTGAGTGGGCGTTGGCATGGTCTGTGTTTGTATGTATGTATGTATGTATGTATGTATGTATGTATGTATGTATGTAGGTGTATATGTATGTATGCATGTATGTATGTTTGTATGTATGTCTATGGAGTCCAGGGGTAGGAACATATGGGCAATGGAGCCACGTGGCAACTGGTTACTGGGTCTGACTTGGAGGCTGGAGAAGGGGTGGGTGGGCGTTGATGATTGTGGGTGTTCCAGTCCAGGCACCATTGCACATGATCACATATTTGCTTCAATTACAAGGACAACATGCAGGACGACAATGCCTTCCTACACTACGCGTTCCTAAACCCGAGACCATTGCACATGCTCACAGATTTGCTTCAACTACAAGCACGGCATGCAGGATGACGATGCGCTCCTACACTACATGCTCCCAACCCCTACACTATGCTTTCCTGCACTACCTGTTCCCAAACCCTAAAGCATTGCACATGCTCACAGATTTGCTTCAACTACAAGGACGACACAGAGGATGACGATGCGCTCCAACACAATGCGTTCTTACACGACACGTTACTGAACCTTCAACCATAGTACATGCTCACAGATTTGCTTCAACTGCAAGGAAACAAGTTATATGCAGCGTCACCTGCGACGCTAAAAAATGGCGGAGAGTGATCGCGACGGAGCGACAGGTGCACCTGCAGGTGGCAACGGAAGCGAGTTAGTTACGAGACCGTTGGCTGACGAGTCAGGCTTCATCACGGTCAGCCGGTCGGTCGGTCGGACGGACAAATGGGTAAACATGGGGGCTCCCGCCCCCTTGAAGAGGGGACTTTGCCAAAAATGCGGACAACCATGCGCTCCTACACGACAAAATGCGGACGACCATGCGCTCATACACGACACATTCCTAAACCCTAAATCATTGTACATGCTCACAGATTTGCTTCAACCACAAGGACAGAATGGGAGATGACTGTGGACTCGTTGCTTGCATACATTATTATATTTGCTTACACACATACCTACGCCACCAAAACGGTGGTTGGGAGTTTGGTTTGTTTGTCCTCGACACACCCCTGATGTAATGGTTTTTTTTTGCTTTGTGGGTCCTTTTTCTTTTTGTTGTTGTGCACAGAGT
>CM039462.1:43639897-43752397 GCA_022414725.1 Microglena sp. YARC | reverse complement strand
GAACTCTTCAGTGGTAGGTGCACAGCAAATTTCGGGCACCGGGTTTCCGACCAATCAAGGGTGGGCGTCTGGGTCTTCACATTGGCTGCATCCCTCGATAAGCCTTTGAACATGCAGCATCAGCGTCCGAAGTCAAGAATACTTTTTTCAAGCGTTGGGTCAACAGATGCTCCTGGGGTCAGAAAATTTTGACCATCGAACCTTTGGATCAGATCTGGCGGTGACTGGAGAACTCTTCTGTGGTAGGTGGGGTTCAGTACATTGGTGGTGGTGGTTATGATGGTGGTGATGATGATGGTGATGGTGGTGATGATGATGGTGGTGGTGATGATTGTGTCGATGATGGCGATGATGATCTTGGCGACTATAATGAGGAGGAGGAGGAGGATCTTGCTTTTCACCCCAACCAACCAACCAACACTTATCACCAACCAACCAACCAACCAACCAACCAACCAACCAACCAACCAACACTTCCAACCAACAAACAATCCAACCTTCCAACCAGCTTGTGCTGATCTGCTCACACACTTGAAGGCTCCTTGGAGGAGACCAACCAACCAACCAACACTTCCAACCAACCAACCAATCTTCCAACCAACTTGTGCTGGTTTGCTCACACACTTGCAGGCTCTGTAGAGGAGATGGAAGGCGAGATAGAGCGGCTTGAAGTCATCAAGAAGATGATGGCCAAGACTGCAGCCAAGGGCAGATTTGAGAACATGGACGACTCGGACCCGGTTGTGAGGGATCTGCTTGAGTTACAGAGGAGGAGGAAGGTGGCCCTTCAGTACGAAATAGGTCGACTATCAGACGAATTGATTGTGCTTGAGCTTCAAGAGCAACACGGGAAGCCAGAAGCACAGAGCGTGTATGAAGAGTAGGAGACTGTGTGTCTACTCTTTTGTAGGAGTGGCAACGCCATTCCAACTGAATCCTCGGTGTCACTGGTTTGTGTACGGAGACCCACCATTACCTCCTGGGGTGAGCTTCAAGAGCAACATGGGAAGCCTGAAGCGCAGAGCGTGTATAAAGAGTAGGATACTGTGGGCCTACTCTTTTGTAGGAGTGGCAACCCCATCCAAACTGAATCCACGGTGTCGCTGGTTTGTGTAGGGAGACCCACCTCCTCGGGTAAAATTATTTTCACAACTGTTCACAACTAAAATAATCAAGTTCTATGCAGCGTCGCCTGCGACACTAAAAATTGGCGGAGAGTGATCGCGACAGAGCGACAGGTGGCAACGGAAGCGAGTTAGTTACGAGACCGTTGGCTGACGTGTCAGGCTTCATCGCGGTCAAAAGGATGGATGGATGATGGATGGTCGCCAAAAAAGCAGCTCCCCTGACCAGCTAGTCAGCCAAACCCGGTGCAACCAAGTGCACCTTGAAGCTGACATCTTGGGGCTTGGCCCATTGGCTGGCTCAGGGAGCTGCCTAGAAGCTGATGCTCGTAGCTGAAAAGAAAAGCTATGGAGAGCATGAAGATATAGAGGGATGGATACCACAACCATAATAAATCATGGAAACTATTATTTGAGACCGGCATATCATATGATGTTGACCAAAGGCGAGTATGATATCATATGACATCATACGAGCTGCATCATATGATGTTGACCAAAGGCGAGTATGATATCATATGACATCATACGAGCTGCATCATATGATGTTGACCAAAGGCGAGTATGATATCATATGACATCATACGAACTGCATCATATGATGTTGACCAAAGGCGAGTATGATATCATATGACATCATACGAACTGCATCATATGATGTTGTACATAAATGGTAACTTTAGCTTTGTCGGACTGCCGGTATCATATGATATCGTATGATATCATATGATGACATGATATCATATGATATTATATTACCATCCCCTAACTATAATGAATAATGGATACCATAACCATCATGAATAATGGATAATAGAATGAATAATGGATACCATAAGTCCATAACCATAACCATCATGAATAATGGATAATAGAATGAATAATGGATACTATAATGGACAATGGATACCATAGCCTCCATAATGGACAATGGATACCATAGCCTCCATAATGGACAATGGATACCATAGCCTCCATAATGGACAATGGATACCATAGCCTCCATAATGGACAATGGATACCATAGCCTCCATAATGGACAATGGATATCATAGCCTCCATAATGGACAATGGATACCATAGCCTCCATAATGGACAATGGATACCATAGCCTCCATAATGGACAATGGGATACCATAGCCTCCATAATGGACAATGGATACCATAGCCTCCATAATGGACAATGGATACCATAGCCTCCATAATGGACAATGGATACCATAGCCTCCATAATGGACAATGGATACCATAGCCTCCATAATGGACAATGGATACCATAGCCTCCATAATGGACAATGGATATCATAGCCTCCATAATGGACAATGGATACCATAGCCTCCATAATGGACAATGGATACCATAGCCTCCATAATGGACAATGGATACCATAGCCTCCATAATGGACAATGGATACCATAGCCTCCATAATGGATAATGGATACCATAGCCTCCATAATGGACAATGGATACCATAGCCTCCATAATGGACAATGGATACCATAGCCTCCATAATGGACAATGGATACCATAGCCTCCATAATGGACAATGGATACCCATAGCCTCCATAATGGACAATGGATACCATAGCCTCCATAATGGACAATGGATACCATAGCCTCCATAATGGACAATGGATACCATAGCCTCCATAAATGGACAATGGATACCATAGCCTCCATAATGGACAATGGATACCATAGCCTCCATAATGGACAATGGATACCATAGCCTCCATAATGGACAATGGATACCATAGCCTCCATAATGGACAATGGATACCATAGCCTCCATAATGGATAATGGATATCATAGCCTCCATAATGGACAATGGATACCATAGCTAACTCTATCAGTAGGGGGACAGGTTCATGGTGACCTGTTTCCTTTTTTTGCCTATTTGTCTACCCTTGTTGGCTTCGTATCCTCAGGGTTACAGGGAATCAAGGTTCGTAGGATTGGGGTGCTTTTTCTTTTTGCTTAAAGCACTGAGTCTCATACAACCTCGCGGTGTCAAGTAGACTTTAACATGTAATGCAATGTAATGTAGTGTAATGTAGGAAGCTTGTTGCTTGTTTGTTGCTGTCAATGTTACATGGCTCCACGTGATTGCCTTCTGTACCTGTACTAACAAGTGTTGTTGTAGCGATTAACTGCAGTGCCCATCTGTATTGAAATGATTATCTAGGTTTACCCTGCCCGCAGACGGTGAGAATCCAGGAGGCTGACAAACCATGATACCAAAACAAACGACCCGAGACCGGTCAATTTGTATTCTGCAGACTTTATTTTTTGTGAAAAGACTTTCACCCTAGGAGGTGGGTCTACCGACACAAACCAGCAGCCCGAGGATTCAGTTCGAATAGCGTTGCCACCTGTTTGACGCCTGAAGGCTAAAACAACGTCAAGACGACAAAGGGGAGCCCTTCCAATGAACAGGAATATATTAGGTACTATTCGTCAAAAATGAAAAAGTGATTTGTTCACGCTTACATTTTCCTTTTTTTTTTTTGTCGAAGACGGCTAGCAGCCAAACTGCTTAACTGCTGGCTGGAGCTACCGGTATGTAACCAATCTGCAGAATACACACCTTATTTAAATGAAGGATTATGCCATGTACGGCGAGTACGGTACGGTATATAATGCTCGATGTACGGTACATAATGTACAAACGACATATAACTCACTACTATTAATACCTTGACAAGTATTTCAACTGCCTAATCCGCTTAGTGTGCTCCCTGGTTTCCGTGGATTTTGCACGATGGGACTCTAAGTTGGCAGCATCAGGGATCCAGGGTACTTCAGGAGGACCCCCGGCTCAGCTACCTGAGTCGCAACCAATTGTATAGCCTGCGTCCTGCGTCGCAACAGACCCTTCCATTTTCTCAACGGATCCTCCCCAAGTTGTGTAACGGACTCTTTGGCGTAGTGTTTGCGACGGAGGACGCAGCGTCCTTAACAACCCTGGTTTGCAGACGGTGAGCAGCCCAGAATTGGCTGAAGAACCAAGTAGCAATACAAATTCAAATGAATACCCTTATAATGGACATCACTACGTATGTATGTTACAGTCCAGGGGTAGGCCAAATAGGCTACAGGGACTTCCCCAACTACTATGATACGGTATACGAACATGTACATGTATGTATATACATAAATATTATGCGACCTAATGCACTTAGAAGCTGACACAATCAGCTGCAGGGTACTTCAAATGGCCAAATTGGCCAACGCTTTAGCGCACTTGAAAACAAAGAAACTGCGCTTTGTAGTGCAAAAAGCGCAAAAATTGCTTGCAGCGCCCACAAGGGGTTGCAAAAAACTGCGCTTAAAGCGCAGAGGGGGTCAAAAAGTCAGTGCTCAAAAGCTCAAAAGCGCGCGCTTTGAAGTACCCTGATCAGCTGTCCTGAACTGCTCGCATATTTGGGTGTAGCGCAGAGACTGGCTTGGGGAGCTGCCTAGCAGCTGCTGATAAAATCAGTACAAATAGCCCTGGCGTGGCCATGTGTCAGATCAACTGGGCATGAACTTCAACCTTGATACATGGCTCGAAATCTTTGCATCAGATCATATACGGTATGCATGTTACAGTCCAGGGTAGCCAAATAGGCTAAAGTGTTCGGGTTCGCTGTCAACCGACATGGTAGCTTTGTCCAGGTAAAGTAGCAGCCGGTTCCCTATCGCCGTAAGACGGGGCTCCCTTAATACCACGCCCCACCAGGCGTTATCATAACTTCAGGCTAAAGGGACTTTTCGCAACCCTGAACACATCAACTGAAACTGAATCAAACTTGAACAGATTAACTGAATCAACTGAATCAACCTTGAACAGATCAACTGAATGAACTGAATCAACCTTGAACACATCAACTGAATGAACTGAATCAACCCTGAACACATCAACTGAATTAACTGAATCAACCTTGAACGTATCAACTGAAACTGAATGAACTGATTAAACCTTGAACAAATCAACTGAATTAATTGATCCAACCTTGGACATATTAATTGAATCAACTTAATTAACTGAATCAACCTTGAACATGTCAACTGAAACTGAACACACGTAGAAGGGAGAGTAGCTGCCCAACAGTCTCACATAACAACGGATTCGTTGCTCGGACAAGCTCCAACGCTTCTGGTGAGGCCTGCACGATGAAAGGTGTATAGAGTGGTGTTGGGGAGTGGGTGTGTGTAAGTGTGTGTGTGTGTGTGTGTGTGTTTGTAAGTGTGTGTGTTGAGGTAGAGTGTTGGGGATACAGGGTGCATAGAGGGGTGTTGGTCTTTAATAAAGTGTTGAGGCCTGCATGATGAAGAGAAGGGGGAAGGGAAGGGGGAGCTGGTCAGCACTTGGATTAGGGTGGAATATAATTGCCGACTAGCTAAGTGCTGCCCTGCTGCCCCCTGTATTACATTACATTAAATTACATGTAAAAGTCTACTTGACACCGCGAGGGTGTATGAGACTCTGTGCTTTAAACAAAAAGAAAAAACACCCATAAAGCGAAAAAAACCCATTACAATCATGTATGCATGTTACAGTGCAGGGAAGGCCAAAGATGCTGAAAGGCCATGTTAAGGTCATTCTGGTCAGCACTTGGATTTAGGTGGTTTCTGGTTTACGTGGTTCAGGTTTAGGTTTAGGTGGTTTAAGAATAGAAGTGCGGACTAGCTAAGTGCTGCCCAGCTGCCCCCTGTATGTATGTTACAGTCCAGGGGAAGGCCCAATATGATGAAGGGCCATGTTAAGGTCATTCTGGTCAAAGGGACTTTGTGAGAGAAACCTTCATGGCAGGGCTCTTCTTCAAATCTGAAAGTTTTTTTCTTCTAGCTGTTTGGTTTTAGGCTTCTTCCAGGGACAGCGATGTAGTCATTTTTATAGTTGTAATAGCTTTTTAGGGCCATTTAGGGCAAACACAACTCTTCTTTTACATTTGTATTGCGATAATTTGACGAAAATGGGGCCAAAACTAGCGATCTTTTACATTTGTATTGGGGAAAATATGCATTATACGGGGAAACCGGGGACAACGGGGACAACGGGGAAAATATGCATTAAACGGGGAAAACGGGGACAACGGGGACAAAACCAGCGATCGCTATATATAACAGAAATAAAAAGCCCTGGGCCAGGCAGGGAGCAATTCGGATTAGAAACCCGTGTAGTCCAGGGTACTACATTTTGTCAAATTGGTCAGAGCTTGAAGCGCACAAACGTCAAATTGGTCAGCGCTTTGTAGTGCAAAAAGCGCAAAAACTGCGCGCTGCGTCCACAGGGGGGTGAAAAAACTGCGCGAAACGCGCAGTGGGGCTCAAAAAGTGTGCGCGAAATTGCGCTGCCGCTCGCGCTGTGTAGTACCATGGTGTAGTCTGGACCGTCAACAAATCCTATACAATCGGACGCTGTGTAGTACCATGGTGTAGTACCATGGACCGTCAACAAATCCTATACAATCGGACGCTGTGTAGTACCATGGTGTAGTACCATGGTGTAGTACCATGGACCGTCAACAAATCCTATACAATCGGACGCTGTGTAGTACCATGGTGTAGTACCATGGACCGTCAACAAATCCTATACAATCGGACGCCGGATGATACGATGGGAGCATTTGAAATCAAAGTAATTGCCTGCGATAAATATCTGCGGTGGAGCACCGTTCCAGGGTACTACATGACACGCGCTATTGCACGGTAGCGCGCAAGGTTTGGGAGCTCGACTGCGCGATTGACGCAAATTTGCGACCCCCCCCCCCCCCCCCCCCCCCCCCTCCCCCGCAGGCGCAGAGCGCAGATTTCATTTTCAGTTGGGTCATAAGCGCACCCCAAAAGGAGGCAGTTGCGTAAAAAGCGCAGCCCAAAAGGAGGCAGTGGCGTCAAAAGCGCAACCCAAAAGGAGGCAGTTGCATCAAAAGCGCAACCCAAAATGCTATTTTGTAGTACCCTGCACCCCCCAGTCTAGTAGGCTGCCCCTAGACAGTAGCATACATGAGATATGAGGCACAAGGGTTTCTTCAAAGTAGCTCTTCCTGGTTATCTAGCGGTGATCTTGCTTGTTCCAGGGCAGGTCCCTTCAGTCTAGTAGGCTGCCCCTAGACAGTAGCATACATGAGATATGAGACACAAGGGTTTCTTCCAAGTAGCTCTTCCTGGTTATCTAGCGGTGATCTTGCTTGTTCCAGGGCAGGTCCCTTCAGTCTAGTAGGCTACCCCTGGACAGTAGCATACATGAGATATGGGACACAAGGGGTTCTTCCAATCAGCCCTTCCTTGTCAGCTAGAGGTGATCTTGCTTGTTCCAGGTTGGGCAGGTCCCTTCAGCCTAGGAGGCTACCCCTGGACAGTAGCATACATGAGATATGGGACATGAGGGGTTCTTTCAGCTCGCGCCTCCTGGAACTTCCGACACTTTAGTTGTGTGCGACGCGTGCTATTCTATCGTTTATTGTATACATAATTATAAAAAACAGAATCTTAATATGTATATATCTTTATATATATATATATCTATATATATCTCTATCTATCTATCTATCTATCTATCTATCTATCTATCTATCTATCTATCTATCTATCTATCTATCTATCTACCTATCTATCTATCTATATATTGAAGGCAGATCAAAGATCAGAATCCCACCACTCACCTGGAGGTGAGACACCAGTCCAGATTCCTTGAACTCCTCCGTGTCCAGAGAAGGGCCCTGAAGCAGCGACAGAAGAGAGGCATGCACCTCACCCATCCCACCAGAATTACCCCATCCCATCTCACCACTCCAAAATCACCCCATCCCATCCCATCCCAGAGAGGCATGCACCTCACCCATCCCACCACTCACCTGTAGGCGAGACACCAGTCCCGATTCCTTGAATTCCTCTGTGTCCAGTGAAGGGCCCTGAAGCAGCGACAGAAGAGAGGCATGCACCTCACCCCATGGCGTCTCCATGCAAGCTTGCACATCCTCCACCGATGTGTGACCAATCAATGCCGGGTACTCCTCACGCCGGTCCAGAGCATCGCTGAAAGCCACACCCTGAGGAGTACAAGGTGTTGTTGTTGCTGTTGATGCTGCTGTTGCTGCTTTTATTGGTGTTGCTGTTGTGAGGGCATGGCTGGAAGCCACACCCTGAGGAGTTCAAATTGCTGTTGTTGTTGTTGTTGTTGTTGTTGTAGTTGTTGTTGTTGTTGTTGTTGCTGCTGTTATTACTGATGTTGCTGTTGTTGCTGCTGTTGTTATTATTGAAGCTGCTGTTGATGTTGTTGTTTCTGTTTTTTTTTTTTTTTTGTTGTTGTTGTTGTTGTTGTTGTAGTTGTTGCTGTTGTTGTTATTGCTGTTGTTATTGCTGTTGTTGTTATGAGGGCATCGCTGAAAGCCACACCCTGAGGAGTACAAGGGATGATTTATTGTTGTGCTGTTATTAATAGGACACGGGATGATATATTGTTGTTATTATCAGGACACTGAAAGTGTCTTTATCCAATTGTTGATGTCACAATCTCAAAGACCAAATTAAAACTAAGCGCTATCACCCACCCTGAACCCTCGTCGAATGACCGTCATCACTCTTCGCTCTCCGTCTTCTTTCTCCTTGGCGAACACACGCTCTACATGCTTCAGCTCGGTTTGTCCCCCCACCTCTCAGTCCAGCACCTTGCTGATCGCTATAGCCCCAAATAAAACCAAGTGCTGACACCCACCTTGACACTGCGTCCAATGACCGCAATCATCCTTCGCTCTCCGTCCTCTTTCTCTATGGAGAACACACGCTCTATATGCGTCAGCTCGGTTCGTCCGCCTTCCCCGCAGTCCAACACTCATAGCCCAAAATAAAACCAAACACTCACACCCACCTTGACACCCCGTCGAATGACCGCCATTCCTCTTCGCTCTCCGTCCTCCTTCTCCTTGGTGAACACACGCTCTAAATGCTTCAGCACGGTTCGTCCGCCCTCCTCCCAATCCAGCACCTCGCTGATCGCTATAGCCCCAAAAAAACAAAGTGCTGACACCCACCCCACCTGACACCCACCTTGACACCTCGTCGAATAACTGCCATGACTCTTCGCTCTCCGTCCTCCTTCTCCTTGGTGAACACACGCTCTACATGCTTCAGCTCAGTTCGTCCGCCCTCCTCCCAATCCAGCACCTCGCTGATCCTCGCCAAGCACTCGCCCTCTGCCACGTGCTCCGTCTGATTCCACCGACTGCCGCTCACGAGAAATGTACCGGTGAGGAGCGCCAGGTCATGGCACATCACCTGCTCAGTGTCAGGGTCCTTGGGCCTAGTGCCAGCATGGCCAGCGTCACGATCCTCAGGCATGAGGTGGATGCCGTGCTGGCTGAGTTTGCGTAACAGGACCCCGGGTCGCATGGCGACACCCACTAGCTCATTGAGTTGGGGCCAGGTGGTGTTGGCTAGCTGCACTGTGCTTGGGCCGACCTGGGGGGGAAGGGAGCGGTGGGTCAGTCGAGGTTCTTTCGAGGAAAGGAAAAGGTGTGTTGGGCCTAGTGCCAGCATGTCACGATCCTCAGGTATGAGGTGGATGCTGTGCTGGCTGAGTTTGCGTAACAGGACCCCGGGTCGCATGGCCACACCCACTAGCTCATTGAGTTGGGGCCAGGTGGTGTTGGCTAGCTGCACTGTGCTTGGGCCGACCTGGGGGGGAAGGGAGCGGTGGGTCAGTCGAGGTTCTTTCGAGGAAAGGAAAAGGTGTGTTGGGCCTAGTGCCAGCATGGCCGGCGTCACGATCCTCAGGCATGAGGTGGATGCCGTGCTGGCTGAGTTTGCGTAAATGGGCCCCGGGTTGCATGGCGACACCCACTAACTCATTGAGTTGGGGCCAGGTGGTGTTGGCTAGCTGCATTGTGCTTGGGCCGACCTGGGGGGGAAGGGAGCGGTGGGTCAGTCAAGCTTCTTTTGGAGGGAAGGAAAAGGTGTCTTGGGCCTAGTGCCAGAAATTTGGCTGCTCGCTGTCTCCGGCTGTATTCATAGGAGTGGCCAGGTGGTGTTGGCTAAGTGCACTGAGCTTGGGCCGACCTGGGGGAGAAGGGAGCGGTGGGTCAGTCAAGCTTCTTTTCCCACATGTCACAAACCCACACTCACTTTGAACACCACAGGTTCGGACAGGCCGCAGTGAAGCGTCATTGATGCTATGGTGCCGTTGCAATGGACTGGTACGGAAGTCGACCATTATGGTAGGAGGGGGTACTACAGGTTACACACCCACACTCTCACACTGCACACAAGATGCTAGGACAGGCAACAAGTGAAGCGTGACTGTTGCCGTGGTGCCGTTGCAATGGTACGGCACGGGCGCCCACCATTATGGTAGGAGGGGGTACTACAAGTCAATCAGGTCACCCACCCACCCACTCTCACATTGAACACAAGATGCTAGGACAGGCAACAAGTGAAGCGTGACTGTTGCCGTGGTGCCGTTGCAATGGTACGGCACGGGCGTCCACCACTATGGTAGGAGGGGGTACTACAAGTCAATCAGGTCACCCACCCACCCACTCTCACATTGAACACAAGATGCTAGGACAGGCAACAAGTGAAGCATGACTGTTGCCGTGCTGCCGTTGCAATGGTACGGCACGGGCGTCCACCACTATGGTAGGAGGGGGTACTACAAGTCAATCAGGTCACCCACCCACCCACTCTCACATTGAACACAAGATGCTAGGACAGGCAACAAGTGAAGCATGACTGTTGCCGTGCTGCCGTTGCAATGGTACGGCACGGGCGTCCACCATTATGGTAAGCGGGGGTACTACAGATGAAGCAGGTCAAACACCTACACGCACCTTGAACTCCAGAGGTTCGGACAGGCCGCAGTGTAGCGTCACTGATGCTGTTGCAATGCTATGGCATAGACATCTACCATTATGGTCAGAGGGGGTACGACAGTTCAAAATTATTACACACCTACACGCACCTTGAACTCCAGAGGTTCGGATAGGCCGCAGTGTAGCGTCACTGATGCTGTTGCAATGCTATGGCATGGACGTCTACCATTATGGTCAGAGGGGGTACTACAGGTCAAAATTATTACACACCCACACTCTCACCTTGAACTCCAGAGGTTCGGACAGGCCGCAGTGAAGCGCCATCGATGCTGTTGCAATGGTACGGCACGGACGTCCACCATTATGGTAAGCGGGGTTACTACAAGTCAATCAGGTCACACACACAGCCACTCTCACATTGAACACCAGAGGCTAGGACAGGCTGCAGTGAAGCATGATTGATGCCGTCGCAATGGTACGGCACGGGCGTCCACCATTATGGTAAGAGGGGGTACTACAGGTTACACACACACACTCTCACACTGCACACAAGATGCTAGGACAGGCAACAAGTGAAGCGTGACTGTTGCCATGGTGCCGTTGCGATGGTACGACACGGACGTCCACCATAATGGTAAGAGGGGGTAATACAGTTCAAACAGGCCGCACACCCACACTCTCACATTGAACACCAGATGCTAGGACAGGCAACAAGTGAAGCATGACTGATGCCGTTGCAATGGTATGGCACGGACGTCCACCATTATGGTAAGCGGGGGTACTACAGGTTACACACACACACTCTCACTCTGCACACAAGATGCTAGGACAGGCAACAAGTGAAGCGTGACTGTTGCCGTGGTGCCGTTGCGATGGTACGACACGGACGTCCACCATAATGGCAAGAGGGGGTACTACAGTTCAAACAGGCCGCACACCCACACCCACACTCTCACATTGAACACCAGATGCTAGGACAGGCAACAAGTGAAGCATGACTGATGCCGTTGCAATGGTATGGCACGGACGTCCACCATTATTGTAAGCGGGGGTACTACAGGTTACACACCCACACTCTCACACTGCACACAAGATGCTAGGACAAGCCGCAATCAAGTGTGACTGTTGCCGTGGTGCTGTTGCGATGGTATGGCACGGACGTCCACCATTATGTTAAGAGGGGATACTGCAGTTGAAACAGTTTACACACACAGCCACTCTCACATTGAACACCAGAGGCTAGGACAGGCTGCAGTGAAGCATGACTGTTGCCATGGTGCCGTTGCAATGGAATAGTACGGAAGTCGACCATTCTGGTAGGAGGGGGTTCTACAGTTGAAACAGGTCACACACCCACACTCTCACACTGCACACAAGATGCTAGGACAAGCCGCAATCAAGCGTGACTGTTGCCATGGTGCCGTTGCAATGGAATGGTACGGAAGTCGACCATTATGGTAGGAGGGGGTTCTACAGTTGAAACAGGTCACACACCCACACTCTCACACTGCACACAAGATGCTAGGACAGGCAACAAGTGAAGCGTGACTGTTGCCGTGGTGCTGTTGCGATGGTATGGTACGGACGTCCACCATTATGGTAAGAGGGGGTACTACAGTTGAAACAGGTTACACACACAGCCACTCTCACATTGAACACCAGAGGCTAGGACAGGCTGCAGTGAAGCATGACTGTTGCCATGGTGCCGTCGCAATAGTCCGGCACGGGCGACCACCATTATGGTAAGCGGGGGTACTACATGTTACACACCCACACTCTCACACTGCACACAAGATGCTAGGACAAGCCGCAATGAAGCGTGACTGTTGCCGTGGTGCTGTTGCGATGGTATGGCACGGACGTCCACCATAATGGTAAGAGGGGGTACTACAGTTCAAACAGGCCGCACACCTACACGCACCTTGAACTCCAGAGGTTCGGACAGGCAACAAGTGAAGCATGACTGATGCCGTGCTGCTGTTGCGACGGTATGGTACGGACGTCCACCATTATGGTTAGAGGGGGTACTACAGTTGAAACAGGTCACACGCCTACACGCACCTTGAACTCCAGAGGTTCGGATAAGCCGCAGTGTAGGGTGACTGATGCCGTGCTGCCGTTGCGACCCCCCGTGGGCCTCACACTCCAACCCTGGTAGGGCAGCAGCCGCACCCTACTCTGCACCACAGCTAAAGGGCCCATGTGATTTGACTTGAATGTCAGAATGCCTGTGTTGCTATCATGCACCACATCCGTGACCCCTTGCGTGCTCCAGCCACTTATTTCATGGTCCCACCAGCCGACCTTGACGCCGGGTGAGTCTAGCAGAAGCATATTGGGTGTGAAGGGGAAGGTGAATCCTAGCGGGGGGGGCTCCTCTTCCAACCGGTATGTCGCTGGGTCGGCGCCGGCGGGAGGGATTGGGTAAGGGATGCGTTGTGTGTTGAACGCCAGGGGGGTAACCTGTGCACGGAGATTGGGCGAGTGATTGGGTGAGGTGTGTGTGGGGTGTGTGTGGGGGGTCAGGTGAGGGGCGGGAGGGATAGGGTAAGGGATGTGTTGTGTGTTGAACGCCAGTGGGGTAACCTGTGCACGGAGATTGGGCGAGTGATTGGGTGAGGTGTGTGTGGAGTGTGTGGGGGGTCAGGTGAGGGAGCGGGAGGGATTGGGATGTGGGGTCCAGAGAGGGATAGGGTAAGGGATGCGTTGTGTGTTGAACGCCAGGGGGGTAACCTGTGCGCAAAGATTGGAGAAGTGATTGGGTGAGGTGTGTGTGGGGTGTGTGGGGGGGGGTCAGGTGGTGGGGAGGGAGGGATTGGGTAAGGGGTGTGTTGTGTGTTAAAGGCCAGGGGGGTAACCTGTGCATGGGGATTGGGGAAGTGATTGGGTGAGGTGTATGTGGGGTGTGTGGGGGGTCAGGTGAGGGAGCGGGAGGGATTGGGATGTGGGGTCCAGAGAGGGATAGGGTAAGGGATAGGGTAAGGGATTGGGTAAGGGATGCGTTGTGTGTTGAAGGCCAGGGGGGTAACCTGTGCACGGAGATTGGGCGAGTGATTGGGTGAGGTGTGTGTGTGGGGTGTGTGTGGGGGGGTGAGGTGAGGGGCGGGAGGGATAGGGTAAGGGATGCGTTGTGTGTTGAAGGCCAGGGGAGTAACCTGTGCACGGAGATTGGGCGAGTGATTGGGTGAGGTGTGTGTGGGGTGTGTGGGGGGGGTGAGGTGTGTGTGGGGTGTGTGTGGGGGGGTGAGGTGAGGGGCGGGAGGGATAGGGTAAGGGATGCGTTGTGTGTTGAAGGCCAGGGGAGTAACCTGTGCACGGAGATTGGGGAAGTGATTGGGGGAGGTGTGTGGGGGGTGTGTGGGGGGTGAGGTGAGGGAGCGGGAGGGATAGGGTAAGGGATGCGTTGTGTGTTGAAAGCCAGTGGGGTAACCTGTGCATGGAGATTGGGCGAGTGATTGGGTGAGGTGTGTGTGGGGTGTGGGGGGGGTCAGGTGAGGGAGCGGGAGGGATTGGGATGTGGGGTCCAGAGAGGGATAGGGTAAGGGATTGGGTAAGGGATGCGTTGTGTGTTGAACGCCAGGGGGGTAACCTGTGCGCAAAGATTGGGGGAAGTGATTGGGGGAGGTGTGTGTGGGGTGTGTGTGTGGGGGGTAATGTGGTGGGGAGGGAGGGATTGGGTAAGGGATGCGTTGTGTGTTAAACGCCAGGGGGGTAACCTCTGCACGGGGATTGGGCGAGTGATTGGGGGAGGTGTGTGTGGGGTGTGTGTGGGGGGGGTAATGTGGTGGGGAGGGAGGGATTGGGTAAGGGATGCGTTGTGTGTTAAACACCAGAGGGGTAACCTCTGCACGGGGGTTGGGCGAGTGATTGGGGGAGGTGTGTGTGGGGGGTAAATGTGGTGGGGAGGGAGGGATCGGGTAAGGGATGCGTTGTGTGTTAAACGCCAGGGGGGTAACCTCTGCACGGGGGTTGGGGAAGTGATTGGGGGAGGTGTGTGTGGGCCGTGTGTGGGGTGTGTGGGGGGTCAGGTATCCTGTGGGAAGTGATTGGGTGAGGGTTCGGCAAAGGGATAGAGTCAGGGATTGGGAGGGGGGTGAAAGGGAAGGTGAATCCGAGCGGGGGGGGCTCCTCTTCAGACCGGTATGTCGCTGGGTCGGCGCCGGCGGGAGGGATTGGGTAACGGATGCGTTGTGTGTTCAATGCCAGTGGGGGAACCTGTGGGAAGTGATTGTATGGGGGGTCGGGAAAGGGATAGGGTAAGGGATTGGGTGGGGGTCGGGAAATGGATACGGTAAGGGATTGGGAGGGGGTCGGGAAATGGATAGGGCAAGGGATTATGTGGGGGGTTGGGAAATGGATAGGGTAAGGGATTGGGTTTGGGGTCAGGAAATGGATAGGGCAAGGGATTTGGTGGGGGGTTGGGAAATGGATAGGGTAAGAGATTGGGTTTGGGGTCAGGAAATGGATAGGGTGAGGGATTGGGAGGGGGGTCGGGAAATGGATAGGAGAAGGGATTGTGTGGGGGGTTGGGAAATGGATAGGATAAGGGATTGGGAGGGGGGTCGGGAAATGGATAGGAGAAGGGATTATGTGGGGTTAGGAAATGGATAGGGTAAGGGATTGGGTTTGGGGTCAGGAAATGGATAGGGCAAGGGATTTGGTGGGGGGTTGGGAAATGGATAGGGTAAGAGATTGGGTTTGGGGTCAGGAAATGGATAGGGTAAGGGATTGGGAGGGGGGTCGGGAAATGGATAGGAGAAGGGATTGTGTGGGGGGTTGGGAAATGGATAGGGTAAGGGATTGGGAGGGGGGTCAGGAAATGGATAGGGCAAGGGATTAGGTGGGGGGGTGGGAAATGGATAGGGTAAGGGATTGGGTGGGGGTCGGTAAATGGATAGGGTAAGGGATTGGGTGGGGGGTCGGGAAATGGATAGGATAAGGGATTGGGAGGGGGGTCAGGAAATGGATAGGGTAAGGGATTGGGTGGGGGGTGGGGCAATGGATAGGATAAGGGATTGGGAGGGGGGTCAGGAAATGGATAGGGTAAGGGAATTGGTGGGGGGTCGGTAAATGGATAGGGCAAGGGATTGGAAGGGAGGTCGAGAAATGGATAGGGTAAGGGATTTGGTAAGGGATATGTTGTGTGTTGAATACCAGGGGGGTAACCTGTGCACAGGGATTGGGAAAGTGATTGGGGGAGGGGTCGGAAAAGGAATAGGGTAAAGGATTGGGTAGCACCAGCACGTCAGCACATCGGTACACTAGCAGGTCAGCACACTAGCACATCAGTAAATCAGTACATCGTCACATCAGTACACTAGAACATCAGTACATCATCACATCAGTACACTAGAACATCAGAACATCAGCCCACCAGCCTATCAGCACACCAGTACATCAGCTCACCAGCCTATCAGTCCACCAGCCTATCACCCCACCAGCCTATCAGCACACCAATACAACAGCCCACCAGCGCATCAGCCCACCAGCCTATCACCCCACCAGTACATCAGCCCACCAGTACATCAGCCCACCAGTACAACAGCTCACCAGCCCACCAGTACATCAGCCCACCAGTCCATCAGCTCACCAGCCTATCACCCCACCAGTACATCAGCCCACCAGTACAACAGCTCACCAGCCCACCAGTCCATCAGCCCACCAGTCCATCAGCTCACCAGTATATCAGCCCACCAGCCAACTAGCCCACCAGTACAACAGCTCACCAGCCCACCAGTACATCAGCCCACCAGTACAACAGCTCACCAGCCCAGCAGTACATCAGCCCACAGAATCGTACCTGTCTCAGCATCCATGACTTGACCTTGCGAGCAGGGGTGGGGGGGTAGGGATATCGCCATTAGCCCACCAGCCTATCAGCCCACCAGTGCATTAGCTCACCAGCCTATCAGCCCACCAGTGCATTAGCTCACCAGCCTATCAGCCCACCAGTACATTAGCTCACCAGCCTATCAGCCCACCAGTGCATTAGCTCACCAGCCTATCAGCCCACCAGTACATTAGCTCACCAGCCTATCAGCCCACCAGTACATCAGCCCACCATATCCGTACCTGTCTCAGCATCCATGACTTGACCTTGCGAGCAGGGGGGGGTAGGGATACCAGCTCTGCATACAATACCCCTCCGACAGCCATGAACTCGTTTGTACATCGGGTGAAGTACTCGTCTTCGGTGCGATGCTGTATTCGCATACCGATGTTGGCAAGGGCAATGGACTTCGGGATATCAACAACAAGGTTGAGGTGTACCATCTCCACCGTCTTCGTGCGAGGGTTCTTGGTGGTGTTGACCCACAGAGACCATTGGAACGCTCCCTGCAGACAAGACAGGGGGCATGAGGGGCGTAAGGAGTGTAAGGAAAATTAGAGGCAATAGGGGTGATATGAGGGATATCAACAACAAGGTTCAGGTGTACCATCTCCACCGTCTTCATGCGAGGGTTCTTGGTGGTGTTGACCCACAGAGTCCATTGGAACGCTCCCTGCAGACAGCACAGGGGGCATGAGGGGCGTAAGGAGTGTAAGGAGCATTAGGGGCATGTGGGGTGATGTAAGCGATATCAACAGCCAGATTGAGGTGTACCATCTCCACCGTCTTCATGCGAGGATTCTTGATGGTGTTGACCCACAGAGACCATTGGAACGCTCCCTGCAGACAAGACAGGGGGCATGAGGGGCATGAGGGGCGTGAGGAGTGTAAGGAAAATTAGAGGCAATAGGGGTGATATGAGGGATATCAACAACAAGGTTCAGGTGTACCATCTCCACCGTCTTCATGCGAGGATTCTTGGTGGTGTTGACCCACAGAGTCCATTGGAATGCGCCCTGCTGACAAGACAGGGGGCATGAGGGGCGTAAGGAGTCTAAGGAAAATTAGAGGCAATAGGGGTGATATGAGGGATATCAACAACAAGGCTCAGGTGCACCATCTCCACCGTCTTCATGCGAGGATTCTTGATGGTGTTGACCCACAGAGACCATTGGAACGCTCCCTGGAGACAAGACAGGGGGCATGAGGGGCATGAGGGGCGTGAGGAGTGTAAGGAAAATTAAAGGCAATAGGGGTGATATGAGGGATATCAACAACAAGGCTCAGGTGCACCATCTCCACCGTCTTCGTGCGAGGGTTCTTGGTGGTGTTGACCCACAGAGTCCATTGGAATGCGCCCTGCAGACAAGACAGGGGGCATGAGGGGCGTAAGGAGTGTAAGGAAAATTAGAGGCAATAGGGGTGATATGAGGGATATCAACAACAAGGCTCAGGTGCACCATCTCCACCGTCTTCGTGCGAGGGTTCTTGATGGTGTTGACCCACAGGGACCATTGGAACGCTCCCTGCAGACAAGACAGGGGGCATGAGGGGCATGAGGGGCGTGAGGAGTGTAAGGAAAATTAGAGGCAATAGGGGTGATATGAGGGATATCAACAACAAGGCTCAGGTGTACCATCTCCACCGTCTTCATGCGAGGGTTATTGGTGGTGTTGACCCACAGGGACCATTGGAACGCTCCCTGCAGACAAGACAGGGGGCATGAGGGGCATGAGGGGCGTGAGGAGTGTAAGGAAAATTAGAGGCAATAGGGGTGATATGAGGGATATCAACAACAAGGCTCAGGTGCACCATCTCCACCGTCTTCGTGCGAGGGTTCTTGATGGTGTTGACCCACAGGGACCATTGGAACGCTCCCACAGGGACCATTGGAACGCTCCCTGCAGACAAGACAGGGGGCATGAGGGGCATGAGGGGCGTGAGGAGTATAAGGAAAATTAGAGGCAATAGGGGTGATATGAGGGATATCAACAACAAGGCTCAGGTGCACCATCTCCACCGTCTTCGTGCGAGGGTTCTTGATGGTGTTGACCCACAGGGACCATTGGAACGCTCCCTGCAGACAAGACAGGGGGCATGAGGGGCATGAGGGGCGTGAGGAGTGTAAGGAAAATTAGAGGCAATAGGGGTGATATGAGGGATATCAACAACAAGGTTCAGGTGTACCATCTCCACCGTCTTCATGCGAGGATTCTTGGTGGTGTTGACCCACAGAGTCCATTGGAATGCGCCCTGCTGACAAGACAGGGGGCATGAGGGGCGTAAGGAGTGTAAGGAAAATTAGAGGCAATAGGGGTGATATGAGGGATATCAACAACAAGGCTCAGGTGCACCATCTCCACCGTCTTCATGCGAGGATTCTTGATGGTGTTGACCCACAGAGACCATTGGAACGCTCCCTGCAGACAAGACAGGGGGCATGAGGGGCATGAGGGGCGTGAGGAGTGTAAGGAAAATTAAAGGCAATAGGGGTGATATGAGGGATATCAACAACAAGGCTCAGGTGCACCATCTCCACCGTCTTCGTGCGAGGTTCTTGGTGGTGTTGACCCACAGAGTCCATTGGAATGCGCCCTGCAGACAAGACAGGGGGCATGAGGGGCGTAAGGAGTGTAAGGAAAATTAGAGGCAATAGGGGTGATATGAGGGATATCAACAACAAGGCTCAGGTGCACATCTCCACCGTCTTCGTGCGAGGGTTTTGATGGTGTTGACCCACAGGGACCATTGGAACGCTCCTGCAGACAAGACAGGGGGCATGAGGGGCATGAGGGGCGTGAGGAGTGTAAGGAAATTAGAGGCAATAGGGGTGATATGAGGGATATCAACAACAAGGTTCAGGTGCATCTCCACCGTCTTCGAGGGTTATTGGTGGTGTTGACCACACAGGGACATTGGAACGCTCCCTGCAGACAAGACGGGCATGAGGGGCATGAGGGGCGTGAGGAGTGTAAGGAAAATTAGAGGCAATAGGGTGATATGAGGGATATCAACAACAAGGCTCAGGTGCACCATCTCCACCGTCTTCGTGCGAGGGTTCTTGATGGTGTTGACCCACAGGGACCATTGGAACGCTCCCACAGGGACCATTGGAACCCTGCAGACAAGACAGGGGGCATGAGGGCATGAGGGGCGTGAGGAGTGTAAGGAAAATTAGAGGCAATAGGGGTGATATGAGGGATATCACAACAAGGCTCAGGTGTCATCTCCACCGTCTTCGTGCGAGGGTTCCTTGATGGTGTTGACCCACAGGGACCATTGGAACGCTCCCTGCAGACAAGACAGGGGGCATGAGGGGCATGAGGGGCGTGAGGAGTGTAAGGAAAATTAGAGGCAATAGGGGTGATATGAGGGATATCAACAACAAGGCTCAGGTGCACCATCTCCACCGTCTTCGTGCGAGGGTTATTGGTGGTGTTGACCCACAGGGACCATTGGAACGCTCCCTGCAGACAAGACAGGGGGCATGAGGGGCATGAGGGCGTGAGGAGTGTAAGGAAAATTAGAGGCAATAGGGGTGATATGAGGGATATCAACAACAAGGCTCAGGTGTACCATCTCCACCGTCTTCATGCGAGGGTTATTGGTGGTGTTGACCCACAGGGACCATTGGAACGCTCCCTGCAGACAAGACAGGGGGCATGAGGGGCATGAGGGGCGTGAGGAGTGTAAGGAAAATTAGAGGCAATAGGGGTGATATGAGGGATATCAACAACAAGGCTCAGGTGTACCATCTCCACCGTCTTCATGCGAGGGTTATTGGTGGTGTTGACCCACAGGGACCATTGGAACGCTCCCTGCAGACAAGACAGGGGGCATGAGGGGCATGAGGGGCGTGAGGAGTGTAAGGAAAATTAGAGGCAATAGGGGCATGATATGAGGGATATCAACAACAAGGCTCAGGTGTACCATCTCCACCGTCTTCATGCGAGGGTTATTGGTGGTGTTGACCCACAGGGACCATTGGAACGCTCCCTGCAGACAAGACAGGGGGCATGAGGGGCATGAGGGGCGTGAGGAGTGTAAGGAAAATTAGAGGCAATAGGGGTGATATGAGGGATATCAACAACAAGGCTCAGGTGTACCATCTCCACCGTCTTCATGCGAGGTTATTGGTGGTGTTGACCACAGGGACCATTGGAACGCCCCTGCAGACAAGACAGGGGGCATGAGGGGCATGAGGGGCGTGAGGAGTGTAAGGAAAATTAGAGGCAATAGGGGTGATATGAGGGATATCAACAACAAGGCTCAGGTGTACCATCTCCACCGTCTTCATGCGAGGGTTATTGGTGGTGTTGACCCACAGGGACCATTGGAACGCTCCCTGCAGACGAAGACAGGGGATGGAGGGGCATGAGGGGCGTGAGGAGTGTAAGGAAAAGTTAGAGGCAATAGGGTGATATGAGGGATATCAACAACAAGGCTCAGGTGTATCCATCTCCACGTCTTTCATGCGAGGGTTATTGGTGGTGTTGACCCACAGGGACCATTGGAACGCTCCTGCAGACAAGACAGGGGGCATGAGGGGCATGAGGGGCGTGAGGAGTGTAAGGAAAATTAGAGGCAATAGGGGTGATATGAGGGATATCAACAACAAAGGCTCAGGTGTACCATCTCCACGTCTTCATGCGAGGGTTATTGGTGGTGTTGACCACAGGGACCATTGGAACGCTCCCTGCAGACAAACAGGGGGCATGAGGGGCATGAGGGGCGTGAGGAGTGTAAGGAAAATTAGAGGCAATAGGGGTGATATGAGGGATATCAACAACAAGGCTCAGGTGTACCATCTCCACCGTCTTCATGCGAGGGTTATTGGTGGTGTTGACCCACAGGGACCATTGGAACGCACCCTGCAGAAAACACAGTGGGGCATGAGGGGCATGAGGGGCGTGAGGAGTGTAAGGAAAATTAGAGGCAATAGGGGTGATGTGAGGGATATCAACAACAAGGCTCAGGTGTACCATCTCCACCGTCTTCATGCGAGGGTTATTGGTGGTGTTGACCCACAGGGACCATTGGAACGCACCCTGCAGAAAACACAGTGGGGCATGAGGGGCATGAGGGGCGTGAGGAGTGTAAGGAAAATTAGAGGCAATAGGGGTGATGTGAGGGATATCAACAACAAGGCTCAGGTGTACCATCTCCACCGTCTTCATGCGAGGGTTATTGGTGGTATTGACCCACAGGGACCATTGGAACGCACCCTGCAGAAAACACAGTGGGGCATGAGGGGCATGAGGGGCATAAGGGGCATTTGTATGCGTGCTTTAAATTTAAACAGAATAGTGTACCAACTGAAGAACAGATCCTGTTCAAGTACAGCTGATGATGAGGGGCATTTGTATTTGTTTCCTTCAGCCCCATCACGACCCATTGAGCACCAGACCCACTGTAAAGCATGTTTAATGAAACAAAATGGTCAAGAAATGATCCTGGCCACATCGTCATCTTTGGCAGGAATCTTCAAAGCGTGTATAGCAGGGCTTTAGCGCACTTGAAAAAAGAAAACTGCGCTTTGTAGTGCAAAAAGCGCAAAAATTGCTAGCTGCGCCCACAGGGGGTTGCAAAAAACTCCGCGAATCGCGCACTGGGGCTCAAAAAGGCAGCGCGCCAGCTCTCAAAAGCACGCTCTTGGAAGTACCCTGGTGTATACAAATCACTGCTAAGTTGGCTAAGGTATTCAGAATCATTTTATTCACTTTGTTCTTGTGTGCAACGCGTTGCCATTCTGTCGCTGCATGGCTTCTCATGGGTCCGGCTTAACTAGTCAGAAATGCCCCCCTAACCCCCCTGGGTTCTGCGCTTTGTGCTCTGCGGGGTTTGGGGGGCAGCGCGTCGCACTGGGGTAGCACCGGGTCGCTCAATTTGTGACGAAAAAACAAAACAGTGCTTTTATTATTATATATTATATTTATGTCAAAATTCAATTACAAATCAATTAATCAAATGCAATAAAAATTTAAAAATTGAAAATCCAGCTCACCTGAACTGTGCCCATCTGAATCTCCCCTCGATCGTTCGCTTGCTCGTCTGAGAAATGAAGCATCTTAGCTGTCACCTGGTCCAACTGTGAGGCCACCACAGCATGTAGAGTGGCCACATCTTGCTTCAAGGCTTCTGCCAGCTCAGCATCCCCCTTCTGGCTTGCCTCTAGTTGCAATGTGGAACATTCCTCCATGAGCTGATAACAATCCTACAGGATGTACAATACATTACGGTACTAATCAGATGTGTGATCATATTTATTTATGATCAGATCCTACAGGATATACAATACATCACTAATCAGATGTGTGATCATCTTTATTTATAATCAGATTCTACAGGATATACAATACATTACTAATCAGATACGTGATCATATTTATATATTTATTTATGTGGATAATTCTTCCATCAGCAGTCAGCAATCCTACAGGATATATAAAACATTAATAATAATATGTGTGTTGTAGCACAAACTCAGGGTCTCCCCCGATAAAACGATTGTTTGCGATTAAATTCATCAGTTTTGTTTTCTTTTCAGCCACTCCTGTTATCATGGTTGGGCAAGGCCTTCCAGCCTATTTGGTCTACCCCTGGACTGTAACACCATTCACAAACACAATAGGGTACGTACCACACATGTGACCAGTTGTACCTTCAGTACATTTGTAAACAAAGGAGGGTACGTACCACACAGGTGACCAGTTGTACCTTCAGTATGTTTGTAAACACAGTAGGGTACGTACCACACATGTTACCAGTTGTACCTTCAGTACGTTTGTAAACACAGTAGGGTACGTACCACACATGTTACCAGTTGTACCTTCAGTACGTTTGTAAACACAGTAGGGTATGTACCACATAGGTGACCAGTTGTACCTTCAGTATGTTTGTAAACACAGTAGGGTACGTACCACACATGTGACCAGTTGTACCTTCAGTACGTTTGTAAAAACAGTAGGGTACGTACCACACATGTGACCAGTTGTACCTTCAGTAGGTTTGTAAACACAGTAGGGTACGTACCACACATGTGACCAGTTGTACCTTCAGTAGGTTTGTAAACACAGTAGGGTACGTACCACACATGTGACCAGAGTCTCACTTAAGATCTCAGGCTGGGAGGCTGACTGAAGCTCAGCGATGAAGTCACTCATTGTGACGCGCTCCTGTCAATCACGGGTGTGGGCGGGTGATGAAGCTGGATGTGTGTGGGTAGGTATGTGTGGGTAGGTATGTGTGGGTAGGTGTGTGTGGGTAGGTGTGTGTGGGTGGGTATGTGTGGGTAGGTATGTGTGGGTAGGTATGTGTGGGTAGGTGTGTGTGGGTAGGTGTGTGTGGGTAGGTGTGTGTGGGTGGGTATGTGTGGGTAGGTAGGTGTGGGTAGGTATGTGTGGGTAGGTAGGTGTGGGTAGGTGTGTGTGGGTAGGTAGGTGTGTGTAGGTCTGTGTGGGTGGTAAGGTGGGTGTGTGTGGGTGGTGTGTGCGGATGTTGGTGTTGGCTAAGATGTGTGTAGGTGGTTGTGGTTGTGGGTGTCGGGGTGTGGGTGGGTAGGTGTGTCTGGGTGTTGAGGGTGTGGGTGTGTGTAGTGGTGTGTAGTGGTGTGTGTGGGGGGGTGAGGTGTGTGTGTTGAGGGTGAGATATGGAGGGTCAGGTGAGGGTGTGTGTGGGGAGTAAGGTGAGGGGGGGAGGTGTGTGTGTGGTGGTGGTGGTGGTGGTGGTGGGGGGGGGGGGGGGGTAAGGTGAGGGAAAGAGGTGTGTGCCGGGTGTGCGGGTGTTTGGTTTGGGTAGGTGTGTGTGGTGGGTATTCATAAGAAAGCTCATGTTGAGCAGAAGATGTTGGTGATAGCTCGTGTTGGGATGTGGTGATGAAATTAGGTGTGTGTGTGTAGGTGTGTGTGTGTTGGGTGTGGGTAGGTGTGTGTGGTGGGTATTCATAAGAAAGCTCATGTTGAGCAGAAGATGTTGGTGATAGCTCGTGTTGGGATGTGGTGATGAAATTAGGTGTGTGTGTGTAGGTGTGTGTGTGTTGGGTGTGGGTAGGTGTGTGTGGTGGGTATTCATAAGAAAGCTCATGTTAAGCTGAAGATGTTGGTGATAGCTCGTGTTGGGATGTGGTGATGAAATTAGGTGTGTGTGTGTAGGTGTGTGTGTGTTGGGTGTGGGTAGGTGTGTGTGGTGGGTATTCATAAGAAAGCTCATGTTGAGCAGAAGATGTTGGTGATAGCTTGTGTTGGGATGTGGTGATGAAATTAGGTGTGTGTGTGTAGGTGCGTGTGTGTTGGGTGTGGGTAGGTGTGTGTGATGGGTATTCATAAGAAAGCTCATGTTAAGCTGACGATGTTGGTGATAGCTTGTGTTGAGCAGAAGGTGCTTATGGCACACAATGTTGAGCTCAGTATGTTGGTGGTAGCTGAAGATGTTGGTGATAGCTTGTGTTGAGCAGAAGGTGCTTATGGCACACAATGTTGAGCTCAGTATGTTGGTGGTAGCTGAAGATGTTGGTGATAGCTTGTGTTGAGCAGAAGGTGATTATGGCACACAATGTTGAGCTCAGTATGTTGGTGGTAGCTGAAGATGTTGGTGATAGCTTGTGTTGAGCAGAAGGTGCTTATGGTGCATAAGGTTGAGCTCAGTATGTTGGTGGTAGCTGAAGATGTTGGTGATAGCTTGTGTTGAGCAGAAGGTGCTTATGGTGCATAAGGTTGAGCTCAGTATGTTGGTGGTAGCTGAAGGTGTTGGTGATAGCTTGTGTTGAGCAGAAGGTGCTTATGGTGCATAAGGTTGAGCTCAGTATGTTGGTGGTAGCTGAAGATGTTGGTGATAGCTTGTGTTGAGCAGAAGGTGCTTATGGTGCATAAGGTTGAGCTCAGTATGTTGGTGGTAGCTGAAGATGTTGGTGATAGCTTGTGTTGAGCAGAAGGTGCTTATGGTGCATAAGGTTGAGCTCAGTATGTTGGTGGTAGCTGAAGATGTTGGTGATAGCTTGTGTTGAGCAGAAGGTGCTTATGGTGCACAAGGTTGAGCTCAGTATGTTGGTGGTAGCTGAAGATGTTGGTGATAGCTTGTGTTGAGCAGAAGGTGCTTATGGTACACAATGTTGAGCTCAGTATGTTGGTGGTAGCTCTTGTTGGGAAGAAGATGTTGATAATATGTTATATATGTTATATTATACGATCTTATTATTATCGCGCACAAAACAAAACATTCATTTTTAATATTATATTATATTATATAATATATCTCTATTATATAATATGAGGTACTATTATATTATTTTTATTTTTTATTATTATTACTACTATTATTATTATTATTATTATTGTTATTATTATTATTATTAATATCGCTTACAAAACAAAACAGTGCTTTTATTTGGCTTGCAAGGGTGCACACTGTGGGTGTGAGGGGTGCTGCAGGGGTGATTGCAAGGGTGCACATTGTGGGTGTGAGGGGTGCTGCAGGGGTGATTGCAAGGGTGCACATTGTGGGTGTGAGGGGTGCTGCAGGGATGATTGCAAGGGTGCATTGTGGGTGTGAGGGGTGCTGCAGGGGTGATTGCAAGGGTGCACATTGTGGGTGTGAGGGGTGCTGCAGGGGTGATTGCAAGGGTGCACATTGTGGGTGTGAGGGGTGCTGCAGGGGTGCAGAAAAGTGTTGGGTAAAAATGTTGATGATAGATCGATAGATCATGTTGGGATGCAGGAAAGAATAGGATGAATTCAAGTCTGAGGTGAACCAAGGGTGGGGGAGGGGGTGAGGGTGGGGGTGGGGGAGGGAAGGCAGATTAACTCACCAGAGGGTTAGGGATGTAGGTGCATGCAAGGAAGCGCTCCCACTCCCAGTCTTTCTTGCGTTGCTGCTCAGCCTGGGACTTCTCTAGGCTGAACTGACCCATGAGGGGCGCTAACTCCTCCCTGAGCAAGAGAATCAAGGGGGCATGGTGAATTAAAAATGAAATAAATATAGATTAAATATATAGATTTCAAATGTTAAAAATGTTAAACATATAAAGTTTTTAAAATATAGATTAAAAATGAAATGAATATAGAACAAACTGCCCCATGAGGGGCGTTAACTCCACCCTGAGGCAGAGAATAAAGGGAGTGTGGTGAATTAAAAATAGATAAATTAATATAGAACAAACTGACCCATGAGGGGCGCTAACTCCTCCCTGAGCAAGAGAATCAAGGGGGCATGGTGAATTAAAAATGAAATAAATATAGATTAAATATATAGATTTCAAATGTTAAAAATGTTAAACATATAAAGTTTTTAAAATATAGATTAAAAATGAAATGAATATAGAACAAACTGCCCCATGAGGGGCGTTAACTCCACCCTGAGGCAGAGAATAAAGGGAGTGTGGTGAATTAAAAATAGATAAATTAATATAGAACAAACTGACCCATGAGGGGCGCTAACTCCTCCCTGAGCAAGAGAATCAAGGGGGCATGGTGAATTAAAAATGCAATAAATATAGATTAAATATATAGATTTCAAATGTTAAAAATGTTAAACATATAAAGTTTTTAAAATATAGATTTAAAATGGAATAAATATAGTACAAACTGCCCCATGAGGGGCGCTAACTCCTCCCCGAGACAGAGAATAAAGGGAGTGTGGGGAATTAAAAATAAATAAAATACATATTGAACAAACTGACCCATGAGGGGCACTAACAATCTCCCTGGGGAAGAGAATCAAGAGGGCATGGTGAATTAAAAATGAATACAATATATATATAAAACAAACTTACCCATGAGGGGCGCCGACAATTTCCCTGAGGCAGAGAATAAAGGGAGCATGGTAGAAGGAAAAAGAAATAGAACAAAGTGAGCCATGAGGGGCGCTAACTCCTTCATGAGGCAGAGAATAAAGGAAGTGTGGGAAATTACAAATAAATATAGAACAGACTGAGCCATGAGGGGCGCCAACTCCTCCATGAGGCAGAGAATCAAGGGGGCATGGTGAATTAAAAATAGATAAATGAATATAGAACAAACTGACCCATGAGGGGCGCCAACTCCTCCCTGAGGCAGAGGATCAAGGGGGCATGGTGAATTACAAATAAATAAATAAATATAGAACAAACTGAGCCAAGAGTGGCGTCAGACCCACGTTCCCTCTCCCCTCTCCTCTCTCCTAACTCTCCCCTCTCCTCTCTCCCCTCTCTCTTCTCTTACCCCCACCCCTTCCTCACCCCGTCCCCTCACCTCTCCTTGTCCAGCCGCCCCCCCTCAGCAGTGAGGTACACATCTAGGCGCTCACGCTCTTCCCTACCCCCCTTCCCCACCCCCAGCCCTCACGTCTCCTTGTCCAGCCGCTCCCCTCAGCAGTGAGCAACACATCTAGGCGCTCATGCTTTTCCCTCCCCCCCTTTCCCCACCTCCGCCCCCTCACCTCTCCTTGTCCAGCCGCTCCCCCTCAGCAGTTAGTAACACATCTAGGCGCTCATGCTTTTCCCTCCCCCCCCCTTCCCCACCCCGTCCACTCACCTCTCCTTGTCCAGCCGCTCCCCTCAGCAGTGAGCAACACATTTAGGCGCTCATGCTTCTCCCTTCCCCCCCTTCCCCACCCCCGTCCACTCACCTCTCCTTGTCCAGCCGCTCCCCCTCAGCAGTGAGCAACACATCTAGGCGCTCATGCTTCTCCCTTCCCCCCCTTCCCCACCCCCGTCCACTCACCTCTCCTTGTCCAGCCGCTCCCCCTCAGCAGTGAGCAACACATCTAGGCGCTCATGCTTTTCCCTTCCCCCCCTTCCCCACCCCCGTCCACTCACCTCTCCTTGTCCAGCCGCTCCCCCTCAGCAGTTAGTAACACATCTAGGCGCTCATGCTTTTCCCTTCCCCCCTTCCCCACCCCCGTCCACTCACCTCTCCTTGTCCAGCCGCTCCCCCTCAGCAGTTAGTAACACATCAAGGCGCTCAAGCCTTTGTCGTTCAAGCTCTTCCAGGCGGCGCCTCTCTTCCTCCTCAAGCCGCAAACGCTCTACAGCATGCACACTCACACATTTAGTGTTTCTCCTGGGCGGCCGGGTATCACTAACACATTTAGTATTTGTCCTGGGTGGCCGGGAATTACCGGTAATACCCAAAAATCAATGAGGGAAAAGTGGATGCATTGATTTGAAATGTTATATAATACTAGCAAACATGGTGAGCGGTGAAATTACTGGCTGGAGCCATGCAACCAAGTTCAAGTTCAAGTAACGCGCATCCTAGCCCACAGTTGGAACCCAAGTGTGCATAGTCTTTCTTTTCAGCTACTAGCAGCAGCTTCTAGGCAGCTCCATGAGGCTATATGTCAAGCTATAGCATGCCCTCACACTTGAATGTCATCTGTTACAGATGGCAATGGAGCACGACGGCATGGTATAGTTTGACACTTTCTTGCTGGTGCTCACATGCCGGGCTTCAAAAGTGAAAACAGATCATTATAATTATGTCTGGATTGTCTTCTGCCTGATTCATTTAAACCTAAGTGCTCGTCTGTTCATCTTCTTTTGTCTGGTGTGTGTTCTCCCTCATAAATATATATATATATATATATAGAGAGAGAGAGAGAGAGAGAGAGAGAGAGAGAGAGAGAGATGTCTGCCATGGTGACTTTCCCCAGCTGCGGCGTACGGGAGGGTCCCCTTCACACCACGCCCCTCCAGGCTTTGTCTTATTTTATTCTCCCTCAAAGGCTTACAGGAGCTCCATAACTAGGGTACAGCAGTCTGATATCATATGATAGCATGCGATGCTGGCAGTCTAGCTAGGCCAAAGTTACCACGAATATATTAAATCATATGATACACTTTGATTTAAATCATATAATACAATATCATATGATATCATACACGCCTTTGGTCAACATCATACGATATGCCGGTCCCTATTCATAACCCCTTTGAAAACGGTGTTGGTCAGTTTAGAGAAGCCAGCTTGGGGATGCTTCAGTCAAGACTGGCTTCAGTCTGTCGAGGGGCCAGAGTTTGGAACCCATCAATATGGTGCTGGCGCTCATATGATTGATTTTCCAATGTTGGGCAAGTCCCTTAAGCCTAGTAGGCTACACCTGCACTGTACCATACACACACACACCCGCCGGGCTTCAAAATTGAACACAACTCCAGCCTAGTAGGCTACACCTGCACTATACCATACACACACACACGCCGGGCTTCAAAAGTGAACACAACTCCAGCCTAGTTCTATGTGGATTACCTGCTCCTCCCAAGGTGTGTGCAGCACAGTCCCCTTAGTATGCTCCCTGGTTTCCGAGGTATCGCACAGGGGAATTGGAATTGGAAGACGGTGGGCAGCCCAGAGTTGGCTGGAACACCATGGAACAATCCAATCCAATCCAATCCAAGGTGTGTGCAGTGAGCACGCTCATCTGCCTTGCCCTCCTCATCTGCCATGCCCCCTTACCTGCCATTCCCTCTGCCATTCGCTACTCTGCCTGATATTGTAACCGGTATGTACCATTGAGCTGACCAGAGGCGCTCTCGAGATGTTGGGGTTATGTATGCTAGCTTACAGTTACCGACCCATGATACGCACTCACCCTCTTCTTCGAGCCGAGCAGCTTCTTCAGCCAGTCTCCGCTCCTCCTCCAATTCCTCTTTTGCTTTCTTCTTCTTCTTTGCTACTTTAGGTGCCATTCTTGAAAACCTGCCGCAAGACTCGTTCGATCAGCAAACTTGCGAGGAAGTGGTGATGGTGACTGTCAACTAGGTAGATGTAGACATGTGTAGCGCTTACTTGTGCTAACGCGAGGGAATCGACTTGAACAAGGGGATTGCGCACGAGCAAATAATTTGAACTGCAGTCGGGAGCAGGGCGCTCCCGCTCACGCACTTGGCACCAACCACGGCCGATACGACTTACGACTTTGGAGGACTGTACTGCACCGGATTTTGTGTGTCTTTTCGAGCCCAGCCAACCGGCAACCCACCCAACCCTAGTTCACTTGGAGTACTGCCCCCAATGCAATTAATGCAATCAAATGCAATCAAATGCAATCAAATGCATCAATGATTGCATAGATGCATAAATGATTCAAAATACATGATTATGTACCCGTATTAGCAAATACAAAACAGATGAAAATGCCTTCATGTGGGAAGCAGACGGTGCAAGCAGATTTACAGATGAGTAGATTTACAGATGAGTAGATCGCATTGCCTCACAATGCCTAGGTAGAGTTACTATTAATCATATATTACTAGCCTCCAAGTCCAATTCATGCAGATTTTTTCAGCCAGTCATGTTCAATGCTTAACTGACTTTTTGTTTGTAAAGTTGCTTGATCAAATCTTGTTCCTCCTCTCACTATCATCACTGATCCCAGTTCTGATGATCACTATGGTGATTAATGGGATCACTGATGATCATCTGTCACACGCGATCACGTGTTACGGTACACCCTATACCATTTAATTACAGTGGGAACTGCTCTCTACCCTTAAACACGTGTCAAGCCGTGACACATCACTATGATCACTGTTTTCTTTATCCTTCTGTACATGATGAGAGATGATATTAGAGTGGAGTAAAATACAATGGAATGGACTAGACCGGAAAAGGTACCAAGATATGAGTTTGCCAATGGAAACTATTGGAGTGTAATAGAATGTAGTGGAATGGAATTGAGTGAAATAGAGTGGGAGTGGCGAGTGGGAGCTGGAAACGCTTAACGCTTTTCGCCTCGGGAAAACAAGAACCAAAACAAGCCAACCGACACAACCGACAGAACCACCTCGACACTTCCAGTGCAGACAGATACAAACGAGGGACAAGACCTTAACACTTACCGCAACGATTACACAGCTTCATTGCGCGTACACGAGAGAAACATATACTTATCGAGCTCAAAATAACATCGTAAGCTCGAAAGCCACTTATTCGGGCCAGTTCGTTCCCTATTCTGTACTCTAGACTCATCCCTCACTGCACCACCGCTAGCGCTAACCTAGTTAGCACCGGATTAGCCTGCGAGGTTTTTTTGCGCTGCAGAGCAACCATGCCTCCTCCTGCTCTCAATGTTGACATCGATGAGGACAATGAGCTCGGTCTGATAACCCAGATAAGCCCTCGTCTTAAGGAGCGACTAACCTCCCCTGGAAAGGCTCCCATCACCCAGGCGGACATCGATTGTCGACAGCAGGAAGCGCAGCGTCGCAGACAGGCAAGTTTCAGATCAAATCTTCAGGAAAATGCTTCCAGAACGTTGTACGTTGGAACCCCCCACCTAACTTCCCCACCTCTCTCGTCTCCCCCCCCATGCCCCCCCTGTCTACACCATTGTGACTACCTTCTACTCTGAACAGTGCAGTTTAGTAGTGTGGATGTTATCCATGCGTACTTCTCGCGCAGACGCTCAGCAGCCTGAAGGCTGATAGACCATGCACATAAACCAAACCATTTCCTATGCCCCCGCCCACCCATGACCCCGCTCCCCTCCGCCCCCCCCCCCCCCCAAATTCTCCCATGCAGGAATTCCGAGGCTGGCTCAACCAGCGGCGCAAGCACAAGAAGAAAATAGACCAAAGCTACTCGAGCGACGGACGTCAGCACGAGCGGCTGAGCAAAATCCAGGTGCGTGTTTCCGTGACCCCCCGTGACTTCACGTGACCTGATCTGCACTGCATGCGCACGACCAAGCGCTCCCAACTCGCGACATAGCATTAAGCGCACTTCCACGCGGCTGGCTACATCATTTTACCTGCGAGCAGCCTCGTAAGGAAAGGGGATGGTGTAGGTACCAGGCATACCCAGCTACCTGACAGCTCCCAGGGCTGGTAGCTGTCTGGTAGCTGGGTTCGTTTGTGCTACACCACACTCCATGCTAGTCTCTCTCAATCATGCTCAAGACAACAGGACTCATCACATCTCGGGATAGGGTTGAGAAACAAGGCGGTATCGATGCTCTTCACAGTTCCCATCACAACTTGAATCATAGCTTTTCTTTACCGCTACGAGCAGCAGCTTTTAGGCAGCTCCATGAGCCAGCCACTGGGCCAAGACCCAATACTACTTCGTTGATACACTTCTCTTTGTTGACTCTGCTACCTTGATATTACATTAGGGGGAAGGTAGCCCCCTCTTAAGTCAGCCCCCAATAACCTAAACCCTAACCCCACCTTGACCCCAAACCCTAAAACCACATAAAACCTAAACATTTGAATCAAAACCTAGACCTTTAACCTTTAACCCCCTAGCTTTAGGGTTGGGGCTAACTTCAGTGGGGGCTAACTTCCCCCCCCACCTGATACTACTCTGTGTTGCTCAGGCCAAGTTAAGTTCCGCCTCAGAGATTCGAGCTCGATACATGGAGCAGCGTGTGAGTGGTGCATACCGTCACCACCACCGCCGTGAGGCAGCAGCAGCACGGGTAGCCTACCGGAGGGAGCTGCTGGTGGAGAAGTTGGAGGAGCAGATGAGGGGGGCGAATGAGAGGCGGCAGGCTCTGAAGGAGGCGGAGAGGAAGCGCTTGCGGGACGAGCATGAGCTGGTGCTGCAACGCTTGGTGAGCGGGAGGAGAGACTGGTGGTGTGGGTGTGTGGACTGGGTTGTTGTTGTTGTTGGTGGTGGTGGTGGCGGAGAGGAAGGGCTTGCGGGATGAGCATGAGCTGGTCCTGCAACGCTTGGTGAGTGGGAGGGCAGACAGGTGGTGTGGGTGGGTGGGCGCCGGTTGTTGTTGTTGGTGTTGGTGTTGTTGGTGAGTGGGAGGGGAGGCAGGTGGTGTGGGTGTGTGGGCGTGGGTTGGTGGTGGAGGTGTGTGTATGCGTGTGGGTGGGTGGGTGGGTGGGTGGGGGGGGGGATCTGAGCATGAGCTGTTTCTGCAACGCTTGATGAGTGGGAGGAGAGGCAGGTGGTGTGGGTGTGTGGGCGAGGGTTGTTGGTGGGGGTGATTGGGAGGAGAGACAGGTGGTGTGGGTGTGTGGGCGAGGGTTGTTGGTGGGGGTGATTGGGAGGAGAGACAGGTGGTGTGGGTGTGTGGCGAGGGTTAGTGGTGGTGGTGGGGTGGGGTGGGTGGGGTTTGAGCACGAGCTGGTTCTGCAACGCTTGGTGAGTGGGAGGAGAGGCAGGTGGTGTGGGTGGGTGGGCGAGGGTTGTTGGTGTTGGGGTGGGCAGGTGGTGGGTGGGGTTGGTGGTGGTGGTGGTGGTGGGGGGGGGGGGGCAGGTGAGTGGGAGGAAGATGCAGGTGGTGTGGGTGGGTGGGCGTGGGTTGTTGTTGGTGGTGGTGGTGAGTGGGAGGAGAGGCAGGTGGTGTGGGTGTGTGGGCGCGGGTTCTTGGTGGTGGGGTGAGCAGGTGGTGGTGGTGGTGGTGGTGCTGTTGTGTGTGTGTGGGGGGGGGGGGGCAGGTGAGAGGGAGGAGAGACAGGTGGTGTGGGTGGTAGGGCGTGGGTTGTTATTGTTGTTGGTGGTGGTGGTGAGTGGGAGGAGAGGCAGGTGGTGTGGGGTGTGGGCGTGGGTTGTTGTTGGTAGCGTCGGTGGGGTGGGCGGGTGGTGGGGGAGTGTAGGCGTGGGTTGTTGGTGGTGTGAGTGGGAGGAGAGACAGGTGGTGTGTGTGTGTGGACGTGGGTTGGTAGTGGTGGTGGGGTGGGGGGGGGCTTGGTTGGGTGTGCGTGGGGTGGGGGGGGTTGATGGTGGGTGTGTGTGTGTGTGCGGGGGGGGGGGGGGGGGGGGGGGGGGGGGGCTGGGCATAACCTGGTTCTACAGCATCTGGTGAGTTGCAGCCCACAAACACCGTTTTGTGTTATTGGGTGGTTGTGAGAGGGGCGCTATAAGGGGTGGGGGCGGTTTTAGGGGTGGGGCAGGCTGAGGGGTGGTTCCTTGCCCAACTGTGCCAGGAAGGGCTAAAATGAAAAGACACTGACAGGTAAAGGCAACATTAACACGCTGTAGCACGCATGGCTACACAGGGAGCGGCAATATGATATCAAATGTCAGTCTGACTAGGCTAAAGTTACCATTTACATACAATATCATATGATATGGTATGTCAGTCTGACTAGGCTAGAGTTACCATTTACATACAATATCATATGATATGGTATGTCAGTCTGACTAGGCTAAAGTTACCATTTATATACAATATCATATGATATGGTATGTCAGTCTGACTAGGCTAAAGTTACCGTTTATATACAATATCATATGATATGGTATGTCAGTCTGACTAGGCTAAAGTTACCATTTATATACAATATCATATGATATGGTATGTCAGTCTGACTAGGCTAAAGTTACCATTTATATACAATATCATATGATATGGTATGTCAGTCTGACTAGGCTAAAGTTACCATTTATATACAATATCATATGATATGGTATGTCAGTCTGACTAGGCTAAAGTTACCATTTATATACAATATCATATGATATGGTATGTCAGTCTGACTAGGCTAAAGTTACTATTTATATACACTATCATATGATGCAATTTGCATGATATCATATGATATCATACTCTCCTTTGGTCAACATCATATGAAACGCCGGTCCTTGTGCAAACATCATTCCCTAATCAGGCCATCACTTCTTTTCGTTCTGGCCTCTCCTGATGTCATGGTTGGGCAAGACCACGGGCAGATAGGACACCGAAACTCCCCCCCCCCCCCCCCCCCCCCCCCCCAACACACACACACACACACACACACATACATACGTACACACACTAATAATCGGGCCATGGGCCGAGAGGTCCCTGACACCACCACCACCACCACCACACAGACAGACAGACAGACAGACAGACAGACAGACCCCCCAACACACACCTAATCAGGCCATGAGCCGAGAGGACCCCAACACTGACACCACCACCACCATCATCACCACACACACACACTCACACACACACACCTAATCAGGCCATGAGCGAAGAGGACCCCAACACCGACACCGACTCCACCACCACCACCATCACCACACACACACACACACACACCTAATCAGGCCATGAGCGAAGAGGACCCCAACACCGACACCGACTCCACCCACCACCACCACCACCATCACCACACACACACACACACACACACACACACACACATACACACACCTAATCAGGCCATGAGCCGAGAGGACCCCAACACCGACCCCGACCCCACCACCACCACCACCACCACCACCATCACCACACTTACACACACACACTTACACACACACACACACCTAATCAGGCCATGAGCCGAGAGGACCCCAACACCGACACCACCACCATCACCACACACACTCATACAAACACACACACACACACACCTAATCTGGTCATGAGCCGAGTGGACCCAGACACCGACACCACCACCATCACCACACACACACACACACACACACACACACGCACACAAACAAACACACGCACACACCTAATCAGGCCATGAGCAGAGAGGACCCTGACACCGCAGAGCAGAGAAGAAAGCTAGAGGAGCGTCAGGAATATGCTGAGCAGATACGCTGTGCAAGACTCGCTGCCATGGCAGCCAGGTGAGTGAGGTGGTCATGTGTTACCCCTCGTCAAATCAGTTAGTTCCAATCAGGAAACCCCTCCTTTAACCCCCTAAAGATGCGCTATGCAAGACTCGCTGTCATGGCAGCAAGGTGAGTGAGGTGGTCTTTTTTACCCCTCCGCAAATCAGTTAGTTCCAATCGGGAAAACCCTCCTCATACTCCCTAAAGATGCGCTACGGAAGACTCGCTGCCATGGCAGTCAGGTGAGTGAGGTGGTCATGTTTTACCCCTCTGCAAGTCATTTAGTTCCAATCGGGAAAAAACCCCTCTAACTCCCTAAAGATGCGTATGGAAGACTCGCTGCCATGGCAGACAGGTGAGTGAGGTGGTCATGTTTACCCCTCTGCAAGTCACTTGGTTTCAATCGGGAAAACCCTCCTCTAACTCCCTGGAGATGCGTATGGAAGACTCGCTGTCATGGCAGCCAGGTGAGTGAGGTGGTCATGTTTACCCCTCTGCAAGTCACTTAGTTCCAATCGGGAAAACCCTCCTCATACTCCCTAAAGATGCGCTACGGAAGACTTGCTGCCATGGCAGCCAGGTGAGTGAGGTGGTCATGTTTTACCCCTCTGCAAGTCACGTAGTTCCAATCGGGAAAACCCCCCTCTAACTCCCTAAAGATGTGTATGGAAGACTCGCTGCCATGGCAGACAGGTGAGTGAGGTGGTCATGTTTACCCCTCTGCAAGTCACTTAGTTCCAATCGGGAAAACCCTCCTCATACTCCCTAAAAATGCGCTACGGAAGACTCGCTGCCATGGCAGCCAGGTGAGTGAGGTGGTCATGTTTTACCCCTCTGCAAGTCACGTAGTTGCAAACAGGAAAACCCTCCTCTAACTCCCCAAAGATTCGCTACGAACGACTCGCTGCCATGGCAGCCAGGTGAGTGAGGTGGTCGTGTGTTACCCCTCTGCAAGTCACTAAGTTCCAAACAGGAAAACCCTCCTCTAACTCCCCAAAGATTCGCTACGAACGACTCGCTGCCATGGCAGCCAGGTGAGTGAGGTGGTCGTGTGTTACCCCTCTGCAAGTCACTAAGTTCCAAACAGGAAAACCCTCCTCTAACTCCCCAAAGATTCGCTACGAACGACTCGCTGCCATGGCAGCCAGGTGAGTGAGGTGGTCGTGTGTTACCCCTCTGCAAGTCACTAAGTTCCAAACAGGAAAACCCTCCTCTAACCCCCGAAAGATTCGCTACGCAACACTAGCTGTCATGGCAGTCAGGTGATTGAGGTGGTCATGTGTTACCCCTGTGCGAGTCACTTAGTTCCAAGCAGGAAAACCCTCCTCTAACCCCCCAAAGATTCGCTACGCAACACTAGCTGTCATGGCAGTCAGGTGAGTGAGGTGGTCGTATTTTGATGTTTTCTGTTTAATGAAAGTGGGATATTGATGAGGTGTTTGGAAATCATAGATGTCAGTCATGTGAAGTTTGGTGCATTGTATCATAGCCACCACCCCCAACAACACTGTCTTTGGCGTTCTGAATTGTTCATATGTGGTAGATGAATAGGCTAACATGTTTACTGCGACCTGATTCGAAGTGTACGGTGATATATTGATTAGCTAAGTAGGTGCTTGGTGACGAAAACACCCCATGCACGCCAATCATGTGAATTTGTGTGTGGTGATATATTGATTAGCAAAGTAGGTGCTTGGTGACGAAAACACCCCATGCACGCCAATCATGTGAATTTGTGTACGGTGATATATTGATTAGCAAAGTAGGTGCTTGGTGACGAAAACACCCCATGCACGCCAATCATGTGAATTTGTGTGCGGTGATATATTGATTAGCAAAGTAGGTGCTTGGTGACGAAAACACCCCATGCACGCCAATCATGTGAATTTGTGTGCGGTGATATATTGATTAGCAAAGTAGGTGCTTGGTGACGAAAACACCCCATGCACGCCAATCATGTGAATTTGTGTGCGGTGATATATTGATTAGCAAAGTAGGTGCTTGGTGACGAAAACACCCCATGCACGCCAATCATGTGAATTTGTGTGCGGTGATATATTGATTAGCAAAGTAGGTGCTTGGTGACGAAAACACCCCATGCACGCCAATCATGTGAATTTGTGTGCGGTGATATATTGATTAGCAAAGTAGGTGCTTGGTGACGAAAACACCCCATGCACGCCAATCATGTGAATTTGTGTGCGGTGATATATTGATTAGCAAAGTAGGTGCTTGGTGACGAAAACACCCCATGCACGCCAATCATGTGAATTTGTGTGCGCATCTGTGGCCCCCTGGATATTTTATGTACAGGTATATATAGTCTTGTAATTCATATACGAATATGTTTTGATGGGTCCATATAAAGTACCCCGTGATTTGCCAGTCGCCATCGGAGAAGAAAGATCCCCCCTGTCCGCCCCTGTTGTGGATCTCACCTGAAAATATAATTTGATAAAAAACGGCCAGCAGCACCCTATGTCCATTGCATCATTATACATCAAGTTTTTGTTTGTTTTTAATCCATATGGCACCTAGATGTACAATACAATACAATTCATAAAAGAATCAATACATATACAAAATATAGTAATGCCACCACCCACGCACTCACCCACCCAGGGCTGGCAGCACGGTAGAAAGGGCGAAACAGGTCAGTGCTCTCACCAGGCAGATCCAGAAACAGAAGGCTGACGAGAAGCTGGATAAAATAAACCACAAGCTGGAGGCGGCGGCAAAGCGACGACTGTTGACCTGCCCCAGCCCAAAGGGCACTGCGTCCTCTGCAGAGCCCTCTCCATCAGTTCATTCGCTCACACACATGGAGGCCCCCCCCTCCAGCTTGGGAGACCCCTCCCAAGTGGTTGCAGCAGTTGATGAGGTTGAGAAGCAGTTGCTCCAAGCACAGCTGGTCCAGGGTGCTGATTGTGTTGGTGGTGGGGTGGGGGTGTTGGTGGTTGTGTTGGTGGTGGGGGTGGGGGTGCTGGTGGTTGTGTTGGTGGTGGGGGAGGGGGTGCTGGTGGTTGTGTTGGTGGTGTTGGGGTGTGTGTTTGGTAGTGGTGATGGGGTGTTGGTGCTGGGGGTGGTGCTGGGGGTGTTGGACAGTTCTACTCGACGGAACAGCTAGCGCCTGGGCAGGGGCAAGGGCAGGGGCAGGGGCAGGGGCAGACATTGCAAGAGCAGGAGCAGGAGTTTTGCCTTCGAGTAGAGCGTTTCTCCCACTCACTGAGTAGCCGTAAGATCGCACGCACCTGGCGTTCCTTCTGCACCGACAAGAACACGACCCAGCACTTGGCCCGAGCGTTTGTGGATGCTGGGGTCACGTCCATCTACCAGCCTCCACCCTCGCCTGCCCAGCCCCCGCCACCACAGCCCCCCCCGGCTCTTCCACCGCCCTCTCCCCCCCCTGCCCCCCCCCGGGCACCGTTGTGATCGGAGGGCCTAGGGTACCAGGTGCCAGGGCTACTATCCGGAGGCTCCTTCGACCGATTTGCAAGCTCCTTGCGGTCCCAGGCCACCCTCAAGTCCTGCCAGGCCCTCCTCAAGCGACTCGAGATTCGACTGAGAGCCAAGGGCGTTGCTGACTCAAGTTGCCAAGCCCTGCTTCAGCGCCTCTGTCCTGCGCCCCCCTCCCGGACCCACCCCAGGACCCCAGGACCCCCGGGGGGGCAAACTTGAAGGCCATTCTGGAGCACTTGTCCGGGTCGTGGCCCGATACCCAGCGCGCATCTTCTTGTGTGCGTTCATGGTGCTGCGCTACCCTGATGTGGTCTTCAATGGATCGGTACGTCACACATCTCTCCACCCACCCAGCACACTACCACACCACACCACCACCACACCACCACCACACCACCACCACACCACCACCACACCATGCAACACCACACAACACCAAACCAAACAACACAACATATCTTCTTGTGTGCTTTCATGGTGCTGCGCTTCCCTGATGTGGTCTTCAATGGATCGATACGTCACACGTCTCTCCACCCACCCACCACACTACCACACCACACCACCACCACACCACCACCACACCATGCAACACCACACAACACCAAACCAAACAACTCAACATATCTTCTTGTGCGCCGCTTTCATGGTGCTGCGCCACCCTGATGTGGTCTTCAATGGATCGGTACGTCACACATCTCTCAACCCACCCACCACACTACCACACCACACCACACCACCACCACACCATGCAACACCACGCAACACCAAACCAAACAACACAACATATCTTCTTGTATGCTTGCATGGTGTTGCGCTACCCTGATATGGTCTTCAACGGATCGGTACGTCACACATCTCTCCACCCACCCACCCACCAAACCACCACACCACCACCACACCACACCATGCAACACCACGCAGCACCAAACCAAACAACACAACATATCTTGCGTGTGTTCATGGTGTTGCGCTACCCTGATATAGTCTTCAACGGATCGGTACGTCACACGTCTCTCCACCCATCCACCACACCACCACCACACCACACCATGCAACACCACGCAACACCAAACCAAGCAACACAGCATATCTTATTGTGTGCTTTCATGGTGCTGCGCTACCCTGATGTGGTCTTCAACGGATCTGTATGTTACACGTCTCTCCACCCACCCACCAAACCACGACACCACACCACACCACCACCACCACACCATGCAATACCACGCAACAGGAAACCAAACAAGACAACATATCTTCTTGTGTACTTTCACGCTGTTGCGCTACCCTGACGTGGTCTTCAACGGATCGGCACATCTCTCCATCCACCCACCAAATCACGACACCACACCACACCACAACAACCTCACCATGCAACACCAAACCAAACAACACAGCATATCTTCTTGTGTGCTTTCATGGTGTTGCGCTGCCCTGGTGTGGTCTTCAACGGATCGGTACGTCGCACGTCTCTCCACCCACCAAACCACCACACCACTACCACCACACCATGCAACACCAAACCAAACAACACAACATATCTTCTTGTGTGCTTTGATCGTGTTGCGCTACCCTGATGTGGTCTTCTACGGATCGGTGCGTCACACGTCTCTCCACCCACACACCACACCACACCACCACCACCACACCCACACCACCACCACACCACACCATGCAACACCAAACCAAACAACTCAGCATTTCTTATTGTGTGTGTTCCATGGCGAATGCGAGAACCGACTGGCTGTGGCAGCCACTGGCATGGTTAACCACTTTGAGCTCCCACTCGAGCACATCATCAAACCAGACGCCTCCTCCATCCCTACCCCAACCTCTCCTCCCCCAACATCCCTCCCCACATACCCCCCCCCCCCCCCCCCCCCCCCCCCCCAAAAAAATAAAACAATTGCACACCCCGCAGGGCGAACATGAACACTAACTGTATGTGGCAGCCTCTGACATGGTGAACCGCTTCGAGCTCCCGCTCGAGCACATCATCAAACCAGACCCCTCCTCCATCTCTCTCCCAACATCCCCCCCCCCCAACCCCCACACAAACATCGCACACCCCACAGGGCGAACATGAACACTAACTATATGTGGCAGCCTCTGACATGGTTTACCGTTTTGAGCTCCTAATTGAGCGCATCATTAAACCCGACGTCACTACCGTTTCTCCCCCCAACCTCCCTTCTGCCAACATCCCCTCCCCACGGCTACCCAACAAACCCCTCACCACATCGTACACCCCGCAGGGCGAACCGTGAACATAAACTGGCTGTGGCAGCCACTGACATGGTTAACCACTTCGAGCTCCTAATTGAGCGCATCATCAAACCCGACGTCACTTCCGTCTCTCCCCCAACCTCCCCTCCCCAACCCCCCCACACAAACCCCCCGCACCACCCAGCAGGGCGAGTGTGAGAACTGACTGGCTGTGGCAGCCACTGGCATGGTTAACCGCTTCGAGCTCCCACTCGAGCACATCATCAAACCAGACCCCACCTCCATCTCTCCCCCCTAACTCTCCTTCCCCAACATCCCCTCCCCACAGCCACCCACACAAACACCCTACAGGGCGAACATGAACACTAATGTATGTGGCAGCCTCTGACATGGTTTACCGTTTTGAGCTCCTAACTGAGCGCATCATCAAACCCGACGTCACTTCCGTCTCTCCCCCCAACCTCCCCTCCCCCAACCTCCCTCCCCCCAAGCCCCCCACACAAACCCCCACACCACCCAGCAGGGAGAGTGGTGAGAACCGACTGGCTGTGGCAGCCACTGACATGGTTAACCGCTTTGAGCTCCTGCTCGAGCGCATCATAAAACCACCCACCCACGCACCCACACCCACTCCCACCCTAAACACCACCACCACCACCACCACCACCACCACACATGGCACACCCCACAGGGGAGTGTGAGAACCGACTGGCTGTGGCAGCCACTGACATGGTTAACCGCTTCGAGCTCCTGCTCGAGCGCATCATCGAACCCGACGTCACCACCGGCTCCATGCTCTCCCCCGCCTCTAAGCGAGTGCCCGCTTCCCCTGTTGCGACCGCCATGAAGAACTACCGCCACCAAGCCGTGGCCTTTCCCACCATCGCCCCTGCTTCCGCCTCTTCGAACACCATTGCTGCCCTGCTGCTGGACTTTGACGATGCCTGGATGCGTTACCTGGACGCCTTTGCTGCATGGAAGGGAGAGGATGCATGTGCTCTACAGGTGGGTTGGGTGTTGGTTGGGTGTTGGTCGTGGGTGGGTTTGTTGTGGGTGTGGGCTTGGTGTGGGTTTGGTTTGGGTTGGTGTTGGTGTGGCCCACCCAGCTCTACAGGTTGGTTGGGTGTTGGGTGGGTGTGGGTTTGTTGTGGGTGTGGGTTGGGTGTTGGTTTGGCTTGGTGTGGGTTGGTGTTGGTGTGGCCAACCTAGCTGTACAGGTATAGCTTTGACGATGCCTGGATGCGATACCTTGACGCCTTTGCTGGATGGAAGGGAGAGGATGCATGTGTTATACAGGTGGGTTGGGTGTTGGGTGGGTGTGGATTTGTTGTGGGTGTGGGTTTGGTGTTGGGCTTGTTGTGGGTGTTGGGTGGGTGTTGGGTGTCGATTTGTTGTGGGTTTGGGTTTGGGTTTGGCGATGGGTTTGATGCAGCTTGGAAGGGAGAGGATGCATGTGCTTTACAGGTGGGTTGGGTTTGTTGTGTGTGTGGGTTGGGTGTTGGGTGTGTGTGGTTAGGTGTTGGGTGGGTTTGGGTGTTGGGTGGGTGTGGATTTGTTGTGGGTGCGGGTTTGGTGATGGGTTTGGTACAGCTTGGAAGGGAGAGGATGCATGTGCTCTACAGGCCAGGGGAAGCTGATCAGCACTTAGCTGGTCAGCACTTCTCCAGTCTGCACTTATTTACCCGAACCACTTCAACCCTAACGTAAACCCTAAAACCTCCGAAGACCTCCTATCCCAAACCCTAAAACCATGCATGTGCTCTACACGTGGGTTTTGATTTTGGTGATGTGGGTTGGGGTGGGTTGGTATTAGTGCGCCCCCCCACCCACCCCCACCCACCCCACCCACACCCACCCACACCCATCAAGCCCACCTCCCCCACACCCCCACCCTCCCACACACACCAGCTTCCACGCAGCCCCCCCACCCCACCCCACCCACCCTCACCACCTCTGCTCTGCAGGCCGAGCTCATCCGCGTGGCCGTAGCGCTGGAGAAGTCCGCCCGGAAGAAGCAGCTGCGAAGCCAGGGCATATCAGGCAGCGAGTGGCAGCAGGCCCGCGCCAGCAGGGACCTCCAGGCTGTCATTGAGCAGGTCGCATCACGATCACGCCCACTGCTCCGTACTCGGCTTGACAGCCTGGCTGCGTGAAGAGGGCTCGACAGCTCGAGGCGGCACTTGAGGTTGAAGTGTTTTTTTCGTGTGCGACGCGTCCCAACTTGAGCGACTCGGTGCGCAACTTGAGCGACTCGGTGCGACCCAGTGCGACGCGCTGCCCCCCCAAATCCTCGAGGCTCCGCGCTCCGCCCTATACCGTTATACGCCACATTCCTGATGTCAGGCTTGCTTCGCAACTTGAGCTACACCACCGGGCCGACAGAAAGCTGAACAAAAAACAGTGCATAGAGGTATGGTGCTACAGGGTGTGTGTGGGGTGCTACAGGGTGTGTGTGTACGGGGTGGGTGTGTGTGTGTGTGTGTGTGTGTGTGTGGTGGTGGTGTGGTGTGGTGTGGTGTGTGTGTGTGGGGGTGGGGGGGGGGGTGGGGGGGGGGACTTGAATGAAACTATCTGAGGAGCCGTACCAATATTGGTTTTTGCTGACAAAGTTACAATTTCAGATATGAGTCTATCTATTTCTATCTGCACCAGTACATTGATATCTACGAAAGCACATGCACACACACCATGCATACACTAATGCGCACACACACACACACACACATGTACACACACCACATGCATACACTCATTCACACACACCACATGCATACACTCATGCACACACATGCGCACACACCCATACACACCCATGCACACACACCACATGCACACACACACACACACACCCATGCACACACCCATGAAAACACACACCCATGCACACACACCCATGTGTTTGTATGTTACAGTCCAGGGGTAGGTCAAATAGACTAAAGGGACTTGCCCAATCGTGACAGGAAGGGATACAAAGAAAACATGTTGCACATGCACACTCCCATGCACCCCATGCACACACACCATGCACACCCCCATATACACCCACGCAACCCATGCACACACCCATGCGCGTACACACCCCGTGCACACCCCTATACACACCCACGCACCCCATGCACACACCCATGCACGTACAACCCCCATGCACTCCCCCATACACACCCACGCACCCCATGCACACACCCATGTACATACACACCCCATGCACACACACCATGCACACCCCCAAGCACACATACATCCCATGTACACACACATGCACCCCATGCACACACCCATGCACCCCATGAACACACACCATGCACACACCCATATACACCCACGCACCCCATGCACACACCCATGCACGTACACACCCCATGCACACACCCATACGCACACACGCACCCCATGCACACACACTATGCACACCCCCACACAGACCCGCGCACCCCAAGCACGCACCCATGCATGTACACACCCCATGCACGTACACACCCCATGCACACATGCACCATGCACCCATGCACCAATGCACCCCATGCACACACACCCATGTACACACACCCATGTATGTACACACCCCATGCACACACATCCCATGCACACACACCCCATGCACCCCATGCACACACCCATGCATCCTGCCCATTGCAACCCATTGCACCATGCACACACACCCCATGCATACACCCATGCACCCATGCACACACCCATGCACACACTCACCACGCACACACCCATGCACACAACCATGCGCCCATGCACACACCACATGCACACACACCCATGGCAAGCAAGGAGCAAGGGAGTTGGTCCGTAAGCGGAGACCACCTCGGTGACTGTCTCTGAGGCTGAGGCAGATTCAAGTGGGGAGGGGGGAGGGCCTAGGCCCCCCACCCTCGAGGTCCTCCCTCCTGCTGGGGAGGGGGCAGGGCCTAGGCCCCCCACCCTTTCCCCTGGTGGAGAGGGGGCAGGAAGCAGCCTGTGGATGAAGCCAAGCAGCTGAGGAATGAACCATGCCAGCTGTGGATGAAACCAAGCCAGCTGGAGATGAAGCCAAATCAGCTGCAAATAAAGCCAAGCCAGCTGAGGATGAAGCCAAGCCAAAGAAGAAAGGTCTAGCAAGAGGGTTCTTTGCCCCTGCTAAGCCAACCCCTGGTCTTGCCAGGGGATTCTTTGGCTCAGCTAAACCGACCCCTGCCTCTAACACCCCCAACCCATCAGCCCCGGTGGCTATCCCTCAACCTGCCCAAGCCAGCCATGCTGCCGGCCATGCTGCAGGTAGGGGGGATTTGAATTGAATTTGAATGGCCATACTGCAGTATGGGGGATTTGGAATTTGAATTTGAATGGCCATTCTGCAGGTAGGGGGAAGGGGGAATTTGAATATGAATGGCCATGCTGCAGGTAGGAGGGATTTGGATTTGAATGGCCATGCTGCAGGTAGGGGAAATTCGAATTGAATGAGCATGTGCAGGTAGGAGAATTTGAATTGAATGGCCATGCTACAGGTAGGGGGGATTTGAATTTAAATTTGAATGGCCATGCTGCTGGAAAAGAGGAATTTGAATTTGAATTTGAATATGAATTTGAATTGGTACATCGTTTTCTAGCCAACTCTTGGCTGCTCACCGTCTTTGAAGCCCGAGCCCCCAAGTGCGATACTTACGGAAAGCATGGAGCACACTATGCGGATCAGACAGTTTAAAGACTTGTCCAGGTCCAGGTTGGGGAAATCTGGTCAGCACTTATTTTCCTTACCACCTCAACCACCTCAACCTAAACCACCTAAACCTAAACTACACCTCTTTAATCTAAGTGCTGACCAGCTTTCCCTACCATGCTGCCCCCACCCTTACCCCCAACCCCTAAACCCCACCCCATAACCCATAATCCCAACCCATAACGCCTAACCCCCAACCGGAACTCTTACTTATGCCGCCCCCAACCCAGAACCCAGAAACCCATAACCCATAACCCTACCCATGCTGCCCCAACCCTTACCCCAACCCCTAAACCCCAACCCCTAAACCCCAACCCATAACCCATAACCCATAAACCCCAACCCATAACGAACCTAACCCCCAACCCAGAACTCTTATTAATGCCGCCCCAACCCAGAACCCAGACCCAGAACCCCTACCCATACTGCCCCCACCCCCCTTACCCCAACCCTAACCCCCAACCCTAACCCCAACCCATAACCTATAACCCATAACCCCAACCCATAACGCCTAAACCCCAACCCAGAAACTCTTACTAATGCCGCCCCCAACCCAGAGCCCAGAACCCAGAACCCAGAACCCCTACCCATGCTGCCCCCAACCCCTTACCCCAACCCCTGAACCCCAACCCCTAACCCCAACCATAACCCATAACCATAACCCCAACCCATAACGTCTAACCCCCAACCCAAGAACTCTTACTCTAATGCCGCCCCCCAACCCAGAACCAGAACCCCTACCCATGCTGCCCCCAACCCCAAGCAGTCTGTGAGGTCTGCGTTTCTCTGAACCTCCCACCCACCCAGACACCCACCCAGACACACATCACACCACACACACACACATACCACCACCCACCCACCCAGACACACACACACACTCAGACATTCACACACACACACACAAACAAGACACACACACACACACACACACACACACACACACAGACCCACCCACCCACCCAGACACACCACCCACCCACCAGACACACAGACCACCCACCCAACACACAAACACAGGCGCACACACACACACACACACACAGATACCCCTAACCCCTAACCATGCTGCAGCTTCTGCCGGTTCCTTACCTCCCACCCACCCCCTAGACACACACAACCACACACACACAGACACAGACACACGCACACACACACAGATACCACCCCCTCTCTAACCATGCTGCAGCTTCTGCGGGTCCTTACCTCCCACCCACCCAGACACACACCACACACACCAAGACACACACACCACACACCCAGACACAGACATGAGTACACGCACACACACAGATACCTCTAACCATGCTGCAGCTTCTGTGGTTCTTACACTCCCACCCACCCAGACACATACAGATCCTCTAACCCTACCATGCTGCAGCTTCTGTGGTTCCTTACCTCCCACCCACGCCAGACTCACACACCAGAACACACACAGATACCTCTAACCCCTAACGCATGCTGCAGCTTCTGCGATTCCTTACCTCCCACCCACCCCCCCAGACACACACACACCCACACACACAGACACACACACACGCACACACACACAAGATACCTCTAACCCATGCTGCAGCTTCTGCGGGTCCTTACCTCCACCCACCCAGACACACACACAACCAAGACATAACACACCCACACACCCAGACACAGACACACGCACACACACAGATACCTCTAACCATGCTGCAGCTTCTGTGGTTCCTTACCTCCCACCCACCCAGGCACACACAGATACCTCTAACCCCTAACCATGCTGCAGCTTCTGTGGTTCCTTACCTCCCACCCACCCAGACACACCCACCCAGACACACCCAGACATACACAGATACCTCTAACCCCTAACCATGCTGCAGCTTCTGCGGTTCCTTACCTCCCACCCACCCCAGACACACCCACCAGACACACCAGACATACACAGATACCTCTAACCCCTAACCATGGTGCAGCTTCTGCGGTTCCTTACCTCCCACCCACCCAGACACACCCACCCAGACCCACCCAGGCATACACAGATACCTCTAACCCCTAACCATGCTGCAGTCTTTGCGGTTCCTTACTCCCACCCACCCAGACACACCCACCCAGACACACCCAGACATACACAGATACCTCTAACCCCTAACCATGGGCTGCAGCTTCTGGCCGCGTTCCTTACCTCCCACCCACCCAAGACACACCCACCCAGACACACACAGATACACACAGATACCTCTAACCATGCTGCAGCTTCTGCGGTTCCTTGCCTCCCACCCACCCAGACACACCACCCAGACACACCCACTAGACACACACAGATACCTTCTAACCATGCTGCAGCTTCTGCGGTTCCTTGCCTCCCACCCACCCAGACAGACACACACTCACACACCCAGACACAGACACACACACAGATACCTCTTACCCCTAACCATGCTGCAGCTTCTGCGATTCCAAACTCGCCCTCTGCCATCCCGGGCCCTGGCATGGCCTACTCTCCAACCTCATCACTGCTGGCGTCAAGCATAACGGAACCAGACATCCCCGTGGATGTGCTGTCAAACCTACAGGTAAAATATATATGTATATATATATATATATATATATATATATATAATATATATATATATATATATATATATATATATATATATATATATATTATATATATATATATATTCATTTTACATATGTATAAAAACCCATACATATATAACCTATATATAACCCTATATATACCCTTTATATAACCCTATATATATATATAACCCTTTATTTAACCCTATATATATATATATATGTTAGTATATGAGCCTACTCTCCAACCTCATCACTGCTTGTTTGTCAACAAAACGAATCAGGCATCCCCGTGGATGTGCTGTCAAACTTACAAGTACAAAAATAAATCACCGGGCTGAATGCTATATCTACGAAGAGCCTACTCTCCAACCTCAAACTCTGCTAGCATCAGAGCAAACCAGCACCAGGCATCCCATGGATGTGCTGCCAAAACTAATTGGGTAAAACAACAAATCACCGGCTGAATTGCTGTAACTGTGAGAGCCTACTCTTCATCAAGCCGACCAGCTTCAAGCATCCCCATGGATGTGCTGCCAAGCAAACAGATAAAAAAACAAATCACCGGCTCAACTGCTGCATATCTCAATATGAGCCTACTCTCCAACCACATCACTGCTGGCGTCAAGCCGACCAGCTTCAAGCATCCCCATGGATGTGCTGCCAAACAAACAGATAAAAAAAACAAAGCACCGGCTCAACTGCTGTATATCTCCATATGAGCTTACTCTCCAACCTCATCACTGCTGGCGTCAAGCAAAACGGAATCAGGCATCAGCCCATGGGTGTGCTGCCAAGCAAACAGATAAAAAAAAACAAAAATCACCGCTGAACTGCTGTATACCTCCATATGAGCCTACTCTCCAACCTCATCACTGCTGGCGTCAAGCAAAACGGAATCGGGCATCGGCCCATGGATGTGCTGTCGAAGTTACAGGTACAAACCTGTAGGTTTAAAAAAATAAACACGGCTGAATCGCTATATATATATATATATGAGAGCCTACGCTCCAACCTCAACCCTGCTTGCGTCAAGCAAGCATCAGCCACCACCAGGCCTACAGCGCCAGTGGTAGCCAGGGTGATCACAGACCACCACAACACAATATGTCACCACACCCACACTACCCCCCACACACACCGCACCAGGCATCCCATCCCCATGGATGTGCTGTCATACTCACAGATAAAAAAAACATCCACTGAATTGCTATTTTTTTAAATATATAGCTTACTCTCCAACCTCATCACTGGCTGGCGTCAAGCTAAACTCGCACTAAATAGCTGACCCTTAGTTACTTGCACTAAATGTGACTAACCTCGCACTATATGATGACTATCATATATGTGACTAACTCGCACTATATCTGACCCCTATTACTTGCACTGTATCTGACCCCTAGATAACTCCGCGACTATAGCTGACCCCTAGTACCCTCTTGCTGTAACTCTGACCCCTAGATACTCGCACTAAGCTGACCCTAGTTACTTGCATCCATGAGCTGCATTACCCACCTTCTACAGTATAGCTCTTGGGGTTGCTTTTTCGGGTGCGATGTGCATCTTTCTTTTCTAACTCAACATTATGCCCACACCAGACTTGCAATGTTCTCACCCTCCCACCGTGCCAGATGGTGAATGAGCTGCCCCTCCACAACCCGCAGCATCCAGTTCACAGCCGCCGATGCCTTGGCGCCATCCACCTTGCCTCGACCCACCTTATCTTGACATACCTTGCTTGCCCCACACTCCTAACCAACATCATGCCCACCCCCACACCCCCATTTGCCCACAATTGTGTTACTCACCCCACAATGCACTCAAACCCACATCATGCCCACCCAGAGAGATACCTGTGCAGATGGTGAATGAGCTGCTTCCACAACCCACAGCATCAGTTTCAGCAGCGCCGATGCCTTTGGCCGCCATCCACCTTGCCTCCTGACCCACCTTGCCTTGACCCCTCACCTTTTTTTTTGCTTTTTTTGCCCACTCTCCTAACCCAACATCATGCCAAAAATGGCCCCCTCAATAAAACATTTGCCCCACATTGTAAACTCACCCCGACAATGCAACTCAACCCACGTCCATGCCACCCCACCTGTGCAGATGGTGAATGAGCTGCTCCACAACCCCACACAGCATCAGTTTTTTTCAGCAGTGCCGATGCCTTAGCCGTCATCCACCGGCAAACCTTGCCTCGATCCACCTTGCTTGCCCACACTCCTAACCAACATCATGCCCACCCCACATTTGCCCCACATTGTACTCACCCCACATTATGCCCACCCCACCGGTGCAGATGGTGAATGAGCTGCTCCACAAGCCGCAGCATCAGATCAGTAGCTCTGATGCCTTAGCCACCATCCACCGTGCCTTGGCCCACCTTGCTTGCCCACTCACCTGACCAACATTATGCCCACCCCACATTTGCCCCACATTGTTTTCACCAACCATCTGACCAACAGTATGGTCACCCACATTTGCCCCCCACATTGTTTTACACCAACCATCCTACAGCATTAAATGGTCACACACATTTGCCTCACAATGTACTCTCCCCACATTATGCTTACCCCACATTATGCTCCCCCCAACTGTGCAGATGGTGAATGAGCTGCTCCACAACCCGCAGCATCAGTTCAGCAGCGCCGATGCCTTGGCCGCCATCCACCTTGCCTCGACCCACCTTACTTGACCCACCTTGCTTGCCCACACTCCTAACCAACATCATGCCCACCCCACATTTGCCCCACATTGTACTCACCCCACAATGCACTCAACCCACATCGTGCCCACCCCACCTGTGCAGATGGTGAATGAGCTGCTCCACAACCCGCAGCATCAGATCAGTAGCGCTGATGTCTTAGCCGCCATCCACCGTGCCTTGGCCCACCTTGCTCGAGACAGCACATCCGCCCAGGCAGTGGCTGACATCTACGGCGGTACAGAGATGTACGGCGGTACAAGCGGGGGCGGTACCCAGGAGGTTGAGGACGAGCTGGAGGGCCTGTCTCTGGATCAAATTATCGCCAAGGCTCGTAGCAGGGCTCGAGTAGCGTCTGAAAAGGCGTTCTGGGAGGTCATCAGCACAAGGATAGCCGATGGGTTGCGCTCGGGCGATGCAGTGAACTGCTTGCTGCCGCTCGTCTCGGAGCTGGGGGTCGAGGTGGCCTCGGTGGGAGGCAAGAGCCCCGTGGCGCAGAAGATTCAAGAAGAGTTCTCGGAGCGAGTGCTGAGAGAACAGCTGGCAACCGTTCACCAGGGAGGGGTCCTAGGACAATTGTCCGCCCTCCTTCAGTCAGTTGAGCGCATCGCCAAGTTGGTGATTGACCTTGGGGCTCCTGTAAGGGAGGCGGACACCATTGTAGCTCACGATACCATGCGCCGGGAGCTACAGTCAAGCATCACAGCCTTTGGCACAGCGATTCAAATTCAAAGTTCAAATTCTGGCTCAGCCGCAGCGACAGGAGGCCCAGAAACCAGCAGCCAAGCTGGCGCTGAGCTGGCGTCTGCAGTGGCGGCCTGCCTCCGCTTGCTCCAGGCCCAGATCAAGCTCCTCAAGCTAGACTGCGCCAACGCCAGGCTGTCAGCGCTGGCTCAGCTACTCAAGGGCGATGCAGGAGTCAGCTACATTCAGAAAAAGTTCACAGGTGTGTTCAAGGTAGAATACCCCAACATGCAACCATCAAGGCCCTCAGAGGGTGATCCACCACGAAGTACTCCTGCCCCCAGTGGGAACGCATCGGACCAGGCCCCCCTGACAACCGACACCCCCTCCCTGACCAAGAACACCACGCTGACGTCAACACAGCCGTTGACATCTAAAAGCACAGCAACTGATGCGGGGGCGGGTCCCAGCGCTTCTGTTGCCATCCACCCTCCCGCCCCCAGTGGGGATGCATTCGACCAGGCCTCCCTGACCAACAACACCCCGCTGACATCAACACAGCCGTTGACTTCTAAGAGCACAGTGACCGATGCAGGGGCGGGTCCCAGCTCTTCTGTTGCCATCCCCCCTCCCGCCCAGCCGCCCTCGGCGTTGGTCGCAGCCCTACCCAGAACCTACGTCTGGATTAGCTCCGTTGTGGCCTCCATGTCTCCCTTGGAGCAATACCTGCAGGGCGTGGGCATCTTGGATCAACTGTGTTCCCCCGCAGGTTGGTACTGACCAGCTTAGTTGGTTTAGTTGGTTTAGGGTTTAGGTGGTTTAGGGCTGTGTGGTTGAGGGTTCAGGTAGTTTAGGGTTGGGTGGTTAAGGGTTAAGGTGCTTTGTGTAGTTTAGGGTTGGGTGGTTAAGGGTAAAGGTGGTTTAGGTGGTTTAGAAATTGGAGTGCCCACTAGCTAAGTGCTGACCAGCTTCCCCCAATCACTGTTTCTTTTGTGGGCGACGCGTAGCAGCTTCTAGGCAGCTCCTCTCCCCCGTCCTTGGGCCAAACCCCCCGCAGGTTGGCACTGACCAGCTTAGGTGGTTTGGGTGGTTTAGGGTTGGGTGGTTTGTCCGCAAGTTGGTGCTGACCAGCTTGGGTGATAAGTTGGTTTAGGGTTTAGGGTTGGGTGGTTTGTGGGCTTCTTGGATCAACTGTGTGTCCCCGCAAGTTGGTGCTGACTAGCTTAGGTTGTTTAGGGTTGGGTGGTTTAGGGTTCAGTTGGTTTGGGTAGTTTAGGGTTGGATGGTTTGTGGGCATCTTGGATCAACTGTGTGTCCCCGCAAGTTGGTGCTGACCAGCTTAGGTTGTTTAGGGTTGGGTGGTTCAGGGTTCAGTTGGTTTAGGTAGTTTAGGGTTGGGTGGTTTAGGGTTAAGTTGGTCTAGGTAGTTTAGGTTTGGGTGGTTTGTGGGCATCTTGGATCAATTGTGTGTCCGCTAGTTGGTGCTGACCAGCTTGGGTGATAAGTTGGTTAAGGGTTGGGTAGTTGTGGGTATTTTGAATGAACTCTGTGTCCCCCGCAAGTTGGTGCTGACCAGCTTAGTTGGTTTAGTTGGTTTAGGGTTTAGGTGGTTTAGGGCTGTGTGGTTAAGGGTTCAGGTAGTTTAGGGTTGGGTGGTTAAGGGTTAAGGCGCTTTGTGTAGTTTAGGGTTGGGTGGTTAAGGGTAAAGGTGGTTTAGGTGGTTTTGAAATTGGAGTGCCCACTAGCTAAGTGCTGACCAGCTTCCCCCAAGCACTTTTTTGGCGACGTGTAGCAGCTTCTAGGCAGCTCCTCTCCCCCCTCCTTGGGCCAAAACAAGCATTCTCTCTTTTTTCAGCTACGTATGGCAGCTTCCAGCCAGCTCCTTTGTACAGCCACTGGGTCAAGCCCAGAGCTTTGAGCTTGATTGGAATGCCTGCTCTGTCATCTTTCAGCCAGCTCCATTGTCCAGCCACTGGTTAAGCCCAGAACTTTGACCTTCATTGGAATGCCTGCTCTGTCCGCTTTCAGACACACTAGCTAGCTTCAGGGTTAACCCAAGGACGGGGTTTAGGAGCTGCCTAGAAGCTGCTACTAGTAGTCCAAAAAAGAAACAGTGGTAGGGGGAATCTGGTCAGCATTCCATTTCCTAAACTACCAAAACTACCTTAACCACCTTAACCCTTAACCACCTTCACCCATAACCATCCAACCCTAAACCACATAAACCCTATACCACCTAATTCCAAGTGCTGTCCACCTTCCTCCTACGATCCCCACAGGTCCAGCAGTGGCAGCAGGGCACCCTGCAGTGCCCATCAACACGCAAGTTAACCCTAAACCCACCTAGACCCTGACCCCTACCCCTAAACCCTATACCCACCTAAAACCTAAACTTTAGAATCAAAACCAAACCCCCTTAACCTGAAACCCTATACCCCCCCAAAAACTTTATCCTAAGTTGAAGCCAACTTAAGTTGAGGATAACTTCCCTCCATCCGCAGATCCAGCAGTTGCAACAGGGCTCCCAGCCATACATACCCATCAACATGCAAATAAACCCTAAACCAACTAGACCCTGACCCCTACCCCCCCCCCCCATAACCCCCCCTAAAACCCTAAACTTCCCCCCACACTCAAGTCCAGCAGCGGCAACAGGGCACCCAGCCATACCCATCAACATGCAAATAAACCCTAAAACCCACCTAGACCCTGACCCATAAACCCTACCCCCCCCCCCCCCCCCCCCCAAAAAAAAACAACTCCCCCTAAACCCTAAACTTCCCCCCACCCTCAGGTCCAGCAGTGGCAACAGGCACCCAGCCGTACCATCAACATCCAAATAAACCCTAAACCCTACCCCCCCCCCCAAAAAAACTCCCCCTAAACCCTAAACTTCCCCCCACCCTCAGGTCCGGCAGCGGCAACAGGGCACCCAGCCATACCCATCAACATGCAAATAAACCCTAAACCCACCTAGACCCTGACCCATAAACCCTAACCACCCCATAACTCCCCCTAAACCCAAAACTTTCCTCCACACGCAGGTCCAGCAGTGGCAACTGGGCACCCAGCCGTATCCATCATCATGCGGTCGGGGCTGAGGCAAGTGCCCTCAGGGTCTAAGCTATCGGAATCAGAGCAGCGTAAGTCGCAAGCCGTGATGCCCTTGCTTCCGGTTCAGCTCCGCAGCGTGCGGGGTGTCATGAGGGCTGGGCTAACGCATGCCATAGCTGGTGCCTCGCCCTGCGTGGGCCCCCAGCTGGCTGAGACGCTGGCACTAGAAGCGGAGCGACTGCATGAGATACAGAACACGTTCCAGTCACTGGTCGTGGTGGCAGCATCCTTGCTGCTCGTGCAGCAGACCCGATCGGCTGCACTCGGCGCTGCCGCTGCGGGGGTAGCATCAGGTCCTTCACCCCCAGTGCCGCCCTTCCACCTAGATGCTGCCAAGCGTCGCATGCTTCTCATTCTCGCCGACCCATCTGTCCGACTGCCTGATCTCATCTCAGAACTAGCCTCCCTGGCAGCAGTACCCACCACAGTACCTCCCCCTCCCCCTGCCGCTCCCGCTCCCACACCTTCCGGAGAGGGAGCAGACCCAGCCCAGGCCCAAGCCCAAACCCAAGGCCCTAGTGTCGAGACCAAGCTGCGTACCGCCTTCCTCAAGATTGTAGATCCCTCCTCCCCCGGCTTCCGATCCATCAGCAATGCCATTGCCGCTGCTCTTCTGTCCCACGTGCTGTTAGGGACCTCTCAGGGGGCTGGTGCCTCAGGGTCGGGGGCTGCTGGTGGTGCTGCTGGCGGTGCTGGCTCAGGGGTGGCTGCTGGTGGTGCTGGTGCTGGCTCAGGGGTGGGTGTTGGTAGTGGTGGTGGTGGTGGTGGTGCCTGTGTCCTGAGGGCCTTGTCACGTGTTGGTGCGGGGGTCATCGTCTCTGAAGTGGCGGAGCTGGGAGAGAAGCTGCTGGCTGTGTGTGGAGTGAACGAAGCGATTCACTTTGATGCTTACTCTGCGATGTACGAGGAGCTGATGGAGAGGGAGAGGGCAGCTGTCAATGCATGACAGCCTGGCACTGCATGACATGCCTAGTACTGCATGACAGCCTAGCACTGCATGACAGCCTAGCACTGCATGACTTGCTTAGCAATGCATGATAGCCTAGCACTGCATGACAGCCTAGCACTGCATGACTTGCTTAGCACTGCATGACTTGCTTAGCAATGAATGACAGCATGGCACTGCATGACAGCCTCACACTGCTTGACAGCCTAGCACTGCATGACTTGCTTAGCAATGCATGACAGCATGGCACTGCATGACAGCCTAGCACTGATTATTTTGAGGCCTAAGCGCAGCAGCTTCTAGGCAGCTCCTTTTCCCCATCCATGGGACAAACCTGAAACTAGCTCCATGCGGGTGCACATTTTAAACAGGGGGTCATTACTTGAATTGTGTATGTGTTCGTATTTCAAAAGTTCAGGGGGTAGCCAATAATGCAGTGGTATGGAGCATCATGATTGGAAGGGCTAAAAAGAAAAAGCATTGATGAAGTGAACCCCAAACAATCGTTTGACCAAGGGGGGCCCTGATTTCTTGCTATTGAAATTGAAATTGTTACATCCGAGTACTGTGCCACTCTCAGGACGTGAAGTTAAGGACACCACTGCGTAATATTCTTGAGTTCTTGCTACAATTGTAATTTAATTCTACAAAATAACCTGGACACGTGAGAGGATGGCTTGTTCTTGTGAATACAATTGAAATTGAAATTATTACATCCGAGTAATGCACTAATGCGCCACTCTCAGAACGTGAAGTTAAGGACACCACTGCGTAAGCCGGAGCTAGCAGTAGACACCATGTGAATACAACAGACAGAGAGACTTGCTTCCTTGGGAGAGAACCAGGGTTGCTCAAAATGTTTCGTTTCGTTTCTCGACCGTAGATTTTGGAGGAGCCGTTTAGTTTGGAGCTTAGATTTTGGCTCACGAGAATTTGGGTTTGGGATTTGGAAGACGGTGAGCAGCCCAGAGTTGGCTGAAAAAACAATGAATGTTACAAACCTGGTGTTCAATTTCAGTTCAAATACAGGTATCACAAGATGTAACAATTAATAATTCATAAGAAAACAGCTAACTGGATCAAGGTTAAGAAGCTTCTGTTCTCCAACCTTATTTTGCTCGTACAGTCATACTAGTTATTACCAGGGTGGTTCAGGACGCTGCCTCCTCCGTCGTACACACTCCGTCGAAGAGCCCGTTGCGTCGCAGGGCGCAATGTGGGGAGGGCCCGTTGCGTCGCAGGAGTGCAGGGCGCAGGCAGTGAAATTGGTTGCGTCTCAGGCAGCAGAGCTGGGGGTCCACCTTGAGAACCCTGGTTACTTCAGCTCCAAGACATCAGATACACGCCCTAGAGATGAAAGCTCTGGAAGTCTGGATCAGTAGGAAGGGAAAATGCTGCGTGCAATACTTTGATGTCCCCAACTCCCCATCATGGGATGAGTGTGGTAAACCTGAGATGTCTACTTATTTCATTATAGATCTACCTCACAAAGTGGTTTGTAATATGGCTGTAGTCAGAACTTCATCCCACTATCTGGAGGCTGGAGGTAAAAACTGGTAGGTGGAAGAGACCCTTGTCCCTTTACTTGGAATGATCGAGTGTTATCTAATCATCTTTGTGATTCTGGGAGTCTGGGACTGTTCAAGATGAACACCATGTGGTTTTTGAATGTAACGACGAAACCTAACTGAATTCGAGAAGAAATGATCAGAACCTGATTTTCCAATCTGAGAGTAAAATTATTCCGCTACATTATCTGATGTGCAATCCAGGGTACTTCCATTGACCAAATTGGCCAGCGCTTAAGCGCACTAGAAAACAAAAAGTGCGCTTTTTAGTGCAAAAAACGCAAAAATGCTTGCTGCGGCGCTGCGCCCACAGGGGGGTGAAAAAACTGTGCGAAACGCGCAGTGAGGCTCAAAAAGGCTTGGAAATACCCTGGTGCAATCCAGAAGTGGAAGGTTGTCCGAAGCGACTTCTGTTTATCCATGAATGTATAAAGATATCAGATCAAGTGAATTTGTATAAAAATGCTTACTGGTAGTCTGCCGGTAGTTTCTTTTTCTTTTTTGACAACGTTCAGATTTTTCTGGGAAGTAATTCTTCTGCTGAAGACGGCGAGCTATGTAACCAAGTTCAAGTTCAAAAAGACGGCGAGCAGTCAAATTGCTGAATGGAGCTATGTTACCAAGTTCAAGTTCACTGCCTGTTTACCAATCCCTGAAACAGCATACATTACTATGCCTCATCCGCGTTGTAAGATCCCTGGTTTATTTCTAGATCAATTCAGTAGCAATATCGATGTGCAGACGAAGAGTGACTTATTCGCGTCTACATTTTCCTGGCAATTTGTTTTTATACTGCCTAAGAGCATCCTATCTGCTGGCTGAAGCTATGTCACCAAGTCCAAGTAGCAGTACCGTGGAGGGTTGCTCAGGAAGACCCCCAGCTCTACTGCCTGAGAAGCAAACAAGTGTATGGCCTACGTCCTGCGATGCAACAGACCCGTCATTCTGGTCAACGGACCCTCCCCACGTCGTGCCCTGCGACGCAATAGACTCTTCGCATTTGCGAGTGCGACAGAGAACGCAGCGTCCTAAACAACCCTGATACATACCGAGAAGGCAGTTTGAGGGGATCTGAAAATAATGAAAACATGGAAATAAACAAAATTGATTTGTTCGAGTTAACAATTTTCCTGGTGATTCTTTTTACTGCCGATGACAGGGAGCCGCCAAATTGCTGGCTGAAGCTATGTAACCAAGTTCTGAATATAATACATAATTCAATATATAACAAAACCGAGCGTGAAGCCCCTGGCAGTGACACCCAACAAAACATTGTAACGTCCTAGCGTTGCTAGGCCTCCTCTGCTGGCTGGCTAAACATATAGTTCCATTGACCTAGCAGACACACAACCAGATGCTCACTCTCCGCACTGTGGGCCACAAACCGACGATTCTAGAGCCTGCCCTACGAGACACACAACCCGCTTGGTGGTTGGCCCCAGTGCAAGCGAACGGGCTGCCCCCCTCAATCCAACGCCTCGTAATAAGACATACTATTTACACACAACCAGCTGTTTACTACCCGCTGTGGGCCACCGACATGTGATTCCAGAGAATGCCCTATGAGACAGGCCATGGCCCCTGACCCTCCTCCTGGGGGCTGACAGCCCCCCCCCCCCCCCCCCACACACACACAATTTGTGATGGCCCCAGTGCAAGAACACAGGCTGCCCCCCCGCCCCCCCCAACCTCACGCCTTGTAATAAGGCTTACTATTTATTTATTAGCAGCAGCCAGAAGACTTCTTGGCGTCCCCTTCCCCAGGCTTCACGCTGCCCTGGCCAGCAGCTCCTGCACCATAGCCAACCTTGATACCGTATGACTGCAAGGGGCAAAGTTTGGGTTAGGTTAGGTTAGGTTAGGTTAGGTTAGGTTGGGTTGGGTTGGGTTGGGTTGGGTCGGGTTAGGTTAGGTTGGGTCGGGCTAGGGTAGGTTAGGTTAGGTTAGGTTGGGTTGGGTTAGGTTGGGTCGGGCTAGGTTAGGTTGGGTCAGGTTAGGTTATGTTGGGCCAGGTTAGGTCAAGTAGGGTTAGGTTAGGTTGGGTAGGGTTAGGTAATGTAAGGTCGGGTTAGGTTAGGTTGGGTAGGGTTAGGTTAGGTTAGGTCAAGTAGGATAGGTTAGGTTGGGTAGGGTTAGGTAAGGTTGGGTAAGGTAGGGTCAGGTTAGGTTAGGTTGGGTAGGGTTGGGTGAGGCTCCTGCACCGTAGCCAACATTGATACCGTATGACTGCTAGGGGCAAAGTTTAGGTTGGGTTAGGTTGGGTTGGGTCAGGTTAGGTATGGTTAGGTTGGGTAGGGTCGGGTTAGGTTACGTTAGGTTGGGTCAGGTTAGGTTAAGTTAGGTTATTTTGGGTAGGGTCTGGTTAGGTTAGGTTAGGTTGGGTCAGGTCAGGTTAGGTTAAGTAGGGTAGGGTCGGGTTGGGTTACGTTAGGTTGGGTCAGGTTAGGTTAAGTTAGGTTGGGTTGGGTTGGGTTGGATTAGGTTAGGTTAGGTTAGGTTAGGTTAGGTTAGGTTAGGTTAGGTAAGGTTAGGTCGGGTGAGGTTAGGTTAGGTTAGGTTGGGTTGGGTTGGGTTGGGTTGGGTCAGGTTAGGTTAGGTTAGGTTAGGTTAGGTTGGGTAGGGTTAGGTTAGGTTAGGTTAGGTTAGGTAGGGTCGGGTTAGGTTAGGTTAGGTTAGGTTAGGTTGGGTTGGGCTGGGTTGGGTCAGGTTAGGTTGGGCTAGGGTTAGGTTAGGTTAGGTTGGGTCAGGTAAGGTTAGGTAGGGTTAAGTAAGGTTAGGTTGGGTCATGTAAGATTAGGTTGGTTAGGGTTAGGCTAGGATAGGTTAGGTAGGGTTAGGTTAGGATGGGTCGGGTTGGGTCGGGTTAGGTTGGGTTTGGTGAGGTTAGGTAGGGTAGGGTGAGGCTCCTGCACCGAAGCCACCCTTGAAACAGTCTGATTGAAAGGGACAAAGGTTGGGTTGGGTGGGGATAGGTTGGGTTGGGTTGGCGGGGTTAGGTTAGGTTGGGTGAGGCTCCTGCACCGAAGCCACCCTTGATACAGTCTGACTGAAAGGGACCAAGGTTGGGTTGGGTGGGGATAGGTTGGGTTGGGTTGGGCGGGGTTAGGTTAGGTTGGGTGAGGCTCCTGCACCGAAGCCACCCTTGATACAGTCTGACTGAAAGGGACCAAGGTTGGGTTGGGTGGGGATAGGTTGGGTTGGGTTGGGCGGGGTTAGGTTAGGTTGGGTGAGGCTCCTGCACCGAAGCCACCCTTGATACAGTCTGACTGAAAGGGACCAAGGTTGGGTTGGGTGGGGATAGGTTGGGTTGGGTTGGGCGGGGTTAGGTTAGGTTGGGTGAGGCTCCTGCACCGAAGCCACCCTTGATACAGTATGGCTGAAAGGGACAAAGGTTGGGTTGGGTGGGGATAGGTGAGGTTGGGTTGAGTGGGGTTAGGTTGGGTAGGGCTCCTACACCGTAGCCAAAGTTGATACGGTGTTACTGCAAGGGAAAGGTTGTGTTGGGTGGGGATAGGTTCGGTTAGGTTGGATGGGGCTCCTGCACCTTCGCATAAGTTCATACCTTATGACTGAAAGGGACATGGGTTTGGTTGGGTTGGGTGGGGATAGGTTAGGTTGGGCAGGGCTCCTGCACCGTAGCCAAAGTTGATACGGTATTACTGTAAGGGAAAGGTTGGGTTGGGTGGGGATAGGTTGGGTTGGGTTGGGCGGGGTTAGGTTAGGTTGGGTGGGGCTCCTGCACCATAGCATGAGTTGATAATTTATGACTGCAAGGGGCAGATGGTTGGGTTGGGTGGGGATATGAGAGGTTGGGTTGGGCGGGGTTAGGTTGGGCAGGGCTCCTACACCGTAGCCAAAGTTGATACGGTATTACTGCAAGGGAAAGGTTGGGTTGGGTGGGGATAGGTTGGGTTGGGTTGGGCGGGGTTAGGTTAGGTTGGGTGGGGCTCCTGCACCATAGCATAAGTTGATGCTTTATGACTGCAAGGGGCAGATGGTTGGGTTAGGTGGGGATAGGTTAGGTTGCGATGAGTGGGGCTCCTGCACCGTGGCCAACATTGGTACACACAGGAGTTAGCACATCATTCGACACATCAAATAGTCCGTCAGAGATATTGTAACACTCATTCAGTTGTAGGGTTGCAATAGAGAGGTACTGTAGCAAACACGCACACACACTGACATTCAACACATCAAATACTATGTCAGAGATACTGCAACATGCATTGACTTGTCAGCTTGCAAGCAAGATACTGTACCAAACATGCACACATGAGTATTCACTGACATTCAACACATCAAATACTATGTCAGAGATACTGCAACATGCATTGAGTTGTCAGCTTGCAAGCAAGATACTGTATTAAACATGCACACAGGAGTATTCACTGACATTCAACACATCAAATACTATGTCAGAGATACTGCAACATGCATTGAGTTGTCAGCTTGCAAGCAAGATACTGTACCAAACATGCACACAGGAGTATGCACTGACCTCATTCAACACATCAAATATTATGTCGTAAATACTGCAACATTCATTTAGTTGTCAGCTTGCAAGCAAGATACAGCAACATTCATTTAATTGTCAGTTTGCAAGCAAGATACAGCAACATTCATTAAGTTGTCAGGTTGCAAGCAAGATACAGCAACATTCATTTAGTTGTCAGGTTGCAAGCAAGATACAGCAATATTCATTTAGTTGTCAGGTTGCAAGCAAGATACAGCAACATTCATTTAGTTGTCAGGTTGCAAGCAAGATACAGCAATATTCATTCAGTTGTCAGGTTGCAAGCAAGATACTGTACTTAACGTACACACAGGTGTATACACTGACCTCACTCGAGACATCAACAACTCCGTCAATGATCTTTCGGTAGATCTCCCCAGCAGTGCTGATGAACGCCTCCTCCACATTATCAGTGTGATAATGGAACATTAATTCTCTTGTCAGGCTGCAAGCAAGACACTGCACCAAACATACACACAAACATACTCACAAGCTAGATACTGTACCACACATGCGCACTGACCTCATTCGACACATCAAAAACTCCGTCAGTGATCTTTCGGTAGATCTCCCCAGCAGTGCTGATGAACGCCTCCTCCACTTTATCAGTGTGATACTGGAACATTAATTTACTTGTCAGGCTGCAAGCAAGATACTGCACCAAACATACACATGCAAGATCCTGTACCAAACATACACACAAGCTAGATACTGTACCAAACATACGCACTGACCTCATTCGACACATCAAAAACTCCGTCAGTGATCTTTCGGTAGATCTCCCCTGCTGTGTTGATGAACGCTTCCTCCACATTATGGGCTGTCCTGGCCGAGGTCTCCAGAAAGATGAGGCCGTTCTCCTTGGCAAACTGCTCACCCTCTTCCGTGGTTACTGCACGGCGGTGCTGCGCTCACAAAACAGGCTCTGTTATTTTTCTTATATTTTATTTTTCTGTGGTGGCGGAGGTCTCTAGAAAGATACGGACATTCTCCTTGACAGACTGCCCACCCTCTTTTGAGGTTACAGCACAGCTGTGCTGCGCTCACAAAACAGGCTCTGTTACTTATATTATATTATATTTGTATTAAATTTTATTTTTCTGTGCTGGCGGAGGTCTCTAGAAAGATACGGCCATGCTTCTTGGCAAACTGCCCACCCTCTTTTGTGGTTACTGCACGGCAGTGCTGCGTTCACAGCACTAGCTGTGGTTTGAACATTGCTACAAAACATTAGGTATGGCTATGTAACATTGTCAAACAAACAGACAGAAGGACATACAGGCAAACAGACAGACAGACCATCGGTGGACCTACTACAGGGGGACTGCGCCCCACAAGACAAAACACACCGTGAGGCCACTCTTGTTGCCGATCAGCATAATTGTTGTGCTGGGGTTTGGTGCTGGGTTGGGGTGCATGGGTAGTAGTAATGGGCAGTGGTAGGGTTGTGGCGAAACTACAGAGGGGATGCGCCCAAAAGACAAAACGCACCGTGAGGTCACTCTTGTTACCGATCAGCATAATTGTCATGTTGGGGTTTGCGTGTTGGCGAGCGTCCTCCAGCCAGCTCGCCAGATGGTTGAAGGTCTCACGCCTGCATGCGTGCATTTGGCGTGGATTGTTTGTTTTTTGTGATTAAATTTGTTTTTTGTGATAATAGTTTGAAGGTTTCACGCCCGCATGCATGCATGTACTTTTAAGGCAGGCTCCCCTCCTTCGTTATTACATAAGGGCAGGATCTTTTTCCGTTTTTTGAAGTGACATAATTAATTTGTTTAAATTAAATATTTCAAAAATAATTTCAAGTGCTCTCTTTAAAATTCCAGCTTGCCAGATGGTTGAAGGTCTCACGCCTGCTTGTATGCATTTGGCATGGATTGTTTGTTTTTTGTGTTGGTCACAGCACATGATCACATACCCAACTCATTCTGGCTGAAAGCCCCTGGATGGTCATCCCAATTCAATTCAATTCAATTCTAGAAGAAGACATAAAGGGCTTTTTGGTAGCAGTTCACTGCTGTTAATTTTGTTTTGTTATGTTTTTTTGTTTGGAGCTCTCACGCCTGCATGCATGCATTTACCACGGATTTATTGTTTTTTTGTGTTGGTTTCTGTGTTGGTTTATGTGTTGGTTTCTGTGTTGGTTTCTGTGTTGGTTTAGGTGTTGGTTTCTGTGTTGGTTTATGTGTTGGTTTCTGTGTTGGTTTTTGTTTTTGTTTTTGGTTGCTGTTCATTGCTGTTCATTTCTTTTGAATGCTTTTTTTATTGTTTGGGGGTCTCACGCCTGCATGCGTGCATTTTGCCTGTATCGATTGTTTTCTGTGTTGCTTTTTGTGTTGGTTTTTGGTTGCTGTTCAGTGCTGTTCAATTATTTTTTTAATGAATTTTTATCGTTTGGAGGTCTCACACATGCATGCGTGCATTTTGCCTGTATACATTGTTTTTTGTGTTGATTTTTGTGTTGGTTTTTGGTTGCAGTTCATTTTTTTTGAATGCTTTTTTTTATTGTTTGGAGGTCTCACGCCTGCATGCGTGCATTTTGCCTGTATTGATTGTTTTCTGTGTTGCTTTTTGTGTTGGTTTTTGGTTGCTATTCATTGCTGTTCATTTTTTTTGAATGCGTTTTTTTATTGTTTGGAGGTCTCACGCCTGCATGCGTGCATTTTGCCTGTATCGATTGTTTTCTGTGTTGCTTTTTGTGTTGGTTTTTGGTTGCTGTTCAGTGCTGTTCAATTATTTTTCTAATGAATTTTTATCGTTTGGAGGTCTCACACATGCATGCGTCCAATTGGCAAGGATTGTTTGATATTTGTATTGGTTTTGGTAGCTTTTCATTGCTGTTCATTTCCCTTTTTGAATATTTTATTACAGTTTGGAGGTCTCACGCCTGCATGTGGTAGCGCAAGGTTAGGTGGAGAAAAGGGGAGAGGGCACAGCTTTAATTTTTGACCGTAGCACTAAGCGCCGGATTGGGGGGGGGGGGGGGGGGGGGGGGGGAGGAGGCATTTTTCCATTGCCCCTCTGCCAGCTATTATGAACTACATTCTGTTTCCAGGTCGATTTCAGGTTGATTCAGCCCTAAGCCTGCTTTCTGAGAAATAGCATTCTGTTGTGTGAGGTTCTTCAAGCCTCTATCATAGTATGCCTAGTTTCTGGGAAATAGCATTCTGTTGTGTGAGGTTCTTCAAGCCCCTAAGCCTGTTTTCTGGGAAATAGCATTCTGGTGTGTGAGGTTCTTCAAGCCCTTAAGCCTGCTTTCTGGGAAATTGCATTCTGCTCTACAGCTCTATGCCTCTTTCTACAGTTCTTTCTTCGGTTACATTTATACGGTACCATTTCACTAGTTCTTTTATACGCTGTGCTTGCGCATGGAGCAGGGTACTTCCAAGTGCGCGCTTTTGCGCGCTGCCTTTTTGAGCCCCACTGCGCGTTTCGCACAGTTTTTTGCACCCCCCTGTAGGCGCAGCAAGCAATGTTTGCGCTTGTTGCACTACAAAGCCCAGTTTTATTTTTTCAAGTGCGATCAAGCGCTGGCCAATTTAGTCAATGGAAGTGCCCTGGCATGGAAGTCGTGTAAGTCGTTTGCGCCCAGCGTCACACAAGCGGCAGTAGGTTAGAAGTAGAGCCAGGTCCATGTTGACTGAGACCAGCACAGAGAATTTGCACCTGGAGATTTATGCATGCAGCCCAGCCTAGCTTTTCCCCCCGGCTACAATCAGTAGCTTCTAGGCAGATCCCCTGAAGCATGCTAGTGACCCGATGCTTGCTTTACCGAGTAATTTCTTAAACAAAAGAGCACCAGCAGCTCTACGGTGTGTGGGTTGTGTGTGGGGATGAGGGGGAGGGTGGGTGGGTGGGGGTGGGGATGAGGGGAGGGGGGGTAGGTGTGTGGATGAGGGGAGGGGGGCCAGGGGGCAGCGGCGGGGGGAGGGGGGGCGGAAGGGGGGATGGGGGGAATGCCGCATTTCCCACACAGTAGTGGTGAAATGGAGTATTCAGCCGCGCGACGCAAGATCCCGCAGGACGCATTCATATTTCAAATACCCGTAAAACCCCCCGGGGCAAAAGCAGGAGTAACCACCGCCAGTGTTTTCTCAACAGTACTATCCTGCCCAGTATAAAAACAAGTGCACAGTCACCGGGGGCACTAAATTCTTGGTGCCTCAAGCTGCTTAGCCTTGATCTTAACCAAATTTCGAGTTTCGATTACCATGGCCCGCACCAAGAAGACCGCGCGCATGGAGACCGGCGGCAGGAAGCCCGCCCCACCCAAGAAGACCAACGCGCCTCCTACCAAGATCTCCAAGAAGGCCAAGATCGCTCCAGCCAAGGCCGTCCCAACCAAGACCGCCCCAGCCAAGACCAAGGGCTCCTCCAAGCCTCAAGGGTCCCAGCCGGGAGACTCCCTCCCCTCCAGATCTGTGACATCTAGATCCAAGCGCTCGCGCGAGGAGAACGCCTCCTCGGTCAACTCCGAACTGTTGCGCCAGTTGGTGGAGGCCAACGGGATCATCAAGGACTTGCAAGCGTCCATCAAGGAGAAGGAGAGGAATGGTGTGAGTATTGTTTGCCCGTCTTCTTTCATCTCTCCCCCCCCCCTTTTTGCACCGCGGACCGTAGTCGACCCTCGCGTTCTCCTTTTGCCTTCCTTTTCTGCTCTGTGCCTTTGCACAGCAGCCCTGTTAGCCCTGTAGGTTGCGTCGCCCTGCCCGTGCTAACATTATCCCCCTACAGAACCCACCCGTGTTCATAGCCTTTTTCCCAGATCTTTAACCATGCGTTCCCCCCCCCAACCTGTCCGTTCAGATCCCCACGTCGAAATCCTACCCGATTCCCATGAAAAACGACGAACGCCACACGGACCTTTCGAAAAAAAGATCGCACTCAAAAGCACCGCAATCCCAACCCATCGAAAGATGAGTGGGCAGCGCCAGCTTAGTAGTCGCCTATCGAAAGTTCCGGATCAGGCCCTCGTTGACCTGCACGATCGCTTGCTAGCCCCAGGGCTCTCAAGAAACTCCGAGTTGAACGGCCTGAACTTTACCAAACTATCGAAGCAGCTCTGGGTATCAAGGATCTGGGGATGCTATCTCACCAGACCTACATGAAATGTGGTCAGGCGTTATTGGAGTTCCATGCAAATCCCCAGACCTACCAGATGCCAGCCGATTTCCTAGATAAACTCATGGCCTTGAACTCACCATCGACAGCTCAGTACAAGGTCAAGACGAAAGTCTCGGCCCTTGTCCAAGAGTGCGCCGATGGGGAGGGCAAACCGACGAAATCGTGTGGAATACCCTGGGTTTGTGCGCGTTCGATACCCCAGAACCTTATCAAGTCCATGCAGGACACGATTTGGACCCTGAGCACCTTGTACACCTCGGCACAGGCAGTAGGCAATTTCAAAACCTACTTCTATGCTTTCTGGGCGTACAAGGCTGCCCGCGACCTCTATGAGGTCCAGTGGAGTGCCCTGACCAAAGCCCTCGGGATTGAGAAGGCGCACGAGCTGTTGATCGAAAGAATGAAACCTTTCGGTGAAATTTCTAACGATCAGTGTGACAAGCTATGTAAGCTTGGCTAAGGGGGGTAAGTTCGATGGATGCATGCATCGCCCTCGCCCCTGCAAATCAGACGTTCCCTGGATTACCAGAAGGAACGGGCTGAAGCGAAGGACGGAAGGCCGGTGCGCTGCAGCCACTGTGGCATTGAAGGCACTCGGCTGAGCAGTGCTACAAAGGCAAGAACAAGAGGCAGAGGAAATCGCCAAAGGGGGATGACAAGAAGTGAGCCTTCTAACAAGGCCCTCCCCTGCTTCATTGTAGGTGAGAAAGGGGAGTGTGGGAATCTGGTGGATGAGATGTACCAACCCCATGACTTGAAGACAGGGAAAGTGGTTCAACTCGTCTGGGATTCAAGCTGAATGCTGAGAGATGGATATTCTGGGCGGGATAAATTAGGAGTCCCTGTCCTGTAGCAGCCTTAGGCCCTGTTTCTTGGGAATGGAAGACTACCCCTCCAGCCCCCATAGAGGTGAACAACCACAACCAGTGCCTTGCTCAACCTCCCCCCCTTGTCTCTGAGTTAGATAAGGCTGAGAAGCTAGGCTTGATAGAGTTCTTGCAGGCAGATCAGGACCAGGCAGACTTTGTTAGCTGCCATCAACCCGTTCGGAGTTAGGATCAAGCCTAATGGCAAGGCTAGGATTCTAGTAGATCCCACCATCACTGGGGTAAATGGTTGTATGAACAAGCTACCTTGCTCACTCACCACCCCTGAAACATTCATGAAGACGCTCACCACAACAGATATGTTGGGTAAAAGAGATCTGACGAATGGATTCTATCATGTTTCCCTGCATCCTTCAGCTAGGAGGTACATGGGATTCAGACACCCCGTGACAGGTAAAATTGTAGATGGATAGCTCTCCCTCAAGGCACAGCCCAGAGCCCCCATTTTTCTGTGAGTTGACCAACTTCTCCAGTTGATTTTCAACCACAGTTTCAATGAGCATGGTGTCAAGGCCACCTGTGATGTCTATGTGGATGATTACCCCATCAGGGCTGGTACACACGTAGACATGCAGAGGGCCTTCGAGATCATGGACAGAGAAGCTGAACTGTCAGGACTAGAGTTCAATCCCTCTAAAGATGAAGGTGCCACCCAACCCACAACCAGACTGGAAGTGCTAGGGCTACTGCTAGATGCACCTCTCTTGAAAATGGACCTCCCGGCCCACAAGAAGCAACTGTACAGAGCAGAAGTCCTTAAGACACTACAGTCAAGGAAGGAGGGAGGCATCCTTAGAAGGAAAGAACTTGAATGCCTAGTGGGGAAGCTAGTCTGGGCGTCTAAGGTGACACCTTGGGGATACTTGCACGTCCAACACCTGTTTGATGCCCTATATCCTGTCACCACCAACCATACAACTCACAAATCAATGGCTATCATCCCTTGGACACAGGGCACACTAAGTGACCTGGAGTTTTGGGACAGGGCTCTGGAGATGGAGTGGCATGAGTCGGTAGGGGTCCATGAAAGCATGCTGGCCAGAAAGGATGTACACGTGGACAGTAAAGCCTTCAAGGTCCACATGTACACAGATGCCAGTAAGGTATTCGGTGCAGGTGGAACTTTGGGCGATGACACATACTCTATCCCTCCAGAAAACAGCAACATGTGCATATAGGCATCCTAGAACTCGAAGCATGCATGATTTGCTTGCAGCACTGGGCACATGAATTGCAGGAACGTCAGTACTTTGCTACATGGACAATGTCCAAGCTGTTTCAGCTGTGAATAAGGGGGGTTCTAGGATACCAGGCATCAGGGATCTCTGGCACAGATGGCACTCACAGGCCTTAAGTATGGGTTCACTGTCAAAGCCAAGCATGTTAAGGGAGAGTTAAACCCTGCAGCACCCCCAGCAGGGAAAAAGCATGCAGCACCAACAACCATTACATGTTCAAATTTTTTGACAGGCATAACAACCCCCAAGCCACCATTGACTGCTTTGCTGCAGCAGACGGGTATAACAAGCATGACGGGTGCACAAAATGGTTCTCCATCCAACACCCACTTGTATCACACTGGGAATCACTTTCTGGCCAAGTGTCTTGGGCCAAATCCCATTCTCTGCATTAGGAACACTCTAGATCTCCTGTATGCGGCTTGGTAGCCTCACCCTCTGACACAATTTGCACAGCACTGGTGCCTAAATGGCCAGATGCAATTTGGTTTAGGAAGTACCTTAGGGGCAAGAACCCCAGGTTTAGGGTACTTGCAACTTACCCTAAGGGTGCCAGAATTTTCCTTGACCCCAGTTCAGGAAAAACCACTGGCCCAATTCACACACACCATGCTTGTGATCAGATCTGCTCAGTAACTTACCCCCCTTCCTTCTTCCCTCCCAACCCCCATAGGATGTACCATCTGCCAAGGCACCAAGGGAAGGATGCTTAGGTGCACCAATTGCAACCAGCACAGCCACCCCCAGTGCCTCAGTTTGGGCAGGAATGCCATGTCCTGTGGTACATTCAAGTGCCCAGCCTGCATTTTAATTGAGTGCAACCTCCACATCACTAGCGCCCAAGGCCAGCAAGGGGCCAGGAGGTTAGTGATGCTGGAGGGCTCAACCCTGGCTGTCAGTTCGCAAGACACTTATGCAAGTGCTCTTAAGCGTTACACTAGGTGCATGGTTGAGGTATACTTAATTACTGAAAGATCGCTGGACCTCTCGTGCAGTGTCTCAATGTCCAGCAAGCAGGCTCCCATACTTTTGCAAATATAAGTACTGACAATGATGAAGCCTGCATGTGCTTAATTTCCTCAACCCTTAAGGGTAAATTATATGTATTGGAAATATGAAAAAGCAACTGTAAGGAATCTGAGTCAACCGTCTGAATGCCGCATTTCCCACACAGTAGTGGGTGAAATGGAGTATTCAGCCGCGCGACGCAAGATCCCGCAGGACGCATTCATATTTCAAATACCCGTAACCCCCCCGGGCAAAACCAGGAGTAACCACTGCCAGTGTTTTCTCAACAGTACTGTCCTGCCCGGTATAAAATCAAGTGCGCAGTCACCGGGGGCACTAAATTCTTGGTGCCTCAAGCTGCTGAGCCTTGATCTTAACCAAATTTCGAGTTCCCACCACCATCCCTCTGTCCCGCAGGAGTTATATCTTCCAGAAGCTACCTGAGCCTCCCAGGGGAAGTGACTCTGTTATTATTTGACAGTAGCGACTCTATTGGTAGTAGCACGAAGACAGACCTGAACAGTCTGGACTTACAAGCTAGATAGTGCAGTTGACTTTATTTAATGGTACAAGCTGATAAGACCAGTAAAGCCAACTAGTGGTGTGATATACCCCCTAATTAAGGGAAATATCTCACACAAAGCTAAAACTTTACAAGGCCCAGCATACACCTTAAATATGTCTACTAGCACTTGTACCAATGGGGGCCCCATCTGAAAGATCGCTGGACCTCTCGTGCAGTGTCTCAATGTCCAGCAAGCAGGCCCCCATACTTTTGCAAATATAAGTACTGACAATGATGAAGCCTGCATGTGCTTAATTTCCTCAACCCTTAATGGTAAATTATATGTATTGGAAATATGAAAAAGCAACTGTAAGGAATCTGAGTCAACCGTCTGAATGAATGTAATTTTGATATCTTAGGAAACTACCCAAATCTGCCTCACCGAGTAATATCGTAGACGAGGAGAGCACCAGCAGCTCCACGGTAGTAGGAGCGGGTGATAGATCTGAAAGACTCTTGACCAGCCTGAAGGGACAGAAAGAAGGGAGGGTATGTTTGTGTGTATTTGTGTGTGTTTGTGTTCGTGTGTCTGTGAGTGGGGCGGAGGTCAGGGAAGACTCTTGACCAGTCTGAAGGGGCAGAACAGAGGGAGGGTATATTTGTGTGAGTGTTTGTGTGGGGGGCGGAGGTCAGGTAAGACTCTTGACCAGCCTCAAGGGACAGAAAGAAGGGAGGGTATGTTTGTGTGTGCGTGTTTGGGTTGTGGTGGTGATTGTGATGGTGGTGATACTGGTGATCCTAATGTGATGGTGGTGATGGTGGTGGTGGTGGTGCTGATGGTGATGACAGTGGTGCTGAAAGTGGTGGTGGTGATTATTACGGGATGGTGTTGGTGGTGTTGGTGCCGATGACAGTTTTGATGGTAATGGTGATGATGGTAGTGATGGTGTTCGTGATCGTAGTGATGGTTGGTGATTGTGGTGGTGACCGTGGTGGTGACCGTGGTGGTGATCGTGACGGTGGTGATCCTGTTGATCCTTATGTGATGGTGGTGGTAGTGGTGGTGCTGCTGCTGACGGTGGTGATGATGGTGGCGGTGGTGATGATGATGAAGACAGTAACTCACTCCACCCTAGATATTCTTTCCACACTCCAACCATGCAAGTGCACATCTCTCTGAACATCCAAGCTTCCAGCCAAGTGATTAATACGCATACAAATACTTACCGAAACCCAAATCTGTAACTTGATTTATATTTTGATTTTATATAAAAAATACTTTTATCCCATACCTGCAACTTGATTATGTTTTGAGTTTGTCAAGGAATAATACAAATACTTGCCATACCCTATATCTGCAACTTGATTTTTACTTTGATTTTGTCGAGGAATCATAAAAATACTTACTGCTCCCCATGTCTGCAAATTGATAAGCGTAACAATACTTACAATACCCTACATCTGCAACTTGATTTATATTTTTATTTGTCAAGGAATTAGGGAGAGGCATCGATCTATATAGAGATAGATCTATATATATCTATATATATCTATATAGATCTATATTGGCGAAGCTGGATTTTTATAAGTCGGCATAGGGCACCTTACAAAAATCAAAATCTGGTTTTACAATTATGGCATAGGGCACCATATCATATTGCAGGTGCTTCGACTGGATTTTCCGGTGTCTATCTGATGTAACTGCATATGTTGTAGATATACACAATATACCTATTTGCTATATATAGATCTATATAGATCTATATTTTTGGGCAATATAGATCTATTTGCCGCCCCCTACAAGGAATCATAAAAATACTCACTGTACCCCATGTCTGCAAATTGATAAGCGTAACAATACTTGCCATACCCCACATCTGCAACTTGATTTATATTTTGATTTTGTCAAGGAATCATAAAAATACTCACTGTACCCCATGTCTGCAAATTGATAAGCGTAACAATACTTGCCATACCCCACATCTGCAACTTGATTCATATTTTGATTTTGTCAAGGAATCATAAAAATACTCACTGTACCCCATGTCTGCAAATTGATAAGCGTAACAATACTTGCCATACCCCACATCTGCAACTTGATTTATATTTTGATTTTGTCAAGGAATCATAAAAATACTCACTGTACCCCATGTCTGCAAATTGATAAGCGTAACAATACTTACCATACCCCACATCTGCAACTTGATTTATATTTTGATTTTGTCAAGGAATCATAAAAATACTCACTGTACCCCATGTCTGCAAATTGATAAGCGTAACAATACTTGCCATACCCCACATCTGCAACTTGATTTATATTTTGATTTTGTCAAGGAATCATAAAAATACTCACTGTACCCCATGTCTGCAAATTGATAAGCGTAACAATACTTACCATACCCCACATCTGCAACTTGATTCATATTTTGATTTTGTCAAGGAAATCATACTTGCCAAAATACTCAAGGAATCTAAAATACTCACTGTACCCCATGTCTGCAAATTGATAAGCGTAACAATACTTTACCATACCCCACATCTGCAACTTGATTTATATTTTGATTTTTGTCAAGGAATCATAAAAATACTCACTGTACCCCATGTCTGCCAAATTGATAAGCGTAACAATACTTACCATACCCCACATCTCAACTTGATTTATATTTTGATTTTGTCAAGGAATCATAAAAATACTCACTGTACCCATGTCTGCAAATTGATAAGCGTAACAATACTTACCATACCCCACATTCTGCAACTTGATTTATATTTTGATTTTGTCAAGGAATCATAAAAATACTCACTGTACCCCATGTCTGCAAATTGATAAGCGTAACAATACTTACCATACCCCACATCTGCAACTTGATTTATATTTTGATTTTGTCAAGGAATCATAAAAATACTCACTGTACCCCATGTCTGCAAATTGATAAGCGTAACAATACTTACCATACCCATCTGCAACTTGATTTATATTTTGATTTTGTCAAGGAATCATAAAAATACTCACTGTACCCCATGTCTGCAAATTGATAAGCGTAACAATACTTGCCATACCCCACATCTGCAACTTGATTTATATTTTGATTGTCAAGGAATCATTACTCACTGTACCCATGTCTGCAAATTGATAAGCGTAACAATACTTACCATACCCCACATCTGCAACTTGATTTAAAGGAATTATGTAAGCAACCCCACATCTGCAACTTGAATCATAAAAATACTCACTGTACCCCATGTCTGCAAATTGATAAGCGTAACAATACTTACCATACCCCACATCTGCAACTTGATTTATATTTGATTTTGTCAAGGAATCATAAAAATACTCACTGTACCCCATGTCTGCAAATTGATAAGCGTAACAATACTTACCCCATCTGCACCCATAAAAAATACACTGTACCCATCTGCAACTTTTTTTATATTTTTGATTTTTGTCAAGGAATCAAAAAAATACTCACTGTACCCCATGTCTGCAAATTGATAAGCGTAACAATACTTACCATACCCACATCTGCAACTTGATTTATATTTGATTTTGTCAAGGAATCATAAAATACTCACTGTATACCCCATGTCTGCAAATTGATAAGCGTAACAATACTTACCATACCCCACATCTGCAACTTGATTTATTTTGATTTTGTCAAGGAATCATAAAAATATCTCACTGTACCCCATGTCTGCAAATTGATAAGCGTAACAATACTTACCATACCCCACATCTGCAACTTGATTTATATTTGATTTTGTCAGAATCATAAAAATACTCACTGTACCCCATGTCTGCAAATTGATAAGCGTAACAATACTTACCATACCCCACATCTGCAACTTGATTTATATTTTGATTTTGTCAAGGAATCATAAAAAATACTCACTGTACCCCATGTCTGCAAAAATTGATAAGCGTAACAATACTTACCATACCCCCACATCTGCAACTTGATTTATATTTTGATTTTGTCAAGGAATCATAAAAATACTCACTGTACCCATGTCTGCAAAATTGATAAGCGTAACATACTTACCATACCCCACATCTGCAACTTGATTTATATTTTGATTTTGTCAAGGAATCATAAAAATACTCACTGTACCCCATGTCTGCAAATTGATAAGCGTAACAATACTTACCATACCCCACATCTGCAACTTGATTTATATTTTGATTTTGTCAAGGAATCATAAAAATACTCACTGTACCCCATGTCTGCAAATTGATAAGCGTAACAATACTTACCATACCCCACATCTGCAACTTGATTTATATTTTGATTTTGTCAAGGAATCATAAAAATACTCACTGTACCCCATGTCTGCAAATTGATAAGCGTAAACAATACTTACCATACCCCACATCTGCAACTTGATTTATATTTTGATTTTGTCAAGGAATCATAAAAATACTCACTGTACCCCATGTCTGCAAATTGATAAGCGTAACAATACTTACCATACCCCACATCTGCAACTTGATTTATATTTGATTTTGTCAAGGAATCATAAAAAATACTCACTGTACCCCATGTCTGCAAATTGATAAGCGTAACAATACTTACCATACCCCACATCTGCAACTTGATTTATATTTTGATTTTTGTCAAGGAATCATAAAAATACTCACTGTACCCCATGTCTGCAAATTGATAAGCGTAACAATACTTACCATACCCCACATCTGCAACTTGATTTATATTTTGATTTTGTCAAGGAATCATAAAAATACTCACTGTAACCCCATGTCTGCAAATTGATAAGCGTAACAATACTTACCATACCCCACATCTGCAACTTGATTTATATTTTGATTTTGTCAAGGAATCATAAAAATACTCACTGTACCCCATGTCTGCAAATTGATAAGCGTAACAATACTTACCATACCCACATCTGCAACTTGATTTATATTTTGATTTTGTCAAGGAATCATAAAAATACTCACTGTACCCCATGTCTGCAAATTGATAAGCGTAACAATACTTACCATACCCCACATCTGCAACTTGATTTATATTTTTGATTTTGTCAAGGAATCATAAAAATACTCACTGTACCCCATGTCTGCAAATTGATAAGCGTAACAATACTTACCATACCCCACATCTGCAACTTGATTTATATTTTGATTTTGTCAAGGAATCATAAAAATACTCACTGTACCCCATGTCTGCAAATTGATAAGCGTAACAATACTTACCATACCCCACATCTGCAACTTGATTTATATTTTGATTTTGTCAAGGAATCATAAAAATACTCACTGTACCCATGTCTGCAAATTGATAAGCGTAACAATACTTACCATACCCCACATCTGCAACTTGATTTATATTTGATTTTGTCAAGGAATCATAAAAATACTCACTGTACCCCATGTCTGCAAATTGATAAGCGTAAACAATACTTACCATACCCCACATCTGCAACTTGATTTATATTTTTGATTTTGTCAAGGAATCATAAAAATACTCACTGTACCCCATGTCTGCAAATTGATAAGCGTAACAATACTTACCATACCCCACATCTGCAACTTGATTTATATTTGATTTGTCAAGGAATCATAAAAATACTCACTGTACCCCATGTCTGCAAATTGATAAGCGTAACAATACTTACCATACCCCACATCTGCAAACTTGATTTATATTTTGATTTTGTCAAGGAATCATAAAAATACTCACTGTACCCCATGTCTGCAAATTGATAAGCGTAACAATACTTACCATACCCCACATCTGCAACTTGATTTATATTTTGATTTTGTCAAGGAATCATAAAAAATACTCACTGTACCCATGTCTGCAAATTGATAAGCGTAACAATACTTACCATACCCCACATCTGCAACTTGATTTATATTTTGATTTTGTCAAGGAATCATAAAAATACTCACTGTACCCCATGTCTGCAAATTGATAAGCGTAACAATACTTACCATACCCCACATCTGCAACTTGATTTATATTTTGATTTTGTCAAGGAATCATAAAAATACTCACTGTACCCCATGTCTGCAAATTGATAAGCGTAACAATACTTACCATACCCCACATCTGCAACTTGATTTATATTTTGATTTTGTCAAGGAATCATAAAAATACTCACTGTACCCCATGTCTGCAAATTGATAAGCGTAACAATACTTACCATACCCCACATCTGCAACTTGATTTATATTTTGATTTTGTCAAGGAATCATAAAAACATACTCACTGTAACCCCATGTCTGCAAATGATAAGCGTAACAATACTGCAACTTGATTTATATTTTGATTTTGTCAAGGAATCATAAAAATACTCACTGTACCCCATGTCTGCAAATTGATAAGCGTAACAATACTTACCATACCCCACATCTGCAACTTGATTTATATTTTGATTTTGTCAAGGAATCATAAAAATACTCACTGTACCCATGTCTGCAAATTGATAAGCGTAAAATACTTACCATACCCCACATCTGCAACTTGATTTATATTTTGATTTTGTCAAGGAATCATAAAAATACTCACTGTACCCCATGTCTGCAAATTGATAAGCGTAACAATACTTACCATACCCCACATCTGCAACTTGATTTATATTTTGATTTTGTCAAGGAATCATAAAAATACTCACTGTACCCCATGTCTGCAAATTGATAAGCGTAACAATACTTACCATACCCCAAACATCTGCAACTTTATTTATATTTTGATTTTGTCAAGGAATCATAAAAATACTCACTGTACCCTCATGTCTGCAAATTGATAAGCGTAACAATACTTACCATACCCCACATCTGCAACTTGATTTATATTTTGATTTTGTCAAGGAATCATAAAAATACTCACTGTACCCCATGTCTGCAAATTGATAAGCGTAACAATACTTACCATACCCCACATCTGCAACTTGGCATTATATTTTTGATTTGTCAAGGAATCATAAAAATACTCACTGTACCCCATGTCTGCAAATTGATAAGCGTAACAATACTTACCATACCCCACATCTGCAACTTGGTTTATATTTTGATTTTGTCAAGGAATCATAAAAATACTCACTGTATCCCATATCTGCAATTTGATTTGCTTGCCCTCAATGTTGATCATTCTAGCTCCAAACTCCACACCGATAGTCAAGTCATGGACAGGCTGCAGGAAGAGTCACAGTGTTTTTGTATTTCAGATTGCTGTATCTTGTATTTTGGATTTATGCAGATTTTATTCAGGTTATACTTCAGATTGTATTTCAGATTTATGTGTATTTTTATGTTCGATTTATGTACTCCAAACTCCACACCGATAGTCAAGTCATAGACAGGCTGCAGGAAGAGTCACAGTGTTTTATTTATTTCAGATTTATGTATATTGTATTCCGGATATATTCATATTTTATTTCAGGTTGTGTTTCAGATTTTATTTCAGATTTATGTATATTGTATTCCAGATATATTCATATTTTATTTCAGGTTGTGTTTCAGATTTTATTTCAGATTTATGAAGGGCAGGTTTGGTGGTTGGCCTCGGTGTAAGCAAACAGGCTGGCCCCCTCAACATCACGCCTCGTAATAAGGCATATTATTTATTTGTGTTATGTTGGGCAGGTTGAGTAGCTATCAGGGCTACTCAAGCCTGGTTTCAGGATTGTGGCGTAGCCATTGCATGGCGGAGCACGGAGCCCGGGGGGGATAGGCGGGCAACGGGAGGTTATTTCCGACTGCAACCACGGAATGGCAACGCGTCGTCAAGAACAAGAAAAACTGGAGAGTCGGAACCAGCACATCAGTATTTGGAGGATGGTTGCAAGACCCCCCTGCATGTTGTGGTGCGGGCTTGTCTTGGGTCAACTATGGCTTGTCTATCACAACACAAATGTGAAGGTACTTCACACTGAACCCCAGCCCCAGCCCTACCCCCCCCCCCCCCCCCCCCCCCCACACACACACACACACTTGGGTCAACAATGGCTTGTCGATCACAACACAAATGTGAAGGTAATACATACCGAACCCCAGCCCCAGCCCTACCCCCCCCCCCCCCCCCCCCCCCCCCACACACACACACATGGGTCAACAATGGCTTGTCTATCACAACACAAATGTGAAGGTAACACACACCCGAACCACAGCCCCAGCCCTACCCCCCCCCCCACCCCACCCCACACAAAACCTTGGGTCAACTATGGCTTGTCTATCACGACGGAAATGTAATACAAACTAGCTTCTAGCCAGCCACCCGAACCAGCCACTTGACCAATCCCAATTTTTTTAGGAGTTCTAGAAAACAGACTGTGTCAGCTTCTAGGTGCACTAGCTAGGTTTAGGTTAGGCTGAATAGCCAACCAGGGGATCTGCCAAGAAGCTACTGCTTGTAGCCAGAAAGAAAAGCTAGGCTGGGCTGCATGCATGGATCCCAAGGTCTTAGACGCATTGCGGTTGGTATAACATAAAAAAAGCAACACAAAAACAGCTTGGCTGGGTACAATAATTTTAATGCAGATGCAAGTCGGTTGGTGTAACACAAGGTCTGTTGGAATGCATGTTGGTTGCATTGGTTGGTTGCATGCGGATGTTGAGATCTATGATGCATGTTGGTTGGTGTAACACAAAGTAGGTTGGAATGCATGTGTAGATGTTGAGATCTATGATGCATGTTGGTTGGTGTAACATAAAGTAGGTTGGAATGCATGTGTTGATGTTAAGATCTATGATGCATGTTGGTTGGTGTAACATAAAGTAGGTTGGAATGCATGTGTAGATGTTAAGATCTATGATGCATGTTGGTTGGTGTAACACAAAGTAGGTTGGAATGCATGTGTAGATGTTGAGATCTATGATGCATGTTGGTTGGTGTAACATAAAGTAGGTTGGAATGCATGTGTAGATGTTGAGATCTATGATGCATGTTGGTTGGTGTAACACAAAGTAGGTTGGAATGCATGTGTAGATGTTGAGATCTATGATGCATGTTGGTTGGTGTAACATAAAGTAGGTTGGAATGCATGTGTAGATGTTGAGATCTATGATGCATGTTGGTTGGTGTAACATAAGGAGGTTGGAATGCATGTGTAGATGTTGAGGTCTATGATGCATGTTGGTTGGTGTAATATGAAGTGGGTTGGAATGCATGTGTAGATGTTGAGATCCATAATGCATGTTGGTTGGTGTAACATAAAGTAGGTTGGAATGCATGTGTAGATGTTGAGATCTATGATGCATGTTGGTTGGTGTAACATAAGTAGGGTGGAATGCTTGTGCGGATCTCCAGATCTTAGATACACATTTGTTTATAGATGGGACGCCTATAAGGCTCGGCTACATATGCAGATCTTCAGGGCCAACATGCTTAATAGTTGATGGAAATGGTACCAAGTCAGCCGAGCTGCATGCGCAAATTGTGACATCTAAGTTGCATGGCGGTTGGTTAAACACAAAGTAGGCTTGGCTGCAAGTGTGGATGTTCAGATCTAAGATGCATATTCGTTTATGACACCAGCTAGGCTTGTCTACATGCCCGGATGTTCAGATTTAGGACGCATGTTGGTTGGTATGAAACCAAGCAGGCTGGGCTGCATGAGCCAATTTTTGGATATTAGATGCATGTTTGTTTACATGACCCCGGCTAAGATTGGCTGCACACACGGATGTTTAGATATAACATGAATGCCGGTTGGTGTAACACCAAGTAGACAGGACTGTAAGTGCGGACGTTAGTATTTAAGATGCCTATTTATTTACATGACACCAGCCAGCTCAGCTGCATGCACGTATGTTCATATACAAGACAACTGTCGGTAGGTATGACACCAAGTAGACGGGGCTTCAAGTGCGTTTATTACTATCTAAGGTGCATATTCATTTACAAGACACTAGCTAAGCTTGGCTGCATGCACGGATAATAGCTAATATGCATGTTGGTTAGGATGACACCAAGCGGTCTGGGATGTGCGGAATGCAGATCTAAGGTGCATGCCGGTTGAGATGACACCAGCTATGCTGGGCGAGGTGAGAAAACCTTTACCCCTCAGTTGATGACAACATTCTTGAAGACGGGACAGGGTGCAAGTGGATGATTTCTGAAGAAGCATATGTCATATCAATATCCAGTAGGTATAGCAAGATGCAGGTGCGATATGACAGAGTCTGCTATGGAGGTGTTGGTGATGGTGTAAGGTGGAGGATTCAGAAGCGATGCCAGCTGATACAGTGCTGGTGGGGCGGCAAGGAGTGGAAGGAGCTGGATGGAAGGTGCCTGAAGGTAAGTATCTGGCTGGTGATGAGCAACCACCCTGTCACCCTAAAGGCACTTAGGCAAGCCTACCTGAAACCTCTTGTCTGTGAACTGCAAGGTGAGTGGAAGTGAAGGTTCGTTAGAGAGACGGTTGGGATGGTCGGGAGAGCATCTTCAGCAGAACCGGTTCAAGCTTCAAAAGCGTTTCCTTACCTGAAGAAGCAAACATGATTTACCAACGCCTGAGGGAAGCATGGGCAAATAAAAGGCGTTAGGAAACTAGGATCCGAAACGAACGAGGGAACGAGGCAGAGGAACGAAGAGGTAAATACCTGTATCCCCGATAATGATGTACTTGAACAGGTACCTAACAATTCGCGAACAGCAAGAGGAAAGAAGTGAGAGAGACTTCGGGACTTCATCGGGCAGGCTGCAATGTGCACTCACGCGTACGACATGGCTGAATGTAAGGCACAACTACGATACGACGCAGGGACGAGAGATCCTAAGGTTAATAGAAAAGGAAAGTAGTAGAGGAGAGTAGGTTTGGGAAGGAGAAAATGAGTCAGGTAGATAGATGGACAGCAACAGCAGAAGTCATAGTGAACCCTAAAGCTCAGGACGGAAAGCGACCTCACTCCCAAGTACAATGCAGGTGGCTTGGACCTGTGAAGGTCCCGTCATCGTGGCGTGGGACCCCGGACCCCACCGATCCCGGACCCCAGCGGTGGGACCCCAGCCCAAGTCTGAGCCAAGCTGCGCCTACACCTGCGCCTCCTATCAACTTGGAGATAGGAGCTTGAGACTCTGCCATGCGACATTATTTCCTCCATGTTGGTGAGGTTGAAGCTGAATCCTTGAGACGCGATGGACGGAGCGCGGAGCTTGGACAGAATCAGCCCCAGACCTTGTACAGCGTACTGCCTTCGCTTGAAATGGACATAGGACAGCTGGCCGGCGCCAGTGTCAGACGACCAAAGCGGACCAGCTGACCCAACGTATTTGCTGCTCTCTCTATGTTATTCACATCAATTCTTGAATAGATGAATTAAAATTGCCACATAGCTCCGGTCTAACCATCCTCAAGTCAGTTCAGCCAAGATGGACCACGAGAGTAACGATTCGCACGAAAGCCTCGTCGCAGCCCAGAGCACCGATGTTGCGCGGACGGTATTTAGCTTCGCCCCCTATTGGGCTTGCTCTGTCTCCTGGCATTGTCAGCATCCATCGGATACTTCTGGCTCGTCTTTTATCCACTTCTCCGAGCCCCAGACCTCTGAAGAGGTGGGTTTATGAGAAGTCTGCTCACCGAACTGCGAAGTTTATGCTTTATGACCCTCGCACACGGCCCTGGCTACCTATGAAAGTCCAAATCACTAAGTTCAAGAAGTCAAGCACTCTCGAACTTTATCAGTCCACAGCAAGGGGTGGGGTGGAGGGAGAAGTACCCCTTGACCCCGTCAAGCTGCGCCCACAATCGGAGCCCAGTAGGGCACCAAGATAATGAAACCAACATCACTTTCATCACCATCATCATCGGGGGGGGGGAGGGGAGGGGAGCACTTCATCGAGCATTTGTCGGTGAAACAGGTGAAGGAGACTCGGGGGCAACTGACAAAATCCATATCGCGACACCTGTGTACTTGCGCACGACCCAAACCGTCTCACCTGTTTCCTCCGCATCCACACTCCAGGCCCTGCAGCAATACCGCAACCGACAGATGAAGGGCAGTAACCTCTTCATCGGCCTCTCCTCGCCCGACATCGCCCTGGATAAAATCCCGCCAACGTTCTACCGTACCCTCGCCTACGTCTTCGAGATCGCCAAGTCGGGCCAGACCTACACCCCCTTGACCGAAGCAGACGTACAGAGAGGCTGCCCCGCCAAGGGATGGTGCGAACCCCTGTGGAACCGATCCTTAAGGACCTCAGGGCAGGGAGACATCTTGACCAACCCGTCCACTGCTCCTCAGCCTGCTGTTGCTGACCCAGCTGCAGTTCTCTTCAGCTGTGCCCCCTTTTGGTGCTACCTCTACAACCACGAACCTGGTAAGGACCAGAGTTATTTTAGGAACCAGTGTCTTTAAGTAGCACCAAGATACTTGTAGTAGCCTTTGGGGTGCTTCAAGAAGCTTTTTTACCCATTAAAGTAACTCCAAAAAGCTCGATCGTAGCACCCACTACACCAAGGTGTGTAATGAAGCACAACAATCCAGCACAGCTAACATTCCATACCTCCACTTTGTGACAGCCCTCCCTGTCCTGGGTCCAGAACGCAATCACACTGGCATAAGTCACGTTTTAGTCAAACACAACAGCACACCCACCCAGCAAGTGTATCAGTCAAACACAACAGCATAATACTACAGCAAGTGTTTCAGTCAAACACAACAGCACAAAACTCTAGTAAATCTAACATTCCATGCCTTCACTGGGTGACAACCCTCACTCTACTGGGTCCAGAATGCAATCATACGGGCACAATCCACGTTAGAGTCAAACACAGCAGCACACCAATCCAGTTCAGCTAACATTCCATATCTTCACTGTGAGCCAGCACTCACTCCACCAATTTCAGAATGCAATCACACTGGTTTAAGTCATTTGAGTCGAACACAACAGCAAGTGTTTCAGCCAAACACAGCAGCAGAACACCCCATTGAAGCTCACTTTCCATACCCTCACTGTGAGCCAGCCCGCGCCAAGAAGACCCCCCCCAGGGCAGCTGAGCAGATGCTTGAATTGCACCGACTGGGCGGCCTCCCACCCTGGACCCCCGTTCTGGGTTTTGCGGTTGGACGTCTCCACCTTCAACTCCTTGCCCCCCTAGTTGTTCATGCCCCCTGGGTGCGCTGCTGCACCTAGCCTCCATGGGCCTGCCCTGCAAGGCTGTTGGCATGGAGGAACTCGCCCAATGGGATAAGTTCAAGGGCTCACGCACGTCCTATGGCACTACTCCAGGTGTGCTGCTCAACTTGGTGTGGTGGTTAGGGGCCGTACTCAAGGTGTGCTGCACAACTTGGTGTGGTTTGGGGGAAATGGTTAAGGGTGGTGTGGTGTCAAGGTTGGGAATGTTGCTGAAATGGTGTGGTGTGGTGGTTTGGGGCTGTACTCAAGGTGTGCTGCACAACTTGGTGTGGTTTGGTTAAGGGTGGTGTGGTGTCAAGGTTGGGGACATGTTGCGGAATGGTGTGGTGTGGTGGTTTGGGGCTGTACTCAAGTTGATATGCATAACTTGGTGTGGTTTGGTTAAGGGTGGTGTGGTGTCAAGGTTGGGGACATGTTGCGGAATGGTGTGGTGTGGTGGTTTGGGGCTGTACTCAAGTTGATATGCATAACTTGGTGTGGTTTGGTTAAGGGTGGTGTGGTGTCAAGGTTGGGGACATGTTGCGAATGGTGTGGTGTGGTGGTTTGGGGCTGTACTCAAGTTGATATGCATAACTTGGTGTGGTTTGGTTAAGGGTGGTGTGGTGTCAAGGTTGGGGACATGTTGCGGAATGGTGTGGTGTGGTGGTTTGGGGCTGTACTCAAGTTGATATGCATAACTTGGTGTGGTTTGGTTAAGGGTGGTGTGGTGTCAAGGTTGGGGACATGTTGCGGAATGGTGTGGTGTGGTGGTTTGGGGCTGTACTCAAGTTGCTGTGCATAAATTGGTGTGGTTTGGGGCGAATGATTCAGTGTAGTGTGGTATCGAGGTTTGGGAGGAATGTTACGGAATGGTATAGTGTGGTGGTTTGGGGCTGTACTCAAGGTGTGCTGCATAACTTGGTGTGGTTTGGGACAAATGGTTAATGGTGGTGTGGTATCAAGGTTTGGGACAAATGTAGCGGAATGGTATGTGTGGTGGTTTGGGGCCATACTCAAGGTGTGCTGCAAAACTTGGCGTGCAACTTCTCGCGACCTTCCTCCTCTAGATTGCACATCAAGTATTGTAGAGGAATCATTTTTTCTCCGTTTCGGAAATCAGGGTATGATATAGGGATTTGGTGGTTGTCCCCAGTGCAAGCAGGCTGGCCCTCTCAACCTCATGCCTCATAATAATAAGGCGTAATATTGATTAATTTTCTATACAGGACTATTAGCAAGCTATCACACGACCTGCAAGCCCTAGCTTTTCTTTTCAGCTACGAGCCGCAGCTCCTAGGCTCTCTCTTCATTTAAACCTGGAATAACCTGGTGCACCATGGTGATACCATCAGTGCTTCTGGGATCTTTGGATTTTCCCAGTAGCAGTCTCAGGGTGCTGCAAGTGTGGATGGATGTTCCTTGGTGTGGTGGTGGTGGTGTTCTGGGTTGGTGGTGTGGTGATGTGTGTCTGTGTGTGTGGATGGATGTTCCTCGTCACCGGTCTTGACATGAATTGTAACATTCTCACGAACTTCCACCTCTGGATTGCACATCAGGTAATCAACACCCTTAACATGGTGGTCCAATCCCCCCGCCCTCACCACCACCCACAGCATCACAAGTTTCATTTTTTAATTTCGCACCTCAAGGTGTGTTGCAGAGTGTCTCAAGTCGTCCGAGCCGGGGTCAACCTGCACAGGCACTTGGCTCTGTCCCCAGCTCCGAAACCGACAGATTGGGCGGCCCCACGCACTCATCGCAGAACAGCCTTCAGCGACAGGGTAGCATGCCCCGCCAAGGAGGACCCACCAGCCTTCCACCATTCTATCCTCCCCACCAGCAGCCCAGCGGAGGATTCTTCAACCCAAACACTAATAGCTACAGCCCCTACCCTGTATACGGAACGCCCTTTGGTGCACCCAACCCCTCCAAGGCTCCGCCTCCTCAGCACATGATGTGGGGCTACAGCCAATACCCTCCAGTCGCTGGCGGTCCTCCACCGTACCTGCAGGCCAACCCATCCCCTACTAGCGCTGGCTTTGGCCCCGGGAGCTACCCACCTGCTGCTAGCTACAATATGGAGCACGCCAATCAGCCCAACTATAACCCCCAGGGCGGGCAGTGGCAGGCCCAGCTGGGTGAACGCCAGTCTAGAAACAACAAAAAGGGCAGGGGCGTAAAGGGCAGTGGATTGAAAAAGCCCGTCCTACACAGTGGGCAACCAAACATCATGGCACCACCCCGCCTCACCGCCCCTGGCCAAGCTATGGGTCATGGCCAAGACACACAGAGCGCTGCCGGCAGTGGGCGAGTATGGGACACGGCGCTTTTCAGGCTCTTCACAGCAGACGCCACCAGGGGGCCTGCAGCAGCTGCATGGTGGCGCACACCTGTAGGCAACTCCGGTGTCACTGAAGGGCCTATCGGTGGAGAGCAGGTGGGTGTGGAGGGTAGACTAAACTAGTCAGCAATGCCCTTACCCCTCCCCCCATCCCCCACCCCCACCCCAAAAAAAACAAGGGCAGTGCGTTGCACTGGGGTCACACAGGTTTAATCTCAATTTGTGACGGGTCGCACACAAAAAACAGTTATCAGGCCCTAGGTTGAATTTGAACTACTCATACATGATTTTAAATTGACTACTACTAAAGCAATATGTCTACCCTACTAAAAATAGTCTATACAAGCAAACTAAAAAGTTTATAAAAAATACAAAAAGTACTAATTAAAAAGTACGAATTAGTATACGTGTTTTCCTGCCTTCTCTTGTGGTACAACCGCAGATGTCCCTGCCCCACTGCCTCAACCCTGCCCTGCCCACTAACTGCTGTTGCTTCTCTTCTCTGCAGATGATCATTGACGATTGCTAGGGCCGCATCCTGGACAACCAACTGGTACAGCCGCAGACGTCCCTACCCCACCCTGCCCACTAACTGCTGTTGCTTGTCCTGGTTACTGATGATCTTCGATTATTGCCAGGGCCGTTTCCTGCACAACCAACTGCTGCTCCAATGGTTCAACAACTATAAAGAAGAGGACCATGGCTCATGAACTTTATTCTTACACAAACAAACCTACCCAATGGCCAACTGGTTTGTTGTTCAACCCCAGACGTCCCTGCCCCACCCCCCATACCCCTGCCCTGCCCATTAAATGCTGTTGCTTCTCTTGACTGCAGATGATCATTGAATATTGCCAGGGTCGCGTCCTGGACAGCCAACTGGTGTGTGGTACAACCGCAGACGTCACCGTCAACCTGACTCCACCACGTGACCTGTTCGAAAACGTGGGGTCCCTCCTACAACAGGTGGGAATTAGAACATGCAACAATTGTTTCCTTGTAAATAGAGATGGTAAATCCACGCCACCCTGTCCAACTTGAGACTCCACTATGAACACACCTCCCCCACAAACATGCACCTCTATCCCCACATCCTTCCACTTTGACATCCATCCCCCCCACACATGCACATTTATCGCCACATCCTTCCACTATGACATCCATTCCCCCCACTCACGCACATCTATCCCCACACACATACACACACACACTCCATAGCCCTCTGCCTGAACCTGTGCTTAGTTACATGGCTCCAGCCTTAAAGCCATCCAGAGGTTCATTGGGGAATCGATTTTTCAAAACAGGTCACAGTTCGTATTACAGATTTGGCCTAGAACTTCGAGGGTTTTTGGTAATCCTGGTAGAATTTTTGTGGATTTTACCTGGAATAGGCGACCAGGTAAACACCCACACCCAACCCCTCCATACCCCTCCGCCACCCACATACATCAACAACCCACCATACATCCACCCACTTCCCCCCCACACCTACCTACCCACATCCAACCCCTCCATACCCCTCCGCCACCCACATACATCAACAACCCACCATACATCCACCCACTTCCCCCACACACCTACCAACCCACACCCAACCCCTCCATACCCCTCTGCCACTGCCTCTAGGTTGAACAAGGGGGTCACTACGTGCTGGTCTCCCTTCAAGAGATTCAGAACGCCTCCCGAGGGAACCCCAGCAGCCACTCTACTGGCAGGCCCAGTGGCTCCGGGGTCATGCTGGAGGAGAACTCTCTGGGGCCCAACTAAGTGTACTGGCGTGCAGCAGTAGCGAGGCCAGCCTGCGATGCAGTCATGACGGTGCTGAGCGGGACTCGCCCCCGTATATGAAGCACTCTATCGACGGGACCATTGACCGGCGGGACCAGCTAGGGATGGCACCGAGGTTGAGCGGCGGCATGGTGGTGGCCAAGGAGGGCCTGCGACAGATCACCAATAAGCTAGGCCGTAGCAGCATGAAGTGAGCTCCCCACGAATATATTGAAAAATATCACCTTCTAATAAGGCATGAGGTTGAGGGGGCCAGCCCATGTGCTAATGGTGGAGTCGACCAGAATATATGTGTGTGTACAGCTATGTACGAATCTCTTTTTTGAAACACGTCGCGATTCAGTCGCTGCATGGTGACGCAGGAGTCCAGCTAAACTAATGAGAAATGTCCAGGGACATGCAGGGAGCAGCGTGTTGCACTGGAGTCGCCCATCCACTCAATTTGTGACACGTCGCACGAAACAAACAGTGATTGGCAACCCAAATCATGACCAAGAAAAAACAGTGGTCTGGATGTCTGCCAAATGTAGCCTGTATTCTATTCAATATTTGGTGGATGAGGACACCCTGAGGATTTTGAATTTGGTTTAGTTAGATGGTGGATCAGCCTTCAGGCTGCTCGCCCCTCACAAGCCAGGCAAAATACAATTGCTATGAACAAAAACGTGAACTTGGTTATATAGCTTCAGGCAGCAATTTGGCTGCTCACCTTCAGCAGTAAATTAGCCGGCAGGCAAAAATTGTGTCAAATGTAGTCCCACAGGTGTAGATAATTTCAGAACATGCGGTTTCCAGTTTCCCCAGTTGGGTCCCCAGTTTCAGAACATGTGGAAGATTTGAAGTCAGGGAAGATGTGTGTGGTTACCAATGACAGGTTTGTGGAAGGTAGTTAGAGTTATGAGATTACAGCAATTTTGTCATTTTCGGGGGGGGGGGGGGGGAGGGGGCTAAAGGAGCTTTTTCGTATAACGATGTCGGAAGTTTTTGTAATCTGCCTTACCCAACCACCCCCCAAAAATGCCCATATCTCCCCCAGCAATTAGGGGGGTAAAGTAGGGTGATTAATGATCCTCTCAACTAGCTCTAGCAATTTGTGGTCTTCCATCTGGATCTGAGCAAAGTTTGACAACATGGTCAAGCAAACACCCGTTCCTAGCCCGGATACTGAGCCGACCTGGCAAGTTTTGGTGCTTGAGAATTGTAAGGTGTTGTTAACCCTAAGTTACATGTCAAAGTATCCTCCATATACCCAAGAAGTTTGGGGTGGAAATATTGAGTTTCGTCGTTTGGCCCAACTTTCACAATTGGTGTACTTAGAACCTGTGGAAGTCACTACTCGAGCACCACCTCGACACATTTAGTCCTTATTGAAAACACGCGCGGGTTCGGAATGCTCTCGTTGAACCAGGTTCACGGGTGATGGCCTGATGGGTATGCTCCGTCTAGTGGAGGTTACGAAATATTTCCGAAACCGGTACGACCCCTGTAAGAGGGTCTGCCAGGTTCCTCGACTTGAATCTGGGGGCTAGAGGACCACGAACATGCAAACGTAGACAAAAAATATTAAAATGGCTCCAGCTGAAAAAGGTCTGCTCTATGTCGGCAGTAAACCTAGCGGTAATCAAAGCATTACTACAGGTAATACACCACGCTCCTGAATTCCTGAGTACAGAGTGCATCGAAAATGGTCATAAACTCGAACTGCTACTATCAGCTAGAAATGTGGCTGCTCGCTGTCTTCTGCAGTAAAAATGAATTCCAGGAAAAAAGTAAACGCGAACGAATCATGTTGGTCTTCTTTGTACAGGTATTATTTTAAATTGTTTTATTGTATTTTCCTTCTTCTGAAACGAAAAAAAAACAGTACAAAACGAATCATTCCTACGGTATCAGAAAAGACTGGATCCAATCTCTTCATACATTTATGGATAAACAGAGGAAGATTCGCTTGACCTTCCACTTCTGGATTACACATCAGATAATGTTGAGGATCGTTTTACTCTCAGATTGTGAAATCAGGTTATGATGATTATTATACGTCCAATGATCCGATCTACCCATCCTGGAGGGTCTTTCAACCATTGCTTTTGGTTTTTTTTAAAGCTCTCGACGAATGGTATCATCAGAGCCTCTAGCCCTGTTTATCCCTATTGAATATAATTGCCGCCCCTCATGGCCTGAATGGGTATTAGCGCCTTCCACATCAAGCGCTACTGCCGCGCAAACGGGTGTTTTACCAAACGGGTGCCCTGCAGGCCCTAAGGGGTCGAGCCTGCAAATTGCCTGCGCCCCGCACCAGCTTGACGTTTGGTCGGTCCCCTTAGGGGGACAGACCTATGCGATACTTACGTTACGCGATATCTTGTACTTGCAGCTTGTTTCCAACCAGTTGGAGGTCCGGTTTAGGATTGTGTTTCTGAGGGTTTAGACTCGACCTCTAACCGGACCCTTAACTGGTTGGAACAAGGGCGTGACCGCCCTTGTGTTGGATCGGACCAATTGGACCAAGGGATCCGCTGGGGATGGGGATGGTCGGATAGGTAGCCCCCCTGTAAGTAGGGTTGTTTTTGTGTGCGGTGTGAGGTGTGCGGTGTGTCTAACCTTGTTGCTGCCCTCGTGAACGTTGTTGCCCCCCGTCGTGGCTGTTCTTGCGAAATGTGTGTCTCGTATACCGCGCTTTGGTACACAGTCGCGCGTTACCACATAAACTGGGGCTGTGCACCCTTCGACAGTGAGTAGGCAGTCTTCTTCGGGATGACTGCCGAATTCAAACGTCAAGTGGTTAGGGGCGCAGTTTGACTTAAATCTACCTGGAAGACGAGGTGACGTGACTGAAAATACAACTTGTCTGAAATTTGCTTCGAGTCGGAGAAGAGGTGTCTGTATTTGCGAGTTTATCGAGCTGCCTGCCGTTTGCAAACGTCAGTTGGTGCGGTCTAAATACACTTTGTAGGGCGAACCCTTAGGTTCCCTAGCGCATCCGTTTGGCGCATCCGTTTTGCTCGCCCGGCAGTACGACTGATGTACCGAAGTCGCTACCCATGGAGGGGCGGTAACTATATTGACCACCCCCTGTGCTGTTGGTTTTTGGAATTGCAAGCTTATGTACGGGCGGTCAGTTATGTACTTATGTTGTAGCCTTGTTGCTTTCGAAGTAACAACTAAGTAACAAACAAACAAATAAGGGACATTTTGCAGTGTTGCTGTTTAAAGCAGTATTGAATGTGCCTCTACTGTCATACAGAGCATACATGAAGGTTGGCTTTAGTTGTAAGAATTTAATGCAGAAAAAATGAGACCAATCAGAGGTCGGGTTGATTTTTAGGGATTTTTGACAAGGTGTTGCATGTATGGGCTGGGCAGTATGTGCCGTTCAGGTCTGGGCTGGACCCGACACGGGGGGGTGGTCGGGTGTGTCGGGGTGGATGCCTATAGCGTGGGTCGGCATGCATTGGGCTGGCCGGGTGGTTATGCGTTGTGTGGGTATGACACGAATGTAGCGCAGTTCGAGAGCACATGTGGCATGTGCTTTGGGAGAATACCGTGGGTGAGCATAGGGTCTCAATAGCCGCTCTGCCCATGATTTGGAATGGCTGGGCCTAGAGTTGCGCCTGGCCATGGTGAATGGAGATAAGTGGCCACCATTGTGCAACGCCGCTGCCCCCTAGGTCGAAGCACGAATCTGAAAGCTGCGTTGGTCGAAGCTCTGCAGCTTCTCAGGAACCTAAGTGTCACCTTCTTGGGTAGCGAGTTAGTTCTTACTTGTGTAGCTTCGCAGCTCCGCAGAAGGTACGATTGGTACTTAGGTAGCTATAAATAGCAAGTCACTTTGGCTGCAACGGGGGTCGGAAGTGCACCAGTCATCAATTCCGCAGTTCGAAGGTCAGCATATGCTCAATTTCCACGTTCGCAAGTAGCACGTCCAGCAGCTTGCAGGCGATGGGCCCCTAGGTCAGAGCACGTAGCTCAAAGCTGCGCTGGTCCAAACTCCACAGGTTCGCAGGGTGGTGTTACCCACTTGGGCTGATCCGTAATTAATTTTGAAGCTTCGCAGGTCTGCAGAAGGAATGATCTGTACTGAGGCATGCTATTAATAGCAAGATTGGCAGATTCAGAGGTTGGAAGAGCACCAGTTCAATTCAATTGCGTTCGTTCGAAGTTAGCATTTGCGCAATTTGCACGTCGCGCGCAAGTAGCAGGTCCAGCCGCGATGGGAGTTTGCAGGCGATGGCTCAGGGTCGGACGGAAACGCGAATGTTGCATGTTGCATGGACAGTTGGCTTGTGAAGGACGGTTCTTTCTACGCGAACCCTTTAGGTTCCCAAAGACTCCGCACCCGGTTGCTCGTTTTTGTTACACTCACGTGACGCTATTTGGTCGGCCCCCTCTTAACAATTTTTGAGTTTGAGTGACTCGGTGTAACTCTTGAGTCTCTCCTACATTGAGGGCGGTAACTATATTGACCGCCCCCTGAGCTGTTGGTTTTTGGAATTATAAGCTTATGTACGGGCGGTCAGTTATGTACTTATGTTGTAGCCTTGTTGCTTTCGAAGTAACAAAAAAGTAACAAACAAACAAATAAGGGACATTTTGCAGTGTTGCTGTTTAAAGCAGTATTCAACGTGCCTGTACTGTCATACAGAGCATACATGGAGGTTGGCTTAAGTTGTAAGAATTTAATGCAGAAAAAATGAGACCAATCAGAGGTCGGGTTGATTTTTAGGGATTTTTGACAAGGTGTTGCATGTGTGGGCTGGGCAGTATGTGCCGTTCAGGTCTGGGCTGCAGCCCGACACGGGGTGGTGGTCGGGTGTGTCGGGGTGGATGCCTATAGCGTGGGTCGGCATGCATTGGGCTGGCCGGGTGGTTATGCGTTGTGTGGGTATGACACGAATGTAGCGCAGTTTGAGAGCGCATGTGGCATGTGCTTTGGGATAATAGGTGAGCATAGGGTCTCAATAGCCGCTCTGCCCATGATTTGGAATGGCTGGGCCTAGAGTTGCGCCTGGCCATGGAGAATGGAGATAAGTGGCCACCATTGTGCAACGCCGCTGCCCCTTAGGTCGAAGCACGAATCTGAAAGCTGCGTTGGTCGAAGATCTGCAGCTTCTCAGGGTAGTGTCACCTTCTTGGATAGCGAGTTAGTTCTTACTTGTGTAGCTTCGAAGCTCCGCAAAAGGAACGATTGGTACTTAGGTAGCTATAAATAGCAAGTCACTTTGGCTGAGACGGGGGTCGGAAGTGCACCAGTTATCAATTCCGCAGTTCGAAGGTCAGCATATGCTCAATTTACACGTCCGCAAGTAAAACGTCCGGCAGGTTGCAGGCGATGGGCCCCTAGGTCAGAGCACGTAGCTCAAAGCTGCGCTGGTCCAAACTCCACAGGTTCGCAGGGTGGTGTTACCCACTTGGGCTGATCCGTAATTAATTTTGAAGCTTCGCAGGTCTGCAGAAGGAATGATCAGTACTGAGGCATGCTATTAATAGCAAGATTGGCAGATTCAGAGGTTGGAAGAGCACCAGTTCAATTCAATTGCGTTCGTTCGAAGTTAGCATTTGCGCAATTTGCACGTTGCGCGCAAGGAGCAGGTCCAGCCGCGATGGGAGTTTGCAGGCGATGGCTCAAGGTCGGTCGGAAACGCGAATGTTGCATGTTGCATGGACAGTTGGCTTGTGAAGGACAGTTCTTTCTACGCGAACCCTTTAGGTTCCCCATGGCTCTTCACCCGGTTACTCGTTTTTGTTACACTCACGTGACGCTATGGTCGGCCCCCTTTTAACAATTTTTGAGTTTGAGTGACTCGGTGTAACTCTTGAGTCTCTCCTACATTGAGGGCGGTAAACATTGAGGGCGGTAACTATATTGACCGCCCCATGTGCTGTTGGTTTTTGGAATTATAAGCTTATATACGGGCGGTCAGTTATGTACTTATGTTGTAGCCTAGTTGCTTTCAAAGTAACAGCAAAGTAACAAACAAACAAATAAGGGACATTTTTCAGTGTTGCTGTTTAAAGCAGTATTGAACGTGCCTCTACTGTCATGCAGAGCATACATGAAGGTTGGCTTTAGTTGTAATAATTTGATGCAGAAAAAATGAGACCAATCAGAGGTCGGGTTAATTTTAGGGGATTTTGAGAAGGTGTTGCATGTGTGGGCTGGGCAGTATGAGCCGTTCGGGTCTGGGCCTGACCCGACGCGAGGGGGTGGTCGGGTGTGTCGGGGTGGATGCCTGTAGCGTGGGTCGGCATGCATCGGGCTGGCCGGGTGGTTGTGCGTTGTGTGGGTATGACACGAATGTAGCGCAGATTGGGAGCGCATGTGGCATGTGCTTTGCGAGAATACCGAGGGTGAGCATAGGGTCTCAATAGCCGCTCTGCCCATGATTTGGAGAATGGAGAATGGAGATGAGTGGCCACCATTGTGCAACGCCGCTGCCCCCTAGGTCGAAGCACGAATCTGAAAGCTGCGTTGGTCGAAGCTCTGCAGCTTCTCAGGAACCTAAGTGTCACCTTCTTGGGTAGCGAGTCAGTTCTTACTTGTGTAGCTTCGCAGCTCCGCAGAAGGAACGATTGGTACTTAGGTAGCTATAAATAGCAAGTCACTTTGGCTGAGACGGGGGTCAGAAGTGCACCAGTTATCAATTCCGCAGTTCGAAGGTCAGCGTATGCTCAATTTACACGTTCGCAAGTAGCACGTCCAGCAGGTTGCAGGCGATGGGCCCCTAGGTCAGAGCACGTAGCTCAAAGCTGCGCTGGTCCAAACTCCACAGGTTCGCAAGGTGGTGTTACCCACTTGGGCTGATCCGTAATTAATTTTGAAGCTTCGCAGGTCTGCAGAACGAGTGATCAGTACTGAGGCATGCTATTAATAGCAAGATTGGCAGATTCAGAGGTTGGAAGAGCACCAATTCAATTCAATTGCGTAGTTGGAAGTTAGCAATTGCGCAATTTGCACGTTCGCAAGTAGCACGTCCAGCAGGTTGCAGGCGATGGCCCCCTAGGTCAGAGCACGAAGGTCGAAGCTGCGCTGGTCCAAGCTCCACAGGTTCGCAGGGGGCTGTTACCCACTTGGGTAGATAGTGATTAATTTTGAAGCTTCGCAGGTCTGCATAAAGAAAGCGAAGTACTGAGGCAGGCTATTACTAGCAAGTCACCTTGGCAGATTCAGAGGTTGGAAGTGCACCAGTTCAATTCAATTGCGTAGTTGGAACTTAGCATTTGCGCAATTTGCACGTTGCGCGCAAGTATCTTGTCCAGCCGCGATGGGAGTTTGCAGGCGATGGCTCTGGGTCGGATGGAAACGCTCATGTTGCATGGACAATTGGCTTGCCACGGATCCTTATTTCGACGCGAACCCTTCAGGGCTAAATGGCTCTGCACCCGGTTACTCATTTTGTGTTACACTCACGTGACACTAGTTTTTGACTTTGTGTGACTCGGTGTAACTCTTGAGTCTCTCCTACATTGAGGGCGGTAACTATATTGACCGCCCCCTGAGCTATGTACTTATGTTGTAGCCTTGTTGCTTACAAAGTAACAAACAAACAAAAAAAGGGACATTTTCCAGGGTTGCTATTTTAAGCAGTATTGAACGTGCCTATACTGTCATGCAAAGCATACATGAAGGTTGGCTTTAGTTGTAAGAATTTAATGCAGAAAAAATGAGACCAATCAGAGGTCGGATTAATTTTAGGGATTTTTGACAAGGTGTTGCATGTGTGGGCTGGGCAGTATGAGCCGTTCAGGTCCGGGCTGCACCCGACGCGAGGGGGTGGTCGGGTGTGTCGGGGTGGATGCCTGTAGCGTGGGTCGGCATGCATTGGGCTGGCCGGGTGGTTATGCGTTGTGTGGGTATGACACGAATGTAGCGCAGTTTGAGAGCGCATGTGGCATGTGCTTTGGGAGAATAGGTGTGGTGTATGAGGAAAACGTGTTGTCCGATTGGGGAATCTCATGGTTATATCCGTATGATACACCACAACTCACCCCCCTTTCGAAGGTCCGACGCCCACCTCCTGTCTGAGATGTGCACGTCCGGCCGAGCCAGCCCCCTCCTAGCGAAGGTTTCCATCATGCGCCAGCCCGGGATCGAACCCGCGTGGTACTGGTGAAGCTCCCAACTTCCGTCCAGTCGATCCACTCGACCAAGCTCGAAACCAAATGTGGTGTATGAGGAAAACGTGTTGTCCGATTCGGGAATCTCATGCTTATATCCGTATGATACACCACAACTCACCCCCCTTTCGAAGCTGTGGGGGCCGCGGGTTGTCCAGCGGGGGCGGGGGGCGTTGCAGGCGATCCAGCAGCGGGGCCATCCGGTGGTCCAGCGGGGGCGGGGGCGTTGCAGGCGATCCAGCAGCGGGGCCCTCAGGTGGTCCAGCGGGAGCGTTTGCTGGGCCTTCAGGAGAGCGGAAACTCGAAGTGTCTCCTGTTCGGCATCCCTCATTCGCATTTGGAGCCGAGCCATCTCCTCAAGGTGCTTGGATGCGGTGGCCTCGGCCTCGTGATGGTGAAGAAGTTCGAGGCTAGCGATAACCTTGTCCTTCTCCACTATGGCAACGTGCGCGGCAGCCTTGCCAAGCGGCGTGGAGTCAGGCCTTGTGGCGACCTTCTTGCCATTGACTATGACAGCCATCCGCGCTTCCTTCAGCTCCTTCTCGGTAGATGAAAGGTCGGGAGGCGAAGGTGCCGGCCCTCCAGCGCCTTTTCTTTTCTCCTTGGAGAGCTCGTGCAGCTCCCAAGCCTTGACTTGCTGGACGAGCTCCTCGTGGTCCATGTCGTCAACATCCGGGACCTCAGAAGGTGGAGCCGCAGCAGCGTGGGCTGAAGAAGAGGCCATACTCGGTGATGGTGGGCTCGAGGGGACGTCGGGGGGGGGGAGTAAAGCGAGTGGCGCGGTTTGAAAGCGCGACCAGGCTCCGAAACCAATTGTGGTATATGAATACCTTGTAACACGGAGTGTCTTGTAACTGGAAGCCTAAGAAATGATCTTAGGAGTTTAGACGGCCCTAAGAGTCAGAAGCACGGATTAAGACTCCCTTCCCGCTTCCAGCGCGTCTAGACCCTAATGGAACCCTCGTTTTAGGTATTCCCGAGTAGCTGATCAGACACTGATCAGTAGGTCAATTCGCTCGGTTTCAACTGCCTACAGAAGTCGTTCGTCATCTGTCGGAAAGTCGTCATCACCGCGTGGCAACTCAGTGGGAGGATCGTTATCCACCACAATAGGTGAGCATAGGGTATCAATAGCCGCTCTGCCCATGATTTGGAATGGCTGGGCCTAGAGTTGCGCCTGGCCATGGAGAATGGGGATTAGTGGCTACCATTGTGCAACGCCGCTGCCCCCTAGGTCGAAGCACGAATCTGAAAGCTGCGTTGGTCGAAGCTCTGCAGCTTCTCAGGGTAGTGTCACCTTCCTGGGTACCGAGTTAGTTCTTACTTGTGTAGCTTCGCAGCTCCGCAGAAGGAACGATTGGTACTTAGGTAGCTATAAATAGCAAGTCACTTTGGCTGAGACGGGGGTCGGAAGTGCACCAGTTATCAATTCCGCAGTTCGAAGGTCAGCATATGCTCAATTTACACGTTCGCAAGTAGCACGTCCAGCAGGTTGCAGGCGATGGGCCCCTAGGTCAGAGCACGTAGCTCAAAGCTGCGCTGGTCCAAACTCCACAGGTTCGCAAGGTGGTGTTACCCACTTGGGCTGATCCGTAATTAATTTTGAAGCTTCGCAGGTCTGCAGAACGAGTGATCAGTACTGAGGCATGCTATTAATAGCAAGATTGGCAGATTCAGAGGTTGGAAGAGCACCAGTTCAATTCAATTGCGTGGTTCGAAGTTAGCATTTGCGCAATTTGCACGTTGCGCGCAAGTAGCAGGTCCAGCCGCGATGGGAGTTTGCAGGCGATGGGCTCAGGGTCGGACAGAAACGCGAATGTTGCATGTTGCATGTTGCATGGACAGTTGGCTTGTGAAGGACGGTTCTTTCTACGCGAACCCTTTAGGTTCCCCACGACTCCGCACCCGGTTACTCGTTTTTGTTACACTCACGTGACGCTAGTTGGTCGGCCCCCTTTTAACAATTTTGAGTTTGAGTGACTCGGTGTAACTCTCGAGTCTCTCCTACATTGAGGGCGGTAATAAACATTGAGGGCGGTAATAAACATTGAGGGCGGTAAACATTCCACCAGTTAAGCAGTCTTTTGCATCTGGCCAGGTCATCTCAAAATGGATCAACGTGTCAAATGCGCAGCGCAGCACTTCCTCGCTATCCAGACGCTGATTTCAGCGTTTATCCCGCTCCTTGCCGCTGCTGCTGTTGCTGCTGTTGCAGCTGTTGCAGCCGATGCACCTCAAATTGGCGTAGTTCTTCCTGCTGGCGCGGGTCCAGATCTAGAACACGCATCTGCGCCTGCCCCTCAGGAAGATCAGTCGAAAATTGCGTGGCAGGGACGGTGCCCTGCTGCTGCGAATCCTTCTTGGTGAAACCGTGCGATCAATGATGAGTGTCCGAAAAAGAAAGAAAGGATGCGGCACTCCAAAGCAGCATGATTTTTAAGAGGCGCGCGCCAATTTCGTGACGTCACCAGATCTAACGCAACAACCGAATTTAACCGCCCCTCAACTTTCTTCAACGGCGGGGGGGGTGCGCCGTTGCACTAACCGGGGCAGTTGGTCTTTAACCGGACCTCAACTTTTTGTGTTTCCGACCAAACACCGGTTAGCGCCGAAAATAACGAATTTAACCGCCGCTCAACCGGACCTCCAACTGGTTGGAAACAAGCTGTTGGTGCTGTTTTTTCACTTCTTCAAATCTTCACATTTCCCAAGATCGCCGGTCAAATCAGCCGGTCAACAGAGTACTCTGAAACCTGAGCGACTCGAGTTCTTCTTCTTCACCTTGTTGCTTGCGACTTTGTAACTTCCCTGCCCTCGATGAACAGTTGCTATCCCGGACTACGCAAGTTTTGCAGCTTAATACTTGCAAAGCAGTTTGCATGGTCGCAAGTCCAATACGCAACATCGCGCCACAACTTCTCTGCGAATTGTTTGCCCACCCGTGTACCTTGCATGGTAGTCTGTTCTGTCATGTGTTGAATTCGCGAAGCAAGTTGAACAGTTGCAACACCAGTACATGCAAAGCCTCGCACGTCCAATAGTCGCAAAGCAGTTTGAATTGTCTGAAAGCATGTTCAATATCCGCAAAGCAACTTCAATGGTCGAAGAGCAACTTCGCTTCTCAACTTCCTTGAGAGTTGCTGTTCCTGCAGAATGGTGCACTTAGGGAACCAGCCTGCTGCCGAAAGCTTGCCCCGGAGAGCACTGATTCGCGTACGGATCTCAGGGTTGCGGACTGTTGACGCGGTGTTTTCATTTCGTCGTTTCCCTCCTGTCCTGTGGACTCAATCTAGGGACCTGGAGCATGTCCAACACAACAGCTGACTAACAAGCTCTCATCGTAGACACACGGAAGCCATGTTCCACATCCATCAGAAACAGCCCAAGAAAGAAGGCATCCGCCTCAACTGCTTTCACACACCTGCTACAATAAATGACATATACGTGAAGGCTCTTCCACAGTTATCCAAGTTTTACAAGTACAAGCTTACCACTGGATGCCAAGCCCAGACATAAAACATAACTGAACTACAAACCCAGAAGCCATCGTGTTCCTTACCCCACCCCCGGGGCCAACCTCCAGGGGACCCGCCAGGGCCCCCTACTATTTTGGTATGGCAGGCAGCTCACTCAACTAGCGAAGTCTCCGAGGCATATTTCAGACAAGCTGTAGGGGCAGTCACGTCACCTCATCTTACAGGCAGATTTAAGACAGGTTGTATGGGCAGTCATGTCACCTCATCTTCGAGGCAGATTTAAGACAACCTGCGCCCCTCACCAGCTGACGTTTGGAATCGGGGGTCAGTCCAGTCACCTCGAAGGATAAGGCAGCGGCACGGATAAGGCAGACACATCGCCTGAGGGTGCTCAAACCCAGTTGACGAGGCAACGGCGCAACTGTGTACCAAAGCGCCGTATACGAGAGTACGAGATATACATTCCGCAGCCACCAGGGCAGCAACAAGGTTTAACACACCGCACACCCCCTAGTCAGAGTCGGAACCCGAAGTCCACGAGATCTGCCCCTCACCTGCCCCCTGGCCGCCCCTGGCCACCGCAGCAGTTAGAGGTGACAAAACCCTAGTCAGCGGGGATCCCTATCCCAGATATTACCGGAGATATCAATTGTCTCTGCAGGTTGTAGCAACCCGGTATTGCAGCAACAAAAACGCGGGAATAAAAAAGGCAAACTAGTAAATGTAGAGCCACAGATTAGCACCGTAATTGGTGGGGAAATGCGTTCAAGTGAAGGATGCTGTCAGCGTATACTACTAGAACACGAGTGCCTTACAGGCATCTGAATCAGATACCTGTAAGGCACTCGTGTTCTAGTAGTATACGCTGACAATAAAATAATGCCTGACTCGGGAGGAAAACGGGGGGGTTCGATCCTCCCCAGAAGGTCGCGGTACACAGGCGGGTTGCGGGTCTGATCAGTACTAAGTTTCCCCCAGCGTAAGACCATAGCCGAAAAAGCTTGGCTGTGGATTAGTGGAACCTCTGGGTAATCTGTTCTCCTCCCGGGACATGCATTATTGTCAGCGTATACTACTAGAACACGAGTGCCGTACAGGTATCTGATCAGATGCCTGTATGGCACTCGTGTTCTAGTAGTATACGCTGACAGATGCCAGGCCGAAGAGCCGATCGCGGGAATTTATTGTAACCAGAGAGATTGTAACTGCACTTTTCTCCAGTTTGAATGTTTTTTCAAACTGACGCATTCTGCCCGTACCTGCCCGTACCCCTAATGCAAGCGGTACAAAGAAAGGGTAACCAGACTAGGGGAGGATACTGAAATGTGCCTATCGAAGAAAGGAACATACAAGCAGCAAATATTCGCACGCGCTCAGTAACTCTGAAAATCTGTGACGATGCAGGCATGCCGCCTTGGTCATGAATGGCGGCAGCTATTTCTATGAAGCCTATCAATGCCACTGTAGAATAAATTCCTGACATAACATTTTGAACATGGGGTCGCACAACTTTGGGTATGTTATAAAAAACGCAAGTAGATGGGCGGGACAAGTGGTCCTCAATAAAACGGATCAGCTTGAACTCCAACGGCACGAGAGCCTTCGGGGGGCTACTAGGCTCAATACATCTGTTTACCCCATTCCGGAGGAGGCTGCGAGAGCTGTAGACAGGTACGGTTTCGTCTTCACAATGCTTGTGTGTTCAATTGGTATCCCCAGTAGACATTGCGAGGGTGTTGCCCAACCTCGAAAATTAAGAGGTGCTTGGATTATTGGCGATAGGATTTAATCTTGATGCGGTCACAGTCACCTTCCCTGTGGTTCCATTAATATCGGTAGAAAGCATACCAGACTGCTACACCAAAGTTATACAGCCATTTAGACGTATTGCCTTGCAACATATATATGCCCGTTGTTACTGTCCAGGGGTAGCCCAAAAGGCTGAAGGGACTTGCCCAACCATGATATCAGGCGGAGCATTGATGAACTGAACCCCAAAAAATCGTTTTGCCGAAACGTGAGGCCTGAGTTCGTGCTACAGTGATCAATTATGTGTGAGATTATAATTTAGGCATCATCAATAATTTGAACACTTCAAATAACAATTAAAATTACTTCAAATCATCGATTCTTCTACATTTAGCATGACCAAGACCTGTTAAATGCCATCCTATGGTGTCATAAATTTGCTCAAAGGTATGGGTAAATAACTATATTTCATATCAGACTGTTACTTATCAAATATATTCATCCTCATATATTCTCAACACTTCACATGATATAAGTTCTCAACTACATCAGATGGTTTCAAAATCTGTCCAATGGTCTCTAAACTGGACCTTCATCTCCAACTAGTTGCTTTCCAAAAATTCAGAAGTATTCTGATTGATGGATATTTGAAAGATAAACAGATATATATGGATACAGAGATAAACATACAGATATGGATAAAGAGATAAACAGATAAGCAAATAGATATGGATAAAGAGATAAACATGTAAACAGATAGATATGGATAAAGAGATAAACATACAAACATATAAACACATAGATATGGATGAACATATACACAGATAAACAAATATATACGGATGAATATATAAGCATATTATCAGATAAACAGATAAACAGGCAGGTATGGAAATACTGATAAACAGATGAACAGATGAACAGAATAGCATACATACAGATAAGCACAATAGCAATTAAACATATGAACAGATAGACAGATTATCATACATGTAGATAAGCACATCATCAGATAAACAAATCAGCAGATAAACATATGGATATTAAAGGTAGACAGATAAACAGGTAGGTATAGATAAACAAATACACAGATCATGAGATAAACATATAACACATACATTTGGATAAACAGATAAACACACAAACAGATTAACAGATAGATATGGATAAACAGATAAATAGATAGATACAGATAAAGAGATAAACAGATAGATATGGATAAAGAGATAAACAGATAGATATGGATAAACAGATACACTGATAGATATGGATAAACAGATAAACAGGCAAACAGATAAACATATAGGTATGGATAAACAGATAAACAGATATATATGGATAAGGAGATAAACGGATAAACAGATAGATATGGATAAACAGATTATCAGATAAACAGATAAACATATAGATATGTAAGTACATGTAAACAGATGACCAGATGACCAGGTTAACAGATGATCATATATACAGATAGGAACATTATCAGATAAACGTATAAACATATAAACAGATGGATATAAAAAAAAAGATAAACAGATTAACAGATAGCTATGGATAAAGAGATAAAGAGATTATCAGATAAACAGATACAAAGATATGTATGTATGAACAGATGGACAGATACACAGATAAACAGATAGATATGGATTAACAGATAAACAGATGAGCAGATAGATATGGATAAACAGATAAACAGATGGATATGAAAGATAAACAATTAGATATGGATAAACAGATAAACTAGGGTTGGGAAGCAACCGTATATTTTGATTTTATATGCTGTATAAGCATATGAACGAATGCATACAAACGTATGAAAACGTATGAGAATTTTATGTTCTTCTGGAGAAAATACTTTCACATGGGTTTAAAGGTATTGCCACGTAGCTAATTTCATTGGCGTCACATATCAACTCTCAAAAAAATAATCTGGCAATTTTAGGTTGTCCAACTCTCAGAAAAAGAAATCACGACCAGAAAGCGCGCTGACGGAGAAGCGCGGTGCAAATCTAAGGGAGCCATTCAACACCAGTTGGTCTAGTATATAACTGTATATGTGTATACTGATATAAGTACATAACTATATTGCATTATTTTCCATGTCCACATTGCACTAGGCTTGCACCATCAATCCACCGAGCCCACATGGGAGCACAATGGAATGGAAGGCTAGGTGACACTCTGGTATCTGAGCCTGATATGTGGCTATCTAAATCAAACTTTGGGCCAACAAAATGGTACGATTGAAAGGTTACGGTATTATTATTGCATATTGCGACAGAGGATGTCAATAGATTTCCATTGAGCTATCTAAATCAAATATTGAATGAAAACCGAGAAAGTTAAATGCCGGGAAGCGTGCTGTGCTTTTCAACGTACACTACTCATACGTTTGGGCATAAATAGGAGTATACGTGTCGAGAACAAACCATACGTATGAATATATGAACGTATGATCATACGTTCATATGTCGGCCCAACCCTAAGATAAACAGATGCACAGATACACATGGATAAACAGATGAGCAGATGAATATATAAACAGATTATCAGATGCGCAGATACACAGATAAACAGATTGTCAGATAAGCAGATAAACAGATTGTAAGATACATACTACAGATAAATAGATAAACAGATAATCAGATACACAGGTTAACATATCAACAACTAGATATGGAAATACAGATAAACAGATTATCAGATTACCAGATAAATAGATTATCAGAAAAGCAGATATGCATATTAACAGATTAACAGATAAATCTGTCTTGTATTTTATTGTCACAAATGTATTACCTATACTCCGTCAGTATCTGTGTACTCCGGGTGCACTTGCCATTTCCACCCATTCACGGACAACCAACTACTGAATCCAGATATTTTCCCCCGCTATACATAGCAATCACTACTTTTGACCCCATTTTGGCCCCAAATCGCACTACATCGCTGTAAACAAGTAAAAATAATAGTACGTCTTGCCCTAAATGGCTTTAAAAAGGTACACAAAGCTAGAAAAGCTATACAAAGCTATTAAACGCTGTCCCTGGAGGAGGATTAAAATCATTAAGGTAGAAGAAACACTTTCAGATTTGGGGGGAAATCCCTGACGGATTCTCACTGACACACACCAACTCGCACGCCAATAAAACAACTACATGCATGTGTCGGCAACGACACACACGAGCAGCAGCTTCTAGGCAGCTCTCCTGGCTGGCTAATCAGCCAAACATAAAGCAACCTATTGCACCTTGAAGCTGATGCAATCAGGTTTCTAGCGCTGCTGAACTTTTGAGGCTTAGACCAGTGGCTGGCTCAGGGAGCTGCCTAGAAGTTGCTGCAAGCAGCCTAACAGAAAAACTGCGAGAGGAACCCGGAATATTTTCTGTGAATGCATGCTCTCCCCCCCACCCTCTCAAGCAATCTCATACAAACACACAGCCCCACTAGCGTCCCACCACCAGTATATAGCGACACAAATGACACAACCAATATTTACTCAGTACTCATACATGAGAGCAAGAGCTGATGTCGGCAAAACTCAATAAAATCTCTGTGTTATGCTTGCAAGGATTTTATACAAGTTGGGACGCCATGAAAGAATAAACTTCTGCTTGTCTGAGGATGATAAGCACGAGTTGGACAGCATAGGACTGGAGGAAGTTATGGCAATTTTCAGGGCCAACACCAATTCAAAAAAGTCAAGTGCCTACAGGTGGTTGACGATATTCAACACATCACATGGCTGTCATCATTTTGAACCCAATATCCTAACAGGAATAACATTCTCTGGCCTGCGCATCCATTTATCCGTATCGGTCACCAGAGGATTTCATCCAAACACCGAACAAACAAGTTCTTCAGCCTCTTCACATGCCCCCCCCCCCCCCACACACACACACACACACACACACACACACACACACACACACCCACACAAACAAACACAAATACAAACACACACGCATGCATTCAACCCCCCCCCCCCACCCACCCACCCACCCAAACACAAATACACACGCACACATTCATAGCCCTACCCCCACCCACACAAACACACAAGCACGCATTCATCCTCCCCCCCACCCACACAAACACAAACACACACGCATTCATCTCCCACCCACCCATACAAACACACACGGATTCATCCCCCACACAAACACACAAACACACACACACACATTCATCCCCCACCCACCCACACAAACACAAACACACACACACATTCATCCCCCTACCCTCACCCACACCCACACAAACACAAACAAACATATGCATTCACCCCCCCCCCCCCCCCCCTACACACACAAACACACATGCACCCCCCACCCACCCACCCACCCACACACCCCCACACACACCCACACACACCCTACACACCAGATATCACTCAGCACACCACTCACACCACGCCCCCCAATATTCCACCTTCAATAACCCACGCCCTCTACACCACACACCACACATCCCACTTCACACAACAAACACATCACACAGAGCACGCCGAACAACACACAACACACACAAAACAGCACACCCCACAGCAACCTGCCACACTCCACCCCCCTCTCACCCCACATCCGCCACACCCCACACCTACCATGTCCCAGATCCCATGCCCGCCACACTCCACACTCCACGCACGCCCACCACAACCCACAAACGCCACACTCCACACCACCCACCCACCACAACCCACTACCAACATCCGCCACACCCCACATCCCACACCCCACACTCGTCACATCCCACACTTGCCACACCCCACACCCAGCCTAACCCACACCCGCCACTACCCACACCCGCCAAACCCCACAACCGCCACACTCCACACCCCACACCGTACACCCCACAACCCACACTCGCCATAAACCACACCCCACACCATACACCATACACCCCACACCTGGACCGACCCACACATCCGACACCCTGCACCTTGCACCCGCCACACCCGCCACTCACCACACCCCGTACTCGCCACACCCCACACCCGTCACACTCCACACTCGCCACTCCACACACCCCGCAACCCCCACACCCCACACCATACAGCCCACACCCCACACCCACCACCCGTCACACCCCACACCCGCCACACCCACACTCATCACACCCCACACCCATCACATCCCACACCCGTTGCAGCCCACACCCGCCACACCCCACACCTGCCCCAAACCACACCAGCCACACCCCACACCATACACCCGTCACACCTTACACTCCACATCACATTGCATCATGTCTCATTGCAATATTTGCAAGGGAGTTGCGTCTCATAAACCATCCAGCCAGTGGCAGGTGCACACACGATTTTTGTCACGCCGTATTGGCATTGGCCTATTCCATGAAGAAGCTGAAGCAGCGTTGTGTTTTGATAGATCTGTTATTACCCTTGGGTAAGTCGGTCATTACACCCCTCACCCGCCACACCCCACTCTCACCACACCCACACTCAATTCCATGAATAAGATGGGGCAACGTTGTGTTTTGATGGATCTGTTATTGCCCTTGGGTATGTCTGTCATTACACCCCTCACCTGCCACACCCCACACTCACCATACCCCACACCCAATTCCATGTATAAGCTGGGGCAGCGTTGTGTTTTTATAGATCTGTTATTGCCCTTGGGTAAGTCTCTCGTTACACCCCACACTCACCACACCCCACACCAGCCACACCCCACACTCACCATACCCCACACCCAATTCCATGAATAAGCTGGGGCAGCGTTGTGTTTTGATAGATCTTTTATTGCCCTTGGGTAAGTCTCTCGTTACACCCCACACTCACCACACCCCACACCAGCCACACCCCACACTCACCATACCCCACACCCAATTCCATGAATTAGATGGGGCAGTGTTGTGTTTTGATAGATCTGTTATTGCCCTTGGGTAAGTCGGTCATTACACCCCTCACCCGCCACACACCACACTCACCACACCCACACCCAATTCCATGAATTAGATGGGGCAGCGTTGTCTTTTGATGGATCTGTTATTGCCCTTGGGTAAGTCTGTCATTACACCCCACACTCACCACACCCCACACTCACCATACCCCACACCCAATTCCATGAATAAGCTGGGGCAGCATTGTGTTTTGATAGATCTGTTATTACCCTTGGGTAAGTCGGTCATTACACCCCTCACCCGCCACACCCCACATTCACCACACCCACACCCAATTCCATGAATTAGATGGGGCAGCGTTGTGTTTTGATGGATCTGTTATTGCCCTTGGGTAAGTCTGTCATTACACCCCACACTCACCACACCCCACACTCACCATACCCCACACCCAATTCCATGAATAAGCTGGGGCAGCGTTGTGTTTTGATAGATCTGTTATTACCCTTGGGTAAGTCTGTCATTACACCCCACACTCACCACACCCCACACTCACCATACCCCACACCCAATTCCATGAATAAGCTGGGGCAGTGTTGTGTTTTGATAGATCTGTTATTACCCTTGGGTAAGTCTGTCATTACACCCCACACTCTCCACACCCCACACTCACCATACCCCACACCCAATTCCATGAATAAGCTGGGGCAGTGTTGTGTTTTGATAGATCTGTTATTGCCCTTGGGTAAGTCGGTCATTACACCCCTCACCCGCCACACCCCACACTCACCACACCCACACCCAATTCCATGAATTAGATGGGGCAGCGTTGTGTTTTGATGGATCTGTTATTGCCCTTGGGTAAGTCGGTCATTACACCCACACTCACCACACCCCACACTCACCATACCCCACACCCAATTCCATGAATAAGCTGGGGCAGCGTTGTGTTTTGATAGATCTGTTACTACCCTTGGGTAAGTCGGTCATTACACCCCTCACCCGCCACACCCCACACTCACCACACCCACACCCAATTCCATGAATTAGATGGGGCAGCGTTGTGTTTTGATGGATCTGTTATTGCCCTTGGGTAAGTCTGTCATTACACCCCACACTCACCACACCCCACACTCACCATACCCCACACCCAATTCCATGAATAAGCTGGGGCAGTGTTGTGTTTTGATAGATCTGTTATTACCCTTGGGTAAGTCGGTCATTACACCCCTCACCCGCCACACCCCACACTCACCACACCCACACCCAATTCCATGAATTAGATGGGGCAGCGTTGTGTTTTGATGGATCTGTTATTGCCCTTGGGTAAGTCGGTCATTACACCCACACTCACCACACCCCACACTCACCATACCCCACACCCAATTCCATGAATTAGATGGGGCAACGTTGTGTTTTGATGAATCTGTTATTGGCCTTGGGTATGTCTGTCATTACACCCCACACTCACCACACCCACACCCAATTCCATGAATAAGCTGGGGCAGCGTTGTGTTTTGATAGATCTGTTATTACCCTTGGGTAAGTCTGTCATTACACCCATCACCCGCCACACCCCACACTCACCACACCCAGACCAAATTCCATGAATAAGCTGGGGCAGCGTTGTGTTTTGATAGATATGTTATTGCCCTTGGGTAAGTCTGTCATTACACCCCTCACCCGCCACACCCCACATTCACCACACCCCACATTCACCACACCCCACACCCAATTCCATGAATAAGCTGAGGCGGCGCTGTGTTATGATATATCTTTTATTGGCCTTGGTTAAGTGTCTCGTAAAAAACAAAAGGCTTGATGTTTTATGAAACGCAACTCCCCTGAAAATTGTGCAATGACATATGATGCGATGTGATGTGGGGTGTATGGTGTGGGGTGTGAAGGGTGTGTGGTGTGACGGGTGGGGGGTGACGGGTGTATGGTATGGGGTGTGGTAAGTGCGGGGTGTGTTTAGTGTAAAGGGTGTATGGATGGGCGTGGTGTTAAGGGGACCCTCCTGTATGCTGCAGCTGGGGAAAGTCACCATGGCAGGCATAGTAAGTGTCACCCTCCAGGTGGTAGGGACTCCTTCATGCAACGTGTGGCAATACTGCTGGTACAGGAGGCAATATATTCTCTGTGCAGCTAAGAGATGAGTTTGTCTGCTTGTAAGCCTCTCATAATTGTATTGAAACTGTTGTTGACAAATGTACCATTCAGTACAATTTATCATACATGTGCTTGCATCTCTTGAGTTTTTGAAACACAATTTGTCTGGAATGCCTAATCATTTATTGGTGTAGCTGGTTTGTGTTGTGAGACCCACCTTGTAAGGTTTTTTTCTTCATAAAAAAAAAAAAAAAAAATTGATATGTCAGATCTTGCTATCCATTTAACCAAACTTTGGCCCAGACAGGCACAAGCTTTAATTCGAGGTTCACATTTTTTGTATATTTGTCACCTTCTGCTGCCTTGTGGCACCATTCCACAATTTGAATGTCTATAATGCGGCAGTAACCCAAGACTGATGGGGATGTTAGGGTTTAGGGTTATGGGTTTAGGATACTGACATTATAGAATTTCTGGGGATGATTTGGATTTGATAGGATGCTTTTCCACTGGACTTTTCCAGGCAAACTTTTCGACTTCCCAGTCCCAGAACTCTCTGATTTACAAATTCAAATCGTATCTCTTATGGGTAGTGGATGGCCAAATTCAAATTAGAGTCATAAAGTGCGAGTTGCGACGTGTTTTGAATAATCAGAATCCAAATCATCTGCTGAACTGCTATAATGATAGGACCCTAAACCTTTGTTGTTGGCTTGTCACAACTAGGTAACAGCAATATGAACGCCGACAATAAGTTTCTGGTCTTCATCCAACCTAAGAAAAAACAAGTTATATGCAGCGTCTCAAGCGACGCTAAAATTTGGCGGAGAGTGTTCGCGAAGGAGCAACAGGTAGCAACGGATGCGAGTTAGTTACGAGACCGTTGGCTGGCGTGTCAGGCTTTGTCTCAGTTGGTCAGACGGACAAATGGGTAACCCTGGAGGCTCCCGCCCCCTTCAAGAGGAGGCTCCGCAAAAAAAAATGGCTAAGGTGTTCATTCAGGTCATCAGATGATAATGTCAGTCATTCATGGAGGCTTGACTTGCATGGCATTCATTGGATCAACATTAAACTAATGTTGTAATTGTTGGTGTTGGTGGCGATGGCAGTGGTGGTGGCGGTGGTGGTGGTGGTGGTTTGCTTTCTTGTGCTTGAAATACTGATCATTATATGGAACCCGATTTCTTTCTCTGTTTCAGTGTCATGTAAAAATTGATTCATGGAGGCTTTTACTTTATGTGATGCATACGATTATCAGTCAACTGTTGTTGTTACTGCTTTGTTTCTTTTGTTGTTGTTCTTGTTCTTGATCTTGTTGTTGCTTTTGTTGTTGTTGTTGTTCTTCTTTTTTTGTCTTTCTGTTCTTGTTGTTGCTGTTGTTGTTGATGATAATGATATTGTCGGTATTGATTCCTTTCACAACACCACCCTCAACCCGGACCAGGAGAGCTGCATAGAAGCTGTTACGTACATGTAGATATAAATATGATCTCTGAGCTTTTAAAATATTAATATTCTCCACCTCCAATGCTGACAACAGGAGGCCAGATGGGGATCTCAACTTTCCAGAGAGACGGGCTGAATCAAAATCTCGGATTGACAACAAGCTGCTGATGGTTTTATTTCGCACCATTAACAAGGAAATGATTCAGGCCTTAATATTGAAAGACCAGCAGCATCGACAGGGGAGCCACCAAGCAAAAGCTGCGACTAGGAACTTCCAGGTATGTTAAACTGGCTCTGAGATTTCCTACATATAAATATTAATTGTTTATGCAAGTGTATGATAGCAAGTGTATGCAAGGGTATGATAGTTTACTTTGTTTTCTACATAAGTTCCTGGTAGCGATATATTGGTTTTCCCTTTTATTTTGTAATTAGGAAATATCTGCAGTATAAGTCTCATCCCTGATGAATTGATGAGGCTAGTTTACGCCAGGGATATTGTTTCCCGTAATATATTTCGATCGGAATACTAGACCCCGTTTTGGCCAAAATTACCGGAATAAGAAACCAAAAAAAGAAAGTTTTTTTTTTACTGAAATTGACTAAAATGACCTCAATCGACCCGAATCGGAGTAAGGATCCTGTTTTGGGAGGGGGAAAAAGGAGAAGAAAGAAACAAAAGGAATAAGATTTCCTCTTTTTTATATGAAAAAATATCCCTGGTTTACAAATCCTTTTGGTAAACATCCATGTGATATCACGCATCCCATAGACTTGTTTGAGAGTAACTTTCTGGCATTGTTAAATAGCTGCCCAAATTCCTTGTCAGCATCTTTGCTTGCTTGCTGTTTATATGTTATCTCCTTTCTTTATTATTCTCTGTCTTTGATTTGTTCATGATCATTTTAAAAATGTGTCCCAAACCAAACCAAACCAAACCAAACCAAACCAAACCAAACCAAACCAAACCAAACCAAACCAAACCAAACCAAACCAAACCAAACCATTCAACCCAACCCAACCCAACCCAACCCAACCCAACCCAACCCAACCCAACCAACCCAACCCAACCC
>CM039462.1:43577397-43637397 GCA_022414725.1 Microglena sp. YARC | reverse complement strand
TCCCAGCTCAGGCCGGGTCTCTCATGAGGAAACTGCTGCGGTACAGGATCCCAACCCTGGCAGGCAGTCTCCTGGAGATTCTGACCAAGGCCAAGCCCATGTGGGAGATGAAGTGCCTTGTGTACTTGTACCAGGATACCTTTACCTATACCAGGAGCTTAACCCAGGCTGGCAGGATTCTGGCAGCATTGCATCCGCCAGTCCCCTTCAGAACACAGTGTGTAATTTGGAGGAGTGCTTCGAGGAGGTACTTGCCTTCAGTCCAGACACAGGCTGAAAGAGGCCAAGCCAATCCTTCCAGGCCAAGCCAATTCTTCCAGGAACAGGCTGGAGGAGGCCAAGCCAATCCCCCTTCTTCCAGGCACAGGCTGAGGCCAATCCAATCCCCCTTCTTCCAGACACAGGCTGAAGGAGGCCAAGCCCATCCCCATTCTTCCAGGCACAGGCCGAATGAGGCCAAGCCAATCCTTCCAGGCCAAGCCAATTCTTCCAGGCACAGGCTGAAGGAGCCCAAGCCAACCCCCCTTCTTCCTGTTGAAGGAGAAGTCGGATGGAGACGGTAGCAGAGCATACCAGGACTGATCGCTATTGAAATTGAAATTGAAATTGAAAGTGTTACATCCGTGTAATACAGTTACTCACAGGATGTGAAGTTAAGGACACCATAGCGTAAGCCGGAGCTAGCTCTAGTGACCGTACTGATCGCTACATGATTATTGTTTGTTACAAGAAACGAAACCCTTAGGATATTTATAGCCCAGACTTGCTTAGGCCTTGCGCGCCTCAGCATAGCTTACGCCAAAATGTGGCTTGAGGCACATTTATCGTCAACACTTCTAGGCCCAGGCTGAAGGAGGCCAAGCCAATCCCCTGTAGATTCCCATGCACTGAAAATGTCCATCTATGCTCGAAATGCTATCCCGGTTCGGTTAATTGATTCAATGGTTTATCATTTCGCTGGACTGAAGAAGGTGCTGGGATCTAATCCCTACCGGTGCACTTTAGTGTTCGCGGCCGCTGTCAACTGCCATGGTAGCACTGTCCGGGTCAAGTAGCATCCCGCTCTCTACCGCCATAAGGCAGGGCTCAATTAATACCCCCCCCCCCCAGGCGTTATCATTACTCGAAGTGCTAAGCACATGAGGAGGGACATCTACATTACATTACATTTCATGTTAAAGTCTACTTGGCACCACGAGGGTGTATGGGACTCTGTGCTTAAACAAAAAGAAAAAGCACCTACAAATAAAAAAAACCCATTACATTAGGGGGGTGTCGAGGGCAAACAAACCAAACTCTCAACCACCGTTTTGGTGGCGTAGGTATTAAACCCCCTAGAGATATCTGTATCACGGTAGCACGAACTCAGGCCCCCCGTCGGTTAAACGATTGTTTGGGGTTCAGTTCATCAATGATTTTTCTTTTTAGCCCTTCCTATCACGGTTGGGCAAGTCTTTTTAGCCTATTTGGCCCACACATGGAGTGTAACATACTGTAGAATCCTTTTTCTTTCCAGCTTTATATATATTTGGAGTTAGTTAAAGAAGTGTCTGGTAACAGGGCTCCGGTTTCGGCACTGTTTTGCTGAGTATGCATGGATGCGTCAATGTTGCCTGTCTTCGTTTGATGATTAGTTGGAAGGCTATATACATGTAGGGCTGTCAAGCTTTATACCGCCCGGTATTTATTTTACCGTGTACCGTACGATATATCGTACGGTAAAACCCGATACGCATAGTATCGCATCACCCGATACACATAATATCCATCACCCGATAATAATATACCCGACGCATAATATCGGTTCACATGACAAGGAAACCGTACGGTATTTTTGGGATCCATCGTACGGTAAACACGATATATTGTGTTTACCGTACGATATATCGTGTTTGGTCCAAATCGGCTTTGGCTTGGGCTTGCGACTCGGCAGGCCGGCGATTCGATTCTCGTCAGAAGCACCTGAGTCTGGGTCAGAGAATTTATACCGTATATATCACGATATATCGTACGGTAATAGACCACGATATTACCGCGTTTTTCTATCTCCCTCAGTATTGGTCCATTTGACTTGATTTTAAGTGTATGGACGTGTAAACGGTATTTCCTGTTATATCCCCTTGGTCTTTAACTGATTTCCCCCAAAATGGTATAAAAATACCGTACGGTATCGATACCGTACGGTATATCACGATATATCGTACGGTAATTGAAAATACCGTACGGTATTGACAGCCCTATATATATGTAGGGCTGTCAAGCTTTATATAGCCCGGTATTTCTTTTACCGTGTACCGTACGATATATCGCACGGTATTAAAGTTGCAGCGTACGGTATTTTCGGGATTACCGTACGATATACCGTGTTTACCGTACGATATATCGTGTTTACTACCTAAATAATATATACTTTCATCGACTTCAGTCAAGCTTATGAAACTGTCAACAGAAAAGATATTTGGAAATTTCTCGAAGAGGGGAACATTTGTTTGTTGTTGTGTTGTGACTTGTGAGTGTTCCAGTCTTTTGCCCTATCTGCTGAAATGTATGACTCTCAAATCTGGAGCGCTGGTCTCATTCAACATCTTCTTGGTGCTACCAGCAGAGACAAAGTAGCACCTACAGATATTCACAATTTCACATAAGGCATGCTGGATTTATGAAACGTGTCCTAGGAGTGAAGCGATCTGCCCACCAACACATTCCTTTGAATGAAACAGGTAAATTCCTAATTTACTACCGGTATTACTAGTTGAATTCAGTGATTACATTTCGTAATTCCATTGTTAAATACTGTGATATTAAGTCTGGTATGATACTATGATGAGGGACGTTGCCCTTGCCGATCTCAATATGGCTAGAGAACGAAAAGACTATTAGAGCAAGGATCTGTCTGATGCTCTAGCGACATCGTACTCCTTGGAAGATTCCCAGGATGAATCTCTGGCCACCAATTTACATAGATGTGTGGGATCTTTGAAACTTAAACCAGTTAAATGGAACAAAGTGAAGGTCCTATTCTCCAATCATATTTTCTTTTACTGTAGCACCAAGTCATCAGATACGCGCTATAAAGATGAAACCTGGGGATCAGAAGGAAGGAAGAATGCTGTGTACCGGACTTGGATGTCCTCCTCATGGGATGACAGTGGGAAACCCGAGATGCTTAATCATCTCATCCGATGCCTACACAAAGTCGTGCGTAATACCAAACATGTATATAACTACCGGCATATACTTAGAATTTCCTCCCACTACCTGAAGGTGGAAACTGATAGATGGAAACCCAAATTGTTCCTTGGAAGGATCGAGTGTGTCACCTACGTGATTCTGGAAAGATGAACACACATAGAACCTGCTGCTGGTAGCTGAAAAGAAAAACAGTGCTCTTGAGTTCATTTCCACAAGCCTGCAACTGAAAAGGTGGCACTCATGTCAGTGTTGGGGAAGGCAAACCACCGCCAGGGTGCCACCCTTGAGAGGGTTCAGTGGGATTGGATTTTGATTTGTTTGATGTTTTTTCAGCCAACCCTGGGCTTCTCACTGTCTACCGACGCAAAGATGGGGCACTCATATCACTATATCAGTGCTAAACAACAAAATGTTTGTTCGACTTTACATTTTCCTGGTAATAATTGTTTTTACTGCCGAAGACGGCGAGCAGCCAAATTGCTGGCTGAAGCTGTGTAACCAAGTCCAAGTTCACTTGCTTTTAATTGACCAAGTAACTGCAGAGGAATCCGTCTTGGCTGGCTGGAGCCATCTTCGAATTATTGGCTGGCTGGAGCCATCTTCGAATTCTTGGCTGGCTGGAGCCATCTTCGAATTCTTGGCTGGCTGGAGCCAGTTCGAAGACGGCGAGCCTTACAGGCTGGAGCCCTGTAACCTAGTCCGGTGTCTTACTGTAAGGGACCGGCATATCATATGTTGTTGACCAAAGGCGAGTATGATATCATATAACTTGCATCATATGATATTTTATATAAATGGTAACTTTGGCCTAGTCAGACTGCTGGCATATATGATATCATATTGCCGTTCTCTACTACCTGTCGAAGACGGCGAGCAGCCTTTAAGGCTGGAGCCATGTAACCTTGTCCACTTCAAGGACCCTTACACTTATCCCTGCCCCCCACTGCCTGAGTGCTGGCTTCATTCAACGTCTCTCTCTCTCTCTCGAGGCTTCCTTGCTTAGCCTTGCCCCCTTTGGGCCTCCTTAGCCTCGCCTCTCCATAGCCTTGTCTCTCTCTCTCTCTCTCTCTCTCTGGATGCTTCCACGCTTAGCCTTGCCTCCTTTATCCCTCCTTAGCCTTGTCTCTCTCTCTCGAGGGTTGCTTGACCTTGCCTCCTTGGTCATTTCTTGCATGCCTCCTTTCGTCACCTTGCCTACTACCCTGTTCACTGCCACCATGCCCGCTACCCTACCCACTCCCACTACTCTTAAACAGGCTGGACACCCTGATCAGAGCTGGGCATTCCTTGCATGCCTGCGGCTGTCACCTTGCCCACTACCTTGTTCACTGCCCTGTTCAAGGCCACTGTGCCCAACACCATGTCCACCGCCACCGTGCCTACCACCACCGTGCAGTTGCCCACTACCCTGTCCATCCCCATCAAACTCACTACCCTGTCCCTCCCCATCAAGCTTACTACCCTGTCCGCTGCCATCGTGCAGTTGCTTCCCACCCTGCCCCCCACTGCCCGAGTGGCGGCCCTGCTTCATTTGCCGACTCTCTCCCGAGGCTTCCCTTCCTAGTAGTGGGTGATTCTTCCTCTGGTTCTCTTGCTTCTTGTAGAGCACCTCGTAGTCTGCGGCATCAACCACCTCCTCCTCTGGGAGGCCTTGAGCAATGCGGATCGCCGTTTGCATCTGGGACATGTCTTTTTGGAAGTTCACGGTCTGGTCTTCCAACAACTTCAGCTCGGCTGTCCTTACCTGGGGGGTGGATAGGGGGTGGGGGTGGGGGTGGATGGGGGTGGGGGTGGGGTGGGGGGTCGAGTGGTTATGGGGATGATAATGGTATGGTATGGTACCGTGTGGTTTTGAACTTAGGGTGTGTGGGAGTGGGGCTGAGGGGTGGTATGGGAATGATAGTGGTATGGTCTTCCAACAACTTCAGCTTGGCAGTCCTTACCTGGGTGGGGTGGGGGGTGGGGGTGGGGGGGGTCGAGATGGGGAATGATAATGGTATGGTGTGGTATGGTGGTTTGGGGAGATTTTCGAGGTATGGAATGGTATGGTATGCATGTGGGACATGCCTTTCTTGATGTTGACGGTCTGGTCTTCTAACAACTTCAACTCAGCAGTCCTTACCTGGGTGGGTATGGGTTGGGTGGGGTGGATGGGGGTGGGGTGGGGTGGATGGTGGGTGGGTGGGGGTGGGGTGGATGGGGGGTGGGTGGGTGGAGGAGAAGGTCAAGATGGGAATAATAATGGTATGCAGGTGGCACATGTCTTTTTTGAAATTTACAATCTGGTCTTCCGACAAATTCAACTCGGCAGTCTTTACCTGGGTGGGTGGGGGTGGGGTGGAGGGAGGGTGGGTGGGGGTCAAGATGGGAATGATGATGGTTTGCATCTGGGACATGTCTTTTTGGAAGTTCACGGTCTGGTCTTCCAACAAATTCAACTCGGCAGTCTTTACCTGGGGGGGTGGGGGTGGGGAGGAGGGAGGGTGGGTGGGTAGGTGGGGTCGAGATGGGGAATGATGATGGTTTGCATGTGATACATGTCTTTTTAAAAGTTGACGGTCTGGTCGTCCAACAACCTCAACTCGGCAGTCTTTACCTGGGGGGTGGTGGATGGGGGGTGGATGGGGTGTGTGGGTGGGGTGTGTGGGGTGGATGGGGGGTGGATGGGGGTGGGGGTTGAAGATGGGAATAATAATGGTATGCATGTGGGGTGTATTCATGTCTTTTTGAAAGTTGACGGTCTGGTCGTCCAACAAATGCAGCTCGGCAGTCTTTACCTGGGTGGGGTGGTAGTGTTGTAGTATGGTATGTTATGGTATGTTAATAACTTTCATAGGCAGAAGTTTAACCTTACCTCATGGCTGTGCGTGTTCCTCTATTTGCCCCCCTAACCAGGGTACTTCCATTTACCAAATTGGCCAGCGCCTTAGCGCACTCGAAAACAAAAAACTGCGCTTAGTGGTGCAAAAAGTGCTTGCTGCGCCCACAGGGGGGTGCAAAAAACTGCGCGAAACGCGCAGTGGGGCTCAAAAAGGCAGCGCGCCAGCGCGCGCGCTTGGAAGTACCCTGCCCCTAACTACCCACAAAGTCGTTCGGGCAAATGAAGAGGCATGGCAAAACTCCAAGGGGTAGTCTTGGGTACAGTGCCATAAGACTAGGGATGTGCAAAGCATATGATACTGACCAAAGACGAGTATGATATCATATGAGATTGTACAAATTGCATTACATGATATTGTATGTAAATGGAAACTTTAGCCTAGCCAGGCCGCCAGCATCATATGATATCATAATGCCTGTCCCTGCATAAGACACATGTCAACATTTGCTTACTCCTTCCTTATAAATGTAGGAGTGACTCTGCCATTAATTGATTTGTTTTTGTGAGAGATTATATAGAGTCCAAACTAACGGCAAAGACCGTCTAAGACAAAGGCAAAGACACTTTAAAGACAATTAAAGTAGTCTAGGGTACAGAACCATAAGGCACATGTCAACATTTGCCTACTCCCTCCTTATGTAGGAGTGACTCCGCCATTAATTAATTTGTTTTAACCCCCTTTTTGTGGGAGATTAGATGGAGGCCAAACTAACGGCAAAGACCAATTAAGACAAAGACAAAGACACTGTTAAGATAATTAAAGTAGTCTAGGGTACAGCGCCATAAGGCACATGTATAACTGCACATTTGCCTACTCCCTCCTTATGTAGGAGTGACTCCGCCATTTATTAATTAGTTTTAACCCCCTTTTTGTGGGAGATTAGATGGAGGCCAAACTAACGGCAAAGACCAATTAAGACAAAGACACTGTTAAGATAATTAGAGTAGTCTAGGGTACAGTGCCATAAGGCACATGTCAACATTTGCCTACTCCCTCCTTATGTAGGAGTGACTCCGCCATTAATTAATTTGTTTAAACCCCCTTTTTGTGAGAGATTAGATGGAGGCCAAACTAACGGCAAAGACCGTTTAAGACAAAGACACTGTTAAGACAATTAGAGTAGTCTAGGGTACAGTGCCATAAGGCACATGTCAACATTTGCCTACTCCCTCTTTATGTAGGAGAGACTCTGCTGATCACAGGCGTAAAATTCTTGTTGTAAAAAACAATATGTGACATGTCGCCATAAATTAGGTTGTATTGAATTTACCTATTCCATTGTATTATGCAATCCTATTATATTATGAATTACCTGTTACTCGTGTTTGGTTTCTGCAAGGAATTCCGAATAATGATAATAAATATTATATAAAAAGTCCATATTGAGGCGAAAATCCTTGTTGTAAAAAACAATATGTTACATGTCGCCATAAATTAGGTTGTCTTGAATTTACCTATTCTATTGAATTGTTAATTTCTATTATATTATCAATTACCTGTTACTCATGTTTGGTTTCTGAAAGGAATTCTGAATAATAGTAATAATTATAATATAAAAAGTCTATATTGAGGCAACAATTCTTGTTGTAAAAAACAATACGTGACATGTCGCCATAAATTAGGTCGTCTTGAATTAACCTATTCTATTATACTATAAATTCCTATTACACGATTAATTACTTGTTACTCGTGTTTGGTTTCTGAAAAGAATTCCGACTCTCCCACCGGTCCAAAGTGGGCCTACTCTTTTGTAGGAGTTGCAACACAATACAAACTGAATCCTTGGAGTTGCTGGTTTGTGTCGGGAGACCCACCTCCTGGGGTAAAATTCCTTCCACAACTAAACAAAAGAGGAAACTCTGGGGTGAAAATCTGGGGCGAAAATCTGAGGCGAAAATCCTTGTTGTAAAAACAACATATGACACGATCGACTTACATCAGGATTCACTTCACCGGCAAATCGCGCTGCGTCCAAAGACGAGCGCCAAATGATTGAATAATCAAATGTTTGTGTCAGTACGGTCAACAAAAGGTGACAAGATCATCTTACAACGAGTCCCGGATTCACTTCACCGGGGGAATCGCGCCGCGATCAGACGAGTGTCATTTGATCAAATCGTCATATTTTTGTGTCAGTACGGTCAATAAAATGTGACATGATCATTGAGTCCCAGATTCACTTCATTGGCGAATCGCGCCGCGTACAAAGGCTAGTGTCAAATGATAGAATACTCATATTTGTGTCAGTACGGTCAATAAAATGTGACAAGATCATCGAGTCCCGGATTTACTTCATTGGCGAATCGCGCCGCGTACAAAGGCTAGTGTCAAATGATAGAATACTCATATTTGTGTGTCAGTACGGTCAATAAAATGTGACAAGATCATCGAGTCCCGGATTTACTTCATTGGCGAATCGCGCCGCGTACAAAGGCTAGTGTCAAATGATAGAATACTCATATTTGTGTGTCAGTACGGTCAATAAAATGTGACAAGATCATCGAGTCCCGGATTTACTTCATTGGCGAATCGCGCCGCGTACAAAGGCTAGTGTCAAATGATCACATCGTTAAATTTGTGTGGCGGTACGGTCAACAAAATGTGACAATGTTAGTGATTAGTAATTCCCCTGCAGGACCCTATATAATATCATACATTAATATGATATCACACGATTTTCAGCTAAAGTTGGCAGCACAAAAATGTGACAGAATCGAATTACCTCAAGTCGCTTGTGGAGTTCGTCATTGTCACGCAGCAGCTGCCACCCACAACCCAGCCCAGATGCCCCTTGACCCACTCACTTTTCCCCACGCCCCACCCCTGGCCCCCCACCCCTGACGCTTCTTGCCCCACCACCCACCACCCCCCAACTAGCCCTGATGCACCTTGACACAATCCCCTTTCCTCACGCACGACCTCTACCCACACCCCCCAACGCCCCTTCCCGCTAGTCGCTTGTTTCTGTTTGGGTGGTTGGTGGTTGGCTTACCTCTAGTCGCTTGTTTCTGTTTGGGTGGTTGGTGGTTGGCTTACCTCTAGTCGCTTGTGGAGTTCGTCATTGTCACGCATCAGTCGGTTTCCCTTCACCTTCTCCTCCTGCAAGTGGGGGTGGGGATGGGGGGTGGGGGGATCGTGTGGTGATGATGATGGTGTTGAAGGGGAGGGTGTTGATGGTGTTGAAGGGGAAAGGGCTGATGTTGGTGAAGGGGACGGTGTTGATGGTGGTGAAGGGGAGGGTGCTGATGGTGGTGAAGGGGAGGGTGTTTGATTGGTGGTGAAGGGGAGGGTGTGATGTTTGTGAAGGGGAGGGTGGTGATGTTTGTGAAGGGGAGGGTGTTGATGGTGGTGACAGGGAGGGTGGTGATGTTTGTGAAGGGGAGGGTGGTGATGTTTGTGAAGGGGAGGGTGGTGATGTTTGTGAAGGGGAGGGTGTTGATGGTGGTGAAGGGGAGGGTGTTGATGGTTGTGAAGGGGAGGGTGTTGATGGTGATCAAGGGGAGGGTGTTGATGGTGGTGAAGGGGAGGGTGTTGATAATTGTGAAGGGGAGGGTGTTGATGGTGGTGAAGGGGAGGGTGTTGATGGTGATGAAGGGGAGGGTGTTGATGGTGGTGAATGGGAGGGTGTTGATGGTGGTGAATGGGAGGGTGTTGATGGTGGTGAATGGGAGGGTGTTGATGGTGGTGAAGGGGAGGGTGTTGATGGTGGTGAAGGGGAAAGGGTTGATGGTGGTGAAGGGGAGGGTGGTGATGGAGATGATGATGGTGGTGAAGGGGAGGGTCTTGATGGTGATGAAGGGGAGTGTGGTGATGGTGATGATGATGGTGATGAAGGGGAGTGTGGTGATGGTGGTGAAGGGGAGTGAGGTGATGGTGGTGAAGGGGAGTGTGGTGATGGTGATGATGATGGTGGTGAAGGGGAGTGTGGTGATGGTGATGATGATGGTGGTGAAGGGGAGGGTCTTGATGGTGGTGAAGGGGAGTGTGGTGATGGTGATGATGATGGTGGTGAAGGGGAGGGTGGTGATGGTGATGATGATGGTGGTGAAGGGGAGGGTCTTGATGGTGGTGAAGGGGAGTGTGGTGATGGTGATGATGATGGTGGTGAAGGGGAGTGTGGTGATGGTGATGATGATGGTGGTGAAGGGGAGTGTGGTGATGGTGATGATGATGGTGGTGAAGGGGAGGGTCTTGATGGTGGTGAAGGGGAGTGTGGTGATGGTGATGATGATGGTGGTGAAGGGGAGTGTGGTGATGGTGATGATGATGGTGGTGAAGGGGAGGGTCTTGATGGTGGTGAAGGGGAGTGTGGTGATGGTGATGATGATGGTGGTGAAGGGGAGGGTGGTGATGGTGATGATGATGGTGGTAAAGGGGAGGGTCTTGATGGTGGTGAAGGGGAGTGTGGTGATGGTGATGATGATGGTGGTGAAGGGGAGTGTGGTGATGGTGATGATGATGGTGGTGAAGGGGAGTGTGGTGATGGTGATGATGATGGTGGTGAAGGGGAGGGTGGTGATGGTGATGATGATGGTGGTGAAGGGGAGGGTCTTGATGGTGAAGGGAGTGTGGTGATGGTGATGATGATGGTGGTGAAGGGGAGTGTGGTGATGGTGATGATGATGGTGGTGAAGGGAATGGTGGTGATGGTGGTGAAGGGGAGGGTGGTGATGGTGATGATGATGGTGGAGAAGGGAAGGGTGGTGATGGTGGTGAAGGGGAGGGTGGTGATGGTGATGATGATGGTGGTGAAGGGGGGGGGTGATGGTGATGATCATGGTGGTGAAGGGGAGGGTGATGATGGTGATGATGATGGTGGTGAAGAGGAGGGTGATGATGATGGTGATGATGGTGGTGAAGGGGAGGGCGGTGATGTTGATGTTGATGGTGGTGAAGGGGAGGGTGATAATGGAGGTGAAGGGGATGGCGATGATGATGTTGATGGCGATAATGATGATGATAATGATGTTGATAATGATGATGATGATAATAATAATAATGGTAATGATAATGATGACAATAATGAAGATGATGACGATAATGAAGATAATGACAATGATGATGATAATCATGACAAGTCATACCCCCCCCACACCACCACCACACACACCCTGCCCTTCCAGTCACCCCTCAATCTCCACCACGGCACCCCCACCTCACCCTTATCTACAGCCGCACCCACTTCACCCCTACCCAGCACTGCCCTCTCTAGTCACCCTCTCACTCAATTCATAGCCCCCCCCCCCCACACACACACACACCCTGTCCTTCCAGTTACCCCTCATTCTCCACCACAGCACCCCCACCTCACCCCCTCAGCACCCGCACCCACCTCACCCCCCCAGCACCTGCCCTCTCTAGTCACCCTCTCACTCAATCCGTAGCCCCCACCCCACACCACACCCACATCACCCCCCCAGCACCTGCCTCTCTAGTCACCCTCTCACTCAATCCATAGCCCCCACCCCACACCCACACCTCCCTACACCCGCACCCACCTCACCTCCCCAGCACCTGCCCTGTGTAGTCACCCTCTCACTCAATCCATAGCCCCCTACACCCACCCCACACCTCCTACACCCGCACCACCTCACCCCCCCAGCACCTGCCCTCTCTAGTCACCCTCTCACTCAATCCATAGCCCCCACCCCACACCCACACCTCCCTACACCCGCACCCACCTCACCCCCCCAGCACCTGCCCTCTCTAGTCACCCTCTCACTCAATCCGTAGCCCCCACCCCACACCCACACCTCCCTACACCCGCACCCACCTCACCCCCCCCAGCACCTGCCCTCTCTAGTCACCCTCTCACTCAATCCATAGCCCCCCACCCCACACCCACACCACCCACCTCCCTACACCCGCACCCACCTCACCCCCCCAGCACCTGCCCTCTCTAGTCACTCTCTCACTCAATCCATAGCCCCCACCCCGCCCCCCACCTCCCTACACCCGCACCCACCTCACCCCCCCAGCACCTGCCCTCTCTAGTCACCTCTCACTCAATCCATAGCCCCCCACCCCCCACACACCACCCACCTCCCTACACCCGCACCCACCTCACCCCCCCAGCACCTGCCCTCTCTAGTCACCCTCTCACTCAATCCATAGCCCCCCACCCCACACCCATACCACACACCTCCCTACACCCGCACCCACCTCACCTCCCCAGCACCTGCCCTGTGTAGTCACCCTCTCACTCAATCCATAGCCCCCTACACCCCACCCACACCTCCCTACACCCGCACCCACCTCACCCCCCCAGCACCTGCCCTCTCTAGTCACCCTCTCACTCAATCCATAGCCCCCCACACCACACCCACACGCCACACCTCCTACACCCGCACCCACCTCACCCCCCCAGCACCTGCCCTCTCTAGTCACCCTCTCACTCAATCCATAGCCCCCCCACCCACACCCACACCTCCCTACACCCGCACCCACCTCACCCCCCCAGCACCTGCCCTCTCTAGTCACCCTCTCACTCAATCCATAGCCCCCCACCCCACGCCACACCACCCACCTCCCTACACCCGCACCCACCTCACCCCCCCAGCACCTGCCCTCTCTAGTCACCCTCTCACTCAATCCATAGCCCCCCACCGCACACCCACACCACCCTACACCCGCACCCACCTCACCCCCCCCAGCACCTGCCCTGTGTAGTCACCCTCTCACTCAATCCGTAGCCCCCTACACCCCACCCAACGCCTCCTAAACCCGCACCCACCTCACCCCCCCAGCACCTGCCCTCTCTAGTCACCCTCTCACTCAATCCATAGCCCCCACCCCACACCCACACCCCACACCTCCCTACACCCGCACCCACCTCACCCCCCCAGCACCTGACCTCTCTAGTCACCCTCTCACTCAATCCGTAGCCCCCCACCCCACACCCACACCTCCCTACACCCGCACCCACCTCACCCCCCAGCACCTGCCCTCTCTAGTCACCCTCTCACTCAATCCATAGCCCCCCACCCCACAACCACACCACCCACCTCCCTACACCCGCACCCACCTCACCCCCCCCCAGCACCTGCCCTCTCTAGTCACCTCTCACTCAATCCATAGCCCCCCACCCCGCCCCCCACCTCCCTACACCCGCACCCACCTCATCCCCCCCAGCACCTGCCCTCTCTAGTCACCCTCTCACTCAATCCATAGCCCCCCACCCCACACCCACACCCCACCTCCCTACACCCGCACCCACCTCACACCCCCAGCACCTACCCTCTCTGGTCACCCTCTCACTCTATACATTACCCCCCCCCCCCCCACACACACACACACCTGCTGACTTGAAGTCTTACCTCAAGCCTTACCACGCCCCCCCCTCCCTGCACACACACACCCAGCACCTGCCCCCTCCCTGCACACCACCAAGTCACCCCCTCATTCAATTCACCCCCCCACACACACACACACCACACACACACACCACCCCTGCTGACTTGCAGGCCTACCTCATGCATATGCTTCACGGCTGTTATCTCAGCCTCCACTTAATCCATACCCCCCCCCCACCCCACACATGCCTACACATACACACACCTAAACACACACCACCCCTGCTGACTTGCAGGCCTACCTCATGCATATGCTTCAAGGCTGTTATCTCCGCCTCCACTTAATCCATACACACCCACCCACCCCACACATGCCTACACACACCCACACCTTAACACACACCACCCCTGCTGACTTGCAGGCTTACCTCATGCAAATGCTTCACGGTTGTAATCTCCGCCTCCATCTTCGCTTTTTCCACAGCTGCGTTCTTGTCCACCTGCATGGTGGCGAGTGTGTGTGTGTGTGTGTGTGTGGGGGGGGGGGGGGGGAGGGGCTGTATGTGTGTGCTGTATGTGTGTGAGTGAGTGAGTGAGTGAGTGAGTGAGTGTGTGTGTGTGTGTGTGGGGGGGGGGGGGGGGGGGGGGGGGGTGAACGGTGTGTGTGTGTGGTGTGGTTTTTACACAGCTGCGTTCTTGCCCACCTGCAAGGGGATGACAGTGTGGGAGGGGGCGAGTGTGTGTGGGGGGTGGGGGTGGGGGGAACGGTGTGTGTGTGCGGTTTTTACACAGCTGCGTTCTTGTCCACCTGCATAGTGGTGAGTGGGTGAGGGGGGTGGTGTGTGTGTGCTGTATTAGTGTGCTGTATGTGTGTGCTGTATGTGTGTGTGTGTGTGTGTGTGTGTGTGTGTGTGGTGGTGTGGTGGTGGTGGGGGGGGGGGGGGTCCACAGCTGCGTTTTTGTCCACCTGCATAGTAGGGAGTGGGTGAGGGGTGTGTGGTGTGCGAGTGCTGTATGTGTGTCTACATGTGTGTGAGTATGAGTGTGTGTGTGTGTGTGTGTGTGTGTGTTTTTTACACAGCTGCGTTCTTGCCCACCTGCAAGGGGGTGACAGTGTGGGAGGTGTGTGTGTGTGTGTGGGGGGGGGGGCGGGGCGGGCGGGCGGGCGGGCGGGGGGGGGGGGGGGGGGGGGACGGTGTGTGTGCGGTTTTTACACACCTGCATTCTTGCCCACCTGCATGGGGGTGACAGTGTGTAAGGGGGCGTGTGTGTGTGTGTGTGTGTGGAAGGGGGGGGGCGTGTTTTTGGGGGGGGGGGGGGGGGGGGAGACTGCAAGTTAGCTGATAGGCCAAAATAGATAGATAGATAGATAGATAGATAGATAGATAGATAGATAGATAGATAGATAGATACATATATATAGATAGATATATAGATACATAGACAGATACATATATAGATATATAGATATATAGATACATACATAGATAGAGGCCTCAACCCATGTAGCTACCAGGTAACCCACTTTCTGAACTGGTAACAAATCTGGATCGTAGACTATGAGCTCATCCCAAATCAAATGCACTCCATCACTCCTACCCGACCACCACCACCCCCTCCCTCCCAACCCCACCAAAATCAAATCCATTCGCACCTCATCGAACCGCATTTGCATTTTCAGAAGCAAAACTATCTTGAAATCACCTCCACACCCCAACACACACACACACAAACAGTCCACCCCCAAATTCGTACCTTATCTAGCTTCATTTGCATCTTCTGAAGCATTACTATCTTTATAAACACCCCCCACCCCACCCACCCAACACACACTCACTCTCACACACACACATAAAACACCCACACACAAACAGTCCACTCCAAAATCCGCACCTCATCTAGCTTCATTTGCATCTTCTGAAGCATTACTATCTTTATATCACCCCCCACCCCACCCCACCCCCCCACACACACCCCCACACACACACAAACAGTCCACCCCAAAATCCGCACCTCGTCTACCTTCATTTGCATCTTCTGAGGCATTACTATCTTTATATCACCCCCTACCCAACCCCACCCCCCCACCCACACCCACACACACAGTCCACCCCAAAATCCGCACCTCGTCTACCTTCATTTGCATCTTCTGAGGCATTACTATCTTTATATCACCCCCCACCCCACCCACACCCACACACACACCCACACACAAAACAGTCCACCCCAAAATCCGCACCTCGTCTACCTTCATTTGCATCTTCTGAGGCATTACTATCTTTATATCACCCCCCACCCCACCCCACCCCCCCACACACACCCACACACAAACAGTCCACCCAAAATCCGCACCTCGTCTACCTTCATTTGCATCTTCTGAGGCATTACTATCTTTATATCACCCCCCACCCCACCCCACACCCACACACAAACAATCCACCCCAAAACCCGCACCTCATCTAGCTTCATTTGCATCTTTTGAAGCGACATTATCTTTGTATCAAGCTTGCGGTCTAGTGATGCCATCTGCAAACATGGTGTCAGGTCTTCAGTGAATGAGAGAGTGTGTGTGCGTGTGTGTTGTGGAGGTGGTGTTGTGTCCGCTGTGTGTGTTGTGTGTGTGCTGCTGGTGTGTGTGTGTGTTGTATGTGTGTGTGTTGTGTTGTGTGTGTGTTGTGATGTGATGTGTGTGTTGTGTGTGTTGTGTGCGTGTTGTGGTGGTGTGTTTGAGATGTGTGCTTTGTGGTGCGAAGTATGACCTGTATTTCAAGCTTGCGGTCTAGTGAAGTCATCTGCACACAGGGTGGCAGGTATTCAGTGAATGAGAGAGTGTGCGTTGTGGAGGTGTTGTATGCTTGTGTGTGAGTTGTGTGTGTTGTGGTGCGCAGTATGATATGTACTTCAAGCTTGCGGTCTAGTGAAGCCATCTGCACACAGGGTGGCAGGTATTCAGTGAATGAAAATGTGTGTGTGTGTGTTTGTGTGGTGGTTGTGTGTGTTGTGTGCGTTGTGTGTGTTGTGTTGTGTGAGTATTGTGTGTGTGTTTTGTGTTGTGTGCGTGTTGTGTGTGTGTGGTGCTGGTGTGCAGTATGACCTGTATTTCAAGCTTGCGACCTAGAGTGTGTGTGTTGTGACGGTGGTGGTTGTGTGTGTTGTGTGTGCTCTGGTGGTGTGCTGTATGATAAGTATATCAAGCTTGCGGTCTAGTGAGGCCATCTGTTTACATGGTGGCAGGTATTCAGTGAATGAGAATGTGTGTTTGTGTGCTGTGGAGGTGGTGTGTGTGTGTGGTGGTGGTGTTTGTGCGTGTAGTGTGTGTTGTGGAGGTGGTGTGTGTGTGTTTTGTGGTGTGGAGTTGTGTGTGTTCGTTTGTGTTTGTTTTGATGTGTGTGTTATGGTGGTGCTGGTGTGCAGTATGACCTGTATTTCAAGCATGAGGTCTAGTGAAGCCATCTGCACACAGGGTGACAGGTCATCAGTGAATATGAGTGTGTGTGTTGTGGCAATGGTGGTTGTGTGTGTTCTGGTGGTGTGCTGTATGATAAGTATATCAAGCTAGCGGTCTAGTGATGCCTTCGGCACGCATGGTGGAGGGTATTCAGCGAATTAGAATGTGTGTGTGTTGTGGTGTGTGTGTTTATATTGTGGTGTTTGCGTGTGTTGTGTTTGTGTTTGTGGTGGTGGTGTGCTTGTCTGTGTGATGCGTGTGTTGTGGAGGTGGTGTTTGTGTGTGTGTGTGTGGTGGTGGTGCGTTTGTGAGTGTGATGGGTGTGTTGTGGTGGTTGTGTGTGTGTGTGTGTGTGTGTGTGTGTGCGTTGTGAAGGTAGTGTTTGTGTGTGTGTGTGTGTGTGTGTGTGGTGGTGGTGTGCGTTGTGTGTGTTGTGGAGGTGTGCAGTCCGACCTTTATTCCAAGCTGGTGGTTTAGTGAAGCCATATATTTCCAGGGTGGAGCACAGTGGAAGAAATTCAGGTCACAGTGTGTCATGGAGCTTGTGTGGTGGTGGTGTACTTCCAAGCGCGCCCTTTTTGAGCCTCACTGCGCGTTTCAAGCAGTTTTTTGCAACCCCCTGTGGGCGCAGCAAGCAATTTTTGCGCTTTTAGCACTACAAAGCGCAGTTTGTTTTTCAAGTGCGCTATAGCGCTGGCCAATTTGGTCAATGGAAGTACCCCGAAGCACAGTGGAGGTATAACGGGCCACAGTGTTTCAAGGAGAGTGTGTGTTTGTGTGTGTCCGTCTTTCTCTCTTTCTTTCTCTCCCTCTTTCTCTCTTGGGGACGGTTTAAACAACTAAGTTGCAGACCAGCCGCAATAAAAACATCTCTCTTTCCCCCCCTCTCTCTCTCTCTCTCTCTCTCTCTCTATTTCTCCTTCTCTCCCTTTATCTCCTTCTTTATCTCTCTCTTGAGAACAGTTTAAACAACTAAGTTGCCGACCAGCCGCAATATAAACATCTATCTTCCCCCCCCCCCTCTCTCTCTCTCTCTCTCTCTCTCTCTCTATTTCTCCTTCTCTCCTTTTATCTCCTTCTTTATCTCTCTCTTGAGAACAGTTTAAACAACTAAGTTGCCGACCAGCCGCAATATAAACATCTATCTTCCCCCCCCCCCCCCCCTCTCTCTCTCTCTCTCTCTCTCTTTCCCTCTTCCTCCCTCCCTCCCTCTCTCTCTCTCTCTCTCTCTCTCTCTCTCTCTCGTTCCCTCTCCTCTCTCTTCTCCTTCTCTCCCTTAATATAAACATCTCTCTCTCTCTCTCTCTCCTTATCCCTCTCATTTACTCACATCATTCTTGACCTCACTAAAAAGAACCTTCTGATCCGCAATGATGATCTTGCTCACGTGAAGCTGGACACACAAGTGGATAGGGCTAGTCAGATCCTCTAGTAGTAGTAGTAATAATAATAATAATAATAATAATAATAATGTTGATGATGATGTTGATGATGATGATGGTGATGATGATAATAATAATAATAATAATAATAATAATCATCCTCATAATAACAATGATAATAATACTTTAATAATAATTCAACAATAATTGTGTTCACTTGTTGATGCATGAAGTCACTAGCACTGGCTGTGCTATGATCAGTCAGCATTGAGCTGAGTGCACAAGTGGGGAGGGCATGGTCAGATCCTCTTATAATCATAATCATAATAACAATAATAATAATAATAATAATCATACTTTAATCATAAGTGTGTTCATCTGTTGTTGCATGAAGTCACTAGCACTGGCTGTGCCATACCTAGTCAGCATTGAGCAGAGTGCACAAGTGGATGTTTTTTCATAGCGAGCAAAGACCAGATCATACGTGGTAGGGAAGTAGTTAAACTAAGCAGCGCACCATGAGGACATCTGAATCAGATGTCCTCATGGTGCGCTGATTAGTTTAAACAGGTGAGTGTACAAGTGGATAAGGCATGGTCAGATACTTGTACTGTTGGTTTTTTCATGTCGAGCAAAAAACAAATCATGCATGGTAGGGAAATAAACTTAGGTGAGTGCACAAGTGGGTCGCATGGTCAAATAATTTGCTTGTTTGTCTTGTCATGGCGAGCAAAAAACAAATCATGTATGATAGCTGATGATAAGGAAATAGGTGAGTGCACAAGTGGTTCGGCATGGTCAAATAATTTGTTTATATGTTTTTTCATGTCGAGCAAAAAACAAATCATGTTTGGTAGGGAAATAAACATAGGTGAGTGCACAAGTGGGTCGGCATGGCCAAATAATTTGTTTGTTTGTTTTGTCATGGCGAGCAAAAAACAAATCATGTATGATAGCTGATGATAAGGAAGTAGGTGAGTGTACAAGTGGATAAGGCATGGTCAGATACTTTGTTTTGTACGTTTTTTCATGGCGAGCAAAAAACAAATCAAGCATGATAGGGGAATAAACATTGGTGGGTGCAGAAATGGGGAAGGCATGGTTAGATACTTTGTATTGTTTGTTTTTTAATAGCGAGCAAAATATAAATCATGCATGGTAGGGAAATAAAGAGAGGTGAGTGCACAAGTGGGTCGGCATGGTCAAATAGTTTGTTTGTTTGTTTGTTTTGTCATGGCGAGCAAAAAACAAATCATGCATCGTAGGGAAATAAACATAGGTGAGTGCACAAGTGGGGAAGGCATGGTTAGACACTTAGTTTTGTTCGTTTTTTCATGGCGAGCAAAAAACAAATCATACATGATAGGGAAATAAACAGAGGTGGGAGCACAAGTGGGGAAGGCATGGTTAGACACTTATAACTGTTCATTTTTTCATGTCGAGGAAATCAAGCAAATCCTGTATGGTAGCTGATGATGAGGAAATAAACGGAGCTGAGTACGCAGGTGGGGAAGGCATGGTCAGATACTTTGTTTTGTTCATTTTTCATGGGGAACATTAGCCGAATCATGCATGGTAGGGAAATAAACAGAGCTGAGTGCACAAGTCGGTAGGGCATGGCCTCACACACCCCTACACACCCCACACACACACGGGGGTGTTTGGAGCAGGCTTGTTTGGGGTCACCTATGGTTGATTATGACAGGATATTATGATATGATGAAATGTAATCAGTCCAACTCCAACTTCAAGACTGCCCAGATCTTGGCCACAAACCTACCTCTCCGTTCAGGTACGTCAACATGCAAATAGAAGCGACGAGCAGCACTCCAAGAATCATGGCAACAACGACTGGGGTCGTCAAGGTCAGGACCCTTTGCTTGTCATCCTGAACACAAACAACAGGGATTGCAGTGATTATGAATGCCACTGTGCTTTGACCCTCCTAAGAACTCTTGCCAGGCAAAGGTTGATGACTCTCATACGGGATTCATTTCTTGCAACTCGATTTCCAGAGCAAACACAGAAATATGGCTAGGTTCGCCTATATGAGCTTTTAAAGCTTCTTCATTTACCTCTACATCCCGTGTGAGCTGCTTTCTCTTCTCTGGCAAGTCGAGGTCGTGCAAGCCCTCCTCCACGGTCGGGGGTTTGACTTGCTTCCGATTAAACAGCTGCAGCACGAAGGGATTGGACAAATGTAAGCATTGCCACCTCCGAGGCAAATCACCGACACGCGCTCGACATCCAAACGATCTGACCCACCATGAGGGCGACCAGATAGAGTGGGAACGGCGGGGGAAATTATTAGCTCTTTCGATCGGCGCAGAAGGGAGGAGGCGCTTTGGCAGGAGGAGTTTCTTGACTAGTTTAAAGCAATTCGAATCTGTCCCCGAGACTCAAAACAAATTTGGGGGTCAGCTTAGGCCAATGCCTCTTGGCTGCCTCGCTTGACTCCAGAAAGACAGTTGGATCGGTTGGTCTTCTCCAGCAGGGGCCGGCAGGGGCCCCTCAGGGGGGGGCTGCTCTCCAGCGCCTGCGATCTACGGCAGGTGATGGGATCTACCCCCCCCCCCCCCCCCCCATCCCCCCCATCTACCCCATCTACCCCTGGGTCTACCCCTCTGGTGCGGATCCCGACCAAGGAATCCCGACAATCATCGGGAATTCGGGTTTCCCCCGTGTCCACCAGGGGGCCCTCCCAGGGGGCCCTGGTATGCCCCCCCCCCCCCCCCCCCATTGCTGCATAGAGTTTGCTGTAGTCAGGGGGGAGAGGACACGTAATAAACTAATAATAGACCATGTAATCGACAAATCAAACCAAACCTAGATATCATGCTGCAATACGGGCTTGGACTCTATCAATTTATCTAATGCCTCAGACTTGATAGTTATTTAGTGGTTGCCTTCCCCCATCAAGAAAGCTGTCCTTACATGAATGAATGAAACGCTGGTTGTTTATATCCCCCTGGGTAAGGCAGGATGATCGCAACCTGAATAAAGGCTGACACGGCCTTACACGTGTCTTTAGAGAAAGAGTTGTTACCACTGTGAATTTTCTGTGGATTTGCTCAAATGCCCACCCTCATTATCAGGGTAAACTCTATTTCCAGGAGGGGCCATTTGGAATTAACACTTGAAGAAGAGAAGCAAAACAAACGAATGTTAAAAAAAGAAGGTTTACATCTCCCTGGTCCTGCCCTGGTAGGTGTGTTTTACTGCCGAAGACGGCCAGCAGCTAAATTCTTGGCTGAAGATATGTAATCAAGTTCAAGGAGGAGAGCAGGGTTTGTTTTTTAGTTGTGAAAGGAATTTCACCCCAGGAGGTGGGTCTAACGAGTAGGGAACGGCAATATGATATTAAACATATTATACATGTCATCATATGATGCCGACAGTCTGACTAGGCTAAAGTTACCATTTACATACTACCAGCATCAATTGCAGTTCACTCAATCGTTTTATGTCTTGGTGACTACTTATGTACTTTCTTAGAACTATCGGTACAGACAGTAACTCCTTTTCTGTCTGTACTGTGTCAGCTTCCCGTAGACTGTGTCATCCTTCATGACACGGTGACAGCTTCCTGTAGGCTGCGTTCCCTGATCCCCTGACACACGCTGTATAGCCTGTACCCTGATTAGGTTCCTTCCACCGCTGGTGTCCTTTGTGGTTCCCCAGTCGCTGTAAAGTATTCTCATCTCCGTGTATAGATTGGCGCGTTTCTCCGCTGCAAGCATCTCTCCACTCTTGAAGTGTTTAAGCTGATAGGTTATAGAGGTCCATCAAACTACCACTGCTTCTAAACATGCAACTTCCGCGAGGACCTCCCGCCGGCTTTGAGAAGCTCCACATCCGCAATGGACCTTCTTGGTCGCGGGGTATGCGCCATGTCATTGTGAGTAATGGCTGCGACTCCGTCCTTCCTGGGGAGCCGAAGGTCCCTAATGATTGGCTGGATGTGCGCGCGCCTACGGCCTCTGCTGCCGGGGAAGAGAATCCTTCCGCCATCGTGGAAGCCACACCCCCTCACCATTCTTCCATCTTCCCTGTTATTTCCCCTACTGTCCGTTGCCTTTCCCCGGCTGTTGAGGACGTTCTTATGACTCTATGTGATGTGCAGAGTCAAATCATTGAGTACTCCATGGTGCTGTGCCTGCAACCGCTCGCTTCAGGGGTGGCTGTATCACTGATGCCGATCTCACTAAGGACGATGAAGAGTATGAAGAAGACGACGACGACTTGAAGAGTGCTACGAGCATGGACAACGGTGGAGGCACTCCGTCTACGTCTACTCGAGTCCTTGAAGCCGCAACTATCTCGCCGGTGTTTGAGGCTGAGCCTCTGCAACCGGTGTTCTTCAAGCCGGCTAAGTTGACTTCTACTGCTGGCATCACCGATGCTCTTCCCCTCCAGCGCTCTGCCACTGGCATGAATTTGCGCTCTGGATCTGTGACTTCAGCTCCACAGGAGCCCCCGCCTCCGCCTGTGGAGACGCCACCTCCTGCTCCTCCCCCTCCGATGGGACTGCCCCTTTCGTGTCAAGCTTGGGAGCATCTGCTCACTGGAGGCCCTGCTCCGGACCTGACATTGCGGAACTATCGCCTTGTCCGTCGGGCTCAAGTGGATGCTGAATCCCTGGATCGCACCATGTTCGGTAGGCTTGATGTTCCGCTTTCTCAGGCTGCTTTGAAACAGGGCAAGGGGCGTGTGATGGTTTTCAGTGAGCTAGGGCAGCAATGTCGTGATTTTCTGGGGGAAGTTCCTGTAGGCATTAAGTATCCTGCGATTACTGGTCCCTTTGGTGCTGGGTGGCGTGCTGCGGCCAAGAAGGTAGGCTACCAGTTTGTGAACCAGCCTTTCCCTCGCTGTCCTGTAGCGCCTGACTTTGAGCTGGTAGTGGCCAATGCCAGGTCCCTGACTGAGATCAGGAACATAGACGATCAGCGTATAACGGGGATGCACGCACGTAGACTACATGCCCAACCAAGGTCATAGAGGTCCTAGTCGTCAACGAGGCAAACAGACTCCACCAGGGGACAAGGGCCTGAGGTCCTGGAGGACCACATGCACATGTTTTTCGATGTGACGTCATCAAGGCTAGCTCAATTATTGTTGTGTGTGTTAACCTCTTTTGTCGTCCTGTTGGTTGATCTGCCTCGTTGGTGTAGTTGGTTATCACGTGTGCCTCACACGCACAAGGTCACCATTTCGAACCTGGTACGAGGCATCCTTATTACTGATAGGAGGTACTGGAATGCTAACGAGCATGCCTCCTTGAGCCTGAAGCCCGTGATATGTTCACTTGCTTCTGACTCGCCCGTCAATCACCGTCCGATGAATTCGTGGAAGTACCTGGATTACCGTGAGATTTACGATTTACGTATGACGCTGGTCTGGCTGCAGAATACTTTCTGCAGGTTAGGGATTATTATGCTTCCCCTGTCTGTTGCTCATGCTGCTTCTTCTAGGCGCCTGGCTGCCTCTCCAGCCTCTCTTGGTGAGTCCCCTGTTGATCCTGCTCTGTTGGGACTGAGTACCCTGTCCCTTGACCGTCAGAACTTCATGGTCCTGTCCATGATGTTTGCTCATATGACAGATGACCTTGTAAAGATGTATCAGGATTATTCAACCCCTAAGGAGATCTTTCTGGATATCCGAAGGTGGAATTCTGATACACTCTCTGCAGAGGTTCCTCTGTTGATGAGCGAGCTTCGTGATGCAGTGATGCGCTCTGACGAGCGTGTCGATGATTTCTTTCGCAGGGTTCGGGGATACTGCTCTGATCTCCGCAGTGCGCGTTCTCCAGTTTCGCAGGATTACGCCATGGGGATCATCATTGGGGGTATCCGGATGGCGCGTTTCGACTCTCTGCGTATCAAGTTCGGGATGATGCGCCACCAAGGGATCCCTGTAGATTACTGGCACTGTCTGAATGAGTATAGAAACATAGATATTCTAAACATAGCGCTTCACAAGTCGGACTCCAGGCATCCTGGGTGGTCCCGGGACCCTCCCCACTCTCCTGCCAATGTTGCTTTTAAGCATGGGCAGGGATCTGGTTCTCAGGGTTCCGGCTCTGCCAAGCGTTTCCTGGAGTGCACTTGGGGACCCTGCCCCAACAAGCGGTCCCACAAGGAGGAGAACTGTTGGACGAAGCATCCGCATCTGCGAAAGGCCAAGGATGGTGCACTGGGTAAAGCACCCGCGCCCATCAACTTGGCCCTTCCAGCTACGTTGACTTCGAAACAGTTGTCCTCCCTGCAGGCCCAGATTGATGGGTATGCTGTGGATAGGAAGTAGGAGGTAAGCCCTGTCCTATTCTCTTGACACACGAAGTTCTCAAACATGTGTAGCCCTAGTCTCTCTGCTGAGGGTGTCGGGCATGTTGATTCTGGGGCTGCATTGTCTATCACTGGTGACATGTCCCTGTTCTCAGTGTATAATGCTTCTCTTAATGGGCCAGCAGTTAGATTTGGTGATGGGGTGGTTCAACGGTCAGAAAGCAGTGGATCCATTGTGTTATGTAGTGATTGGTTACCAACACCAATCACTCTATCCAATGTTCTCTACATCCCTCACTGTCCGGTGAGCCTCCTGTCAGTAAATGCTGTTGCTCATTCTCATCACTGCCAGGTTTCTTTTGATAGTACTAGCTGTACTGCCACACAGGCCTCTTCTATTCTTTGGTCTTTTCCTGCCTCTAGTAATGGTGTGTATAAGTTTGCCTGTAGGCCTTGTGCCTCTCCTAGTGGGTGTTCTTTTAGTGCTGACCCTTATCCAGTCTTTGCACTTGATGTTGATGAGGATGGTGGAGTTATTATCCCTACTACCCTTGAATGGCTGTGGCATCGGCGGCTGGGTCATCCTGGCTATGAAGCCATGCGCAGACTTGTCAGAGGTAAGATGGTTAAGAACTTGCCCCTCACCAATCAGCAAGTGAAGAGACTGCTTAAGATCCCTTGTGATGCTTGTCAGAAGGCCAAGGCAAAACGTTTGCCGTTTCCTAAAGAAAGCACTACAGAGATCAGTGCACCTCTGCAACGCCTACACTTAGATATCATGGGACCTGTTCATATTAGGGGCTTGCGTGGGGAGTTTTATATCCTGTGTCTCACAGATCAATACTCTGGCTATGCTGAGGTATTGGCCTTGAGGTCCAGGGATGAGGCTCCCTTAGCAGTTCAGACTACCATCCTTAGGTGGATGACTCAGCTACATGGGTTTGTTTTCAAATGTCTGAGGTCTGACAGGGCTAAGGAAGTTTTAGTTAAGTGGTTCGAGGAATGGTTGATCTCGGTTGGGGCAGTGCATGAGTTGTCGATGATGTACACTGCTCAGCAGAATGCTACTGTAGAGAGGTACAATGGGGTCTTGCAGAATGTAGCTAGGAGTATTCACTTAGAGTCCAAGCTTCCTAAGTCCTTCTGGCCCTATGCCTTTCTCAGTGCTTGTTATCTTCGCAATCGGCTGCCCAACCAGGGTGACAAGACTCCTTATGAGCTGTTCTACGGTGTGGTTCCTGATGTGTCGTTGTTACGTGTGTTTGGTTGCCCTTGCTATGTCACATTATTCAATGGGAAGAAACGTAACAAGCTTGATGAAAGGGCATTATCTGGTAGACTGGTTGGGTATTCCCTGGTGAGCAAGGGTTATTTTGTATGGGTTCCAAAGTTGCGCCAGGTAGTAGAGAGTCGTGATGCGCTCTTCTATGAACAGTTCAGCTATAACTGTATACCTGGGCTCTCCCCTTATGATGGGTCCCCGTATGTAGACAGCATCCCTACTGCAATCAACAGTCATATGCTGGATGCTGCTGGAAATGCCTTATCCTCTTTAGCAACCCCGATTGTTGATGGCTGTCCTGGTCATGGGATGAAATTGCGTCCCAGGTCAGGGACTAATCATGCTGTATCGCGTGTGAAGGTAAAGGGCGGGAGGGAGTCTGAAGTTCCTCCAAGCATAGATTGACCCGAATCTTAGGGGGTCGCCAGGCCCTCCTCTGCCACGTTTCACTGGCGAAGCTATAGGATTTGACCGCTCGAAGCAAGGTCATAGTGGAGCCTCTGGTAGGTCCTGTCTGATTATCGTCTCCCCCCGTCCACCTGTTCTGATGACCTGCGGGCAGTATTGATCCCACCGCCCCCAGTTCTCTCTGGTGGTTTACACCGGACTAGGCTCGATGATGATTTAGCCGTCAGGGAAAGTAAGCCTGAGTGATGAACTGGATGAGTGGTCTGGCTCTGATACTGCGTATGGCTGGGGAGTTCCAGTCGACCCAGGCTTCATTGAATTAGAGGCAAAGAATGCCGACCCTGTTCAACCAGTCAGTAGTCCTGTACTGGGGGTTGTACTACCTGCTACTGCTGATACAAATGTTGCTCATGTGGGGATTAACTGCCTTTATGTGGGTGCATATATCTCTACTTCAACTGAACTGTCATATACGGCCGCTATGCACCCCTCTAACCCTGACAGGGATCAATGGTTACTAGCTATGAAGGATGAGATGGAGTCTTTGCATGCCCATGGCACATGGGTTCTGACTCCTCAGCCTCCTCGACAGAGGGTCCTGTCTGGCCGGTGGTTATTTGTGAAGAAGATAGGGATTGATGGTTCTGTGCGTTTTAAAGCACGTTTTGTGGTTCGAGGATTTCTGCAGAGGCCTGGGCTGGACTTTCATGATGTCTATGCCCCCGTCTCTTCTAAAGCTGGGCTTAGGGTTCTCCTTGCTGCCATCACTCATAGGAAGATGTTTGTTCGGCAGCTGGATATCAAGACTGCTTTTCTCAATGCAACCTTGGAACCTGGTCTTGACTTGTACTGTCACCAGCCTGAGGGTTTCAAAGTACTTGGTACTACTGGCATTCCCCTTGTGTGCAAACTTATCAAGTCCCTTTATGGTCTGAAGCAGGCACCCAGGGCTTGGAGCATGGAGGTCAAGCAAGTTTTGATTGCTCATGGGTTTGTGATGTGCAAGGCAGAACCAGCTCTGTATTTTAGACAGGATTCCTTTGGTGGGTGGAGCTATGTTCTGACCTATGTTGATGATTTTATCTGTGCTTTTGATGATCTGGCTTTGTATGCTTTGCTGATCAAGGCTATGGAGGCTGCTGGCTGGGAGGTGAAGGAGTTGGTTGTGCCAGTCCAATTTCTCTCACTGGACATGCATGTTACACTTGACTCTGATGGCAGGTGTGTTCAGATCAACCTCTCCCAGCACTCCTACATTGTTGATCTGGTGGAGTAGTTTGGTCTCACCTCTGCAGCCAAGCCCAAGTTCTCTGCCCCCATGGCCAAGTGCACTGTCACCGACCCCCTGGAGATCCCCTGCCCTCTAATAGCCAGTATCTCTCCCTTGTTGGTGCTTTGCTCTACTTAGCTACTTGCACCAGGCCTGATGTTTCTTTTGCTGTAAGCTATCTGTCCAGGTTTTCTGCTCACCCTACTATCCCCCTCTGGGGGGCAGCCAAGCGCTTGCTCTTGTATTTGAGGTCTCATTCCCACCTGGGCCTCACTTACACTCACAGCCCTGAGTTCTCTTTTACTGTCTTTAGTGACTCATCCTTTGCTGATGATGGGTCTGACAGGAGATCTCAGACTGGCTATGCTAGGCTTGCTGCTGGGTGCCTGGTGAACTGGATGAGCAAGCGGCAGCCTACTGTTGCTATTAGCTCTAGTGAGGCTGAGTATCAAGCCCTGGCTCAGACTGCCAGGGAGGTGCAATGGTTGAAGAAGTTGAGGGCTGATCTGGGGTTACCATGTACCACTGTCACCATTCAGGGTGACAACCTGGGGTCTCTGAGTTGGGCCAATGACTGGCAGCTGATTCCTCGCAGCAAGCACATTGATGTGATTTATCATTATATCAAGGAGTTGGTGGAGGATGGTCGGCTGCAGGTTGCCTATGTTAACACTAAGGACAACTGTGCTGACCCCTTTACCAAGCCCCTTGGTCCTGCTGTGTTCTGGCGGTTTGTCCGCATGCATGGAATGACCGCTTCCCCTGAAGGTCATTTTTTTGTTCCATCTGCCTCTTTTGTTATCTATAGTTTGGCATTAGGTTCCTATTCCCAGATTGGTTTTTGTATACCGTTGTTACCCAACTTTGATATTCGGTTTGTCTTTTTCTAGCTTGGCAGGATTTTTGTGTGTGCCTAGTTTCATTCCTTCCTCTGACCCTTTGGGTTTCCTTTGGAGTTCTCCCGGATTTCGGAGTTCTTCGATTTTTTTTTATGTTACACATAGTTCTATGACACCTGTACCATAGGTGGAGTAGTAGTATTGTATGTCACCTGCGTCATAGGTGGAGTATCAGCATCAATTGCAGTTCACTCAATCGTTTTATTTTGTTGGTTACACAGTGAGGACTGAAGTAGAAGGAAGGTACACGCAACGAGTGCGCTTATATAGAAGACGGGAGTCTGCAGGAAGATCCTGCAGACCCGTGTAGGCCACAGCTAGCCTGTGGCCTAGCGGCAGGCAACTCGGGACCTGGAGAGACCAGGTACCGGTATGCATTATGCCGACTCAGTGTCCGACGTATATCGGACAATAACATCCCCCCAACTTGAGGTATTCTTGAGCTCAAGAATTCCTGAAGTTAACTGAGGGGCATAAGAAATTAATATAGATATAAAAGAAATACAATGACCAAGAGCTGGTCTGCTTCGGTCAAGAACTTGGACAATAAGATTATTAAGGTCAAGACTAAAGGGAAGGAAGCACTTGGAAAGTCTCGAAGTCAGTAAGTCACTATATGTGGCTGTACATTGGTCAGGCTTGTCAAGAGATCAGATGTAAGGTAATCTGGACTGTGGCAAGGCGGGCTGGCACAGTCAAGGTGGTAATCTTATCTAAGAACTCTAAATCACTGGCCTAGGTTGGTACAGACTTAAACTAAAGTAAGTCTATAAGGGGAAAGAGAATTTATACGGTTGTACTTGAGGTCATCTAACTTATTCCCCCTCTAATTGGGAAGTCGAGATCCTGCAAAGACTTGTCAAATCAAGAGTGACACCAGGATAACTAAATCAGAGACTGGCAGGACTAAGTGTGATACATCCCACCTAGAAGTCAGTTGGGATGCATAAGGTCAGCATACTATTCCCCCCATAATTTGGGGGCTCTAAATGAATCCACAAATTACGGATGACATTATGAGAAATAACTTAAGGTAGACATCCTCCGCTAGCTCATAACTATCCGTCCAGATGGAAGGATAGGGTGAGGTACTTCCAGTATCATTTATAAGATATAAGAAGGTAGGCTTGACAGTAAATACAACTGTCTTTCAGAGGGGAGATACATGCTGATAAGTCAATTGAAAACAGCATGTAACTAGAGGTCCAGGTCGGCAAGAAAACTAGTCAAACTGCTGTGTTAGTACATGGCAGGACAGGATTTAAATTCCTAGAGTGTTCATTGCTATTTAAAAAATGACAAGCAGGGGGCACATTTAAATGCCAGGTGCTGGGAAGTCATCCAGGGTCAGTAGCTTGGCTGCCATGTTGCTAGAGTTGACGCCGTGTCGCTAGGAGCCGTTGAGAAGGTAGAGGGCTTGTAGGGCCTGCTGGGGAGCTGCAGGTCATTTGCGTACTTCTAGGGAGCTGCTGGGGAAATCAATCGGACTCTACTAGGGAGGTGCCAGGTGGGTAGGAATTGCTGTGACATTCATATGAGGTGAGTGTAACCATGACTGCGGCAGAAAATACTAGGATGGCTGCAGATCAGGGAAGCTGCAGATCATGGCGGCTGCAGATCAGGGAAGCTGTCTATCAGAGTGGCTGCAGATCAGTTCAAAGACAATTATGTGACATGCAGATGTATTCAGCAAGCGAGGGTATCGATCACAAGTGCTGGGGATCTGCATGTGCATGAGGGTCAATGTGACCATTGCATGGTGGTCTGCATAAAATGATAGCGGTACTGCGATTTATGCAGATCAGTGTGCAGATCAGATCATAATGCAGATCAGCGGCAGATCAGTGTGCAGATCAGATCATAATGCTGATATCAGTGGAGCAAGAGGTTATCAGATCAGTTCATACCCCCCGTTCAGAGTTCAGCTGTTGACATCCCCTCACAAGGTTATCATTTATCCTATGTCCACAAGCGAGGGTATCGCTCACAAGCTTAGCATTTATCCTATGCCCACCAGGGTGTGTGGCGCCTTAGTTGTCCTATTATGGGAGTGGGGCCAGGACAGGGAGAAAGTACCATGGAAGGCAGAGGTGATGAAGGGGTGGTTGATGATGACGAGTTCAACCAGAGCATCAGTGGGAGTGGGAGGCGTTGTGACATGCTCAGTGGATGTGGATGTGGATGTGGATGTGTGTGTGTTATCGCTGTCACATATGCTAGATGTACTTGCATAGATAGTGGCGTGGACAGTGAGTATGGGTGTGTCTCCAACACGTGTGCTGGATGTACTTGCATATGCACTAAGGTTCCCCCCATGCAAGTGAGGATCAGTAGAAGCTGCAGATGAGTGTGCAGGTGTGTGTGCAGGTGCATGTGTAATGCCAGGTGTCCAGGGTTGGAGTGGTGGTGAGTTGTGGAAACCAGCTGCAATGCAGAACTCCGTCCATGTGGATGTAGATCTTGGACTAGTGACCAGTCTAGGGTATTGCTGGGAAACCTGGTGGTGGTTGTAAGCAGATAAGTTGGAGAGGTTGGTTTGATTCACTACCTGGGTCTGCATCTGCATCTGCTGGACTATCCAATCTGGTCTATCAATCAGGTTCCCCCCATGCAAGTGAGGATCATGGAGGGAACTGCACCCATCAGGAGCTGCTGTGTGTGGGGGCAGAGGTGGACAGATGTGTCCTCGACAGGGACACAGAGTGCTGCAGCATGTGAAATGTGTGTAGTGCTGGAAACGTGGTTGTCGACAGATAAGGATGGCATTGCATCAGCAGGTGAGGGTGCATTGGTACATGGTTGCCTCATGCACGCGAATAGCAAGATCAGTAGGTATGCCCCAGTGGGTCCAGAGTTGGAGGTGGGGAAGAATTCTCTTCCATGAATAAATGCAGCAAACTCCATTTATCATGGAGTTGCTGCATTCTAATCTCATATTCCATGTCATAGATCTGACGTTCCAAGTTTTGGATTGTATGGTTTTGTTCTTGGAAATCTTCATGGTTTTGGCTTGGATTGTATAGTTCAAACTCTGAGATAATGGGTTTGGGGCAGGGTTTACTTTTGGGCGAGGACAAGTACCTAGGGCAGAACAGTCCAGGGCCTCCTAGGGCTTTCCTAAGGGGTTAGGGACAGACCTAGAGGCAGGACAGTCCTAGAGGCAGGGACAGTCCTAGGGCAGAGGATACATTCCTAGGGGCCTTCCAAGGGTAGGGACAGTCCTAGAGCAGGGACAGTCCTAGAGGGCAGGCAGTCCTAGACCGTTGCAGCACAGATGCTGGCAGGGCTGGGTGTAACGAGGGCTGTAGCATCACTATCATCATGGCTATTTGTAACAAATCTGTGGCTGGGGAACTTAGTGCCATAAAAGCTTTCAGGTACATCATAGTCCAGTTGGCCAGAGAATCTCTTGCTTTTCAGCTCATGTCTAATGACCAGGCGACAGATACTTCATTAATGATTTTCAGTTTGATGCTGAGCACTGCTCATGACATAGTAGACCAAAGCGATCAACCATAGCCAGCAGACAAAGCCGTGGCTTGTCAGGAGGCAGAAGCCTGTCGTTCAATGAAGATGTCCCCAAAGTCGAAGCCCTCTTCCATCAAAGATTCATGATGCCCGCAAGGGATTAGACGACGGCTGAAGCGAAGTCCAGCTATAATAGCGTCCGCCAATGATTCACAAGATTTCCCCCCATCTGGCTGTAGTGGCTATCACAGCCGGAATGTGATGATTGTAACAGGTTACGAAGTGATAGGGGGGGGGACGGGGGGGCCGGAGAACCGGAGCAGAGGAGACGTAGAGCTCGCTTCGAGCAGGTAGCAAAGCGGGCGAAGGGAGCTCAAGCAGGGATGAGGAGGAGAAATGGAGATCTTCTACACGAAGTAGAGAATGGAATGACGGTCTTGGACAGGAGGAAATGGAAGGCTCCGAGCAGTGTAGACAAAGATGTCGGAGTGAGCTCAGAGCAGGAATTTGGGGGGGGGGGGGGAGGAGCTTGCGAAAGTTGTCAGTTCAGTTCGAGTTCATGTGGTTCGTGGTTCGGAGGCAAGGGGAGGTGGCGTTGGTAGTAGCAGGGGTGTGGCAGGTCAGGGTGACGGATTCAGTGAGCGGAAGGGGAGGGTGGTTGGGGTGGGGTGGCTTCGATGGCGTGCAAGGATGAATATCTCCTCTCGGCACAAACAAATCTCAAATCTCAATCTCAAAGGATTGGTAACCGCTGTGTATGATCTAATGAGTAGCAACTCCACGTCAAAGATCCTACTCAGACTCCTGGACTGCGTCTACTTGTTCGTCGGACGGATATGGTAGAGACAACGTCAGAGAGTTTGTGGGCACGTAGAGCGAGGCAGCGCATAAGGTTAGATTCCTCACGTGAACACGTAGGCAATCCAGGCCAAAAAGTTATACTCAAAGCCGTCGAGCTAGTCTGAGGGGAAAAACTATCACCTTGTGCAGTTGCAGAAGATCGTCCTTGGCACAGGCACAGTGGCGTTGCTTCGATTAGCGTTCAGGGACCATGACCTTTTGTTGGTTACACAGTGAAGGTGAAGTAGAAGCACAGAAGATACACGCAAACGAGTGCGCTTATATAGAAGACGGGAGTCTGCAGGAAGATCCTGCAGACCCGTGTAGGCCACAGCTAGCCTGTGGCCTAGCGGCAGGCAACTCGGACCTGGAGAGACCAGGGTATGGTATTGCATTATGCACTATGGAAAACAGTTTTGGACGGTTAAACGACATTAAACGACGTTATATGACATTAAAGCGAGTTAAATACAAGTTAAGCAGGTTAAACCAAGTTAGCTTAAATTATCAAACTTATTCTCCCTCCACGACACCTCAAACAAGGGTCAAAACTCCTCGACCCCACCCCTAGATAAGCGTAAACACAAGTTAACACAGGTTAAAAACCAGTTATCTTACTTTATGTTGCGTCTTGCATCGCGATATGCCATAACGCGACATTGTGCCTATGCCAGGGTCACAAGGAAAGCAATTAGCCAGCCTAGGATTTTCCCCGTTACAGAATCGCAGGCAGACGGACAGACTTCACCCCGGCTACATCCCGACTTATCTTCCCGCGCATGCCTGTAAATCGCTGGCTTTCGACACACAAATCCGCTAAATAAAAATTCGCGGAGCATCAGCATCAGCGAGCAGCAACAGAAGGGAGCTATATGGAATGCTTACCATGGAGCTCGCTTTCACCATATGGCTGCATGTGTGCCGTTTGTTGCATAGGCCGCAGGTAGGGCGCAGTAAACTTAGGATTTTCCTAGTCTCCTCCGCCCATCGTGCACTAACTCAATTAGTTAGTTGCTGGAGCGCAGCGCCCATAGGCAGGTAGCATTTCCCGGCGCATGTTGTCTAGCGCTGGCTTCAACTCAGAAAACGCACTTGCGTGTACTGCAAGCATCACTGCTTACCCTGGAGCTCAGCTCACAAGAGCAGCTACCGCAAATTATAAATGCTCGTCTGCCTGTTGACTCGAAAGAAAGGAAGCAAGGATACCGCGGGGAGCGTTTTCAGGAAGTACGAGAGAAAGAGAGAATGAGAGAGAGAAGAGAGAGAGAGAAGAGAGAGAGAGAGAGAGAGAGAGAGAGAGAGAGAGATGTACGTATATATACCAAGTAAAGAAGTATATATACCCCCCCACCCTCCCAGCCTATAATGATTAGGGATACTAAGCATATCTGGGGTCTGATCACAGTCTTCCCATGCAAGTAAGAGACGGTGGGCGGCCGTGCGTGCGATAACCAACGGAGCATCTGCTTCTGCTAGGTGATTACAATACATAATCCTCAATCACCATATATGTATATACCATGTAGCTGTGTACAATGCAAACATATATGAACCACATGTAGATGAAATAAACATAAAACACCTCTATCCTATTTATTTATCTATAAATATAGGTGTTTTAATTTATTTTTCAATTGTTTCATGTTCTTTTTAGTTGACACTCGATTTGCTTGAGCTTGCCATCTTCCACTTGCGATAAATTGAGTAGGAGACGGCCCCCGTCTGCCCGTGCGATACCCACGGGAGGCATCTTATGATTACCATAAATATATACTTGTATGCATACAATTGACAGTGTATGTGTGTTCGGGGGGGGGGGGGTGGGGGGGGGGGGGGCGACTGACAGAGGTGCGTTGGTGAGGGTAGATAGCTTTTGTGTTGTGTGTGTGGGGGGGGGAAATGACATAGTGAATGAAGTAGTTGGGGTGGGGGGACAATGGTGGTGATGGTAGACAGCTTTATGTGTGGGTGGGAGTGCGTGTGCTGTGTGTGGGTGGGTGTGTGTGTGTGGGAGGGGGGGGGGCAACCGTACCTGGTAGCATAGCGAAGGCCTGGAGCGAGGCTTGACCTCGACAGTGGGTGGACTGTGTGTGTGTGGTGTGTGTGTGTGTGGGGGGGGGGGGGGAGCATGTGCGGCAATGGTCAGCCTGGACAGCTGGAGCTTGTTAGCATGGACGGTAATTTAAATACATGAAATACCGTATGAATCAACACGAATGTAAAAAGTCGGTGCTGCTCGTCTGCCCCAATCTACGCCATACTACTGTTCCATCGTCTCTTAACTTAAAGTTGAACTTGACTCAACTCAAATTAACGTGTCCTAGGTTAACTTGCGTAAGTTAAAGTATAGCTTAACTTCAATTCACTTAACGTGACTTAACTCAACTTAACTTGTCCACACGTTAATCAACGTTAATATAACGTCAAATGTCGTCAGTTAACTCTGTGTCAATAACGTGCATAGTTAATATGTTTTAACTCCCTTTAACGTCCAACACTGTTTCCATAGTGATGCCGACTCAGTGTCCGACGTATATCGGACAATAAAATTTTATGTCTTGGTGACTACTTATGTACTTTCTTAGAACTGTCGGTACAGACAGTAACTCCTTTTCTACTGTGTCAGCTTCCCGTAGACTGTGTCATCCTTCATGACACGGTGGCAGCTTCTTGTAGGCTGCGTCCCCTAATCCCTTGACACGCGCTGTATAGCTTGTACCCTGATTAGGTTACAGGCTTTCGCCCCTTCCACTGCTGGTGTCCTTTGTGGTTCCCCAGTCGCTGTAAAGTATTCTCATCTCCGTGTATAGATTGGCGCGTTTGTCCGCTGCAAGCATCTCTCCACTCTTGAAGTGTTTAAGCTGATACATACAATATCACTCTATCAGTGTATCATATGAAATATATTTGTATGATATCATACCACATGATATGGTGACTACTGCTAGCTCCGGCTTACGCAGTGGTGTCCTTAACTTCACGTCCTGAGAGTGGCGCATTACTCGGATGTAACAATTTCAATTTCAATTTCAATACCCCATGATAGCATACTCGCCTTTGGTCAGTATCATATGATTTTCCGGTCCCTGCTTATGACACAAACCAGCGACGCCGAGGAATTTGATCCAATGCTATGGGTTTATACCCAATATAATACGCTTATTAAGCTCCCTGTTCTCCGAAAACATGAAGGGGGGGGGGGGGGGGGGGCTTGTCACTGGAACACGGTGAGCAGCCCAGAGTTGGATGAAACAATATGTAACATGCTGTACTTAGAATCCAAACAAATATAATCCTGTCGGAGTTACTAAACAACGAGTGCTCTATAGGCATCTTGCAAGATTCACACCAATTCTGCCTCTGACGGGACTTGAACACTTCCACTCCCGGAGCATGCACTATTGTCGGAGTCACAAGACCACGAGTGGTCTATAGACATCTTGTAAGAGCATTCGTGGTCAAGTAACTCCGACAAATCCAATCCAATCAAATACTATCGCATTCTGTTTTTAAGCGGGGGTCTCTCACCAGAATTTGTTTTACTGCCTAAGACGGCGAGCATGGCTGAAGCTTTGAAACCAAGTTCAAGTTCAAGTCATCACGCAGCGAGGGGTTTCCAAAGTTGAAAACGTTACAGTTCACGTCTCTAACGCAGATTTCGGGGGGGTCCATGATTTCATAGTCGGAGTTTTGAGAAGAGAATGGATGCGAGTTATTTATCAGAGACTTAGCATCTGAGCCCGTCGTTCCGACGGGAAGACCCCCATGGCCATATCAGCGACAGGTCGGCAAGATATGGAACCACAGCCCTGTAACCACGCGCCAAACCCGAACAACGCACTATTATATATAGGACTAGCATATGGAACCAAAGCCCCAAACACGCGCTGGGCACGCGCTGAGCCCCGGACGGACATGCTACTTTATATAATAAGACTAGCATCTGAGCCCGTCGTATCGACGGGAGGACCCCCGTGGCCACGTCAGCGACAGGTCTTGGAAAATCGAGATCCGAAACCAATGAAACCAAAAGCCCAACTGCCTGGGCCAAAAGGGCTCAACCATATCACGGCCGCGCTACTTTATATCAGAAGACAGGCAATCAGCCTAGGCGCTGATCGATGAAAGGAAGCGACAGTACCTCAGCCGGTACTGCGTAGCACGGCACGTGGCCATAGCTAGCTGACGGCACAGCAGCAGGTACTTGCCCGATGTCACTCTAGAGACGGCATTAAAGCCGGACAATAACACATGACGTTGCTAACTTAGATTGGGGCTCACGAAATGTAGATTTAAAATTCACTTCGTCTCAAAGCGTATATGCTGAGCAAGTACCCTTTGAAAACCTTGGATAACCCATTAGGTGGGTCTCTCTATTTGGTGCTAACAAGTAAGTTAATTGCCTTGACTCCATCAATCGACGGGCACATTTGGACTCCAGTAGGGCAGCAGTACAAATGGGACCATCATCAATTCATCATCCATCTGTTTTCATGGGTGTCAGGTAGCAGTAGTGCTTTCCATAGTGCGTGGTGCACGGGTTAGAATGGTCACCACAACCAGAGGAGTCCCCGGTTCGAATCTGCACCCCGACATGTGCACTACAAATCCCTGGTTTCTGAGGTTCTCGCATGGGGGGTAATTGTTTGCTAGAATGTGCTGACTGTTAGACGCCTAACCTGGCGTATAGAACCTTGTAACAATTCTTCTTCTCACACTGCCCATGCTTGCCCTTCCGACTTAAAACGTTATATTGTTTGGGGGGGAGTGGTGTATGGGTGTGGGTGCAGGGGTATAGGGGCAACGAGGGTGGTGTATGTGTGTGTGCAGGTACTTATAGGTGCACAGATTTGGCCATGCCTATAATCAGGCATATTATTGTATTCTGCAGACAATTAGACGCCGAATTTCTGGCGTCTCAGCAACGCCGGATTTCTGGTTCGTAACAACGCCGGAGTTTCTGGCGTAACAAAACAATTCTCCTTACGCATAATATGCTACCTGGCTTCCGTGGGTGGGCACTGGGGGATTTGGAAGACAGTGCACAGCCCAGTGTTGGCTGAAAAAGCATGGAAACATGCAATCCATGCTTACTAATTTTCCCGTAGACAGTGGATGGCCCCAAGGCTGAAACAACCTGATCGCACTTAAAAACCTGGGGTGACCAGCAAGTCAGTCACCGGCACGGTGACCAGCATGTAAAGGCCCCCAGGCTAAAAGGTAAGCTACCCTACTACCCGTCCACTGTTTCGTTTTTGGGCTACGCTTAGCAGCTTCTCGGCAGCTCCCCTTTCCTGTCCTTGAACCTAACCTGGAGCTGGAAAGCTGATATAACAAGCGTTCTGATGCAGCTTCACGCCATGGGTTTGTAGCAGTGGCTGGCTATTAGAGCTGGCGGGAAGCTGCAATGAGCAGCCCAAAAATGAAACAGTGCACCCCACGAGCTCATGAGCTACCGGTATTTAGTTCAATACCTTGGTCTTAACCCCTGCCCCTGCCCCTGCCTCCGCCCCCCCCACCTCGCCCTCCACCCCTTGCGCTCCCCTGCCCCCTCCTCGCCCAACCCCCTCCCCCCACCTCGTCCCCTGCCACCATCACTTCCCCCAAAGCGGCCTCCCCCTCTGGACCCACCCCGCCCTCCGCCTCCACCTCGTCCCCTGCCCCCATCACCTCCCCCACCGCGTCCCCTGCCACCCCCGTCACCTCGTCCCCTGCCACCCCCATCACCGCCCCCACCCCATCCCCTGCCACCCCCATCACCTCCCCCACCCCGACCCTTGAAGTCAACTCTACCTCCCCCACCCCTACCGCCCCTGTCTCCACCCTCCACGACCACCCCGGTCTCCAAAAACCTCCTCCACGGCCGCCACCCCTGCTCATCCTCCCCCCTCCCTCGCCACCTCGGCCACCAAAGCCCCTACCCCTACCGGGGCTTCCCCCCCGCCCCCCTCCCCTACCACCACGCCCTTGCTGACCTCCTCTACCACCCCGCTGTACCGCCGTCCCATCATCATCGTCCTCATCCCCATCAGCAAACCCGTCTTCGTCCTCATCATCGTCATCCGAACCTCCAAGCACATCATCTGGATTGTCAAAGTCAGATCCTTCATCGTCCTCATCATCTTCATCCTCATCCTCCTCACCCTGCAGTTTCGCAACCACACAGATTGTTATCTATTTATTTTCTGTCTGAATGATCTTTCCTGTTTTTTAAAGTTGAGCTTTTATCCCTTGAGTCTCTGTGGCCACCTCTGGACTGTAAAAATACAGTGTGTCATAACCACCACTCTGCCAGTTTTGTTTTGTGCAACCTGTCGCAAATTGAGCAACTCGGTGTGACCCCAGTGCGATACGCTGCCCCCCCGACCCCCACGGATCTCAGGGGGGGTTGGGGGCCATTTCTGAATAGTTTAGCCAGACCCATGCGTCGCCATACAGCGGGACGTTTCACAGCAACATGCACCCTGTGAGGTGGTAGTCCTACTTCACACCCACTCTATTGGGTATTTCCCCTCTTCCTTCCTATGATAACGGTCTATATACAATAAACTTGTTAACATAATATCGGACTATATAACAACCCACTCTCTCTATACACGGTATATATAACATGTCCATATAATGAACCACTATATAAACGGTATATACAACATGTCCATATAGTGAACCACTCTATAAACGGTATATACAACAACGGTCTATATAATAACCCTCCCTCCCTCCCCCCCCCACCCCCCCTCTCTCCCTCTCCCCTCTCCCTCTCTCTCTCTCTCTCTCTCTCTCTCTCTCTCTCTCTCTCTATAATATATATATATATACACGGTTCATACAATAACGGTCTATATAACAACCCTATCCTTCTCTATACTATTAGAATACTGTTATAAATAAAAATCCACTCCCTATGTACAATTATATAATACCATTATACATAACAAACCCCACTCTCTATGCCACGATCTATATAATACCGCTATATATAATATTTAAACAACCCACTCTCTATGCACGATCTATATAATATACCGTTATATTATAATATTATAACAACCCACTCTCTATCACGATCTATACAATTTACCGATTATATATTATATATAACAACCCACTCTCTATAAACGATCTATATACTATTACCTTATATATAAAATATATAACAACCCTACTCTCTATCACGATCTATATTATAATATACCGTTATATTATAATATATAACAACCCACTCTCTATCACGATATATATAATATACCGTTATATGTAATATATAACAACCCACTCTCTCTGTACGATCTACATAATATACCGTTATATGAAATATATAACAACCCACTCTCTATGTACGATCTATATAATCACCCACTTTGTCACCATCACTGCCCTCCATAGAATCTACATATCTATAACCCACCCCACTATATCGATCTACATATCTAATAACCCACCCGTTGTATCGATATCTATAACCCAACCCACTATGTTGATCTATATATCTATAACCCACCCCACCATATCGATCTATATATCTGTAACCCACCCCACTATCTCAATCTATATATCTATAAACCACCCCACTGTATCGATCTATATATCTATAAACCACCCCACTGTATCGATCTATATATCTATAAAACACCCCACTGTATCGATCTATATATCTATAAACCACCCCACTGTATCGATCTATATATCTATTAACCACCCCACTATACCGATCTCTATATCTATCAACCACCCCACTGTATCGATCTATATATCTTTTTAGCTGCCTAAGACTTGGAGTACCTCCCAGATGTTTAGGGCCGGTACTTTAAAGCTGCCTAAGACGAGCAACCCTCGGCTAACACCCATAGGCGGACTAGCTCCAAGTACCGGCCCTCTGGGCGGTACTAGCAAGTCTTGGGCAGCTTTTAGCTGTATTTGGGCGGTTAACTACCCCGGTATCTGTGACCCACCTCGTCACCATCACTGCCCTCCATAGAATCATCGCCGTCCTCGTCCTCCTCACTATCCTCGTCATAGTCAGGCACAGCCCCTTTGCTTTATTTACTGCCACTGCGTTGCCTTCCTCCTCCTCCTCCTCCTCGTCACTGGACAATACGAAGTCTTCCATCATGTCCTCATCATCCGACATGTCGCCAACATCCCCATCATCCAGGCTGGCGACTTGCTTCACCTGGGCAGGGAAAACAAGCTTATATTTAGGCCAATGTCGTGTGGGAAGTGGGGTGGTGTGGGGAGTGGAGAAGTACGGGGAGTGGTGAGGCATGTACGCTTTTTACCAAAGCGTTGACATGTCGGCAGCGTTCCCATCATTCAGCACAGAATCTAACACACCTTCTCCTTCTTCCCTTTCTTCGACTTGACTGGCTTCTCCTCCTCGCTCCCTCCACTCTCCTTCTGCACCGCCTTCAACACACGTTCTTCTTTTTGGGACACATGTCCAAATCCCCATCATCACTCTCATGAATGTCAACTAACTAACAAACTATCAAATACAAACATGTCAACTACCACACAAATTGTCAAACAAGCTAACTCACCTCCGTCTTCTTCCACTTGACTGGCTTCTTCTTCTTCCCTAGGACACATGTCTCATCTCCTCCTATCATCACTCTCATACGTCAACTCACACACAAACAAACTCATACATACATATATGTCAACTAACTCACAATCTAACTCACCTTCCCCTTCTTCGACTTGACTGACTCATCCTCCTTGCTCTCCTCGCTCCTCCTGCACCCCCTTGGCCTTCTTCTTGCTAGGGCACATGTCCATCTCTCCATCATCACTCCCATGTACGTCAACTAACACGCAAACTAACCCATACATACACATACATCAAACTGAACTTGCAATCTAACTCCCCTTCCCCTTCTTCGAACTTGACTGGCTCATCCTCCTCACACACCTCCCTCCTCTTGCACCCCCTTGGCCTTCTTCTTGCTAGGGCACATGTCCATCTCTCCATCATCACTCCCATGTACGTCAACTAACACGCAAACTAACCCATACATACACATATATCAACTGACTCGCAATCTAACTCCCCTTCCCCTTCTTCGACTTGACTGGCTCATCCTCCTCACACACCTCCCTCCTCTTGCACCCCCTTGGCCTTCTTCTTGCTAGGACACATGTCCATCTCTCCATCATCACTCCCATGTACGTCAACTAACACGCAAACTAACCCATACATACACATGTATCAACTGACACGCAATCTAACTCCCCTTCCCCTTCTTTGACTTGACTGGCTCATCCTCCTCGCACACCTCGCTCCTCTTGCACCCCCTTGGCCTTCTTCTTGCTAGGACACATGTCCATCTCTTCATAATCACTCTCATGTACGTCAACTAACACACAAACTAACCATACATACACATAGTAACATATATCAACTGACACGCAATCTAACTCCCCTTCCCCTTCTTCGACTTGACTGGCTCATCCTCCTCACACACCTCGCTCTCCTCCTGCACCGCCTCGGTCTTCTTCTTGCTAGGACACATGTCCATCTCTCCATCATCACTCTCATGTACGTCAACTAACACACAAACTAACCATACATACACATAGTAACATATATCAACTGACACGCAATCTAACTCCCCTTCCCCTTCTTACTGGCTCATCCTCCTCACACACCTCGCTCTCCTCCTGCACCGCCTTGGCCTTCTTCTTGCTAGGGCACATGTCCACCTCTCCATCATCATCAACTCACCAATGTCAACTAATACACAAACTAACACATACATGCGTGCCAGTACAACTAACACACACACACAAATTGTCAAACAATCTATCTCACTTTCGTCTTTTTCAACTTGACTGGCTCATCCTTATTGCTGGAACAATTGTCCATCTCTCCATCATCACTCTCATGTACGTCAACTTACACAAAAACTAACCCATACATACACATATATCAACTGACATGCAATCTGACTCCCCATCCTCTTCTTCGACTTGACTGGCTCCTTCTTGCTACGACACATGTCCATCTCTCCATCATCACTCTCATGTACGTCAACTAAACTATACATACATACATACATGTCAAGTAACAAACCATCTAACTCACCTTAGTCTTCTTCAACTTGACAGGCTTCTCCTCATCGCTCTCCTCCTCGCTCTCCTCCTCAACAGCCTTGGCCTTCTTCTTCCTCGGTTTCATGTCCAAATCCCCGTCATCGCTCTCTCCCTCATCCTCATCCTCGGAATCTTCCTTCGACCTCTTGCCCTTGGATCCCTTGCCGAGCTTCACAGCGGAGGTTGCGTGCATGGCTTGTCGTGAGCCGGCCTTCTGCACCAGCAGCTTGTTGAAAGCCTGCATAGGGGCCTTCTCAGAAGCGTGCTCCTGCTTCAGAAACTCCTGCACCTTCGAGATGTCCTTCGGGCTGAACTCCACACGGTCGCGTTGGTTGCCCACCCACGACACGTTCTTCTCGATGGCCTCCAGGAACTGGCGCACGAAGCGACGGAAGCGCTCTACTGGGCTGGCCTTGTTGAAGCGCCTCAGTTGCAGGAGCACCAGGTGAGAGAGCTCAGGGAATGCGATGGAGCAAGACCACTGGGCAAGGTGATCTGCTAGTAGTTCAAGAACCTGCAGAGGGAGGACAAACGCACACAATTACTACAATTCTGTGTAAGCGCTCTACTGGGCTGGCCTTGTTGAAGCGCCTCAGTTGCAGGAGTACCAGGTGAGAGAGCTTAGGGAATGCAATGGAGGGGAGGGAGGGAGGACAAACGCACACAGTTACTACCATTCCGTGTACGGAACATCCACCCACCTACCCCCCCCCCACTCACAAACACATCTTCTCAGCCATGCGGACACGCCCATCCGCCCACCCGCCACCACCATGCTAACCTCCAGCACCAACTCTTTATCCCACCCACCCACACAAACACTCGCAAGCACACCCTCTCTACCTTGCGTACACGCCCTCACGCCCACCCAACAACCACCACCAACATGCTTACCTCCAGCACCACCTCCTCTTGACCCCACCCACCCACCCACCCACATAAACACACTTGCAAACACACCCTCTCTACCTTGCGTACACACCCATCCGCCCACCACCACCCAGCTCACCTCCAGCATCACCTCCTCTTGAAATGCTGTAGTCCTCAGCATGCTCTTGCCCATCCGCCCATTCACCACCCAGCTTACCTCCAGGACCACCTCCTCTTCACCCCACCCACCCACCCACACTTGCTAACACACCCTCTCCACCTTACGCCCATCCGCCCACCCACCACCACCACCCAGCTTACCTCCAGGACCACCTCCTCTTGAAATGCTGGAGTCCTGCCCTGCGTACACGCCCATCCGCCCATTCACCACCATGCTTCCTTCCAGCACCACCTCCTCTTCACCCACCCATCCACTCACACCCACACTTGCAAACACACCCTCTCCACCTTGCGCCCATCCGCCCACCCGCCACCACCACCACCCAGCTTACCTCCAGGACCACCTCCTCTTGAAATGCTGGAGTCCTGCCCTGCGTACACGCCCATCCGCCCATTCACCACCATGCTTCCTTCCAGCACCACCTCCTCTTCACCCCACCCATCCACCCACACTTGCAAACACACCCTCTCCACCTTGCGCCCATCCGCCCAGCCCGCCACCACCATGCTTATTTCCACCACCACCACCTCTTTACCCCACCCACATGCACACCTCCTCGCAAACACACCCTCTCCACCTTGCGTACACGCCCATCCGCCACCACCACCCACCACCACCATGCTTACTTCCAGCACCACCCCTTTACCCCACCCACATACACACACTCGCTAACACACCCTCTCTACCTTGCATACACGCCCATCCGCCAACCCGCCACCACCCTGCTTACCTCCAGTACCACCTCCTCTTGAAATGCTGTAGTCCTTAGCATGCTTACACGCCCATCCGCCCATTCACCACCATGCTAACCTCTAGCACCACCTCCTCTTGACCCCACCCACCCACCCACCCACATACACACACACTCGCAAACACACCCTCTCTACCTTGCGTACACGCCCATCCGCCCACCACCCAGCTCACCTCCAGCACCACCTCCTCTTGAAATGCTGTAGTCCTCAGCATGCTCATGCCAGCCCTTAGCTGCAGGGACATATCCGGAGCTGTCCCCTTGCCTCCCTTGGGGGGCTTGTGGAGCTCGGCCCACTGCAGCATCTCCAACAGGAGGGGAGCAACGGGAATAAAGAAGCCGGTGGCCTGCGCCAGCCTGTATGAACACACGAATATACATATAATTTGTTTTTGTTTATGAAGTCGAGGACTAGAGAGCCAGCCTGTCTAAACACATGCATTAAATAATATCCCAAAAGGAGGGGAGCCACAGGAATAAAAAAGCCCATGAAAGGAGCCAGCCTTTATAGACACAGGTATTTTCATCAAATAAAATCCTACAGGAGGGGGGCCACTGGAGTGAAGAAGCCTGTGGCCTGCGCCAGCCTGTTTAAGCACACATGTGTATTACTGCGCCAGCCTGTTAAGCACACATGTGTTAAGCACACATGTGTATTACTGCGCCAGCCTGTTTAAGCACACATGTGTATTACTGCGCCAGCCTGTTTAAGCACACATGTGTATTACTGCGCCAGCCTGTTTAAGCACACATGTGTATTACTGCGCCACACATGTGTATTACTGCGCCAGCCTGTTTAAGCACACATGTGTATTACTGCGCCAGCCTGTTTAAGCACACATGTGTATTACTGCGCCAGCCTGTTTGAGCACACATGTGTATTACTGCGCCAGCCTGTTTAAGCACACATGTGTATTACTGCGCCAGCCTGTTTGAGCACACATGTGTATTACTGCGCCAGCCTGTTTGAGCACACATGTGTATTACTGCGCCAGCCTGTTTGAGCACACATGTGTATTACTGCGCCAGCCTGAGCAACATTTGAGCACACATGTGTATTACTGCGCCAGCCTGTTTGAGCACACATGTGTATTACTGCGCCAGCCTGTTTAAGCACACATGTGTATTACTGCGCCAGCCTGTTTAAGCACACATGTGTATTACTGCGCCAGCCTGTTTAAGCACACATGTGTATTACTGCGCCAGCCTGTTTAAGCACACATGTGTATTACTGCGCCAGCCTGTTTAACACACATGTGTATTACTGCGCCAGCCTGTTTAAGCACACATGTGTATTACTGCGCCAGCCTGTTTAAGCACACATGTGTATTACTGCGCCAGCCTGTGTATTACTGCGCCAGCCTGTTTAAGCACCATGTGTATTACTGCGCCAGCCTGTTTAAGCTGTTATTACTGCGCCAGCCTGTTTAAGCACACATGTGTATTACTGCGCCAGCCTGTTGAGCACACATGTGTATGAGCCTGTTTGACACACATGTGTATTACAGCCTGTTAAGCACACATGTGTATTAAGCCTGTGCACACATGTGTGCAGCCTGTTTAGCACACTGTGTATTGCTGCGCCCCTAAAGCAGCCCGCCACCTGTAAGCACACATGTGCCAGCCTGTTTAATGTGTATACTGCGCCAGCCTGTTTGTTGCGCCAGCCTGTTAAGCTGTGTATTACTGCCCAGCCTGGCAGCATGTGTATTACTGCGCCAGCCTGTTTGTGGCACCTGTTTGCAGCTGTCTGTGTATTACTGCGCCAGCCTGTTTAAGCACACATGTGTATTACTGCGCCAGCCTGCACATGTGTATTACTGCGCCAGCCTGTTTTAGCACCTGTTTGACATGTGTATTACTGCGCCAGCCTGTTTGAGCACACATGTGTATTACTGCCGCCAGCCTGTTTTAAGCACACATGTGTATTTTTTTACTGCGCCTTTTAAGCAGGTGTTCCTGTTTGAGCACACATGTGTAAGCAGCCTGTTTACATGTGTATTACACACATAGGAGTATTACCCTGCCCAGCCTGTTAAGCACACATGTGTATTACTGCGCCAGCCTGTTTGCAGCACACATGTGTATTACTGCGCCAGCCTGTTAAGCACACATGTGTTATTACGCCAGCTGTTTTAAGCAACATGCATTGACTGCGCCAGCTGTTTAAGCACACATTGTATTACTTGAGCCAGCCTGTTGAAGCACACATGTGCCGCCAGCCTGTTAAGCAACATTACTGCGCCAGCCTGTTTTAAGCCTGTTTACACATGTGTATTACTGCGCAGCCTGTTTAAGCACACATGTGTATTACTGCGCCAGCCTGTTTTAAGCACACATGTGTATTACTGGCGCCGCCTGTTTACTGCGCACGCCTGTTTAAGCACACATGGTATTACCCAGCGCGCCAGCCTGTTTAGCACACATGTGTATTACTGCGCCAGCCTGTTTGAGCACACATGTGTATCATTACTGCGCCAGCCTGTTTAAGCACACATGTGTATTACGCGCCAGCCTGTTTGAGCACACATGTGTATTACTGCGCCAGCCTGTTTGAGCATGTGTATTATGCAGACATGTGTATTCTGCGCCATTCCTGTTTAAGCACACATGTGTATTACTGCGCCAGCCTGTTTGAGCAACACATGTGTATTACCCTGCACACATGCCAGCCTGTTTAAGCACACATGTGTATTATGCCAGCTGTTAAGCACACATGTGTATCTCTCTTTGCAGCACACTGTGTATTATGCGCCAGCTGTTTGAGCACACATGTGTATTACTGTGTGAGCAGCCTGTTTGAAGCACACATGTGTATTCTGCGCCGCCTGTTTTGAGCTTGTGTGTATTACTGCGCCAGCCTGTTTAAGCACATGTGTATGTATATGCGCGCTGTTTTGAGGTCCCAGGTCTGCGCCAGCCTGTTGAGCACACATGTGTATTACTGGCCAGCCTGTTTGAGCAACATGTGTAGTATGCGCAGCCTGTTTGAGGCACACTGTGTACTGCTGCCAGCTTGTTTAAGCACCCATGTGTATACTGCGCCAGCTAATTTAATGGCGCAGCCTGTTTAAGCACACATGTGTCTTATGCGCAGCTGTTTAAAGCGTACACACTGTGTATTATGCGCCAGCTGTTTAAGAGCACATGTGTATTACTGCGCCAGCACCTGTTTTAAGCACACATGTGTATTACTGCGCCAGCCTGTTTAAGCACAATGTGTATTACTGCGCCAGCGCTGTTTTAGCACACATGTGTATTACTGCGCCAAAAGCCTGTTTAAGCACACATGTGTATTACTGCGCCAGGCCTGTTTGAGCACACATGTGTATTACTGGCCAGCTGTTTAGCACACATGTGTATTACTGAGCGCCAGCCTGTTTGAGCACACATGTGTATTACTGCGCAGCCTGTTTTTGAGCACCAACAGTGTATTACTGGCGCCAGCCTTTGTTTTGGCACACTGTGCTATTACTGCGCCCAGCGTGTTTGAGCACACATGTGTATTACTGCGCCGAGCCTGTTTAGCACACATGTGTATTACTGGTGCGCCAGCCTGTTTGGGAGCAACATGTGTATTATGCGCCAGCCTGTTTTAAGCACATAACATGTGTATTACTGTGCGCTGCTTTAAGCAACATGCTGCGCAGCCTGTTCGAGCACACATAGTGTATTACTGCGCCAGCCTGTTTAAGCACACATGTGTATTTACTTTGTTTTTTTCTTGTTTCAGTTTTTTTGCTCTAGTTCGGAGAACATCCGGAAATACAATACATTTCGTACTTCATTTTTTTGTTTAAACCTGTATTTTTACTCACTTTGTTTTTTCCTTTTTTTATAAAGCCGTGGACAAGCGAGCCAGCCTGTATAGACACATGCATATTCAGGCTGTGTAGACACATGCGTCATCATTAAATAATATCCAACCACGAGGGGAGCCCAGAAAGAAAGACAAACCTTGGACTGTGCCAGCCTGTCTAGACCATGCTATACTTTCAGGCTTGTGTAAGACCATGCGTGATCATTAAATAGGGGAGGGGAGCACAGGAAAGAAAACAAACCTTGGACTGTGGTGCCAGCCTGTATACTACACATGTACTTACAGGGATTCCAGGCTGTTCTAGACCACATATATTATTCATTAGTATAATTAAATTATAGCTCTTTCAGTGATTATACATTGGTCTAGTGGGTAGACTAAGTCACTTTAAGAATGAAGAGTCGGGGGTTCGACTCCCCCCTTCAGTCGCTCTTGCGTTGCAGGTCGTCGTCAACCCACGATGGTAGCTTGTCCAGTTGAGGTGGGAGACGCTCCCCCCGCGTACAGACGGCTCCTTAACACCACGCCCAACAGGCGTTATCATTACCTTTTGAATTAATTATCACTGTAGCACAAACTCAGGGCCCCGTCGGGTTTAACGATGTTTTGGGTCACTCATCAGTGTTTTTCTTTTAAGCTTCTTCCCTAACGGTTGGGCAAGGTCCCTTTAGCCCTATTTCAGCTACCCCTGGACTGGAACACACATACATACTATACATACTAAGTAATGTCAACAGGAGGGGGAGGGCACAGGATTGAAAATGTCCCTGGACTGAGCCAGCCTGTATAGACACATGCATATTGCAGGTATTCAGGCTGTGATGACACATGTTATAGACATTAAGTAATGTCCAACGGGAGGGAGCATCAGGAATGAAAAAGCCTGTGGACTGTGCCCGCCTTTATAAACACATGCATATGGCAGGTATTCCAGGCTGTGATGACACATGTATAGACATTAAGTAATGTCCAACGGGAGGGGAGCCACAGGAATGAAAAAGCTGTGGACTGTGCCGCCTTTATAACACATGCATATGCAGGTATTTCCAGGCTGTGATGACACATGTATAGACATTAAGTAATGTCCAACGGGAGGGGAGCCACAGGAATGAAAAGCCTGTGGACTGTGCCCGCCTTTATAACACATGCATATGCAGGTATTCCAGGCTGTGATGACACATGTATAGACATTAAGTAATTGTCCAACGGGAGGGGAGCCACAGGAATGAAAAAGCCTGTGGACTGGTGCCCGCCTTTATAAACACATGCATATGCAGGTATTCCAGGCTGTGATGACACATGTATAGACATTAAGTAATGTCCAAGCGGGAGGGGAGCCACAGGAATGAAAAAGCTGTGGACTGTGCCGCCTTTATAAACACATGCATAATGCAGGTTTCTTCCCCAGGCTGTGATGACACATGTATAACTTAAGTAATGGTCAACGTGGAGGGAGCACCAGGAATGAAAAAGCCTGTGGACTGTGCCCGCCTTTAACAACGACATGCTGTTTTATGCTATTTAAGTATTGGGAGGGGGAGCCACAGGAATGAAAAGACCTGTGATGTGCCGCCTTATAAACACAGCATATGCGGTATTGCCAGGCTGGGTGATTCCAGGCTGTTGACACATTTATTGCCAGACATTAAGTTTGTCAACGGGAGGGGAGCCACTGAGGAATGTATTATGCAGGTATTGCGAGGCATTAAGTAATGTCAACGGAGGGAGCACAGGAATGAAAAGCACTGTGGTGCCCGCCTTTAACACATGCATATGCAGCAGGTATTGCAGGTGTGATTGACACATGTTATCCAGGGAGGGCTGTGTGATGACACAATGCAGGACTGTATAGTACTCAATGAGTTTGGAATGCGGGAGGGGAGCCACAGGATGAAAAGGGGAGCCACCGGACTGTGATGATAAGGGGATTCTAAAACCATGCATATGCGGTCGTCCAGGCTACATGACATATGCAGGTTTTTCCAGGCTGTGATGACCACATTGTATAGAGGGAGGCAAGGTATCCAACGCCAACGGGAGGGGAGCAACAGGAATGAAAAAAGCCTGGACTGCCGCCTTTATAAACAATGCATATGCAGGTATTCAGGCTGTGATGACACAGTATAGACATTTAAGTGCAACGGAAGGGAGCCACGGAATGAAAAGCTGTGGAAATAAAAACACCTGTGATGAACATGTATGACATATGCAGGGTGCCCCCTTTAAGGCTGACATGTGAATGACACATGGTATTAGTGCATGACACATGTCCACGGGAGGGGGAAGCCAGTAATGTCCAGACCGTGGCCCTGTGCCCGCCTTTATAACACATGCATATGCAGGTTTCCAGGCTGTTGATGACACATGTAATAAGATCATTAAGTAATGTCCAACGGGAGGGAGCCACAGGAATGAAAAAAGCCTGTTGGACTGTGCCCGCTTATAAACACATGGCATATGCAGGTATTCCAGGCTGTGATGACACATGTATAACATTAAGTTAAATGTCAACGGGAGGGAAAGCCACAGGAATGAAAAAGACCTGTGGGACTGTGCCGCCTTTATAAGCACATGCATATGCAGGTATTGCAGGCTGTGATGACACATGTAAGACATTAAGTAATGTCCAACGGGGAGCGGAGGGAGGGGAGCCACAGGAATGAAAAGACCTGTGGAATAAGTGCCGCTTTTTATAACACATGCATGCATGCAGGTATTGTTCCAGGCTGTGATGAAACATGTATAGACATTAAGTAATGTCCAACGGAGGGGAGCCACAGGAATTGAAAAAGCTGTGGCTGTGCCGCCTTTATAACACATGCATATGCAGGTATTCCAGGCTGTGATGACCACATGTATAGACATTAAGTCCAACGGAGGGAGACACAGGATGAAAAAGCCTGTGGACTGTGCCGCCTTTTAACACAATGATATGGATTCAGGGTGAGCCTGTATACACATTAAGTAAATGTCCAAACCGGAGGGGAGCCACAGGAATGAAAAAGCCTGTGGACTGTGCCGCTTTATAAACAATGCATATGCAGGTATTTCCAGGCTGTGATGACAAGCATGTATTTAGACATTAAGTATATGTCCAACGGGATGGGGAGCCACAGGAATGAAAAAGCCTGTGGACTGTGCCGCCTTTTCAAAATAACAATGCATATGCAGGTATTCCAGGCTGTGATGACACATGTATAGACATTAAGTAATGTCCAACGGGAGGGGAGCCACAGGAATGAAAAAGCCTGTGGACTGTGCCCGCCTTTATAAACACATGCATATGACAGGTATTCCCAGGGCTGTGATGACACATGTATAGACATTAAGTAATGTCCAACGGGAGGGGAGCAAAACAGGAAATGAAGAAAAGCCTGTCGACTGGCTCCGCCTATAACACATGTTTATGCAGGTTATTCCGCCTTTGATGACTTCAATAAAATTAAGTTATGTCACGGGAGGCGGGAGCCACAGAATGAAAGAGTGGCGTGCCCGCCTTTATACACTGCATATGGTATATTCCAGGCTGTGATGACACATGTATAGACATTAAGTAATGTCCAACGGGAGGGGAGCCACAGGAATGAAAAAGCCTGTGGACTGTGCCCGCCTTTATAAACACATGCATATGCAGGTATTCCAGGCTGTGATGACACATGTATAGACATTAAAGTAATGTCCAACGGGAGGGGAGCCACAGGAATGAAAAGCCTGTGGGACTGTGCCCGCCTTTATAAACATGCATATGCGGTATTCAGGCTGTGATGACACATGTATAGGACATTAAGTATGTCAAGGGGGCAGCCAAGGAATAGAAGAAAGCCTGTGGATCGTGCCCGCTTTATAAACATGCATATGCAGGTATTCCAGGCTGTGATAGAAAATGTATAGACATTAAGTAATGATCAGGGATGGGGGCCACATGGATGAAAAGCTTGGACTGTGCCGCTTTTAAACAAATGCAATATGCAGGTATCCAGGCTGTGATGACCCATGTAGACCATTAAGTAATGGAGGGAGACAGAAGTGAAAGCCTGTGGAACTGTGCCGCTTTTAAACACATGCATATGAGGTATTTCAGGCTGTGATTGACACATGTAATAGCATTAAGTTGTCCAACGGGAGGGGAGCCACAGGAATGAAAAGCCTGGTGGACTGTGCCTTTATTAAAACAGATTGCGTGATTCAGGCTGTGATAAATGTTATACGACATAAGGTAATGTCACGGGAGGGGATCCACAGGATGAAAGCCTTGTGGGACTGTGCCGACCTTTATAAACACATGCAATGGAGGTTATATCCAGGCTGTTGATTGCACATGTATTAAGACATTAAGTATGGTCCAAACTCTGTGGGAGGTGGAGCCACAGGAATGAAAAAGTGTGTGGAATGTGCCCGCCTTATAAAACCATGCATATTGAGGTATTCGCAAGGTGTGATGACATGGTATACATTAAGTAATGTCAACGGGAGGGAGCCACAGGATGAAAAGCCTGTGTGGGCCTGTGCACGTCCTTTTACATAAAAATGCATAATGGCAGGTATTCCAGCTGTTGATGACATGTATTAGCATTAGTTAAGTAATGTCGAACGGGAGGGAGCCAAGGATGAAAAAAGCTGTGGACTGTCCCGCTTTTTATAAACATGGCCATCATTGCAGGTAATTTCAGCTGTGTTGGGAACATGTGACATTACGTAATGTCCAACGGGGGACCACAGAATGAAAAAGCTGTGACTGTGCCGCCTTAAACTATTGCTATGCAGTATTCCAGCTGGTGATGACACATGTATAGACATACAGTTAATGTTCCAAGCGGGAGGGGAGCCCAGGAATGCAAAAGCCTGTGGACTGTGCGCCTTTATAAACACATGCTATGCGTATTCCAGGCCTTGATGAACAATGTATGACATTAAAGTATTGTCAACGGGAGGAGCCACAGGAATGAAAGCTGTGGACTTGCCGCCTTTATAAAATGCATTGCAGGGTATTCCATGGCTGTGCATGAACCTGTATAAGCATTAGTATGTCCAACGGGAGGGGGAGCAACAGGAATGAAAAAAGCCTGTGGCTTTGTGCCGCTTATTAAACAATGCATATTGCAGGTATTCCAGGCTGTTGATGAACATGTGAGAATTAGTTAATGCTCGCAACGGGAGGGGAGCCACAGTTATGAAAAAAGCCTGTGGGGACTGTGCCAGGCCTTTATAACACAGATGCATATGCAGGTATTTCCAGGCTGTGATGACAACCATGTATATGACATTAAAGTAAGTCAACGGGAGGGGATGCCACAGGAAATGAAAAGCTGTGGAACTGTGCCCGGGCCTTTAAAAACACATCATATGCAGGTTTTTTTCCAGCTGTGATGACACTACATGTATAGAACATTAAGTAATGTCAACGGGAGGGGAAGCCACAGGAATGAAAAAAGCCTGTGGATTGTGCCCGCACTTTTATAAACCATGCATATGCAGGTATTCCAGGGCTGTTGCCCGATGCACATGTATTAGAATTGTAATGTCCACGGAGGGGAGCCACAGGAATGAAAAGCCTGGCGTGCCCCGCTTTATAAACACATGCTATGAGGTAATTCCAGGCTGTTGAAATACACATGTAAGACATTAGTATATGTCCAACGGGAAGGGGAGCACAGGAATGAAAAAGCCTGTGGACTGTGCCGCCTTTATAACACATGCACTATTGGCCAGGTATTCCAGGCTGTGATGCACAGCAGGTATAGAACATTAAGTAATGTCAAACGGGGAGGGAGCCACAGGAATGAAGCCTGTGGACTGTGCCGCCTTTTATGGGACACTGCAATATGCAGGTATCCAGGCTGTGATGACACATGTATAGACATTAATTAATGTTCCAAGTCGGGAGGGAGCCACAGGAATGCAAAAAGGCCTGTGGACTTGTGCGCCGGCTTTCTAAACACATGCATTGCAGGTAATTACCAGGCTTGTGATGACACAGTGAGACATTAAGTATGTCGCAAACGGGAGGGGAGGCAGGTTAATGAAAAGCCTGTGGACTGTTGCCGCCTTTATAAAACAGCTGCATATGCAAGGTAATTCCATGCTGTGATGACATCATGTATAGACATTAAGTATGTCCAACGGAGGGAGCCACAGGAATTGAATAGCCTGTTGGCTGGGAACGCCTTATAAATAAACACATGCATTGCACGGATAGGCTGCTGATGAACTGTAGTAGACATAGACATTAGTTAATGTACCACGGGATTGGGCCACAGGAACTGAAATTAAGCCTGTGTACTGTGCCCGCCTTTAGTAGAAGCACATGCATATGCAGGTTTTATTCAGGCTGCTGATGAACACAGTGTATAACATTAATAATATGTCCAACGGGAGGGGAGCCACAGGAATGAAAAAGCTGTTGGACCTGTGGCCCGCTTATAAACACATGCATATGCAGGTAAGGCTGTCGAATGAAACTGTTAATAGACTTAGTTACATGTCCCGCCTTTAAAACCATGCATAGGTGAATTACAGGCTGTGGACTGTGCCATGAACATGATGCACATGGGTAGTAAATGTCAACGGGGAGGGGAGCACGGAATGAAAGCTGTGGACTGTGCCCCGCCTTTATTAAACACACTGCATATGCTTTCCCAGTGATGACATGTTAGAAACACAACGCAGGGGGGAGCACAGAATGTTACTTTTGTGCCCGCTTTACATTAAGTAATGTCCAAGAATTAAGTTGTCGGGAGAATGGCTGTGGATGGTGCCTGCCTTTTTAGCCACAGGAACACATGATAAATTAAGTATGGTCACGGGAGGGGAGCACAAGGATGTGGAACTGGTGGCCGCTTTTATAAACACATTTAATAACATGCATATGCAGTATTGTGGATGAACGTATAGACATTTAAAGGCCAACAGGGGGGGGAAGCAACAGAATGTGATGTGCCGTCCTTTACAATGTATAGGTATTACATTAAGTAGTTGTCAACGGAAGGGGAGCCCGGAGAAAAAGCCTGTGGAGGCCCGCTTTATTGAAATATGCAAGCTGTGGACTGTGACATTAGTTATATGTCCGGGAGGGGAGCCTGAAAAAGCCTAGACTAAAACACATGCATATGCGAGGTATTCCAGGGCTGTGATGTACACATGTATATGAACCATTAAGTAATGTCAAGGGAGGGGAGCCACAGGAATGAAAAAGCTTGGACTGTGCCCGTCTTTATAAACACATGCATCATGCAGGTATTCCTATGGCCTGTGATGACAGGTGTTTTGATTGAACATGTATAGGACATTTAGTAATGTCCAACAGGGGGGAGCACAGGAATGAAAAAGCTGTGACTGTCCTTTTATAACCATGCATATGCAGGTTATTCCAGGCTGTGGATGACACATGTAAATATGAATTGAAGAATATGTCAAACAGGGGGGTGAGCCCAGCAGGAATGAAAAAGCCCTGTGGACTGTGCCTTTATAAAACACAGTTGAATAAAATGAAGTAATTCCAGGCTGTGATGAACATTATAGGTACATTAAGTAATGTTCCATAAAGGAGGGGAGCACAGGAAATGAAAAAAGCCTGTTGACTGGTGCCGGCCTTTAGTAAACACCAATGCATATGCAGGTATTCCAGTCGTTGATGACACATGTAATAGAATTAAGTAATGTCCAACGGGAGGGGAGCCACAGGAATGAAAAAAGCCTGTGGACTGGCCGCCTTTTATAAACACATGCATATGTCAGGTATTCAGGCTGTGATGACACATGTATAGACATTAAGTAATGTCCAACGGGAGGGGAGCCCACAGGAATGAAAGCCTGTTGGACTGTTGCCGCCTTTATAAACACATGCATATGCAGGTATTCCAGGCTGTGGATGACAATGTATAGACATTAAGTAATGTCCAACGAGGGGAGCCAACAGGAATGAAAAAGCCTGTGGACTTGCTCCGCTTTATAAACAATGCTATGCAGGTATTCCCAGGCTGTGATGACCATGTATAGACCATTAAGTAATGTCCAACGTGGGAGGGGAGCACAGGATGAAAAGCTGTGGAACTGTGCCGCTTTATAAACTAGGCATGCATATGCAGGTATTTCCAGGCTGTTTGGAATGGACACATGTATAGACATTATAATGTCCAAGGGAGGGGAGCCCACGGAATGAAAAGCCTGATGGACTGTGCCGCGCCTTATAAACACTGCATATGCAGGTATTCAGGCTGGTGATGACACATGTATAACCATTAAGTAATGTCCACGGGAGGGAGCCACAGATGAAAAAGCCTTGTGGACTGTGCGCCGCCTTTATAACACATGCAATATGCAGGTTATTCAGGCTGTGGATGACACATGTATAGACATTAAGTAATGTCCAACGGGAGGGGAGCCACAGGAATGAAAAAGCCTGTGGACTGTGCCCGCCTTTATAAACACATGCATATGCAGGTATTCCAGGCTGTGATGACACATGTATAGACATTTAAGTTAATGGTCCAACCGGGAGGGGAGCCACAGGAAGTAAAAAGCCTGTGGACTGTGCCCGCTTTATAAACACATGCATATGCAGGTATTCAGGCTGTGATGACACATGTATAGACATTAAGGTAATGTCCAAACAGGGGGGGAGCCAAGCAGGAATGAAAAGCTGTGGCTGTTGCCGCCTTTATAAACACATGCATATGCAGGTATTCCAGGCTGTGATGACACATGTATAGACATTAAGTAATGTCCAACAGGGGGGGAGCCACAGGAATGAAAAAGCTGTTGGACTGGTGCCGCTTATAACACATGCATATGAGGTATTCCAGGCTGTGATGATAACATGTATAGACATTAAGTAATGTCCAACAGAGAAGGGGGAGCCACAGGAATGAAAAGCTGTGGGACTGTTGCCGCTTTAAACACTGCATATGCAAGGTATTCCAGGTGTGATGAACATGTAATAGACATTAAGTAATGTCCAACGGGACGGGGAGCCAAGGAATGAAAAGCTGTGGACTGTGCCGCCTTTTAAACACATGCCATATGAGGTATTGTTTCAGGCTGTGATGACACATGTATAGACATTAAGTATGTCCAACAGGGGGGCGGAGCCACAAGGAATGAAAAAGCCTGTGGAAATGGTGGCCCCGGCGCTTTATAAACAATGCAATATGCAGGTTATTCCAGGCTGTGATTGACACATGTATAGACATTAGTAATGTCAACAGGGGGGAGCCACAGGATGAAAAAAGGCCTGTGGACTGTGCCGCGCGGTTTATAAACACATGCATTGCAGGTATTCCAGGCTGTGATGACACAGGTATAGAAAAGTAATGTCCAACGGGAGGGGAGCCACAGGAATGAAAAAGCCTGTGGACTGTGCCCGCCTTTATAAACACATGCATATGCAGGTATTCCAGGCTGTGAAATGACATGTATATGACATTAGTAATGTAACGGGGGAGGCCAAAGGAATGAAAAAGCCTGTAGATACTATGCCCCCTTTATAAACACATGCATATGCAGGTATTCAGGCTGTGATGAACGCATGTATAGCACAATTAAGTAATGTCACGGGAAGGGGAGCCACAGGAATGAAAAAGCCTGGTGGACTGTGCCCGCCTTTATAAACACATGCATATGCAGGTATTCCAGGCTGTGATGACACATGTATAGACATTAAGTAATGTCCAACAGGGGGGGAGCCACAGGAATGAAAAAGCCTGTGGACTGTGCCCGCGCTTTATAAAACACATGCATTGCAGGTATTCAGGCTGTGATGACAATGTATAGACATTAAGTAATGTCCAACAGGGGGGGGAGTCAGCAGGAAATGAAAAAGCTGTGGACTGTGCCCGCCTTTATAAACACATGCATATTGCAGTATTCAGGTTGAGACACATGTATAGACATTAAGTAATGTCGCACAGGGGGGGAGCCACAGGAATGAAAAAGGCCTGGTGGATGTGCCCGCCTTTAATAAACAAACAGTGATGCATATGCAGGTATTCAGGCTGTGAATGAAACATGTATAGGACATTAAGTAATGTCCCAACGGGAGGGGAGCCACAGGAATGAAAAGCCTGTGGGAGCTGTGCCCGCCTTTATAAACTACATGCATTATGAGGTATTCGCAGGCTGTGATGGACACATGTAATAGAATTAAAGTAATGTCCAACAGGGGGGAGCCACAGGAAATGAAAAAGCTGTGGACTGTGGCCCGCGCTTTTATAGAACACATGCATATGCAGGTATTGCCAGGCTGTGATGAACACATGTATAGGACATTACAGTAATGTCCAACAGGGGGGGAGCCACAGGAATGAAAAAGCCTGTGGACTGTGCCCGCCTTTATAAACACATGCATTTGCAGGTATTCCAGGCTGTGATGAACAGCATGTATAGACATTTAAGTAATGTCAAACGGGAGGGAGCCACAGGAATGAAAAAGCCTGGGACTGTTGCCGCTTTTATAACACATGCATATGCAGGTATTCAGGCCTGGTGATGAACACATGTATAGGACATTAAGTAATGTCCCAACGGAGGGGAGCCACAGGAATGGAAAAAGCCTGTAGAAGCTTTATGCCCGCCTTTATAAACACATGCATATGCAGGTTATTCAGGCTGTGATGACAATGTATAAGACATTAAGTAAATGTCCAACGGGAAGGGAGCCACAGAATGAATAAAGCCTGTGGGACTGTCCGCCTTTATATAACACATGCATATGCAGGTAATCAGGCTGTGATGAAACATGTATACGACATTAAGTATGTCGAACCAGTGGTGGAGCACAGGAAATGAAAAAGGAGCTGTGGACTGTGCGCATTTAATAAACACAATGCATATGCAGGTATTCGGCTGTGATGACACATGTATAGACATTTAAGTAATGGTCAACAGGGGGGAGCCACAGGAATGAAAAAGCCTGTGGACTGTGCCGCTATTTATAAACACATGCTATCAGGTTATTTCCAGCTGTGATGACAACATGTATAGACATTAAGTAAATGTCCAACGGGAGGGGAGCCACAGGGAATTGAAAAAGCCTGTGGACTGTTGCGCCTTTATAAACACATGCATATGCAGGTAATTCCAGGCTGTGGATGACACATGTATGAGACATTAAGTATGTCAACGGGAGGGGAGCCACAGGAATGAAAAAGCCTGTGGACCTGTGACCGCCTTTTAAACACATGCAATTGCAGGTATTCCAGGCTGTGATGACACATGTATAGACATTAAGTATATGTCCAAGCGGGGAGGGGAGCCACGGAATGAAAGCCTGTGGACTGTGCCCGCTTTTATAAAACATGCATATGCAGGTTTCCCAGGCTGTGATGACACATGTAATAGACATTAAGTAATGTCCAGACGGGAGGGAGCACAGGGAATGAAAAAGCCTGTGGACTGTGCGCCTTTTAACAGCATGCAATATTGCAGGTATTCAGGCTGTGATGACACATGTATAGACATTAAGTAATGTCCAAAGCGGAGGGAGCCACAGGAAATGAAAAAAGCCTGTGACTTGTGCCGCCTTTTATAACACATGCATATTGCAGGTATTCAGGCTGGATGACCATGTATGCATTAAGTATGGTCCAACAGTGGGGGGAGCCACAGGAATGAAAAGCCTGTGGACTGTGCCCGCCTTTTTATAA
>CM039462.1:43491504-43576397 GCA_022414725.1 Microglena sp. YARC | reverse complement strand
GGAAACACCAAATTGACGAGATCCTTAGCCCAATGTGCTAGCGACATTTGAAGGCCATTATGTAGAAAGCAATTTACAAATTTGTGTGGTAGAAAACGCCAGATATAGAGATTGATTGCCTGTAGAGCTACACTATTGAGGGACCCACATTATCCCTGGGCAATTATAACAAAATTCCTGTGTCAGAGTGCAGGACAAGCGCAAATTTGAACTTCGCCCATGTAAGTCACGAGACTTTGCAGCCCAACCCTCGCCAACAAAAGACAAAGGACGTCAACTTTACATGACTTTGTGGTGTAAGTGAGAACGGCAATGAGAAGTTATTGCCCACCCAGTGGGTACAACTTTGAGGCCATTTTGAGGGCAATTAACAAAGTCGATGTGGAGTGCGAAAAACGCAATTGAATTTTGCCCACTGTTAGGTACACTTGAGGCCATTATTGGGGAATTCATACCAAATTTGTGTAGTCGCAAACACGCAATTGAGATCTTGGCCCATTGGTACACTTTGAGGGCCAATCTTTGGGGCAATTTACAAATTTGTTGGTGAAAAAACGCAAACGAGATTTGCCCATGTGGTACACTATTGAGGGCCCATTTTGGGGCAAATTTACAAATTTGTCGGGTGAAAACGCAACTAGCATCTCTGGCCCATGTCGTAGCGACTTTGAGGGCCATTTTGGGCAGATCTTACAATTTGTGTGTGGTGAAAAACGCAATTGAGGATATTTGCCAATTATGGTTTACCACTTTGAAGGCCATTGGGGCAATGTTACAAATATTGTGTGGTGAAAACGCAATTATGAGATTTCTGCCCATTTGTACACTTGAGGCCATTTTGGCCAATTACAATTCAGTGTGGTGAGAACGCAAATGAGCATTTGCCCATGTGGTACACTTTGAGCGCATTTTGGGCATTTACAAAATTTTGTGTGGTGAGAACGCAATTGAGATTCTATTCGCCCTCGATGTGGTACACTTTGAGGGCCATTTATGGGGCAATTTACAAATTCTGTGTGGTGAAACGCAATTGAGATTTTGCCCATGTGGGTACAGTACCATTTTCTGGGGGCAATTTACAAATTTGTGTCGGTGAGAACGCAATTGAGATTTTGCCAATGTGGTACACCAGTTTGAGGGCCATTTTGGGCAATTTACAAATTTGTGTGGTTGAGGTAACGCAATTACAGAGATTTTGCCCATGTGGTACCACTTTGAGGGCCATTCTTGGGGCAATTTACAAATTTGTGGCTGTGTGAAAACGCACAAAGTGGAGAGTTTTTGATTGCTCCCATTCTGGTGGGGGTTACCACACTTGGGGGCTCGGGTGTTTGGTTGGAGATGCAAAACATTGTGGGTGAGTGGAAATCCGCAATTGAGAGCCATTGTTGGGCCAGTGGTACACCGTTTGAGGGCACCATTTGCTGGGGCAATTTGATCAAATTTGTGTGGTGAGCTGTGAATGGGGCAACGCAATTGGGAGATTTTGCCCATGTGGGTACACTTTGAGGGCCAACCCCCTTTTTGGGGCAAATTTACAAATTTGTGTGGTGTCGGAACGAAATGAAATGTGGTAACACTTTGAGGGCCATTTTGGGGCATTGCAGAGGAACGCAATTTTTGCCCAATGTACACTTTGAGGGCATGGTACAAATTGTGTGGGTGAGAACCATTGAGATTTTTGCTTTGAGGGCCATTTTGGGCAATTGTACAAATTTGTGTGGTGTGGTGAGTGCTCTGGAACGACAATATATGAGATTTTGCCCAGGAATGTGGTAGCTCGGCTGCCATAGGGGATTAAACGACGCTTTGAGTGCCATTTTGGGGCAATTTTACAAATTGTGTGGTGAAAACGCAATTCAACATTTATTGGTGTTTGGTGAGATGCTAGGTTGCTGAGATTGTGGATGTTTACTTGGCCTGGAGAACTTATGAGCCATTTTGGGGCAATTTACAAATTGTGTGTGTGTGTGAAAATACGCAATGAGATTTGCCCATGTGTACACTTTGAGGGCCATTTTGGCAATTTACAAATTTGTGTGGGAAACGCACGTTGAGGATTTTGCCCATGTGGTACAGACTTTGAGGGCCATTTTGGTGGCAATTTACAAATTTGTGATGGTAGAGAACGCAATTGAGATTTTTGCCCATGTGGTTACACTTTGAGGGCCATTTTGGGGCAATTTAAACAAATTTTGTGTGGTGAAAAACGCAATTGAGATTTTGGCCCATGTGGTACACTTTTGAGGGCATTTTGGGGCAATTTACAAATTGTGTGGGGTAAAATAACAATTGAAGATTTTTGCCCATTGGGCTACACTTTGAGGGGCCATTTTGGGGCAATTTACAAATTTGTGTGGTGAAAACGCAATTGAGATTTTGGGGCGCCAAAGACATGTGTACACTTTGAGGGCCATTTTGGGGCAATTTACAAATTTGTGTGGTGAGCATTGAGATTTTGCCGCATGTGGTACACTTTGAGGGCCATTTTGGGGGAAATTTTACAATATTTGTGTGGTGAGAACAAATTGGGGCGCAATTTACAAATTTGTTGTGTGGTGACGCATTTTTTTGAGGGCGGCATGGGCAATTTACAAATTTGGTGTGGTGCAAATTTGAAAACGCATTTTGCGCCGGATGTGGTATTGAGATTTTGAAGGGCACATTTTGCGGTGTGTGACTATTTTCTTGCCCATGTGGTACAAAATTTTTACAAATTTAGTGTGGTGAGAAACGCAATTGAGGATTTTGTTGACCTTTTGTGGTAACACTTTGAGGGCGCATTTTGGGGCAATATTTACGTGGTGAAAAACGAATTGGAGATTTTGATAGATTTTGCCCATGTGGCTACACTTTGAGGGCCATTTTGGGGCAATTTACAAATTTGTGTGGTGAAAACGCAATTGAGATTTTGCCCATGTTGCCATTTTGGGGCAATTTACAAATTTGTGTGGTGAGAACGCAATTGAGATTTTGCCCATGTGGTACACTTTGAGGGCCATTTTGGGGCAATTTACAAATTGTGTGTGGTGAAAACGCAATTGAGATTTTGCCCATGTGGTACACTTTGAGGGCCATTTTGGGGCAATTTACAAATTTGTGTGGTGAGACGCAAATTGAGGATTTTTGCCCATTTGTACACTTTGAGGGCCATTTTGGGGCAATTTACAAATTTGTGTGGTGAAAACGCAATTGAGATTTTGCCCATGTGGTACACTTTGAGGGCCATTTTGGGGCAATTTACAAATTTGTGTGGTGAGAACGCAATTGAGATTTTTGTGTTACACTTTGAGGGCCATTTTGGGGGCAATTTACAAAATTGAGAATGTTGTGCGTTACACTTTGAGGGCCAATTTTGGCGGCAATTTACAAATTTGTTGTGTCGTGAAAAACGCAATGAGATATTCTACACTTGCCCATGTGGTACATTTTTGGGGCAATTTTGGGGCAATTAACAAAATTTGGTGTGTGGTGAGAAACGCAATTGAGATTTTTGCCCATTGTGGTAGCACTTTGAGGGCCATTTTTGGGGCAATTTACAAATTTGGGGGCATGTGTGTTGATGGAAACGCACACTTTGAGATTTTGCCCATTGTGGTTACAATTTTTGAGGGCCAATTTACAAATTTTACAAATGTTGGTGAAAACGCAATTGAGATTTTGCCCATGTGGTACACTTTGAGGGCCATTTTGGGGCAATTTACAAATTTGTGTGGTGAAAAACGCAATTGAGATTTTGCCCATGTGGTACACTTTGAGGGCCATTTTGGGCAATTTACAAATTTGTGTGGTGAGAACGCAATTGAGATTTTGCCCATGTGGTACACTTTGAGGGCCATTTTGGGGCAATTTACAAATTTGTGTGGTGAGAACGCAATTGAGATTTTGCCCATGTGGTACACTTTGAGGGCCATTTTGGGGCAATTTACAAATTTGTGTGGTGAGAACGCAATTGAGATTTTGCCCATGTGGTACACTTTGAGGGCCCATTTTGGGGCAATTTACAAATTTTGTGTGTGGTGAAACGCAATTAGAGAATTTTTTTGGGGCCCCATGTAATTTACAAATTTGAGGGCCATTTTGGGCAATTTACAAAATTTGTGGTGGTGAAAACAATTGGAGATTTTCGCCCTTGTGACACTTTCGAGGCCATTTTTGGGGGCAATTTACAAATTTTGTGTGGTGAAAACGCAATTTGAGATTTTGCCCATGTGGTACAATTTTGAGGGCCCATTTTGGGGCAAATTTACAAATTTGTGTGGTGAGAATGTGTAACGCAATTGAGATTTTGCCCATGTGGTACACTTTGAGGGCCATTTTGGGGCAATTTACAAATTTGTGTGGTGAAAACGCAATTGAGATTTTGCCCATGTGGTACACTTTGAGGGCCATTTTGGGGCAATTTACAAATTTGTGTGGTGAAAACGCAATTGAGATTTTGCCCATGTGGTACCCACGTTTGTGTAGAGGGCCATTTTGGGGCAATTTACAAATTTGTGTGGTGAGAACGCAATTGAGATTTTGCCCATGTGGTACACTTTGAGGGCCATTTTGGGGCAATTTACAAATTTGTGTGGTGAAAACGCAATTGAGATTTGCCGCATGTGGTACACTTGAGGTGCCATTTTGGGGAATTTACAAATTTGTGTGGTGAAAACGCAATTGAAGATTTTTGCCCATGTGGTTACACTTTGAGGGGCCATTTTTGGGGCAATTTACAAATGTTGTGTGGTGATAACGCAATTGTGTTGGTGTGAAAACGCAAATTTTTTGCCAAATGTGGTACAGACTTTGAGGGCCATTTTGGGGGCAATTTACAAATTTGTGTGGTGAAACGCAATTGAGATGGGTGGTACCTTTGAGGGCCAGGGGCCCAATTGTACAACTTTGGGGCAATTTACAAATTTGTGTGGTGAAAACGCAATTGAGAATGTGGTACACTTTGAGGGCCATTTTGGGCAATTTACAAATTTGTTTTTTGCCATTTTGGGGCAATTTACAAATTTGTGTGGTGAAAACGGCAATTGAGAATTGTGCCCCAATGTGGTACACCATTTTGAGAGGGCCATTTTGGGGCAATTTACAAATTTGTGTGGTGAGAACGCAATTGAGATTTTGCCCATGTGGTACACTTTGAGGGCCATTTTAGGGCAATTTACAAATTTGTGTGGTGAAAACGCAATTGAGATTTAGCCCATGTGGTACACTTTGAGGGCCATTTTGGGGCAATTTACAAATTTGTGTGGTGAAAACGCAATTGAGATTTTGCCCATGTGGTACACTTTGAGGGCCATTTTGGGGCAATTTACAAATTTGTGTGGTGAAAACGCAATTGAGATTTTGCCCATGTGGTACACTTTGAGGGGCCATTTTGGGGCAATTTACAAATTTGTGTGGTGAAAACGCAATTGAGATTTTGCCCATGTGGTACACTTTGAGGGCCATTTTGGGGCAATTTACAAATTTTTGTGGTGAAAACGCAATTGAGATTTTGCCCATGTTGGGGCAATTTTTCAGGATTCCGAATTTGGGTGTAGCACTACTGGTATATACATGAGACCTTAAACACATAGGAAGGTTGCAAGATAATAATGATAACGTCTGGTCGGGTGTTAACAAGACAATAACTGTGTGTGGTGTGTGTGTGTGTGTGGTGTGTGTGTGTGTGGTGTGTGTGTGGTGTGTGTGTGGTGTGTGGGTGTGTGTGGTGTGTGTGTGGTGTGTGTGTGTGGTGGGTGTGTGGGTGCGTGTGGTGTGTGTGTGTGGTGTGTGTGTGGTGTGGTGTGGGTGCGTGTGGTGTGTGTGTGGTGCGTGTGAGGTGTGTGTGGTGTGTGTGGTACAGTTGAGGAGCTGGTTGGGACTGTCTTCTACATGCTCTGCAGGGAAGGTAGGGGAAAAGTAATGATACCGTCTAGTGGGGCGTGGTATTAAGGGATCCCTGTCTTAAGGCGGTAGAGAACGGGCTGCTACTTTACCTGGACAAAGCTACCATGGCGGCAGACAGAGACCGAGAGCACTAAAGCGCACCCGTGGGGATTCGAACCCGGGATATGTTTTTCCGCTATATATTGCGATCGCTAGTTTTGTCCCCGTTTTGGAGAAATTATCGCTATAAAAAAGTAAAACAAAAAACAGTTTTTTTGGGGGCCCAATTTGGGGCACGCGAAAGCTACAAAAACACCATTTATGGCCCCAAAAGCCACAAAGAGCTACAAAAACCACTACACGCTGTCCCTGGAGGAGGCCTAGAACCATAAAGCTAGAAAAAACCCACTTTCAGATTTGAAAAAAAAAAAACTGATTCGAACCCGGCACCTTAATTGTTCAATCAGCTCTGCCATTGAGCCATTCGGTAAAATGGAGATGGTTGCAAGATATGTTATTATAGAGATTCAGTATGGGGGACTTGTGGCCCAGAGTTGGCTAAACAAGTGGCTGCAAGGTGGTTGTGTTGGGTTAACTTGTGCTTTCTTCCTTTTAGGTCATTATCGCTACATATTTAGGTGCTCATAGCGCATGCCCTTGGGTGATATTTAGTTATTTTAGTTCGGCCTTCCTCTCTTGTGGTTGGTAGGCTTGGTGTTCTGGATTGCATACTTTTGCATCCCTCCCCTTTCCGTTCTCCTTTACGCCTCTAGTTTGTTTTCTTTTTTTGGATTTGACCTAGTTTGTTTCCAGGTTTGTGGGGGTGCCTTTAAACCCCTCGTGCTTTCGTGTTATAAAATTGGATGGTCGGCAGGCTGTGCTGCTATCCAGTCTCGGCAGTGATTTGCTGAGTTTATGTAACAAACCCTCTCTCTCACAAGTCCTATGCAGCTTCGCTAGCGACGCAGAAAATCGGAGGAGTGTGCTGGCAGCGGAACGAAAGGTGGCAACGATGGAGCTGACCGAAGCCACTTAGTTATGAGAAAGTTGGCTGACTTGTCAGGCTTCTGTTTTTCGGTCGGTCGGTCCGCCGGTCGGTTGGACGGACGGACAAATGGGTAACCCTGGGGGCTCCTAACCCACAGAAGGGGGGGCTCCGCCAAAGCATCTGTAACAATCCAATGGGTAACCCTGGGGGCTCCTGACCCACAGAAGGGGGGGCTCCGCCCAAAGCATCTGTAACAATCCAATGCCATTCTATAAAAAAGGTAATGATAACGCCTGGTGGGGCGTGGTGTTAAGGGAGCCCGTCGTACGCGGGTGGGGAGCGGTCTCCTACCTCAACTGGACAAGCTACCATCGCGGTTGACGACGACCTGCAACGCCAAGAGCGACCGAAGGGGAAGTCGAACCCCCGACTCTTCATTCTTAGGCGATCTGGTCTACCACTAGACCATTGTAAATCACTGAAAGAGGCTAATGCCATTCTATCTAGATCTGACTAAACTGTAAAACCCATGTGCCTAACAGCAGCCCCAATTCAGATATAGCTGAACACCTGGGTCACTTGCATGTGGTAGGGGTGAGTGTAAGGTATGTTGATCATCATGTTCTTTGTGGGTGAGTATATATGTTCATCAGGAGTGTATATGTTGTTCATCATGATCTTTGTGGGTGAGTGTAAGCTATGTTGATCATCATGTTATTTGTGGGTAAGTGTAAGCAATGTTCATTATCTTGTTCCCATGGGTTCTGCACTTAACCAGTGAGGTGTTGATGAGTTGATCAAAGTTGAGTTTAATTTGTGCCTGACTGGCCCAATCCAAATGGGCAAAGCAAGTAACATACTACCAGACTATTCCCAAGCTGATTACATGCAGGGGAGGGGGGAAGCTAGTCCTGACTTTGCCAGTCCGGAGGTAACCGGTTACCCCTAAACCTAACCCCCATATACCCTAAAACCTGAACCTTCAACCCTAAACCCTAAACCCCCAAACCCCCACCTCCGGACTGGCAAAGTCCGGACTAGCTTCCCCCCTCCCCTGCATGTAATCAGCTTGGAAATAGCCTGGTAATGATAACGCCTGGTGGGGCGTGGTGTTAAGGGAGCCCGTCGTACGCGGGTGGGGAGCGGTCTCCTACCTCAACTGAACAACCTACCATCGCGGTTGACGACGACCTGCAACGCCAAGAGCGACCGAAGGGGAAGTCGAACCCCCGACTCTTCATTCTTTAGCAATCTGGTCTACCACTAGACCATTGTAATCGCTAAAGAGGCTATAATAGCCTGGTAGTATGTTACTTGCTTTGCCCATTTGGATTGGGCCAGTCAGGCACAAATTAAACTCAACTTTGATCAACTCATCAACACCTCACTGGTTAAGTGCAGAACCCATGGGAACAAGATAATGAACATTGCTTACACTTACCCACAAATAACATGATGATCAACATAGCTTACACTCACCCACAAAGATCATGATGAACAACATATACACTCCTGATGAACATATATACTCACCCACAAAGATCATGATGAACAACATACACACTCCTGATGAACATATATACTCACCCACAAAGATCATGATGAACAACATACACACTCATGATGAACATATGTACTCACCCACAAAAACATATGGTGATCAACATAGCTTACACTCACCCACAAAGAGGATGATGATCAACAGACACACTCATGATGAACTTACATACTCACCCACAATAACATGATGATGGAAATGGATTGCGCTCAGACACAAAGAGAACACCCACCCCAGGGCCCAGCCCAGACCAGCCCAGACCAGACCAGACCAGACCAGACCAGACCAGACCAGACCAGTAACACCTTGAGTGAGGCACCCTACCCCCCCCCACCACCACCACCACACCACCCACCACCACCACCACACACACACACACACCACACACACCCATATCCTTGGGGCTAACGTACTCCTGCTGGGGCCAACCACCTTGGGGGCAAGCCAGCTAGCACCTGCTTCCACAAAGAGCACACTCACTCACCAAGAGCACACCCACCAAACACATCTCTAAGCTGCACAGAGAATATGTTGCCTCCTGTACCAGCATTATTGCCACACGACGCATGAAGGAGTCCCTACCGCCTGGAGGGTGACGCTCACCCTGCCTGCAATGGTGATGTAATGATAACGCCTGGTGGGGCGTGGTGTTAAGGGAGCCCGTCGTACGCGGGTGGGGAGCGGTCTCTTATCTAAACTGGACAAGCTACCATCGCGGTTGACAACGACCTGCAACGCCAAGAGCGACCGAAGGGGGAGTCGAACCCCCGACTCTTCCTCCTCAAGCAATCTTGCCTACCACTAGACCATTGTATATCACTGAAAGGGGCTGCCTGCCATGGTGACTTTCCCCAGCTGCGGCGTACGGGAGGGCCCCCGTAACACCACGCCCCTCCAGGCGTTATCATTTTTTTCACACTCACCCACAAAGAGAACTCGGGGCCCCAGGATGGTCCCCTCTGACACTGCCTTGGCAAGACCAAAATCCGCACCACCTGAGATGTGCGAGGAAGAAAATAAATTAATAATGCCACGGTAATATTATTATATAATACCTGTATAATACATAATATAATCATACCATTAATACCATTAAGGTACATTTATATACATAAAAATACCCTATCTTCCATAAGTGCTAAGTCAGACCCTGAGTGATTACGGATGGATTGAGCCTATGCCCTCAAGTCCAAAACAAAGATTTTTTTGCTAATAAGTTGCCCAACCACATCAGTTCAACACACAAATACTCGGATTTGGGTTTTCTCAAATGGTGGGGACCAGGTCAAGTGAAGCATGCTAATTTGTTACTATGGGGGTCCCTAAGTCGATACGGGTTTTACGTAGGAAGTGATACGGAGCCTATCGCGACCGAAACAAGCCATTTTAAAAGAACACTGGGTACAAATGTTGTGTAACGTCTTTCCCTACCAGTAGTTATGACGGAAAGCCTCGGAAGGCAGTACACAGGCAATACAGTTGAGTACGGACCCCCAAAACACTGATTATTTACATTTCGTGGGTGTCCTAAGTCTAGGTCAGAGTTGCACAGCCTCAATTGAAACATTTTGGGCCTCCGTTTTAGCTCTATCTGAAGATATAGCGTGCAGAACAACTTTCTCCTTTTTTCCGAAAATTCAAAATTCAAAATTCAAATATTTTTGAAAATAAATTCAAAAAACAAACTTTGTTTTTAATTTGTCTTCAAACATCCACATCTGAACTCAGTTTTTTATTTGGGGTAGAACATTAAAAACACACCCTAATCCTGAGCCATGGTGTGGTAGGCCACAGGGAGGTGAAATCTTGAGATATACAGCTATTTCAGTAGATTCCTAGGCCAAGGCTGAAGCGCAGCATCCGACCTTGTAATAGGGGTTAGATAAGCCTTTCGTCCCGAGGTACCTTTCTTCGAAATAGCTCGCGCGGCCTCGTATCTGACGCGATCTGGATTTGTATCACTAATTATCGCACACCTGATGTACTGCCACCGGCCTGCCAAACACGGCTGCTCGCGACCAGATGCGAAGGCGCACAAAAAGTAGCAGTGCGCATAGCTGACACCGTCGCGAACAATATGAGCCTGACAGAATTCGATTCCGAGCAGTTTGGGCCATGTACGGCTCTGTATCACATTCTTGTATCGACTTAGGGCGTTTTCGGACTTAGGCACCTATGGAGATAGAACATAGTAAATATTTGTACATATAAACCAGATATTATATAATATTATTATATATTAAATAATGGTAAATAACTGGTAAATAACGACAAAATCTGACCCTGCCCTTGCAAGACCTAAGTCCGCTCCACCTGAAATGTGTGGGTTTAGGATTTAGGATTGAGGGTTTAGATCCGCTCCACCTGAGATGTGCAGGTTTAGCGTTTTAGGATTAAGGATTTAGGTCTGCTCTACCTTAGATATGCGGGTTTAGGGTTTAGGGTTGTAGGGTTAAGGATTTAGGTCCGCTCCACCTGAGAGGTGCAGGGAAGTTAACAAACATAAAGGAAGGGAAGTATGGGGGCAAGTAATAAGGAATGATAACAGGAAAGCACGGAAGCTAACAAACATAAAAGCAGAGAACACTCCCAAATTGCTCTAAGGACGAAGAGTCGGGAGTTCGATTCCCCCTATGGTCGCTCTTGGCGTTGCAGGTCGTTGCCAACCGCTATGGGAGCTTGCCCAGTTGAGGTAGAAGACTGCTCTCTATCCGCGTATGACGGGTTCCCTTAACACCACGCCCCACCAGGCATTATCATTATCTTAGAAGCAGAGAAGCTTGGGGGCAAGCAATAAGTCATGATAATGCCTGGTGGGGCGTGGTTTAAAGGGAGTCCCGTCTTACGGCGGTAGGGAACGGCCCGCTACTTTACCTGGATAAAGCTACCATGGCGGTTGACAGCGACCACGAACACTAAAGCGCACCCGTGGGGATTTGAACCCGGCACCTTCATCATTCAAGGAGCTCAGCCATTGAGCAATTTGTTGAACGGGGATATGGGGGCAAGCAGTTTAGTAAGAAAATACCTGTATGCATATTGACGTACACACACATACTGACAAACACACACACACATTGACATACACACACATTGACATATACACACATATTGACCCACACATATTGACACACACACACACATATTGACATATAAACACATATTGACCCACACATTTTGACATACACACACGGTACGGTATGCAGGCAAGCTAGCAGGTGACGCGGAAAAATGGCGGAGAGTGTTAGCTGTCGGAACGACAGGTGGCAACAGAATGGAGCGGACCAAATCCAGTTAGTTGCGAGACAGTTGGCTGACATGTCAGGCTTCGTCTCGGTCGTCAGATGGACGGACAACGGGGTGAATTCGAGGGCTCCAGCCCTCCAGAAGGGGGGGCTCCGCAAAAATATGCAGGCAAGCAAGCAAGCAAGCAAGCAAGCGAGCGAGCAAGCCAGCCAGCCAGCCAGCAAGCAAGCAAGCAAGCAAGCGAGCGAGCGAGCAAGCAAGCAAGCAAGCGAGCAAGCAAGCAAGCAAGCAAGCAAGCAAGCAAGCAAGCAAGCAAGAGAGGAAGAAACCAATCAAGCAACCAACCCAGCAGAAGCAACCAACCCAGCAACCAGCCCAGCAACCAATCCAGCAACGAACCCAGCAGGGTTATGCAGCTCTAGGGGTGGTGATATCTTCATCTACTTCGTCCTACATTCCCATAACCCCCCCCCCCCCCCAAACCCCCACTCCTCCTGCCCTTCCTCTCTCTCCTCTCCTTCCCCTCCTCTACCTCCTCTCCCTTCTCCGCCTCCCCCCCCCTCCCCCTTCCTTCTCCGCCTCCTTCCCCTCCTCCTCCCCCTCGCCCCCCCTTTCCCCTTATCCGCCTCCTCCCCCCCCCTCGCCCTCGCCCCCCTTTCCCCTGCTCCACCTCCTCTCCCCCCCCCCTCCCCCCTTCCCTGCTCCGCCTCCTTCCCCTCCTCCTCCCCCTCACCTCCCCTTTCCTCTGCTCGCCCCCTCCCCCCCCCCTCCCCCTTCCCCTGCTCCGCCTCCTTCCCCTCCTCCTCCCCCTCGCCCCCCCTTTCCTCTGCTCCGCCTCCTCCCCCCCCCCCCCCCCCCCCCCCCTCCCCCTCCCATTCCCCTGCCCCGCCTCCTTCCCCTTCTCCTCCCCCTCGCCCCCCTTTCCCCTGCTCCGCCTCCTCCCCCCCCCCCCCCCCCCCTCCCCCTCCCACTGCTCCGCTCTCCTTCCCTTCTCCTCCCCCTCGCCCCCCTTTCCCCTGCTCCGCCTCCTCCCTCCCCCCCCCCCCCCCCCCCCCCCCTCCCCCTTCCCCTGCTCCGCCTCCTTCCCTTCTCCTCCCCCTCGCCCCCATTCCCCTGCTCCGCCTCCTACCCCCCCCCCCCCCTCCCCCTTCCCTGCTCCGCCTCCTTCCCCTCCTCCTCCCCCTCGCCCTCCATTCCCCTGCTCCGCCTCCTTTCCCCTTCTCCTCCCGCTCGCCCCCCTTTCCCCTGCTCCGCCTCCTCCCCCCCCCCCCCCCCCTCCCCCATTCCCCTGCTACCGCCTCCTTCCCCTCCTCCTCCCCTCGCCCCCCTTCCCCCCTGCTCCGTGCCCTCCCCCCCTCCTTTTTCTCTCTCCCCTCCTCCCCCCCCCCTCCCCTCAAAATAGAAATAAAGCGTACCAGCATCACGAACAGTGGTGAAGCCGCGATAAAGCATTCCATTCAAAATCTCAGCAGCCTTGGCAGTCACGTACGACTCTGGGTACGACATGAGAGCTGGTAGGTTGGCGGTGATGGCAGTACAGTGGACGTGGGCATCACACAAACCTGCACATGAGACAGGTAGGTTGGCAGTGTTGGCGGTGATGGCAGTACAGTGGACGTGGGCATCACACAAACCTGCACATGAGACAGGTAGGTTGGCGGTGTTGGCGGTGATGGCAGTACAGTGGACGTGGGCATCACACAAACCTACACATCCAAGTACCAGAAGGGGACGAGATAAAGTTTTTTTTTTAGGGCCAGATGAAAAGGGAAGAGATGAAGGGGGGTTGGAGGGCCAGAGGGAAAGGGACAAGATGACAGGGTTTGGGAGGGCCAGAGGGAAAGGGACAAGATGACAGGGTTTGGGAGGGCCAGAGGGAAAGGGAAAAGATGAAAGGGGTCTTTGAAGGGCTAGGTGGAAAGGGAAGAGAGGACGGGCGTTTTGGAGGCCAATGGAAAGGGAAAAGATGAAGGTTTTTTTGGAGGGCCAAATAAAAAGGGACGAGACGAAGGGGGTTTTGGAGGGCCAGAAGGAAAGGGAAGAGATAAAGAGGCTTCTGGAGGGCCAAATGGAAAGGGACGAGATGAAGGGGGGTTGGGAGGGCCAGATGCAAAGGGAAGAGATGACAGGGGTTTGGGAGGGCCAGCTGGAAAGGGAGAAAATGACAGGGGGTTGTGGAGGGCCAGATGCAAAGGGAAGAGATGACAGGGGTTTGGGAGGGCCAGATGGAAAGGGAGAAAATGACAGGGGGGTGTGGAGGGCCAGATGGAAAGGGAAGAGATGAAGTTTTAGTTTTAGGGCCAGATGGAAAAGGACGAGATGAAGGGGAATGTTTGAGACACGAAGTGCACCATGGCCTCTGTCTCCCCTAACGTAAACCCCACCCACCTAAACTCCAAAACCCTCACCTTGGGCAAGAGGACCTGGCATGAGGCTGAAGCCCTGGCCCAACCCTAATCATGGCCACCACTCGTACATCCTCCGGCTAATAGTATCACACACCATCCCACTCAATCAAGTGCCTGATGGGCCTATATGCAACCCCTTTTAACCCCCACCCACCCAAACCCCAAACCCTACACCCCACACCCTGGGCAAGCTGATCAGGCATGAAAGTAAAGCCTTTGCCCAACCTGGTCATGATCACCACTCACACATTCTCCTACCCATAGTATCACACACTATCTCACTCAATCAAGTGCCCCATGGCTTCCATGTACCCACTTGTAAACCCCACTCACCCAACCCCCAAACCCTACACCCCAAACCCTACACCCTAAAACCTGGGCAAGCTGACCTGGCATGAGGGTGAAGCCCTGGCCCGACCCTTATCATGGCCACCACTCTTACATCCTCCTGCTCATAGTATCACGCACTATCCCTCTTAATCAAGTGCCTGAAGGCCTACATGTCCCCCTTGTAAAACCCACCCACCCAAACCCCAAACCCTGGGCATGCTGACCTGGCATGAGGGTGAAGCCCTGGCCCGACCCTAATCATGGCCATCACTCACACATCCCCGTACGCATAATATCACACACTAATCCCCCCATGTAAATACTTCCCACCCAAACCCCAAACCGGTTCACTCGGCGTAAGCTGACCTGGCATGAGGGCACCCCAAACCTTGGCAATCAATTACTGATCACAAACTCATCCACCCCATTTTATCAAACCCTACCCCTGCCAAGACGGAATGCCCCAAGGCCCCAATATCGCCCCTATCAACACACTCAACCCATTCCTCGCCACACCACCCTCACCACACCCACACCCTGGGTTCAGGCACTACCCCAGTCAATTGAGTACCCCTCATATCTAATCTTGCCCCCCATCAACTCACCCACTCCATGCATCGCCACCCCATCCTTACCACCCTCACACCCTGGGCAAGCTGACCTGGCATGAGTGTCAAACCCTGGCAATCGATGATCACGAAATCCTCCTCCCCATTGTTTGAGGCGCTCCCCCAGTCGATCGAGTGACCCACGGCCTCGATCTTGCCCCCAATTAGCAGCACATCTGTGGGCTCGGCGGACAGAGAGCCGGACGATGGATTAAGGATGTGACAGTTGTAAAGCACCAACCCTCGCTCGACTCCAGGCTTCGAATTTGTCCGAAGCTTCATTGCTCTTGCGAAACTGGTCTGGAACAGTTCCGGGGGTGCAGGATCAGAGTCAGGTCCAATTAGCACGTCAGCATTAAAACGGATAGGCATGATGCGGGCTAGTGTTGCGCCTGATGCGATGGGTTGATGGCGAGCAAAGCAGAAGGGGATGGGAGTAAGGATCTCTGTGGCTTCGTGAGGGATAACAGTGAGGAGGATAGGTAGCCTCTGCGAAATATATCAATCCGCGGGTCGAATTGGACGCTGATGGGTCTGGTTCCGGAAGTTTAGCGCTGACGTCACCGAATGCACCACCGTATGCACCGGCATTCACCGGTAATGCACTTCTCTCGCGCATATGCGAGTATCCTGCTCCCCCCAAGTCCAGGTAGATACTTGCATCATGATGAGCGGTTTGTTCCAGAATTAATAAGGCACCATCTCCAGCCTGGTGAAGTAGCAGTCTATCAACCAAGAAGTGTGGTCCAAGAATTCGAATGATCAACAGGTTTTTCCAAAACGTCCAGATGTCACGATGAGTAAAAGATACTGTTTTATTTTAACTGTTGATTTTACTGCCGAAGACGGAAAGCAGCCTCATAGCAATTCAGCGGATGATTTGGATAAATAAAGGCTGGAGCCATGTGACAAATTTGAATTTGTGAAGGCTGGAGCGGAGCCATGTGACCAGTTTCAAGCTCTGATGTTTCGCCAGATAGTGCTTTGTACCGGTAGCATGTAGGCGAAGTATGAGCTTGTGACAGAAGATATACTCCTGATAGGTTTGGTTTGATAACATGGAGACATGGAGACATGGAGTATGAGAGTATCAGCCTTCGAGCTGCTCAATGCCTGCAGGCGCGGTAGAATCGGTAGATATGGGGTAAATACTGTGTATATTCCGGTCCAGGGTTGCGAGTTTCACTAAAATGATCACCTTCATTATCTAAGAATCTCGAAGAATGCGCGAATTAATCTATGAGAAATTTAGAACACATAATTAAAGACAGTTATTCAAGTCAAATGGCCAGGACAAGGAATTCACCCTCTTGTTTACTTGTTTATGGCTGAAATAATAGAGCTGGACCGAGTAACCACCAGGCTCGGAACCTGTTAATGGTTGCGTATGCTTACTTAGTCATTATTGCTTCACTTGTCTGTACGCCCAACCCCACAATATCAACCCTTAAAAAGCCATGGCAGTGCCCTACCAGCCTCACACTGCCAGGGTACTGCCCTACCACCCGTACACAGACCTGATATGGGGGTGGCGGTAGACGCTGGCTGGACATGCAAAGGGGGAAACGGGGAAGGGCATGGGAACTAGCAGTGTCCCTTGGGGGACCAAGTGTGTGACTTATGTGATTCTGTAATGGATCATCATGAGCAACACGTGGTTTTTTAATGTACCAATGAAGCCTGACCGAGTATTAGAATAAATAAGGCGAGCAGCCATATTGTTGGGTGGAGCCATGTGACCAAGTTTAAGTTCAAGTTTGTGGGGGTTTGGGCAGGGGTTGGGTTATTAAAGTAAAGATCTACTGAATACAGTAAACCTGTTGAATAGTATTGACTTTACTGCCGCAGACAGCAATTTCACTGCCAAGTTGCTGGCTGGAGCCATGTAACCAAGTTCAAGATTTGTGTGGGTATCGCACAGGGGGACGAATTGTGTTTGCAACGGTGAGACGCCTGCAGGCGCACGTACACATTTTAAACATGTGCTTTTTGTATGAAATCTCTTTCGACCAGGCGGGCGAGGCGGCGAGCAGATATTTGACGATTTACAGCCCCTCCCTGATAGTCTATAACTATGATCATTTGAAGTTGAGCTAGTAACTTGTATGTATGTTACAGTCCAGGGGTATGCCAAATGGGCTTAAGGGACTTGCCCAACCAAGGCAGGAAACGCCAACAATAAAAAGCATCGATGAACTGGACCCCAAACAATCGTTTTACCGACGGGGGCTAGTCCCGCCAAATTGATCAGCGCTTTTTAGTGCAAAAGCGCAAAAACTGCGCGCTGCGCCCACAGGGGGTTGAAAAAACTGCGCGAAACGCACAGTGGGGCTCAAATAGCGTGCGCGAAATTGCGCTGCCGCGAGCCCTTTGTAGTACCCTGACGGAGGCTAGTCCCTTAAGCCAACAAATTCCACTGGGTAACCTGTAATTCAGACTGTTCTACTGTGACCAGACAATGATAATGGAACTATCAAAATGATAGTGTAACTACCACCACCAATTTATGCTACTCTAAAATGCTCCTTTGACCGGACAATGATAATGGAGCTATCAAAAGGATACTATAACGACCACCACCACCACAACCAATTCATGCTATCCTAATATGCTACTTTGACCAGACAATGATAATGGAACTATCAAAAGGATACTGTAACCTCCACCACCACCACCACCACCAATTCATGCTACTCTAACATGCTACTGTGACCAGGCAATGATAATAATAGATTTATCAAAAGATACTTTCACCACCACCATGACCACCACCACCAAAGCATGCGACTCTAACATGCTATAGTGACCAGACAATGGAACTATCAAAATGATACTGTAACCTCCACCACCACCAATCCATGCTACTCTAACATGATACTGTGACCAGAAAATGAGAATGGAACTATCAAAAGGATACTTTCACCTCCACCAACCACCACCACCACCACCAATTAATGATACCATAACATGTTACTATGACCAGACAGGCTGTGCAGATAGCCGGCAATCGCTTTCCCCTCAGCTTTGAGCCAAATCAGGAGTGAAATACAGCAGACCTAGACCTGTCCCACCGCAGGCTTTAGGATGGAGTGCTGATAGAACTTGACCTTGTTTACATGGATCCAGCATGTCAAGGCCGCTCTCCGTCTTTGGCAGTGTGAAGAAGAACAGAAACTAAAGCTTATCCCACAACACGCTGCAACATGCAGTGCTGATAAAACTATAACGTTTTTACATGGATCATGGCTGATAAGACCGCTCGCTGTCTTAGGCAGTGTGAAGAACAAACGCCTACAGCCTGTCCCACCGCTGCACGCTTAACATGCAGTGCTGATAGAACTTGACCTTGTTAACATGGCTACAGGCTGATAAGACCGCTCACCGTCTTTGGCAGTGTGAAGAACAACACGCCTAAAGCTTGTCCCACAACACGCTGTAGCATGCAGTGCTGATAGAACTTGACCTTGTTTACATGCCTCCAGGCTGATTAGACCGCTCGCTGTATTAGGCAGTGTGAAGAACAACACGCCTACAGCCTGTCCCACCGCTGCATGCTGTGTCATGCTGTGCTGATATAACTTGACCTTGTTTACATGCCTCCAGGCTGAGTAGACCGCTCGCTGTATTAGGCAGTGTGAAGAACAACACGCCTAGAGCCTGTCCCACCGCTGCATGCTGTGTCATGCTGTGCTGATAGCACTTGACCTTGTTTACATGGATCCAGGCTGATTAGAGCGCTCGCTGTCTTAGGCATGGTGAAGAACAACACGCCTACAGCCTGTCCCACCGCTGCATGCTGTGTCATGCTGTGCTGATAGCGCTTGACCTTGTTTACATGGATCCAGGCTGATAAGAGCGCTCACTGTCTTAGGCAGTGTGAAGAAGGACAAAACCTGGAGCTTGTCCCACCAAACGCTGTAACATGCAGTGCTGACAGAACTTAAACTTGTTTACATGGATCCAGGCTGATTAGACCGCTCGCTGTCTTAGGCAGTGTGGAGAACAACACGCCTAGAGCTTGTCTCATTGCACGCTGTGTCATGCTGTGCTGATAGAACTTGAACTTGTTTATATACATGGCAGACTTTGGGGGCCATGAGGGGAGGACACTATTATTTTCGTGCCTTCAACTGCATGGGTAGAAAGGACGGCAGTTAGAAGGTGACAGGCCAGCCAAGCAAGGCATGATAAGAGCCAAGCCAACTATGGTGTGCTTTGAGCCAAGCCTATCAAGGTATGATAAGAGCCAAGCCAACTATGGTGTGCTTTGAGCCAAGCCTATCAAGGTATGATAAGAGCCAAGCCAACTATGGTGAAATTTGAGCCAAGCCTATCAAGGCATGATAAGAGCCAAGCCAACTATGGTGTGTTTTGAGCCAATCCAAGCAAGGTCTGATAAGAGCTAAGCCAACTATGGTGAGATTTGAGCCAAGCCAAGCAAAACATCATATGGGCTATGTGTGAGGGACGCTAGTTTTATCTAGCCTTCAACTGCATGGGTAAAAAGGGCGGGGGTTAGAAACTCTGTTTTTTGTGTGTTAGGTGTCGCAAATTGATCGACGAGGTGCGACCCCAGTGCGACGCACTGCCCGGGGGTCAGGGTGGGGTGGGGGCATTTCTGACTAGTTTAGCCAGACCCATGCGGCGCCATACAGCGACGGAATGGCGAGGCGTCGTCAAAAAAGTGGTTAGAATGTGGAAGGGGTCCCACCTCCTGGGGTTAAAATCCTTTCAATACAAAGGGTTGAGCCAAGTAAGGTATTGATTAGGGCCATGCCAACTATGGTATGCTTTGAGCCTAGCCAAGCAATACATGATTTGGGCCATGTGGGAGGGACGCTAGTTTTTCCTTGCCTTCAACTGTGTGGGTAGAAAGGGCGGTGGCTATCAAGGGACAGAGGCCAGCCAAGCAAGGTATGCTTTGAGCGAAGCCATCCTCGGTATGCTTTGAGCCAAGCCAACCTCGATATGATTTGAGCCAAGCCAACCAAGGTATGATTTGAGCCAAGCTAACTAAGGTATGATTTGAGCCAAGCCAACTAATAAATGATTTGAGCCAAGCCAACTAAGGCATGATTTGAACCAAGCCAACTAAGGTATCATTTGAGACAAGCCAACCAAGGTGTAATTTGAGCCAAGCCAACCAAGATATCATATGAACAAAGCCACCCTCGGTATCATTCGAGCTAAGCCAACCATTGCCTCATGTAACCAGGGCGAGGCATCTCATAATGGGTTGCCTTTTGTGCCAAGCCGACCAAGGTGTGAATTGAGCCAAGCCAACCAAGATATCATATGAACAAAGCCAACCTCGGTATCATTCGAGCTAAGCCAACCATTGCCTCATGTAACCAGGGCGAGGCATCTCATAATGGGTTGCCTTTTGTGCCAAGCCAACCAAGGTGTGAATTGAGCCAAGCCAACCAAGATATCATATGAACAAAGCCAACCTCTGTATCATTTGAGCTAAGCCAACCAAGGTACTATTTGAGCTAAACCAACCAAGGTATTCTTTGGAGAACTGATGGATAAGTTCCTCAAACTTTGAGCAGCCAAGAATATAATAACAAGAACAACAACATTTAGAGCAACAAACGAGCAACGCCACCACTACCAGCACAGCAGCAGCAGCACGAGCACCACCACTACCGACACAGCACCGTCACCACAAGCACCACCGCTACCACCACGGCACAACCACCACGAGCACCACCGCTACCACCACGGCACCACCACCATGAGCACCACCACTACCAACACAGCAGCAGCAGCACCACAGCACCACCACCACGACTACCATTGCTAACCACCATCACTACCACCGCAGCACCACCACTACAATCACCAACCACCACCACCACGAGCATTGCCACCTCTAGCAACACAGTACCACTATTACTACCATCACCACATCACCACCACGAGCACCACAACTACCACCACCAACCACCACCACCACGGGCACCTCCACCAGTACCACTACCAACCACCACCACTACCATCATCACTACCATCACGAGCACCACCACTACTACCACCCACCACCACCACGGGCACCGCCACCAGTACCACTACCAACCACCACCAAGAGCACCACCACTGCCTTCATCACTACCATCACCAACCACCACCACACAGCACAACCACCAACCACCACCAAGAGCACAACTACCATCACCAACCACCACTACGAGCACCACCACCGAAACAGCACAGCTACCATGACCAACTACCACCACGAGCACCACCACCACTACCACCACCACGAACACCACCACCAACAAAGCACCACCACCACCGTTAACACCAACCACCACCACGAGCACCACCACTACCATCGCAACATCAGCACTAGGAAACCACACCCACCACCATCACAGCAGCTGCAGCAGCAGCTGCGACAACAGCAACAAGACAAGCTAGAACAGCAGCAGTAACAGCATCAACAGTTCTGATCATTCTGTCAAGAAGAAAAAATAAACCTATACATTGATTTTTGAACTGTATGCATTTACATACATTGGAACGCATACATTTCAAAAACCAAGATATACATGGATTTGGTTTATGTATGTATTTACATTTACATTTGAACACATACATTTTAAAAAACAATATATACATTGATTTTTGAACTGTATGTATTTACATACATTTGAACACATCCATTTAAAATCAATCTATACACTCACCAGCGCTTTCAGAGCTGTTCTAAGCTTGAGATGGAATATTGAGGCTCTTACTTGCTTCTGCGCGTGGGTGGGTGTAGTGTTGGGTGCGGGTGGTATTAGGATCACGGTGCTAGTGTTGGGTGTAGTGTTGGGCGTGGGTGGTCCTGGGACCATAGTGTTGGTGTTGGGTGTAGTGTTGGGTGTGGGTGGTACTGGGATCATGGTGTTGGTGTTGGGTGTAGTGCTGGGTGTGGGTGGTAATGGGATCATGGTGTTGGTGTTGGGTGTAGTGTTGGGTGTGGGTGGTACTAGGATCATGGCGTTGGTGTCGGGTGTAGTGTTGGGTGTGGGTGGTACTGGGATCATGGTGTTGGTGTTGGGTGTAGTGTTGGGTGTGGGTGGTACTGGGATCATGGTGTTGGTGTTGGGTGTAGTGTTGGGTGCGGGTGGTACTGGGTGCGAGGTGGTATTGAGGCTTTTAATTGCTTCTGTGCGTGGTTGGTAGTAGTGTTGGGTGTGGGTGGTACTAGGATCATGGTGCTGGTGTTGGGTGTAGTGTTAGGTGTGGGTGGTACTGGGATCATGGTGTTGGTGTTGGGTGTAGTGTTGGGTGCGGGTGGTACTGGGTGCGGGGTGGTATTGGGGCTTTTAATTGCTTATGTGCGTGGGTGGGAGTAGTGTTGGGTGTGGGTGGTACTAGGATCATGGTGTCGGTGTTGAGTGTAGTGTTAGGTGCAGGTGGTACTGGGGCTGGGATGGTATTGAGGCTTTACTTGCTTCTGTGCATGGGTGGCTGTAGCGTTGGGTGTGGGTGGTACTGGGATCATGTATATATATATATATATATATATATATATATATATATATATATATATATAAAGAAATCATGGTCGTGGTCGCGGTGGTCGTGGTGGTCGCGGTGGTCGTGGTGGTCGTGGTGGTGTCATCATCGCGTGCCCAAGTGCCATAGGCGTGCGAAGTGTAACCGACTTGCAACCGACTTTTCGTTCACCCAACTATCAAGTCCCCGCCTAGCGGAATTTTCAAATACCAAAACTGCAGATTCGCCAAGCTAAGCGCACGCGCTCATAGCATGTCCACAACTGCCTCTGATACTATGACGGCCAGACATTTAGAATCAGAAGATCCTCTCCTCGGAGGTCACCAGCCGACCCTCATATGGCTTGGCATGGCGCTCGGAATAATAGCTTTCAGTTCTTCACGGATAATGCGACCATGATGCATGGCAACGGTCCTAATGGACAGGAGGGCCCGCAATACCGCCAGCCAGCGCTCAAAGCGAGCTTGCCAGAGCAAGGAAGACAGGGAAATAGCCAACAAGCGTCGACGTGATGCCCGCGCTGCCCGATCCGAGGAGCTACGTCATGCTGGTAATCTCGCAAGGAGTCAGGAACGAGCTACCGTGCCTGAGGAGGAACACGAAGCTGCTAACCAATCCAGGCGCGAAGATTATGCTGCCCAGCATGAGGAGTTATGCCAGGATCATAATCAAGCCAGACCTTCATGTCGTGATGCTTTTTTTCTCCGTCTGCGAGCGGTGCCACCATTCATCTCACGCATGCGCAATTTTGCCATGCCATTGCATCACATTCGTAGTGATTGGCATCCAGTTGCGATTAATTACCTTTGTTCAGATCGCCATGGCCATTCCGTCCCCCTGGACACTCTCGCGCTTGCCACGCCCATCCCATCTTTGCAAGCTCTTTTCGTTGTATAGAATACGAAGTACGTTGCTGCGATTTTTGCTGTTCTGAGTTGACCGAGTCTCGACTGGGGCAGTGTACGAGAAGACGAAGCTGCAGGTTTGTAGCCATGCAATTGCACCGGTCCGGTGTTCTCGGGGCGATCTGAATCTGAGCGTTTGCAATGTTGGTAGGTTCGAAGCACAGCGGGTCCCTCTTTCTGCACGATTGAATCCCACAGGGTGAAGTGAAGGGTACGAGGTAGGGAGAAGAAGATTGTGTGTGCGTGTTGGTGGTTGGGGGCAGTGGAGGGTGGGGTGGGGGGTGGGTGGGGGGGGTAGTGAGAGATCAGGATGCGGGGGAGGGGGGGATGGTATGTGTGTATGACAGGGTGGGAGGCCACACCTGAAGCAGAGGGGGAATAGGTAGGGAGAAGAAGTGGGTGTGTGGGTGTGGGTCTGGGGGGAGAGGCAGAGGAGCGTCGAGCAAGGGCTGAGATGGCTGATTTCTTGACTGTGTAAGGGAGGGGGGGGGGGGCAATACAAGGGCGTTACCCGTTATGTAACCCAGACCAGACTAGGACCCATGGCCTGGGTGGGGGTGGCCACCGGCCACACGGGCTACCGTACTAGTATATATATATATATATATATATAGCATGGAGTAACATGTCAGTTTGGAATCACACCATTATTCATGCCCACAACACACCGTCATATGTGTGTCCAGTATAGGAGCCACTAGCACTACATCCACATGCCCACCCTCATGCCCACAACACACCGTCATATGTGTGTCCAGTATAGGAGCCACTAGCACTACATCCACATGCCCAAACCTACATGCCCACAACACACCGTCATATGTGTGTCCAGTATAGAGCCACTAGCACTACATCCACATGCCACCCTCATGCCACAACACACGTCATATGTGTGTCCAGTATAGGAGCCACTAGCACTACATCCACATGCCCACCCTCATGCCCACAACACACCGTCATATGTGTGTCCAGTATAGGAGCCACTAGCACTACATCCACATGCCCACCTCATGCCCACAACACACCGTCATATGTGTGTCCAGTATAGGAGCCACTAGCACTACATCCACATGCCCACCCTCATGCCCACAACACACCGTCATATGTGTGTCCAGTATAGGAGCCACTAGCACTACATCCACATGCCCACCCTCATGCCCACAACACACCGTCATATGTGTGTCCAGTATAGGAGCCACTAGCACTACATCCACATGCCCACCCTCATGCCCACAACACACCGTCATATGTGTGTCCAGTATAGGAGCCACTAGCACTACATCCACATGCCCACCCTCATGCCCACAACACACCGTCATATGTGTGTCCAGTATAGGAGCCACTAGCACTACATCCACATGCCCACCCTCATGCCCACAACACACCGTCATATGTGTGTCCAGTATAGGAGCCACTAGCACTACATCCACATGCCCACCCTCATGCCCACAACACACCGTCATATGTGTGTCCAGTATAGGAGCCACTAGCACTACATCCACATGCCCACCCTCATGCCCACAACACACCGTCATATGTGTGTCCAGTATAGGAGCCACTAGCACTACATCCACATGCCCACCCTCATGCCCACAACACACCGTCATATGTGTGTCCAGTATAGGAGCCACTAGCACTACATCCACATGCCCACCCTCATGCCCACAACACACCGTCATATGTGTGTCCAGTATAGGAGCCACTAGCACTACATCCACATGCCCACCCTCATGCCCACAACACACCGTCATATGTGTGTCCAGTATAGGAGCCACTAGCACTACATCCACATGCCCACCCTCATGCCCACAACACACCGTCATATGTGTGTCCAGTATAGGAGCCACTAGCACTACATCCACATGCCCACCCTCATGCCCACAACACACCAATATGTGTGTCCAGTATAGGAGCCACTAGCACTACATCCACATGCCACCCTCATGCCCACAACACACCGTCATATGTGTGTCCAGTATAGGAGCCACTAGCACTACATCCACATGCCCACCCTCATGCCCACAACACACCGTCATATGTGTGTCCAGTATAGGAGCCACTAGCACTACATCCACATGCCCACCCTCATGCCCACAACACACCGTAATATGTGTGTCCAGTATAGGAGCCACTAGCACTACATCCACATGCCCACCCTCATGCCCACAACACACCGTCATATGTGTGTCCAGTATAGGAGCCACTAGCACTACATCCACATGCCCACCCTCATGCCCACAACACACCGTCATATGTGTGTCCAGTATAGGAGCCACTAGCACTACATCCACATGCCCACCCTCATGCCCACAACACACCGTAATATGTGTGTCCAGTATAGGAGCCACTAGCACTACATCCACATGCCCACCCTCATGCCCACAACACACCGTCATATGTGTGTCCAGTATAGGAGCCACTAGCACTACATCCACATGCCCACCCTCATGCCCACAACACACACGTCATATGTGTGTCCAGTATAGGAGCCACTAGCACTACATCCACATGCCCACCCTCATGCCCACAACACACCGTAATATGTGTGTCCAGTATAGGAGCCACTAGCACTACATCCACATGCCCACCCTCATGCCCACAACACACCGTAATATGTGTGTCCAGTATAGGAGCCACTAGCACTACATCCACATGCCCACCCTCATGCCCACAACACACCGTAATATGTGTGTCCAGTATAGGAGCCACTAGCACTACATCCACATGCCCACCCTCATGCCCACAACACACCGTCATATGTGTGTCCAGTATAGGAGCCACTAGCACTACATCCACATGCCCACCCTCATGCCCACAACACACCGTCATATGTGTGTCCAGTATAGGAGCCACTAGCACTACATCCACATGCCCACCCTCATGCCCACAACACACCGTAATATGTGTGTCCAGTATAGGAGCCACTAGCACTACATCCACATGCCCACCCTCATGCCCACTACACACCGTCAATATGTGTGTCCAGTATAGGAGCCACTAGCACTACATCCACATGCCCACCCTCATGCCCACAACACACCGTAATATGTGTGTCCAGTATAGGAGCCACTAGCACTACATCCACATGCCCACCCTCATGCCCACAACACACCGTCATATGTGTGTCCAGTATAGGAGCCACTAGCACTACATCCACATGCCCACCCTCATGCCCACAACACACCGTAATATGTGTGTCCAGTATAGGAGCCACTAGCACTACATCCACATGCCCACCCTCATGCCCACACACACCGTCATATGTGTGTCCAGTATAGGAGCCACTAGCACTACATCCACATGCCCACCCTCATGCCCACAACACACCGTCATATGTGTGTCCAGTATAGGAGCCACTAGCACTACATCCACATGCCCACCCTCATGCCCACAACACACCGTATATGTGTGTCCAGTATAGGAGCCACTAGCACTACATCCACATGCCCACCCTCATGCCCACAACACACCGTATATGTGTGTCCAGTATAGGAGCCACTAGCACTACATCCACATGCCCACCCTCATGCCCACAACACACCGTCATATGTGTGTCCAGTATAGGAGCCACTAGCACTACATCCACATGCCACCCTCATGCCCACAACACAGTAATATGTGTGTCCAGTATAGGAGCCACTAGCACTACATCCACATGCCCATCCTCATGCCCACAACACACCGTAATATGTGTGTCCAGTATAGGAGCCACTAGCACTACATCCACATGCCCACCCTCATGCCCACAACACACTGTAATATGTGTGTCCAGTATAGGAGCCACTAGCACTACATCCACATGCCCACCCTCATGCACTCAACACACCGTCATATGTGTGTCCAGTATAGGAGCCACTAGCACTACATCCACATGCCCACCCTCATGCACTCAACACACCGTCATATGTGTGTCCAGTATAGGAGCCACTAGCACTACATCCACATGCCCACCCTCATGCCCACAACACACCGTCATATGTGTGTCCAGTATAGGAGCCACTAGCACTACATCCACATGCCCACCCTCATGCCCACAACACACCTTGCGTTCTTTAGTTAGGTTCTTATGAATTCCCAATGCCATGGTGACTGGCTGAAGCTGCTCTTGACATGTCTGGAAAAAGAAGGATAATAGAGTTGTTGCAGGGGTTGGTTTGGATTTGGTTTGGGGTTGGGGTTGGTTAGGGGGTTGGGTCCAGTTGAGGACAATTGGGTATAAAAAACTAGAATCAATTCAATTCATGAGCTAATTAATAAGTTACTTGATTGTCTAGTTGCTTGTGCGAAGACATTGGGTGAAGTGTATTTTGATAGGGTGCTTTGGTTTGAATTGATTATGTTACTGCCAAAGATGGGGAACAGACTTGAAGGGCTACAGCCATGTTACCCAGTTCGAGATCAAGTTTAGTACAAATCTTAGCCTCACCCTGGCCTCACAGTTTATTTTTCCTAAACCTAAAAAAAAAAACTTAACCCAAAGCAAAAAAACTGCCGGGCCTAACCTCGTGGATCTGCTGGCGCATCTTTCAGGCCGGGTAATTGGTCTTGGTGATGTCTGTCTTGCTCTCGAATAACTGCAAATCTCAGCCTCACGGTTTATTCCCCCTAAAAAACTAAAAAAACTAAACAAAAAAACTGCTGAGCCTAACCTCATAGATCTGCTGGCGTATCTCGCTGGCCTGGTAGTTGGTCTTGGTGATTTCTGTCTTGCTCTCGAATAACTGCAAATGAGTGGGGAAAGGCTTAGTTAGTTAATATTAGTGAATTAATAATATGAATGAATGTAAGTAAATATTAGGCGGACCAGCCGTCTCACCAGAATTTTGAATTTATTTGAACAACTAATATTATTGTGACACTGTAATACTATTAGTTAATATTAGTTGTTCAAACACTAATAGTAGTCGCCGCTCCCTAACAATCATGTAGTCGAGTGATGGGTAAGGGGGCATGGTTCTGAACAAGTTCGTAGCAGCGTCGCCTGCGACGCTAAAAATTGGCGGAGAGTGATCGCGAGGGAGCGACAGGTGGCAACGGAAGCGAGTTAGTTACGAGGCCGTTGGCTGACGTGTCGGGCTTCATCACGGTCAGACGGATGGATGGTTGGATGGATGGATGGTCGGACGGACAAATGGGTAACCCTGGGGGCTCCCGCCCCCCAGAAGGGGGGACTCCGCCAAAAACTGCTGCCTGATCTCATCCTGGCTGTGCTTCTACTCCAAACCAAAACAGACGATGAAATTATGGGTCAGGGGGCATGGCGCTGAATAAATTATTGCTGATCTCTGCCTGGCTGTGCTTCAACTCCAAACCAAAATAGACAATACAAAGATGGGTCAGGGGGGATGGCGCTGAATGAAATCTTGCTGATCTCTGCCTAGATGTGCTTCAATTGCATAACAGGCAATGGAGAGGGGGGCTAGGGGGCATGGACCAGAAAAACTGATTTCTGATCTCAGCCTGGCTGTGCATTTTCCAGCATCTTTCCTAGAAGAGCATGCGGCCCTTTGGTGCCGGTTGCAAGCTCAGAAAAACCCTTTTGTAAGCAGGGAAGAATTTCGAAAGTGTACTCCAAACCAAAACACAGAATGAAATGATGGGTCAGGAGGCATGGCACTGAATGACTTCTTGCTGATCTCTGCCTGGCTGTGCTACAATTGCATAACAGGCAATGAAGAGGGGGGCAGGGGGCATGGCGATGAAAAACTGCTTTCTGGCCTTTGCCTGGCTGTGCTTCAACTCCAATCCAAAATAGACAATGAAATGATGGGTCAGGGAGCATGGCACTGAATAGATTCTTGCGGATCTCTGCCTGGCCGTGCTACAATTGCATAACAGGCAATGAAGAGGGGGGAAGGGGGGCTAGGGGGCATGGCGTAGAAAAACTGCTTCCTGAGCTCAGCCTGGCTGTGCATCAACTCTAAACCAAAACAGACAATTAAATGATGGGTCAGGGGGCATGGCGCAGAATGACTTATGTTGATCTCTGCTCTGCTCTGGTCTGCCTAGGCCTGGATATGTCCTTGAACTGTCTGAACCACTACTCAGGAATGTGGTATAGTTGGTAGTGTTCATTCATTGATACTGTACATCTCATATGGGGGGGGGGGGGGCAAGAATAAATTTGGCAGGCCGCATGTTCGGAAGTTGTTATTTTTACCCCTGACCCCCCCCTACCCCCTTGAGGCTGCATATCTGGAAAGCCAGTTACCCAGATAGTATTACATACTGACAGGGGGATCCATGAGCATCTCGTCAAGGCCTTTCCAACCATACAACCAGGAATAAAAATATCAAGTTTGGACAGTAATTCAGTTTGAGTATTTTTACAACTATTTTGGGTAGCGCAGTAGTCCGCGCCCTTGGAGGAGATTACCCACGTAGGAATAGGACTGAAGGCGTTATTTATCTGTCTATCTATAATTGTCATCATCATGATCATCAGGCATCATGGTTTAATTGACTCAAATTGTATTCTGGAGCCTGAGGGTCTGCTCGAGTGTGGCGTGGGTGGGTGAGGGGGGTGATGGTGTGGGTGTGATTGGGTGGGTGGTGGGGGGTGGGGTGGGGGTGGGGGGGGGAGGAGGAGGGTGTGGGTGAGTGGGTGGGTGGGTGGGTGGGGGGGGCTCGACCCCAGGCTCGGCTGCTTTAGGAACTCGTCAGGGACCAGAATTCAGAACGCGCAAACGAAAGCGTTGCGCGCACGCATTTTTCCAGCCCAACTGCCGCTTGCACGACGCTGGGCTCTGGGCGCGAAGGTGTAGGTGACGTCGAGCCTGGCGTCCAGCCTGGATGTGCCCTCCAGGGCACACACCAATTACACGCTGGGTGTAACCGACTAACGGTTGCAGATTCGTACGAGTCTCGGCGAGCACTTCTCGATGGTGTACCTCACGCTCACGCTCACGCTCGCGAGCTCGACAAGTTCTAAGAGCGTGTCGCAAGCGACACGGAAAATAGTAGGGGGCCCTGGCGGGTCCCCTGGAGGTCGGCCCCGGGGTGGGGTATGGTACACAATGGCATCTGGGTTTGTAGTTCAGTTGTATAAAATTGTTACATTTCTGATTGAATGTTGAAAAATATGACAAAGTTGTCCACGTGGGTATATGACAGATTGAAACGACGTGCAGCGAGAATGCGAGATACTGTACATTTGCTAATTGCAATTGCCAACAACTTGATCGTTTGAAAGATTTAACGTAGATTGTCATGTTATGTTTTATGTCTGGGATTGGCATCCAATGGTATGCTTGTACTTGTAAAACTTGGAGAACTGTGGGAGAGCCGCATGTATATGTAATTTATTGTGGCAGATGTGTGAATGCAGATGAGGCGGATTTCTTCTTCTTGGGATGTTTCTGATGGATGTGGAACATGGTTTCCGTGTGTCTACGATGAGAGCTTGTTAGTCAGCTATTGTGTTGGACATGCTTCAGGTCCCTAGGTTGAGTCCACAGGACAGGAGAGAAACGACAGATGAAAACACCACGTCTACAGTCCGCAAACCCTAGATCCGTACACGAATAAGTGCTCTCCGGGGCAAGCTTTCGACAGCAGGCTGGTTCCTAAAGTGCACCATTCTGCAGATACAGCAACTCCCAAAGAAGTTGAGAAGCGAAGTTGCTCTTCACCATTGGAGACTCCAATTTGGAGTTGCTTTGCGGGTATTGAACTTGCTTTCAGACTATTCAAACTGCTTTGCGACTATTAGACAAGCGAGGCTTTGCATGTACTGGTGTTGTGACTACTCAACTTGCTTTGCAAATTCAACGCATGACAGAACAGACTACCATGCAAGGTACACGGGTGGTCAAGCAATTGTGGCAGAGAAGTTGTGGCGCGATGTTGCGTATTGGACTTGCGACCATGCAAACTGCTTTGCAAGTATTACGCTGCAAAACTTCCGTATACCAGGATAGCAACTGTTCATCGAGGGCAGAGAAGTTACAAAGTTGCAAGCAACAAGGTGAAGAAGAAGAACCATCCCCTGCGATGGAATCGAGCACGAGTCGCTTAGACTTCAGAATACTGAATTGACCGGCTTATTTGACCGGCTTTCTTGAGAATATTTGAAAAACAGCACCAATAGCACCAACAGCACGATTTCGCGCAAGTATCGCATAGGTCTGTCCCCCTAAGGGTGTGTTTCCAGTGGGGCAGGGGCTGGTTTCTCGCGGACGTCAAATTGTCGATGTTCTGAAAACCTTAAACCTCATTGAGACAATCCTGGAGAGAATCCTAGGTGCTCCCCGGTGCTCGCTGGACTTCAGCGGATCCTACGTGGACTTCAGCGGAATGCAAAAACTTCAGCGGGAGGGTCAAGTCCACGTCGGCCTTCAGCGGTCAAAAAAGGCAGCGTGGACTTCAGCGGGACATGGCAAAATGTCAGCGGAACCCCACTGGAAACACTTCGTGCCAGCGTGGACTTCAGCAGAACTTCAACGGTGACCGAAAGCCCCACTGGAAACACACCCTAAGGGGGCCGACCAATCGCTTTAGCAGTCACCGGCAGGGAGTTTCGGAAGTAGTGGAGAAAGAAGCTACTCGTAGCCGAATAGAGCTACACACATTGAACAACTTTTGCGAAGGATTTTGACAGCTGCGATACTGATAACTCTAGTCATGCGCACTCCAACTATGAGCAATAATTGTGGGTGCGGAGGTGGTCGGAATCGTTCAAACTGGACATCTGTCGGATAGACGGACAGCAGACAGCGGACAGACGGCGAAGAGAGACACGGGGAGCCTAGGGCTTCAGAGGGGGCTAAAGCGGGCTAAAGCGAAAATTCTCACTGGCCAGGAAGTTACACGAAGAACAAATACAATTGCAAAACGGTCGGACCCCCCCCCCCCCCCCCCTGGGTGTATTGACATGATTTCGACGGTATCGTCATGTGCTAGCGGTTCTCAATTCATATCGAACATGCGGTACGAAATATTTGTTCTTGCCCCCCCCTCGATCTCATACATGTAAAACATTTTAAAGCATCTGTCAGGTCAGTTTCAGGTGATATATATGAAACATGTATATTTCACCCGCACCTGGTGCTGAAGGTCAAGCTTTTCAGCCACTGCATGAGATGAATGCATCACCACTTGCTCTGCCTGCAGATAAAATAAAATATGAGGGTGTGAGGTGTTGGTTTGTTGTGGTGGTTTTAGGTGTAGGTGCGACATGTTGGTTTGTTGTGGTAGTTTTAGTATAGGTGTGAGGTGTTGGTTTGATAGGGTGGTTTTAGGTGTAGGTGTGAGGTGTTGGTTTGTTGTGGTGGTTTTAGGTGTAGGTGAAAGGTGTCGGTTTGTTGAGGAGGATGCAAGGTGATATGTTCGGTGTGGAGAATGTCAAGCGTTGAAGTAGTAGCTGAGGATGCGTGGTGTTCAGTGAGGTGTTGATGTTGTTGATGATGGCGAGGACGGTGATGATGACGATGGAGGTGATGATAAAGGTAACATTAGGATAATGTAACCATTACCCTTGTGCTCTAATGGACTCTAAATGTGCCCTTGTCTTGATCAGGTATCTAGTCAAGGGGGGCATGTACTGGATGGATGGAGGCTTTGCGTGTACACCCAGATCAGATCTACTTGCTGACCATATCTCTAGCCCGCTCAAGCCCCTCACCCCAGCCCCCCCCGCTCTCCTGTTCGCCCTATCTCTAGGTGCTGCGCATTTCCCCGCGCATCAATTCTAGGAGCATGCCATATCCGTTGGTCTGCATGCTGATCAAGCCCATCCTCTATTGCCACCATTACTCCCGCATTCCCCACCCTTCCTCTAGGCTGCAAGGGCTGGCCCTGGGGCAGTCCTGACATGGTTCCTTACCTGCATGCAAACGTACAACAGCAGCAGCAAACACGGTGCTAGGATGAGCAGCGGCAGCCAGGGTATGTTGCGAGCGCCCGTTGACACGTGACTCTTTGACTGCAGCATGGGAACGACAATCGGGTAAGCTCGTTTAGCTCCAGTCTCGCTTCCAGGAGTCATATTGATTCATTTTTAGCAAGCTATACCAGCCTCCATCGATATCTGGCTGTTAAACAGAAGCTAGCGTCAAAAGCGCCAGCTCGCTTGATTCAAAATCCGGCCTCGATAACTTGAAGTAACCGTCGAAGAAGAAGAAACCAAGGTATCAGACACACACTAGATCACGTATAGCAATTCTCTGAAGGGAGGAGATTGAAGGTCTTCAAGTTTGGAGTGCCTCCAATTTCATACATTGTAATTAACAGGCCATCGTTGATTGAAGAAAGGCTCGCTCCATCCACCATTTAGCTAAGCATCAAAGGGGGCCAGCAATCAGAATATAACGTACTCGTGGCTTGTAATCGCGAGGATCATATCCATCTGCAGGAGATCGCTTCTCTGAGTACCTAACGGGGCGCATGATGCCTTTGAACTGCTAGATTTGTCGCAAATAATGCGAGAGGAGGAGACGCTCGCAAAATGGAATTCGATCCTGCTGGGCTGCTTATTTTCCGGATCTGGGTCGCGAGGAGGGGGGGTGATACTTCAAAGTTTGCGAGGCCCACAGGAATGGTGAGGAGTATGAGAGCAGCAGAGCCTTTGGAGGAGAGTGCGAGGAGCTCTAGCTGACAAATAGGAACCGATAGGAAGGAAAATGTTGACAAATCACCTGATGTCAAGTTAGAAAGCTATGAGAAAAACCCCGAAAAAACTACGAGATGACTCTTCGGATTTAGGCGCCACGCTGTTGCCAGCGAACGAACACGCTGTCGCCTGCGAACAACTGAGGGTGTGTTTCCAGTGGAGCTGACTGTGTGGAGACGACTGTGTGGAGACGACTGAGCTGTGTGGAGACGACTGAGCTGTCGCCTGCGGATCTATCTGTAAAAGGAGTAGAAAGGATCAAAGGAGTCCCTACATCTATCTTTCTATCTATTTATCTCCCTCTAATAAAGTCGATTGAAGTCGGGGGGGGATACCTAGGCCAGCTCCAGTTCCACATGGTGAAGTATCGCAACAAATGTCCGTAGCACGGTTGGTCGTCACCGTCAAAATATTGGCCTGAGCATGGCTAATAAAGCCGAATATCAATAGGTATTATTTTGACACTGTTTTCGAGCCCTCATTTCATTCTCGACTTAAACCACATACCACCAAAATGTTTAACGCCGGTAAGAAATTTGGCGGGTCTGTATTTGGAATGCAGACTAGATAGGGCAGATATGGTATATTTTGGCAAAACAACAGCCCTTCATGTGCACAGATATCATGTTTCAGGAGTCTTATTCAAGTTGGAAACACAAACCAAGTTGCAAATCTCTAGTTTGCACCCTCCCAGCATATTCTGCCTACATGGATTTGGTGTAGAAGTTGAGATGGTCACCCAATTTGACCTACACAAGTACCAAGCCAGGCCATTCCCAGCCCTTACAGGCAAGCATACCGACCCGCAGCAGTCGGAACGAGGGGCAGAATCGCGCAGTTTCCAATAATTCAACTTTAGGCAATGTGATGGATGGAGGAATTTGATGGCGATTTATCGATTCCCTGGCTCGATCTGTGCTATGTGGAGCTCGCGGCATTCACTTACATACGATCGTGTACTCCCGGTACTTACGGGCAGCTTTATCCACAGGCCATGGCAGGAGGTGAAACTACGATGCAAACTCCGGAAATTGCTTCGCATTTGCTTTTGCTTTTCAATGAGACTTCGGAAAAGAGGGAACTCAACTTTGGCCCGGGGTTTAGTGACTTCTTAGTCCCCAGTTTCCGCGTATCCTCAACCCATTGATAAGGGTGTGATAAAGCCGGATATAGCCCACATCTTGCCAGCCTGCCACCTGGTGGCGGAACAACGAATGCACATGGCAGATCATAAATGCTACGACATCCCGGCGTCGCGCGCACTGTCATCTGAGGCATGCCTCTCTCCTTTCTCTCCCCGCTTCCCTCCTCCTGGCACAGACCATCCAACCAGCCTTCCAACCAGCTAAGATACTCTCTCGCTACTCCTACAGCAACGTTAGTCCCGAGCACGCACCATCCCAAAGCAAACTGACCTCCAGTCCTGTTCCTGGAACAATCTGTCACGAAACCCACCCAGCCGTTTGGACGCGTGCCCCTGCCCTTGTCTGAATGCCGAAGCGCACCTCATCTGCCCTTAACACTCCCCTCTCTCACGCGCAGCCCACTCAAGCCACGCCCAATTCCACAACCCTCGCAGAATTTCACATCACGCTCTACTAGGGACGCGTCGATTTGTTTCCCCACCCCATCCAGCGAGAAGGCTCCATGTAGCTCGATCCCTCCTGCCCTCCACCCAACCCGACCCCAACTCTGGCGGAGTTCTAGGCCGTAGGGCATATCGACAAGACAACTCCGGGCTGATTCTTAGCTACCTAAAGCTAGATAGCAGGCTGTCCTGCTATACCAACCCTACCCCGTCGACGCACCGAAACCACGTCCCGACACGCCAGCATCAGCACACCTTTGTAACACCTGCACGACTGTCCCCTGCATCCCCCATCTCAGCGTCCTCACCCCCCTCAGACAGTGTGAACGCGCTCTACCCCCCCCCCCCCCCCCCCCCCCCCCCCCCCCCCCCCCCCCCCCCCCCCCCTACCCCACACACACCTACCCCCCCTAGCACCATGGCAGATACGCTCACAGTGGTTCCCATAGACCCTGGTACAGTATCAGACCCACATCCTGGCACAGAGGTGATAACCCCACCCCCTACAGACCATGGGACAGCATCAGCACCACTTTCTACTGCTGACCTGCTCACTCCACCCCCCATGGACCATGTGGCAGCATCAGCACCACTCTCTACTGCTGACCTGCTCACTCCACCCCCCATGGACCATGGGACAGCATCAACGCCACACTCTGATGGTCCGCTTGCCACCCCCACACAAGACACACCCGACGTGTACACCCTGAATGACTGGACTGATGAGCAAAAGCCAAGCCAACAGAACTTCACCCCCTCAGCCAAAGAAAACAGCCATGTTAGAGTGGTTCCGGCACCTGTGGCGATAGACCCTCGTGCTCTGGACGTCTCCATGTCGCCCCCCCCCTCCCCACGCCCCCTGAAGCGTCGACCCATCTCTTTCTCCCCCCAGTATGTCATTCGGAGTTTAGATGGGAACCATGACCTGATCACCACGTTCCCCTGGCTGTATGAATGGTTGGCCGAGATTCATGCCCGCCCTTCTACCTGGGTTCCTTTGCCAGTGGTGGAGGAGTACGCTGAGCTTGAGGTGGAGCCAGCCCCTCCCCCACCCAAGCTGGTACTCTCCAGGTCCGATGTGGCCCGGCTAACAAGGTTGGCTCGCACCACTGAGGCAGCTGGGGCCAGCACAGCTGGGGCTTTGGATGACATGGATGACAGGGTGGAGGCTGTCCTGGAGAGATTGACAGAAAGATTCTCCCTGCCGAGCACAAAAAAGACTGTGAGGCCACTGGTAAGCACAGATTAATGAGGTTTATCTGTCTGTCTGTCTGTCTGTCTGTCTGTCTGTCTGTCTGTCTGTCTGTCTGTCTGTCTGTCTGTCTGTCTGTCTGTCTGTCTGTCTGTCTGTCTGTCTGTCTGTCTGTCTGTCTGTCTGTCTGTCTGTCTGTCTGTCTGTCTGTCTGTCTGTCTGTCTGTCTGTCTGTCTGTCTGTCTGTCTGTCTGTCTGTCTGTCTGTCTGTCTGTCTGTCTGTCTGTCTGTCTGTCTGTCTGTCTGTCTGTCTGTCTGTCTGTCTGTCTGTCTGTCTGTCTGTCTGTCTGTCTGTCTGTCTGTCTGTCTGTCTGTCTGTCTGTCTGTCTGTCTGTCTGTCTGTCTGTCTGTCTGTCTGTCTGTCTGTCTGTCTGTCTGTCTGTCTGTCTGTCTGTCTGTCTGTCTGTCTGTCTGTCTGTCTGTCTGTCTGTCTGTCTGTCTGTCTGTCTGTCTGTCTGTCTGTCTGTCTGTCTGTCTGTCTGTCTGTCTGTCTGTCTGTCTGTCTGTCTGTCTGTCTGTCTGTCTGTCTGTCTGTCTGTCTGTCTGTCTGTCTGTCTGTCTGTCTGTCTGTCTGTCTGTCTGTCTGTCTGTCTGTCTGTCTGTCTGTCTGTCTGTCTGTCTGTCTGTCTGTCTGTCTGTCTGTCTGTCTGTCTGTCTGTCTGTCTGTCTGTCTGTCTGTCTGTCTGTCTGTCTGTCTGTCTGTCTGTCTGTCTGTCTGTCTGTCTGTCTGTCTGTCTGTCTGTCTGTCTGTCTGTCTGTCTGTCTGTCTGTCTGTCTGTCTGTCTGTCTGTCTGTCTGTCTGTCTGTCTGTCTGTCTGTCTGTCTGTCTGTCTGTCTGTCTGTCTGTCTGTCTGTCTGTCTGTCTGTCTGTCTGTCTGTCTGTCTGTCTGTCTGTCTGTCTGTCTGTCTGTCTGTCTGTCTGTCTGTCTGTCTGTCTGTCTGTCTGTCTGTCTGTCTGTCTGTCTGTCTGTCTGTCTGTCTGTCTGTCTGTCTGTCTGTCTGTCTGTCTGTCTGTCTGTCTGTCTGTCTGTCTGTCTGTCTGTCTGTCTGTCTGTCTGTCTGTCTGTCTGTCTGTCTGTCTGTCTGTCTGTCTGTCTGTCTGTCTGTCTGTCTGTCTGTCTGTCTGTCTGTCTGTCTGTCTGTCTGTCTGTCTGTCTGTCTGTCTGTCTGTCTGTCTGTCTGTCTGTCTGTCTGTCTGTCTGTCTGTCTGTCTGTCTGTCTGTCTGTCTGTCTGTCTGTCTGTCTGTCTGTCTGTCTGTCTGTCTGTCTGTCTGTCTGTCTGTCTGTCTGTCTGTCTGTCTGTCTGTCTGTCTGTCTGTCTGTCTGTCTGTCTGTCTGTCTGTCTGTCTGTCTGTCTGTCTGTCTGTCTGTCTGTCTGTCTGTCTGTCTGTCTGTCTGTCTGTCTGTCTGTCTGTCTGTCTGTCTGTCTGTCTGTCTGTCTGTCTGTCTGTCTGTCTGTCTGTCTGTCTGTCTGTCTGTCTGTCTGTCTGTCTGTCTGTCTGTCTGTCTGTCTGTCTGTCTGTCTGTCTGTCTGTCTGTCTGTCTGTCTGTCTGTCTGTCTGTCTGTCTGTCTGTCTGTCTGTCTGTCTGTCTGTCTGTCTGTCTGTCTGTCTGTCTGTCTGTCTGTCTGTCTGTCTGTCTGTCTGTCTGTCTGTCTGTCTGTCTGTCTGTCTGTCTGTCTGTCTGTCTGTCTGTCTGTCTGTCTGTCTGTCTGTCTGTCTGTCTGTCTGTCTGTCTGTCTGTCTGTCTGTCTGTCTGTCTGTCTGTCTGTCTGTCTGTCTGTCTGTCTGTCTGTCTGTCTGTCTGTCTGTCTGTCTGTCTGTCTGTCTGTCTGTCTGTCTGTCTGTCTGTCTGTCTGTCTGTCTGTCTGTCTGTCTGTCTGTCTGTCTGTCTGTCTGTCTGTCTGTCTGTCTGTCTGTCTGTCTGTCTGTCTGTCTGTCTGTCTGTCTGTCTGTCTGTCTGTCTGTCTGTCTGTCTGTCTGTCTGTCTGTCTGTCTGTCTGTCTGTCTGTCTGTCTGTCTGTCTGTCTGTCTGTCTGTCTGTCTGTCTGTCTGTCTGTCTGTCTGTCTGTCTGTCTGTCTGTCTGTCTGTCTGTCTGTCTGTCTGTCTGTCTGTCTGTCTGTCTGTCTGTCTGTCTGTCTGTCTGTCTGTCTGTCTGTCTGTCTGTCTGTCTGTCTGTCTGTCTGTCTGTCTGTCTGTCTGTCTGTCTGTCTGTCTGTCTGTCTGTCTGTCTGTCTGTCTGTCTGTCTGTCTGTCTGTCTGTCTGTCTGTCTGTCTGTCTGTCTGTCTGTCTGTCTGTCTGTCTGTCTGTCTGTCTGTCTGTCTGTCTGTCTGTCTGTCTGTCTGTCTGTCTGTCTGTCTGTCTGTCTGTCTGTCTGTCTGTCTGTCTGTCTGTCTGTCTGTCTGTCTGTCTGTCTGTCTGTCTGTCTGTCTGTCTGTCTGTCTGTCTGTCTGTCTGTCTGTCTGTCTGTCTGTCTGTCTGTCTGTCTGTCTGTCTGTCTGTCTGTCTGTCTGTCTGTCTGTCTGTCTGTCTGTCTGTCTGTCTGTCTGTCTGTCTGTCTGTCTGTCTGTCTGTCTGTCTGTCTGTCTGTCTGTCTGTCTGTCTGTCTGTCTGTCTGTCTGTCTGTCTGTCTGTCTGTCTGTCTGTCTGTCTGTCTGTCTGTCTGTCTGTCTGTCTGTCTGTCTGTCTGTCTGTCTGTCTGTCTGTCTGTCTGTCTGTCTGTCTGTCTGTCTGTCTGTCTGTCTGTCTGTCTGTCTGTCTGTCTGTCTGTCTGTCTGTCTGTCTGTCTGTCTGTCTGTCTGTCTGTCTGTCTGTCTGTCTGTCTGTCTGTCTGTCTGTCTGTCTGTCTGTCTGTCTGTCTGTCTGTCTGTCTGTCTGTCTGTCTGTCTGTCTGTCTGTCTGTCTGTCTGTCTGTCTGTCTGTCTGTCTGTCTGTCTGTCTGTCTGTCTGTCTGTCTGTCTGTCTGTCTGTCTGTCTGTCTGTCTGTCTGTCTGTCTGTCTGTCTGTCTGTCTGTCTGTCTGTCTGTCTGTCTGTCTGTCTGTCTGTCTGTCTGTCTGTCTGTCTGTCTGTCTGTCTGTCTGTCTGTCTGTCTGTCTGTCTGTCTGTCTGTCTGTCTGTCTGTCTGTCTGTCTGTCTGTCTGTCTGTCTGTCTGTCTGTCTGTCTGTCTGTCTGTCTGTCTGTCTGTCTGTCTGTCTGTCTGTCTGTCTGTCTGTCTGTCTGTCTGTCTGTCTGTCTGTCTGTCTGTCTGTCTGTCTGTCTGTCTGTCTGTCTGTCTGTCTGTCTGTCTGTCTGTCTGTCTGTCTGTCTGTCTGTCTGTCTGTCTGTCTGTCTGTCTGTCTGTCTGTCTGTCTGTCTGTCTGTCTGTCTGTCTGTCTGTCTGTCTGTCTGTCTGTCTGTCTGTCTGTCTGTCTGTCTGTCTGTCTGTCTGTCTGTCTGTCTGTCTGTCTGTCTGTCTGTCTGTCTGTCTGTCTGTCTGTCTGTCTGTCTGTCTGTCTGTCTGTCTGTCTGTCTGTCTGTCTGTCTGTCTGTCTGTCTGTCTGTCTGTCTGTCTGTCTGTCTGTCTGTCTGTCTGTCTGTCTGTCTGTCTGTCTGTCTGTCTGTCTGTCTGTCTGTCTGTCTGTCTGTCTGTCTGTCTGTCTGTCTGTCTGTCTGTCTGTCTGTCTGTCTGTCTGTCTGTCTGTCTGTCTGTCTGTCTGTCTGTCTGTCTGTCTGTCTGTCTGTCTGTCTGTCTGTCTGTCTGTCTGTCTGTCTGTCTGTCTGTCTGTCTGTCTGTCTGTCTGTCTGTCTGTCTGTCTGTCTGTCTGTCTGTCTGTCTGTCTGTCTGTCTGTCTGTCTGTCTGTCTGTCTGTCTGTCTGTCTGTCTGTCTGTCTGTCTGTCTGTCTGTCTGTCTGTCTGTCTGTCTGTCTGTCTGTCTGTCTGTCTGTCTGTCTGTCTGTCTGTCTGTCTGTCTGTCTGTCTGTCTGTCTGTCTGTCTGTCTGTCTGTCTGTCTGTCTGTCTGTCTGTCTGTCTGTCTGTCTGTCTGTCTGTCTGTCTGTCTGTCTGTCTGTCTGTCTGTCTGTCTGTCTGTCTGTCTGTCTGTCTGTCTGTCTGTCTGTCTGTCTGTCTGTCTGTCTGTCTGTCTGTCTGTCTGTCTGTCTGTCTGTCTGTCTGTCTGTCTGTCTGTCTGTCTGTCTGTCTGTCTGTCTGTCTGTCTGTCTGTCTGTCTGTCTGTCTGTCTGTCTGTCTGTCTGTCTGTCTGTCTGTCTGTCTGTCTGTCTGTCTGTCTGTCTGTCTGTCTGTCTGTCTGTCTGTCTGTCTGTCTGTCTGTCTGTCTGTCTGTCTGTCTGTCTGTCTGTCTGTCTGTCTGTCTGTCTGTCTGTCTGTCTGTCTGTCTGTCTGTCTGTCTGTCTGTCTGTCTGTCTGTCTGTCTGTCTGTCTGTCTGTCTGTCTGTCTGTCTGTCTGTCTGTCTGTCTGTCTGTCTGTCTGTCTGTCTGTCTGTCTGTCTGTCTGTCTGTCTGTCTGTCTGTCTGTCTGTCTGTCTGTCTGTCTGTCTGTCTGTCTGTCTGTCTGTCTGTCTGTCTGTCTGTCTGTCTGTCTGTCTGTCTGTCTGTCTGTCTGTCTGTCTGTCTGTCTGTCTGTCTGTCTGTCTGTCTGTCTGTCTGTCTGTCTGTCTGTCTGTCTGTCTGTCTGTCTGTCTGTCTGTCTGTCTGTCTGTCTGTCTGTCTGTCTGTCTGTCTGTCTGTCTGTCTGTCTGTCTGTCTGTCTGTCTGTCTGTCTGTCTGTCTGTCTGTCTGTCTGTCTGTCTGTCTGTCTGTCTGTCTGTCTGTCTGTCTGTCTGTCTGTCTGTCTGTCTGTCTGTCTGTCTGTCTGTCTGTCTGTCTGTCTGTCTGTCTGTCTGTCTGTCTGTCTGTCCTGTCTGTCTGTCTGTCTGTCTGTCTGTCTGTCTGTCTGTCTGTCTGTCTGTCTGTCTGTCTGTCTGTCTGTCTGTCTGTCTGTCTGTCTGTCTGTCTGTCTGTCTGTCTGTCTGTCTGTCTGTAGTGAATACCTACCTTTCAATACCTACCTGTCTATACCTACCAGTCTATACCTACCTGTCTATACCTACCTGTCAATATCTACATGTCTATACCCACCTGTCAATACCTACCTGTCTATACCTACCTATCAATACCTACCTGTCAATACCTACCTGTCAATACCTACCTGTTGATACCTACCTGTCAATATCTACCCGTCTATACCTACCTGTCAATACCTACCTGTCTTTACCTACCCGTCGATACCTACCCGTCAATACCTACATGTCAATACCTACCTGCCGATACCTACCTGTCAATACCTACCTATTCAAATTACACATCCAGCCTCTGTAGCTGCACACATACTCCAATCATCTACTCAACACATACCTTCATCCTTTAACACCAAGGCACCAACCCACCACTTGCATTTCTCAGGTATGTAACACAGCTCGCAAGGCAGTAGCCCTAATCACCAAGGTAAGGCAGCTTTTATTTCTAGTTTTTTAGGTAGTTTTGTTTTGCAGTTTTTTTAGGTAAGGCAGCTTTTTTCTGTTGGTAGTTTTTGTGTGAGCCTTTCTTCTTGGGGGCGGGATCCCCCAGGGTCACTCATTTGTCCGTTTGTTTGTTTGTGCTGCCGATGACTGACGACTGTGCTTGACACATAATCCAACTCTCTCGTAACTAAATGGCTTCGGTCCGCCGTCAAGGTTCGACAAGGGTTTTTTCTGTTGGTTGTTTTTTAGTCATGTTTGGAGACCGGCATATCAAATGATGTTGACGAAAGGCAAGTATGATCACCAAGGTAAGGCTGCTTTTTTTGGCAGAGCCCCCTCTTCAAGGGGGCGGGAGCCCCCATGTTTACCCATTTGTCCGTCCGACTGAAAAAGAAAAAAACTAAGCCTGACACGTCAGCCAACGGTCACGTAACTAAGTCGTTTCGGTCAGCTCCATCGTTGCCACCTTTCGTTCCGTTGCCAACACACTCCGTCAATTTTCCGCGTCGCTTGCGACGCTGCATTGGACTTGTCCGTTGGTAGTTTGGGGGGAGCCTTCCTTCTGGGGGGCGGGATCCCCCAGGGTCACTCCGTTGTCCGTTTGTTTGTTTGTGCGACCGACGACTGACGACCGTGCAACCGAATCGAAGCCTGACACATAATCCAACTGTCTCGTTACTAACTGGCTTCTGTCTGCCGCCAAGGGAAGACAAGGTTTTTTTCTGTTGGTAGTTTTATAGTCATGTCTGGAGTGGGGACCGGCATATCATATAAGAGATAAGGGGGGAGGGGGGGGGAGGGGGGGGGGGACAAGTATGCTGCTCAGTTGGGTGTGTTACTGTCGAGGGGGGGGGGGGGGGGATAAGCGGGGGGGGGGGGGGGGGGGGGCAAATATGCTGCTCAGTTGGGTGTGTACTGTCGAGGGGGGGGGGGGGGGATAAGCGGGGGGGGGGGGGGACAAGTATGCTGCTCAGTTGGGTGTGTACTGTCGAGGGGGGGGGGGATAAGGGGGGGGGGGAGGGGGGGGGGGGACAAGTATGCTGCTCAGTTGGGTGTGTACTGTCGAGAGGGGGGGGGGATAAGCGGGGGGGGGGGGGGGGGGGGGGGGACAAGTATGCTGCTCAGTTGGGTGTGTACTGTCGAGGGGGGGGGATAAGCGGGGGGGGGGGGGGGGGACAAGTATGCTGCTCAGTTGGGTGTGTACTGTCGAGGGGGATAAATGAGAGAGGGGGGGGGGGGGGGGGACATGCTGATCAGGGGTGTGTGGAATGTTGAGGGAGATAGATGAAGTGGGTGGTCAGAGGGGGAGGGAGGGGTGCATCCACATGTACCTAGGGACCGGCATATCGTATGATGTTGACGAAAGGCACGTATGATATCAAATGATATCCTACACATTGCATCATATGATATTGTATATAAATGATAACTTGAGCCTAATCAGACTGACAAATTGCATCATATTATGTCATATATATATATATATATATATACCTTATGACCCTCAAATGGTGCCCAAATAGTAGGGGGCCCTGGCGGGTCCCCTGGAGGTCGGCCCCGGGGGTGGTGTAATGTTCGTCAAGCAGCAGTGGCAGCCTCCTTGGTGATGGATGCACAAGCAGTTGCTTACTTATCCGTTCAATTTAATATTGGGGGGGTCAAGAATCAATGTAGCATGGCATGGCATTATTATTCAACTGGGTGCCCTGTAAGGCTAATGAACTTATTAGCTCACTGACTTCCCGAAGTTCCATGGAGGCAGGTGCAGCAACTCCTGAGGCTACAGATGCTACTTCGCAACCTGCAGGAACTAGTGCGAAAGAGCACATTTCCTTGTCAAGCACAATGCGCTGATGTAATGAGCTACGAGAGTCACGAAAAAGCGAATTATTCAAGGGGAAATCGTAGACATGCTCCAGGTCCCTAGACTGAGTCCACAGGACATGAGGGAAACGACAAATGAAAACGCCGCGTCCACAGTCCGCAACCCTGAGATATGTACGCGAAAAAGTGCCCTCAGAGGTAATCCGCCCCCGACGGGAATCGAACACGAGTCTGAAAGAGTTCAGGCCAGTCAGATTAACCGGCAATTTTGACCGGCGTTCTTGGGAAATTTGACGATTTAAAGATGTGAAGATGTGAAGATTTTACGATATCGCGTAAGTATCGCTTACGTCTGTCCCCCTAAGGGGGCCGGACCAACTGGTAAAACTTTCCACCAATAAACACCAATCTCTCAAATTCCACTCATATTCCACCAACATTCCCCAATATTCCACTCATAATCCACCAACATTCCCCAATATTCCACTCATAATCCACCAACATTCCCCAATATTCCACTCATAATCTACCAACATTCCCCAATATTCCACTAATAATCCACCAATTCCTTTGTCAATATTTTTTCCTTGTGCAGGACATTATTGTACAAGAGTCTGACCAGGTTACAGAGAAGGCAACAAGATGGATGGCTCACAAGCATTCGGTTGAGAACCTGACCACAGACATGGACAAAAGAGTACAGGCTACTCTTCTCATTCAGGTGGGTGGGTGGGGGGGGTGTTGGGGTGTTGGTGGGTGGGTGGGTGGGTGGATGAGTGGGTGGGTTGAAGAAGCATTTGGTTGAGAACCTGACCACATACATGGACAAAACAACACGGGCTGATATTTTTATTCATATGGGTGGGTGTGTTGGTGGGTGAGTGGGTGGGTGGGTAGGTTGGACAAGCATTTGGTTGAATACCTGACCATATACATGGACAAAACAACACAGGCTGCTATTCTCATTCAGGTAAAACTTCATGGATATTTTGTGTGCTTTCTGACCCCTTCTAATTATATTTGGTTATATTTACGAAGCTTATAGTTTGAATAGTGCTTTCTTGATTGGAATCTTTTTTTCTCCAGACATGGACAAAATAATGCATGCTGCTATCCTCATTTTTTCTTTTCTTCGTTGTGCATGATGTTCGGAAGTCCCCCTTGACTCCATCAAGCCGAGGGCACATTTGGAGTCCAGTAGGACACCAGGAAAAAAAACATCATCATCATCATCATCATCATCATCATCTTCCAGGTCTGTGGTATGGTTAATTTGCTATATATATGCATATACGTGCATGCAATCATATGCTTGAGTACCTGGCAACAGACGTGGACAAACCACAACATGCTGCTATCCTCATTCGAGTCTGTGGCATACTTCATTTTCCATATATGTGCATATGTGTGCATGCAATATTATGGTTGAGAACCTGACCACAGACATGGATAAACCAATACATGCTGTTATCCTCATTCATCTGTGGTATGGTTACTTTGCTATATATGCCAATATGTGCATATGTGCGCATGCGATCATATGCTTGAGTACCTGACAGCAAACATGGACACACCAATACATGATGCTATGCTCATTCTGGTCTGTGGCATTGTTCATTTTCCATATTTGTGCGTATGTATGTACGTAATCATATTTGGGCGAGTGATCATATTTGGGCAAGCAATCATAATTGGGCAAGTGATCATTTCCTTGACCTCACAACTCGCCATTAGGAGAGTTGTGAGGTCAAGGAAATGATCAAATTGATTCGATGATTCATCTATTTATTTATTTGTATATTTATTATCTCCATAGGTGCCTAGTTATTGGCCTTTGGGGACAGACGCTTTTGACCCATGGACTCCAGTCCAGTGGGGGGAAAAATACTATAAAGTTGCTTAACATATGAATACTTGGATTTGGGTATGCTCAGGGTTTGTGAACCAGATGAAGTAAAACCTTTTATTTTTTTCACTACGGGGTTCCCTACCGGTAATTCAGGACAGATTTTACACAAATGTGCGACGGAGCCAAACGCAATCATTTTTTTTATTGAATTAGGTAGGCCTGTTTTTCACATCTTCCCTTACAAGTCGTTGCCACAGCAGGTTGTGGAAGATACTGTGCAGGCAGTGCGGGCTGTACAAAGCAAACAATCACAGTATTTGCACATCTTGGGCCAATTTAGGAGTCCCTAATTATGTTACAAGCTGCACAGCCGCAACGGCATCGTCTTGTGTCTTCGTCGTTTCAGCAAAGGGCGCGGAGTCACTTTTCGAACATATTTGAAATTTGAAATTTCAAGTCCCACTTTTGATTATATTCAAAAAACAAACTTTGTTTTCTTTTTGCATTAATCATCCACATCTGAAGTTAGATTTTGATTTGAAAATTTTCCAGGTATAGGCCGAAATGGCAGGTGGAATGCTGGTGTAGGCCGAAATGGCAGGTGGAATTGCTATTGCAGTTCACTCAGAAGCCGAGGCTAAAGCGCAGCCTCCGACCTTGCGGTAGGGGCTAGATATGTCTTTCGTCCCGTGGAAACTTGATTCGCAATAGCTCGCGCGACCTCGTATTTGACGCGTAGTGGATTTGTCCCCCAAAATATCGTACATCTCGTGTACTGCCAACTGCCTGCCGGCCTGGGCTGCTCGCGACCGAATGCCCATCGGAACAAAAAAATGGCTGCGCATCAAGCTGAAACACTGACGAGAAACGCTATGTACTCAGAATTCGATTCCGAGCATTTTGGTGTGTGTACGGCTCTGTCCCACACTCTTGTCCCGAATTAGGGCGTTTTAGGGATTAGGCACCATTGGAGATAAGTTATTTATTTCTTTATTTATTTATCTATGTATTTATATATTCATGTATGTATTTATCTATGCTTTGATCTATGTAGTTATCTATTTATTTACCGTACACCCTCTCTTACCTATGCAGAGGACATGGAGGAAATATGCATTATCACATCCAGAGCTGAGGATGGCACTACAGGAAGCACCTGCAAAGAGGTGAGATATAGTAACTAAATACAATAAATAATTAAATACAATAAATAATCAAATGAATAAAGAAGTGAAATATAGTATTGATTATATAGCTTGTTTTAGACCTTGTTTTATAGCTTATTTATTTATTTATTTATTTATTTATTTATTTATTTATTTATTTATTTATTTATTTATTTATTTATTTATTTATTTATTTATTTATTTATTTTGAAAAACATTATAGCTTTATCCTCGGCTTTATCTAAAGCTTGTTTTATAGCATGTTTTAAAGCTTGCTTATATCTTGATCTAAAGCTTGTTGTATAGCTTGTCTTATAGGTTGTTTTACAAGTTGTTTTATAGCTTGTTTCATAGCTTGTTTTATAGCTTGTTTGATAGGTTCTTTTATAGCATGCTGGTCTCATGGATTACTAAGAGGTATTCAGAGATTAGTTGTTATAGAACATTTCTCTGATATTATTAAAGATAGGCAGACGTCACTGAGCAAGATTGAATTCGGAAAATTTGATGAAGGCATCTCTAAAATAACAGACATTGAATGGCAATCCCTGAGTACATTGAACCCCAGGAATCCTGGTGATAACCAAGGAATTGGTATTAAAACTATTACGTTTGCAAATTAGATGATGTCAGAGGATAGAAACCATAGTTCAACGTACACTAACTTATTAAACAATATGGATGATATTAAATGCATAGCAAGACTACGTTTTCGAGCTCACAACTTAAATGTTAAATCAGAAAGGAGTACCTCTCGTTCTGGTAGAATTTACAGGTGCTATGATATGATGGTTGATGGTAGAAAAGGAGTCAAAGATGAAATGCATTTCATATTAGAATGTCCGTTATACACTGAGGATAGAAAACATGTTTTTGAGAAAATGAACATTGAACCTGAATTGGTGGATGAAAACTCCAGTATGAAGCTGGTCATGAATCCTGATTCCTTTGAAGGATGGAAATGCTTAATTCAATTTATAAAAAATGCGATAATAGCAGCACAATTCTATTATCATCCCAGCGGAGATGATGAATTAATAATATTGTAGAATTAAATAATTACTTTAGCACGAACTCAGGCCCCCCGTCCGTTAAACGATTGTTTGGGGTTCAGTTCATCAGTGATTTTTCGTTTTAAGCCCTTCCTATACGGTTGGGCAAGTCCCTTTAGCCTACTTGGGACCCCTGGAGTGTAACATACATACATACATAGCATGTTTTATAGCTTTTGATCTAAAGCTTCTTTTGTAGCTTGCTTTATAGCTTTTTCAAAGCTTTTTTATAGCTTGTTTTACAGCTTCTTTTGTAGCCTGTTTATAGCTTGATCTAAAGCTTCTTTTGTAGCTTGTTTTATAGCATGTTTTATAGCATGTTAAATAGCTTGATCTAAAGCTTCTTTTGTAGCTTGTTTTATAGCTTGTTTTACAGCTTGTTTTACAGCATGTTTTATAGCTTGTTTTATAGCTTGTTTATAGCTTGTTTTACAGCTTGTTTTACAGCATGTTTTATAGCTGGTTTTATAGCTTGTTTATAGCTTGTTTTACAGCTTGTTTTACAGTATGTTTTATAGCGTGTTCTAAAGCTTCTTTTGTAGCTTGTTTTATAGCTTGTTTATAGCTTGTTTTACAGCTTGTTTTACAGCATGTTTTATAGCGTGTTCTAAAGCCTCTTTTGTGGCTTGTTTTATAGCTTGTTTTTCAAGCTGCCTTTCCTGTTTTTGAGGTAGGGCAAGCCCCTTGAGCCGATTTGGCTACCCCTGGACTGTAAAAATACACACAGAGTATTGCTTCTGCATAATGGTGACATCATCTCGTAATTTTCCACCGACCCCTAAAAAAAGGAAATCGGAGGAGCAAATCGGCGCCGCAAAACGGATGCGCTGCAGGCCCTAAGGGTTTGGTGCAAAGTTGCCTGCGCCCCACGCCACCTGTATATCACGTCACGTCACCTCGCGTCACGTCACCTCACGCGTCACGTCACCTCACACGTCACGTCACGTCACCTCACACGTCACGCCGCCTCACACGTCACGTCATGTCACATCACGTCACGTCACGTCACGTCACACTCATAGGCAGTCACGTCATGTCAAACAGGCGGGCACATCCTGGTTTATCTACACTGTCCATTCCATTTGTATTTATTTATCTACACTGGGCATTGCATTATTTATATTTATTTATCTACACTGTGCATCCCATTTTATTTATCTACAATGTCCATTCCATTTGTATTTCTTTATCTACAATGTCCATTCCATTTGTATTTCTTTATCTACAATGTCCATTCCATTTGTATTTCTTTATCTACACTGTGCATTCCATTATTTTTATATTTATCTACACTGTGCATTCCATTATATGTTATTTATCTACACTGTTCATTACATTTGTATTTATTCACACTGTGCATCCCATTATATGTTATTTATCTGCACTGTGCATTCCATTATATGTTATTTATCTACACTGTTCATTACATTTGTATTTATTCACACTGTGCATCCCATTATATGTTATTTATCTACACTGTGCATTCCATTTGTATTTATTCACACTGTGCATCCCATTATATGTTATTTATCTACACTGTGCATTCCATTATATGTTATTTATCTACACTGTTCATTACATTTGTATTTATTCACACTGTGCATCCCATTATATGTTATTTATCTACACTGTGCATTCCATTATATGTTATTTATCTACACTGTTCATTACATTTGTATTTATTCACACTGTGCATCCCATTATATGTTATTTATCTACACTGTGCATTCCATTATATGTTATTTATCTACACTGTTCATTCCATTTGTATTTATTCACACTGTGCATCCCATTATATGTTATTTATCTACACTGTGCATTCCATTATATGTTATTTATCTACACTGTTCATTACATTTGTATTTATTCACACTGTGCATCCCATTATATGTTATTTATCTACACTGTGCATTCCATTATATGTTATTTATCTACACTGTTCATTACATTTGTATTTATCACACTGTGCATCCCATTATATGTTATTTATCTACACTGTGCATTCCATTATATGTTATTTATCTACACTGTTCATTCCATTATAGTTATTTATTCACACTGTGCATCCCATTATATGTTATTTATCTACACTGTGCATTCCATTATATGTTATTTATCTACACTGTGCATTCCATTAATATGTTATTTATCTACACTGTGCATTCCCATTATATGTTATTTATCTACACTGTGCATTCCATTATATGTTATTTATCTACACTGTGCATTCCATTATATGTTATTTATCTACACTGTGCATTCCATTATATGTTATTTATCTACACTGTGCATTCCATTATATGTTATTTATCTACACTGTGCATTCCATTATATGTTATTTATTACACTGTGCATTCCATTATATGTTATTTATCTACACTGTGCATTCCATTATATGTTATTTATCTACACTGTGCATTCCATTATATGTTATTTATCTACACTGTGCATTCCATTATATGTTATTTATCTACACTGTTCATTACATTTGTATTTATTCACACTGTGCATCCCATTATATGTTATTTATCTACACTGTGCATTCCATTATATGTTATTTATCTACACTGTTCATTACATTTGTATTTATTCACACTGTGCATCCCATTATATGTTATTTATCTACACTGTTCATTACATTATATGTTATTTATTCACACTGTGCATTCCCATTATATGTTATTTATCTACACTGTGCATTCCATTATATGTTATTTATCTACACTGTTCATTACATTTGTATTTATTCACACTGTGCATCCCATTATATGTTATTTATCTACACTGTGCATTCCATTATATGTTATTTATCTACACTGTTCATTACATTTGTATTTATTCACACTGTGCATCCCATTATATGTTATTTATCTACACTGTGCATTCCATTATATGTTATTTATCTACACTGTTCATTACATTTGTATTTATTCACACTGTGCATCCCATTATATGTTATTTATCTACACTGTGCATTCCATTATATGTTATTTATCTACACTGTTCATTACATTTGTATTTATTCACACTGTGCATCCCATTATATGTTATTTATCTACACTGTGCATTCCATTATATGTTATTTATCTACACTGTGCATTCCATTATATGTTATTTATCTACACTGTGCATTCCATTATATGTTATTTATCTACACTGTGCATTCCATTATATGTTATTTATCTACACTGTGCATTCCATTATATGTTATTTATCTACACTGTGCATCCATTATATGTTATTTATCTACACTGTGCATTCCATTATATGTTATTTATCTACACTGTGCATTCCATTATATGTTATTTATCTACACTGTGTGCATCCCATTATATGTTATTTATCTACACTGTGCATTCCATTATATGTTATTTATCTACACTGTGCATTCCATTATATGTTATTTATCTACACTGTGCATTCCATTATATGTTATTTATCTACACTGTGCATTCCATTATATGTTATTTATCTACACTGTGCATTCCATTATATGTTATTTATCTACACTGTGCATTCCATTATATGTTATTTATCTACACTGTGCATTCCATTATATGTTATTTATCTACACTGTGCATTCCATTATATGTTATTTATCTACACTGTGCATTCCATTATATGTATTTATCTACACTGTGCATTCCATTATATGTTATTTATCTACACTGTGCATTCCATTATATGTTATTTATCTACACTGTGCATTCCATTATATGTTATTTATCTACACTGTGCATTCCATTATATGTTATTTATCTACACTGTGCATTCCATTATATGTTATTTATCTACACTGTGCATTCCATTATATGTTATTTATCTACACTGTGCATGTTATTTATCTACACTGTGCATTCCATTATATGTTATTTATCTACACTGTGCATTCCATTATATGTTATTTATCTACACTGTGCATTTCCATTATATGTTATTTATCTACACTGTGCATTCCATTATATGTTATTTATCTACACTGTGCATTCCATTATATGTTATTTATCTACACTGTGCATTCCATTATATGTTATTTATCTACACTGTGCATTCCATTATATGTTATTTATCTACACTGTGCATTCCATTATATGTTATTTATCTACACTGTGCATTCCATTATATGTTATTTATCTACACTGTGCATTCCATTATATGTTATTTATTCTACACTGTGCATTCCATTATATGTTATTTATCTACACTGTGCATTCCATTATATGTTATTTATCTACACTGTGCATTCCATTATATGTTATTTATCTACACTGTGCATTCCATTATATGTTATTTATCTACACTGTGCATTCCATTATATGTTATTTATCTACACTGTGCATTCCATTATATGTTATTTATCTACACTGTGCATTCCATTATATGTTATTTATCTACACTGTGCATTCCATTATATGTTATTTATCTACACTGTGCATTCCATTATATGTTATTTATCTACACTGTGCATTCCATTATATGTTATTTATCTACACTGTGCATTCCATTATATGTTATTTATCTACACTGTGCATTCCATTATATGTTATTTATTCTACACTGTGCATTCCATTATATGTTATTTTATCTACACTGTGCATTCCATTATATGTTATTTATCTACACTGTGCATTCCATTATATGTTATTTATCTACACTGTGCATTCCATTATATGTTATTTATCTACACTGTGCATTCCATTATATTATGTTTCCATCTACACTGTGCATTCCATTATATGTTATTTATCTACACTGTGCATTCCATTATATGTTATTTATCTACACTGTGCATTCCATTATATGTTATTTATCTACACTGTGCATTCCATTATATGTTATTTATTCTACACTGTGCATTCCATTATATGTTATTTATCTACACTGTGCATTCCATTATATGTTATTTATCTACACTGTGCATTCCATTATATGTTATTTATCTACACTGTGCATTCCATTATATGTTATTTATCTACACTGTGCATTCCATTATATGTTATTTATCTACACTGTGCATTCCATTATATGTTATTTATCTACACTGTGCATTCCATTATTTTTATGTTTATCTACACTGTGCATTCCATTTTATTTATCTACAATGTCCATTCCATTTGTATTTATCTACACTGTGCATCCCATCATATATTATTTACATCCCCTGTGCAGCTGAATCCCCCACCCTCCCACCCCCCCCCTCCCCCCCCTGGTCATCCAAACAGGAAAGTGGATTAAAGGAGTAATTGCCGCACCACCAACATCACACGACCACACCACCACCATCACACCACCATCATACATCCACCACCACACTACACTGTTCAACTGCAGTCCACCCCCCCTGATCATCGAACGAGGAAAGTGGCAGAAAGGAATTGTTGAAGCCCAGAAGAAGATGGGGTTTGGTTCAAGTGTACAAAAGGTGAGACTGGGTCCACTACTGCAGTTGCTCCGCACGTTGAGTCATATAATTGTTTTTTAATATTTTTAATATTTATATTTTTGTTTAACTTTTGTTTCAGGCGTACAGATGGTGAGCTTGGGTTATTCTACTTCAGTCTCTCTGACCAATAAGTCATATAACTTGTTTTTAAATATTGTTTCAGGTTTCAGGTGAGTTGTTTCAGGTTTCAGTTTTCAGGTGAGTTGTTTCAGGTTTCAGTTTTCAGGTGAGTTGTTTCAGGTTTCAGGTTTCAGGTGAGTTGTTTCAGGTTTCAGGTTTCAGGTTTCAGGTGACCTTCAGTAAAAAAGGTGAGCCTGGGTCCTCCAATTTAGTCTCTCTACAAATTAAGTCGTATAACTTGTTTTCTATTTTCTATATATATATACAAATTAAGCCATACAACTATGTTATCTATTTGTATCTTGTTCTAGTCTTGTTTCAGGTGTAAAAATGGTGAGCTTGGGTTTTAGTTGTTTAAAAGGTGAGCCTGGGCTTTAGGTTTTTAAAAGGTGAGCCTGGGTTTTAGGTTTTTAAAAGGTGAGCCTGGGTTTTAGGTGTTTAAAAGGTGAGCCTGGGTTTTAGGTGTTTAAAAGGTGAGCCTGGGTTTTAGGTGTTTAAAAGGTGAGCCTGGGTTTTAGGTGTTTAAAAGGTGAGCCTGGGTTTTAGGTGTTTAAAAGGTGAGCCTGGTTTTTAGGTGTTTAAAAGGTGAGCCTGGTTTTTAGGTGTTTAAAAGGTGAGCCTGGGTTTTAGGTGTTTAAAAGGTGAGCCTGGGTTTTAGGTGTTTAAAAGGCGAGCCTGGTTTTTAGGTGTTTAAAAGGTGAGCTTGGGTTTTAGGTGTTTAAAAGGTGAGCCTGGGTTTTAGGTGTTTAAAAGGTGAGCCTGGGTTTTAGGTGTTTCAAAGGTGATCCTGGGTCATAGCAATTCAGGGATGAACTGGACAATCGTTTCATACTTTGTCGAGAATTGTCGAGATTTCCAGGCCAAATCGTCGAGAATTCTGGGGTTTCCAGGCCAAAATTCTCGACGAAGTACGAAGTACGAGCGCTCGCACATCCTGGTTTGTCCAGTTCATCCCCTGAATGGCTATATCTATTGTTTCATGTGCACAAAAGGTGAGCCTGGGTCCTCTTCTTCAGTCTCTCTACCCATTAAGTCAATTGACTTTATTTTTACTTTTCTATCTATTTTTCATTGTGTTTAACTATTGTTTCAGGTGTACAAATGGTGAGCTTTGGGGTTTTCTACTTCAGTCTCTCTGCCCATTGAGTTATTTGACTATTTTATCTACTTTTTTATTTTTGTTGTACTATTGTTGTAGGTGTACAAATGTTGGGCTTGGGTTTTTCTACTTCAGTTTCTCGGCCAGTTAAGTCGTTTGACTATTTACCTATTTGTATTGTGCTTAACTGTTGTTTGAGGTGTACAAAAGGTGAGCCTGGGTCACCTACTTCAGTCTCTCTTGTCTACCATGGTGACTTTCCCCAGCTGCAATGTACAGGAGGGTCACCTTAACACCACGCCCCTCCAGGCATTTGTTTTCCAGTCTCTGCCCACTGTTTCTCTTTTCGGTTACTAGCAGCAGTTTCTAGGCAGCTACTTGTTTGCCAGGTGTACAAAAGGTGGGCCTGGGTCACCTACTTCAGTCTCTCTGCCCACTGTTTCTCTTTTCGGTTACTAGCAACAGCTTCTAGGCAGCTACTTATTTGCCAGGTGTACAAAAGGTGAGCCTGGGTCACCTACTTCAGTCTCTCTGCCCACTGTTTTTCTTTTCGGCTATGAGCAGCAGCTTCTAGGCAGCTCTCTGATCCAGCCACTGGGCTAAGCCTCAAAAATCAGCAGCGCTATAAAGCTGATTGCGTAGCTCGTAGCCGAATACATAGCTTGTAGCTGATAACGTAGCCCGTAGCCGAATATCAGCAGCGTTATAAAGCTGATTGGATGGCTCGTAGCCGAATACATAGCTTGTAGCTGATTACATAGCCTGTAGCCGAATATCAGCAGTGCTATAAAGCTGATAACATTGCTCGTAGCTGATAACATAGCCTGTAGCCAAATATCAGCAGCGCTATTAAGCTGATTACATAGCTCGTAGCCAAATACATAGCTCGTAGCTGATTACATAGCTCGTAGCCGAATATCAGCAGCCTCATAAAGCTGCTTATGTTCTAAAGTGCACTAGGTTGCTTTAGGTTTGGCTGATTAGCCAGCCAGGGGAGCTGCCTAGAAGCTGCTGCTCATAGCCGAAAAGAAAAACAGTGTCTCTGCCCATGTATTCATTTGAAGGTGCTATAGCAGTATAGCACACACACACACATCTCCCCGCACACGACCAAGGTACTTCCAAGCGCGTGCTTTTGCGTGCTGGCGCGCTGCCATTTTGAACCCCTACTGCGCGTTTCGCGCAGTTTTTCAACCCCCTGTGGGCGCAGCAAGCATTTTTTGCGCTGTTTGCAATACAAAGCGCAGTTTTTGTTTTTCAAGTGTGCTAAAGCGCTGGCCAATTTGGTCAATGGAAGTACCCTGACACACACATCTCCCCGCACACAACTCAATATGTTGATACCTATTTGTTTGTGGGTGTGGGTGTGGTAGTGGGGGGTGTTTTGCCTATTTGTGTGTGGGTGTGGGTGTGGGTGTGGGTGTGGGGGGTGTTTTACCTATTTGTGTATGGGTGTGTGTGTGGGTGTGGGGGGTGTTTTACCTATTTGTGTGTGGGTGTGGGTGTGGGTGTGTGGGGTGTTTTACCTATTTGTGTGTGGGTGTGGGTGTGGGTGTGGGGGGTGTTTTACCTATTTGTGTGTGGGTGTTTTACTTGAGAACAACCTACACTCATGTGTAGGGAACGGCAACTAATATTAGTGATTAAAAAACTAATATTAACTAAGATTATTACAGTGTCACAATAATATTAGTTTTTCTGGGAGTAAAAAAAAAGGGGGGGGGACACCTATCCCTAAATAACCTGAGGGGGCTGACCCCCCCCCTCCCCCCCTTTTCAATCGAAATACCCCCTTTTTTTAACTTAGATATGGATTGTGGGGGTTTACAGTATGGCGCACATAATGGCATCCTCGGAATTCCCACACAGGGATTGTCTGATAGTCAAAATCAGTTTTCAACCCCATTCACCCAACAACCCACCCACCCACCCACCCAAGGGGTAGATACTTATTGCATAAGGTCCAAAGTGGTGCCAATTGACTGCTCTTGCCAAGGCCTACTCATGGGTGGTCTCAGAATGTCATTTGGAGGTCTGAGTAAAAAGTTAGAAAACAACTGAGGAAGGCTGAACCCATTCACCCACCCACCCAAGGGGTAGATACTTATTGCATTCACCCACCCCAAGGGGTAGATACTTATTGTATAAGGTCCAAAGTGGTGCCAATGGACTGCCCTTACCAAGGCCTACTCAAGGGTGGTCTCAGAATGTCATTTGGAGGTCTGAGAAAAAAGTTACAAAAAAAACTGAGGGCTGACCCCCCCCCCCCCCCCCCCCCCCCCCCCCCTAAATGAGGTGCTCAGAATGACCTGAAAAATGTCTCATAATATCGCAACGATACATGCAATTACAGCCCCATTATCAGAAAAATCAATCGGGAGAATGAAATTTTTTGAGGCCTTGACACCTCCTGACAGCACCAATGATAATTGCTGCAAGCACTGAGAACTGCAAGACAGACTCGTAAGGTACGTTAATTATATATTAATTATAAAAAATCAAGTGGGAGAATGAAATTTTTGAAATTTTTGAAACCTCCTGGTTTGTCAAATAAATTCGAAATTCTGGTGAGACGCCTCGCCCGACTAATATGATATAAAATTACATAATATTATTTATTCACTAATATTATAAAACATAGCGGACCCCTACTCATGTGCAATCAATGCTCAATGCTTGGTGGTCAATTCTCAATGCTCAATGTGTGGGTGGTGGTGATGGTGGGTACATGTGTGGTGGGTGGTGGGTGGTGGTGATGGTGGTGGGTGGTGATGATGGTGGTGGCGGTGGGTGGTGGTGGTGGTGGTGGTGGTGGTGGTGGCGGTGGTGGTGGTGATGGTGTTGGTGTTGTTGGTATAATGTGGTACAATCCTGTGAAATCAATGCGCAAGGCTCAAAGCTTGGTGGGCAATGCTCAATACTCAATGTGTGGTGATGGTGGTGGGTACGTGTGGTGGTTGATGGTGGGGTTGGTGGGTGTGTGGTGGTGGGTGGTGGGGGAGGTGGTGGGGCAGTGTGTGTGTGTGTTGCTGGGTGGGTGAGGGGAAGTGTGTGTGTTGCTGGGTGGGGCTGGGTGGGCGAGGGGCTGGGTGGGTAAGGGGCAGAGTGTGCGTGTTGCTGGGTGGGCTGGGTGGATGAGGGGCAGTGTGTGTGTGTGTTGCTGGGTGGGGCTGGGAGGGTGAGGGGCAGTGTGTGTGTGTTGCTGGGTGGGGCTGGGTGGATGAGGGGCGGTGTGTGTGTTGCTGGGTGGGGCTGGGAGGGTGAGGGGCAGTGTGTGTGTGTTGCTGGGTGGGGCTGGGTGGGTGAGGGGCAGTGTGTGTAAGTTGCTGGTGGGGCTGGGTGGGTGAGGGGCGGTGTGTGTGTGTTGCTGGGTGGGGCTGGGAGGGTGAGGGGCAGTGTGTGTGTTGCTGGGTGAGGCTGGTGGGTGAGGGGCAGTGTGTGTAAGTTGCTGGGTGGGGCTAGGTGGTTGAGGGGCAGTGTGTGTGTGTTGCTGGGGTGGGGCTGGGAGAGTGAGGGGCAGTGTGTGTGTGTTGCTGGGTGGGGTTAGGTGGTTGAGGGGCAGTGTGTGTAAGTTGCTGGGTGGGGCTGGGTGGGTGAGGGGCAGTGTGTGGGTGTGCTCGGTGTGTGTGTGTGTCCCTCGAGCCCCTTGGAAATGATGTGTTGCATTACATGTTCTCTCAGCCAATCAACATATATACCCGCATGCTTCCATCGATCAGGATGCACCTCTAGGAGTGTTGGGAACATCTTCACGCAGCCTCTCCATAGGGCGCAGCAAGCTGCAGAGTATTAAAGAAAACTCTGAATCAAGAGCCTTAACCTCTCGTGGTGATGGCTTGAAGAAGCTCACTTCGTCCGTTGGCTCCACCCAGGCAGGACCATCACCTCTGCATGCTAGTGGGTCCAAGAAGCTCAGTTTGTCTAGTGACTTCACCAAGAAAGAACCCTCACTCCTACCTGGAGGAGCATCCCAGCATCTCCCGCCATCTATTGACTTAATCCAGAAAGTGACCTCAACCCCACCTGGTGGTGCCTCCCAGCAGCGCATGCTATCTGTTGGCTCCACCCAGGCAGGACCATCAACTCTGCATGCTAGTGTGTCCAAGAAGTTCAGTTCGTCCATTGACTTCACCAAGAAAGGACACTCAAACCCACGTGCACATGCTAGTGCTGGTGCTGGTGCTGATGCTGGTGCTGGTGCAGGTGCTGGTGCTGGTGCTGGTGCTGGTGCTGGTGCTGGTGCTGGTGCTGGTGCTGGTGCTGGTGCTGGTGCTGGTGCTGGTGCGAGTGCGAGTGCGAGTGCGAGTGCAAGTGCTACCAAGCACCCCACTGTCTCTTCAGGCTTCAGCTTTGGCTTGCTTCCAACCCAACCTAGGCAGGCCTCAAAAGAAGCTCCAATCATAGGCATGGATCCAAAACAGTTGAGTGCGGATGCTGGAGATTATGCTGCATTCATGGTGAACCCCATGGCTTCAAAAATTGGGAGTGCAGAAGCTGAAGATGGTGCTTCATGCATGGTGAACCCCATGGCTTCAAAAAGTGGGAGTGCAGAAGCTGAAGATGGTGCTTCATGCATGGTGAACCCCATGGCTTCAAAAAGTGGGAGTGCAGAAGCTGAAGATGGTGCTTCATGCATGGTGAACCCCATGGCTTCAAAAAGTGGGAGTGCAGAAGCTGAAGATGGTGCTTCATGCATGGTGAACCCCATGGATTCAAACAATCGGAGTGCGGAAGCTGGAGATGGTGTTCCATTCCAAGTGAATCCCCTGGCAGCTAGCAGGGACAGGGATGCTGCACAGCCTGTGGAGTCAGCACGCGCGGATGCTGGTGCTGGATATTCCATCCCACTCCATCACACGACACAAAGTGAGAGAGCAGAAGACGAAGATGAAGCCCCATTTCAAGTGAACCCCAAGGCAGAAAACAGGGACAGGGATGCTGAGCAGCTTAACCCTGTGGAGTCAGCACCCATGGGCATCATCAAGGGGGCTGAATGTTCCAGCCCCCTTGATGATATTGATCCTCATTCCACTCCCACAGATGATCCTACAACACATCCTGCCACAGTGAATGTTGGAGCCACGCTTACCAACACACTCGTCATCGCTCATCCCACCCCCATGACTGCTGGTGCTGAATGTTCCAGCCCCCTTGATGATATTGCTCCTCATTCCGCTCCCCTTGATGATGATGCAAATCATCCTGCCACTATGAATGTTGGTGCCTCGCTTACTAACACACTCGTCATTGCTCACATTTTGGAAGGCAGTGATCTGCATGTTGGTGAGTCACTTCCCCACAGAACCCCTAGCTTTGGTGATGAAGGCCTTGGAAATATAAGTGATGCTATTGAAGGTGACTGTGATGCATACGCATCGTTTCACAGTGAACTGAATCATGATGATGATGATGATGAGGAGGAGGAGGAGGAGGAGGAGGAGGACACAGGGGTCAACAGTGAAGCTATGTGCTCTCCTAGTGTTGACCTCAATTATTATTATTATTATGAGGAGGAGGAGGAGGGTACAGAGGGTGTCCAGGTGACTGTTGGTGCTTCTAACTCAGACACTGAACTTAACAGTGAAGCTAGACATTCCCTTGATGTTGACATCAATCATGAGAAGGAGGAGGAGGAGGGTGCCCAGGTGACTGTTGGTGCTTCTAACTCAGACACTGAACTTAACAGTGAAGCTAGATATTCCCTTGATGTTGACATCAATCATGAGAAGGAGGAGGAGGAGGGTGCCCAGGTGACTGTTGGTGCTTCTAACTCAGACACTGAACTTAACAGTGAAGCTAGACATTCCTTTGATGTTGATATCAATCATGAGAAGGAGGAGGAGGAGGAGGAGGGTGCCCAGGTGACTGTTGGGGCTTATAACTCAGACACCAAAGTCAACAGTGATGGTAGACGCTCTCCTGATGTTTACCGCAATCATGAGGAGGAGGAGGAGGAGGAGGAGGGCACAGAGGCTGTCCAGATGACTGTCGGGGCTTCTATTTGGGACACAGAGCTCAACAGTGAAGCTAGGCGCTCTCCTGATGGTGGCTCCGATCATGAAGCTCCTGGTGATGCCCCGGATTGTGTTATTGCATCCACAGACGGTGCCAAGGTGACTGTTAGTGCCCCTAGTTGGTACAGAGAGCTCAGCAGTGAAGCTCGACGCTCTCCTGATGGTGGCCCCAATCACGAAGCTCCTGATGCTGACCCCGATAAAATCATTGCAGCCATCTTCCGGAGCCAAATGAGATTTGATGCCCAGCGTGCTATTGATGCCAAGCCTGACAGGCGGTCTGTTTTGGTAGCCAGTCTAGCCAGCGACAAGCGGTCTGTGTTGGCAGCCAGCCTGGCCAGTGGAGTGGGTAAGGAGGCAGCCAGCCTGGCCAGTGACAGGCGGTCTGTGTTGGCAGCCAGCCTGGCCAGTGGTGTGGGCAAGGAGGCAGCCAGCCAGGCCAGTGGTGTGGGCAAGGAGGCAGCTTCAAAACCAAGGGCCCCCTCTCTATCCACAGCAACAGCTGGTCTGTCCTCAAGAACTGCTTCCCAGACAATCCCAGACAATCCCAGCACCTTCCCAGACAATCTCAGCAGCTTCCCAGCAACTTCCCAGACAATCCCAGACAATCCCAGCAGCTTCCCAGCAGCTTCCCAGACAATCCGAGCAGAAGATAGTGAGAATAACTCTATGTTCTCAGGGATTGAGACGGAGTCCATGTTCAGGACCTACCATGACAGCAGACTTGCCCCCAGTGCTGCTCATGCACCTACCACAAATCAGAGTAGTCCTAACACTAGGGCTGTGACAAAGGAAGGAAGAACTGCTACCACTCCCACTCCACGTGGCCCTGACACTCATGGTTTAGATGGGCCATACAATGACAGTGGTCTTGCTCCCAGTCCTGCTCGTGCGCCTGACACAAATCAAGGGGGTGCAGTGGGAGGTCCTACCCCTAGGGGTGTGACTAAGGAAGGAAGTACTGCCACCTCTCCCACTCCGCGTGGCCCTGACCCTTCCAGTTTGGAGGAGGCCTACCATTTATTTACGGGGGGGGCAGGCGCTGGTGCAGGCCCACAGGTGGGTGCTGAACAGGTGGGTGGTAGCAAGCCAGGCAGAGCAGTGGAACATGCTGTGTGTGGGGTAGGATACCATCTAAATACACAGGAAGGTATGGTCTGGCCCTCAATCCAAAGGAATACCCCTCGGAGTAACAGCTTTGCTCTGGTTGGCGAGGAGCTGCATGCATCTGAGGGGGAGGGACAGCAGGAACTGCATACATCTGTGCGGGAGGAACAGCAGGAGCTGCATGCATGTGGGGGGGAGGGACAGCAGGAGCTGTGTACATCTGTGCGGGAGGGACAGCAGGAACTGCATACATCTGTGCCCAAGGGACAGCAACTGCATACATCTGTGTCACAGGGGCAGCAGCTTTGTCAGTCTGTGTCACAGGGGCAGCAGCTGCATACATCTATGTCGCAGGGACAACAGCTTCGTACATCTGTGTCCATGGGACAGCAGCAGCTCCGTACATCTTTCTCTCTGAGGCAGAAGCGGCACTCATCTCTGTCCAAAGGCATCCTACCAATCTACAATTCTTTCAGCAGCCCCACCGCCGAACCTCCGAACTCCACCCCCAAATCCAGCTACCCCCCCTTAAGGACCCATCAATCAACTAGCTCACTTGAGGTTGGCATCCTAACAATCTACAGCTCTTTAAGCACCACCAAATCTCTGAGTACCACTACCAAGCCTTCGAGTCCCACCACCAAATCTCTGAGTCTCGCTGTCAAGCCTCCAAGCCCCGCCATCGAGTCTCCAAGCCTCGCTGTCAAGTCTCCAAGTCCCACCACCAAGTCTCCAAGTCCCACCACCAGATCCAACTTTCCCATCTCTAAAGTTGCAGACCTTCACCTCCCAACTCTGGGGGCCCAGCCCACGGGAGACCAGGCCTCTGGGGCCAAGCCAAGCCAAGCCAAAGCGGAGTGGGGCAGGCAGCAGGCCAATTTTGTGAGCACCACTGAGTCAGGACAGTGCATGAGTTCTGAGCACCTGCAACAAGGAACAAGCCCTAAGCCCACAGCTGAACCTTGCTCACCCACAGCAGTATTGCCGCAATTCAAATGTACGCCCGTACTACCGGAGGAGGCCCGTACTACACCCGTGCTACCGGAGGAGGCCCGTACTACACCCGTGCTACCGGAGGAGGCCCGTACTACATCCGTACTACCGAAGGAGGCCCGTACTACACCCGTACTACCGGAGGAGGCCCGTACTACACCCGTACTTCCGGAGGAGGTCCGTACTACACCCGTACTACCGGAGGAGGCCCATACTACACCCGTACTACCGGAGGAGGCCCGTACTACACCCGTACTACCGGAGGAGGCCCGTACTACACCCGTACTACCGGAGGAGGCCCGTACTACACCCGTACTACCGGAGGAGGCCCGTACTACACCCATGCTACTGGAGGAGGCCCGTACTACACCCGTACTACTGGGGGAGGTGGAGGTGCCGATTATGCCTAAGGGCTCGCCGTCGACCGAGGCCTTTGTCCCACGCCAGCTACAGCAAGCAACCTCACTGCCCAGAGCTCCAGTTTCTGATGCCCTGCCTCCTTCGAGTAACCTAGAGGCTTGGCCCTACTCCTCCCCATCCCAGCCCCTGCCGGAACCCCTGTCACCACCATCGAGAGGAAATGACCTAGCTCATAAGGGTAAGTCATGTATAGGTTTGTCAAGAGCAGGAGACATGAATTGATGGAGTGTGGGGGTGGGGCTGGGGGTGTATGGGAGTGCTTTGGTGGGGAGGATCTCCTTTTGCATTTGTGCCGCTGGCTTGTGCAGGGAGCAAGCTCTGGCCCAACCATTGGCTGTTCTCTTCCACAGATCATCAAGGTAACAGGGATTTTTATTTCCGCTATTTCTAGCGATCGCTAGTTTTGACCCCGCTTTAGCGAAATTATCTCTATAAAAAAAGTAAAAATAAAAAGTTTTTTTTTTGCCCTCAATGGCCCTAAAAAGTTACAAAAAGCTACAAAAACCACTAAAAAGCTGTCCCTGGAGGAGGCCTGGAACCATAAAGCTAGAAAATCCCCACTTTCAGATTTGAAAAAAAAACTGCAAGGTAAGTCATGTATATGGTTGTCAAGTAAAATATCGTATAGATGTAGCACAAATTCAGATCCCCCGTCGGTTAAACCATTGGTTGGGGTTCAGGTCATCAATGTTTTTTCTGTTTAACCCTTCCTATCACGATTGGGCAAGTCTCTTTAGCCTATTTGGCCTCTACCCCTGTATACGGACGGACGGACGGACGGACGGACGGACGGACGGACGGACGGACAGACGGACGGAGCGACAGACGAACGGACGGACGGACAGACAGACCCCCCAACTCCACTTTGAAGATAAGCTTCTCTCGGATATCTTGTAACCTAACTTGTGAAAGTTTCAGAAATGCTATGATACTCAGACACATACATCTTTATGGGTATTTAGCACTGTTTCTTTTGGGGGCTACACACAGCAGCTTCCAGCCAGCTACATTAGCCATCCCCTGGGTCAAGCCCTAGTTTTTTTGTGCGAAAGGAACACTGACCCACACCCACACCCACACCTGCATCGCCAGGTCCCTCCTGCAAGCCTACTTCACCAAGACCTCCCACCTGGGGAGCCCCTGTCAACTCACCCTTCCTATCACCCCGCGCCCAGACTGAGCTGGGCCGTGCATCCAACAACACACTGCAACAAACAAAGTCTGGAACCGGCAAGACACCTATGGCCTCCCGTCAAGCCTCCGTATCAACTGGTGGTGATAGCTCCTCAGCGTCATTCCACTCCTCAATACACTCACCGAACAGCACGCAAGCCCACAAACAGAAATCGATGCCCTCGCCTAAAGGTCAGCCAGCCCACCCAACCAGGTTGCTGCTCTCACCCAACAGCCTGCCAGCCCGCCTGCATGCATCACTGCTTCCACCAAACAGCGGGCCATCCCACCCACCGAGGTGGCTGCTCTCGCCCAACAGTATGCCAGCCCGCCCGCAGAGAACGCTACTCTCACCCAACATCCTGCCATCCCACCCAACAGCCCTCCCACAGGCACCACTCCTCTCTTCCAAAGGCCTCACAGACCACCCACCGTGGCTACTCCACTCTCCCAGCAGCCGATCCCGCGAGCCTTCATCCCACCACATGCCTACCCTACCCCAATCCCAAAGCAACCTTCTACCTAGTAACCCTGGTGGTACCCTATCACCTAGCCACTCAAGTGTCTTGTGGCATTCTCAAAGCAGCATCGGGGCAGTAGCTTTACAAAGCCCAGGGGGGGGCGCATTCAAGAATGAACTAGGGCCGACTCCCATCAAGCTTGGCAGACGATCTGTTTCTACAGCACATGGTGCTATTCAGGGTGTGTCCTATCCCCTATCGTTCCCTCCACAAACATGAGCCAAGCCCCAAATTCACTATTTCCTTTTTTTCATCGCACTTTTTAATAAGTTGTATACGATATTTCCATCTATCCTTCAAAGGATTTGGGATTCACGACCAGCCTCATGCTGTACCTAGACCATATTTTATAAACAGAGGCAACTTTTGGAGGGTAGCTAGTAGCTATGTAGCGGTAGGGATTCATGGACATAGTTTACCCCTCGGTTCGGAAATCTGTATCTATGTATGTTACAGTCAAGGGGGCAGGCTGTAATACGTTTTTTCGATGTCTTTACATGGTAAGGCGCTAGTACGAGGGGGGGGCAAGGAAAAAGATTTCGTACCGCACGTTCGATATGGATAGAGAACCGCGAGCAATAGTCGATACAAAAAAAATCATGTCGATACACCCACGGGCGGCCGAGATACGAGGGGGGGGGGGGGGGGGCGACCGTTTTCCCCAATTTTATTTGTACCTCGTGTAACTTTCTTGCCAGTGCGAATTTTTGAGCGTGACGTACACCATTGAGAAGGTCTCGACGAGAGGAGTACAATCTGAAGTCGTTAGTTAGTGACACCAAGGGTGTAATTGGTGAATCTCCTGGAAGGTACATCCAGGCTGGACGCCAGGCTGGACGTCACACAGACCTTCGCGTCCAGCTTGGAACGAGCGGCAGTTGGGCGGGAAAAGGCGCGCGCGCAACGCGTTCTGAATTCCGCCCCCTACCGTACGAAGTTCCTAAAGCAGTCGAGCCTGGGGTCGAGCACTCGAGCCCCCCACCCCACCCCCCACACCACCCCCCCACACCTTCCCCCCACCCCCCCACCCCAAAACACACCACACCACCCGAGCCGACCATCAGGCTCCAGAATACAAGTTGAGTAGATCAAGCCATGATAATGATGATGATAAAGATAAAAAGACAGATAAAAAAACGCCTTCAGTCGATTTTCGTGATCTTCTCCTAGGGCGCGGACGACTGCTGAGCGCCAAGAAAAGTTGTAAAAATACTAAAATCTAAATAACTTTGTCCAAAATTGATATTTATAAATTTTGGTTGTATGGTTGGAAAGGCCTTGCCGAGATGATGCTCATGGACCCCCCTTTCACTATGTAATACTGTCTGGGTGTCTAGATATGAGGTCTCAAAGAGGGGGAGGGGGGGGGGGGGGGGGGGGGCGGGGGTCAAAATAACAACTTCCGAACGTGCGGTCAGCCAACTTTATTCTGCCCCCCCCTCGCGCTAGTACTATAACTAGCGCTAGCTGGCACGTGGCCCATTCGATGTCTTTACATGGTAAGGCGCTAGTACTATAAATAGCGCTAGCTGGCACACGGCCTATTGGATGTCTTTACATGGTAAGGCGCTGGTACTATAACTAGCGCTAGCTGGCACTCGGCCCATTCAATGTCTTCACATGGTAAGGCGCTAGTACTATAACTAGCGCTAGCTGGCACGCGGCCCAGGACCTGGCTGGTAGTCATCCAGCCGGTCACGCGGCCCACGAGTGCCCCATGTAACTCGCCACACTACGGCCAGATACCGTAGCGTAACATAGGCCAAATAAGCTAAAGGGACTTGCCCACCGGTGATAGGAAGGTTTAAAAATAAAGGGAAGTTATGAACTGAAACCCAATGAATCGTTTTACCGATGGGGGCCCTGAGTTCTTGCTGTAGTGATCATTCAGCATCTGTTACACATTGACCAGCTTGGCCATTTATTCCGACTGCAATACCGTATTCAAGGGTATATTATATTGGATTGGATTGTTACATGATTTTACTCTGGGATGCTCACCATGGTGCTACAAGACGTACGTTTTTACGTAATTGCAGGCTTTTGAATCACGTAAACAAAAGACCCCCGCGAAGCCTGGAGAGTGGGGACCCCGAGTTACATGCCAGGCACTCCCAGCACGTAACTTGAAACCCCCATCTACGTTTTCCACGTTATCCCATATGCCAAATTGTACTACCCTGGTGCTCACCTATTAAGGCATAGGCTACTCACTGCAGCCTTCCCCAGGACTTAAAACACACTCATACACATACACACAGACTAAGATTGTTCAAAACGTTACCTTTCATGTCTCGGAAACGTAGATTGGGGATCATGAAATGTAGATTGTGGCTCACGAACCGCATATTCTGGCTCATTAAGCGTAGATTTGTAAACAGCCACGTCTGAAAACGTAGATTTTGAAGTGCCCTTGAAAAATCCTGAGGCACGCACACATACACACACACGAAGGTACAAATAAAACAGGACCATGAACACCATTAGTTTTGTTCAAGGGTATTGTAATGCACAAAATACGTTCTGAAACGTAGCTGTAATCAATTCCAAGTTTCCTACGTTTCATGATCCCAAATCTACGTTCGCTACATAATCGTCCCTCCAATACCTGCAGTGCGCTTGAGAGGTGAAATGGGAAGAAATGGAACGTCCTGAACAACCTGATCATCAACTGGACATAGAGAAATAAGATTCCACATGCAGTACTGCCCTTAGCCCCCCCTGCTTCGGTACATAAGACATGACCACATACGGCCGGGATCGTTCAAAACTTTACGTGTCACGTCTCAAACAGGGTACTTCCATTGACCTACTTGGCCAGCGCTTTGGCGCACTTGAAAACAAAAAAACTGCACTTTTTAGTGCAAAAAACGCAAAAAATGCTTGCTGCGTCTAGTGGGGGTTGCAAAAACTGCGCGAAACGCGCAGTGAGGCTCAAAAAGGCAGCGCGCCAGCTCGCAGAAGCGCGCGCTTGGAAAGTACCCCTGGCCTCAAAAGCAGATTTTCGGAGGGTCCAATAGGCAAAGCTACCTGATTCGCATATATTTTTCAGGGGCATGTACGTCTCACTACGTTGAAGTTGGAAACATAGATCGAAGCCCATGAAGAACGTACATTTTGTGAACACTTAATTCTCGCAAAATAGATTTGGAAGCAGCTACGTCTCGCTACGTAGATTGTGAGGCAGCCTTGAACAACCCTAACAACCAACCCGATAGGCATACATGGACATACGGTACAACCTGTAGCAAGCCACCTTCTACGCATCTTCCCCCCAACGGCCGGCTGTTCCGAACATCCGCGTCACGACCAAGGGGGAGCAGGCTTGCTTTGCCAGCAACACCACTTCCAGACTAACTCCTTATACTGCCGCCTGACTCTCGCACACGTTTTGGCAACGCAGTCTTGTATTATTCAGATATTTCTAGTGATAAGCAGATAATTTGAGCTCTGCCATCGGGACCGACGCGCTCAGTGCTGCTCTAACTACAAACTAGCAGGGTGTGCACTGATCACGATCTGCCCTTCCATCCTTCCCCTGCTTTTCTGACTTCCTTCCTTTCTTCCCTACTCCCTCCCCTCCTTCCTTACTCCCCTCCTCCTCATCTCTCTCTACCCCCCCCCCCCCCATTCATTGCCGCCGTCAACGGACCTTTTTATTTGCCACACCACAACCTTTTCAGTACCAACCCGTGGCACGCCCCCTCGCGCCCCACATGCATGCGACTCACTAAGATAAAAATATCACTAGAGACCAGGGTTGATCAAGGTTACTTCAGATTCTGGGCTATATGTCCAAAATCTGTGTTCTTGAGCCATCATTCACGTCTTGTAGGCCAAAATATACATTCCCGAGGCAACTGACCCTCCAACATCTGTGTTTGAGAGGTGAAACATAACAAGGGTTTAGAACAGCCCTGCTGCAGAAGTAGCTCCTTCCTGCCTTCCGTCTCCCCCTGCCTCGTACCGCTGTACCGCTGACATAGTGATGGAGTAATATCCCACACAACCCCTGTACCATGCATTCGGCACACTAAGATATCAATAAGCAGTAGAGATAATCAAGCATCAGATATCAATATCAGCAGAGTACTCAAGCATCCCTAAGATATCAGCTTCAGATATAGCATCAGTAGAGGTTATCCCCAGCCAATACCAGAGATATTTCATACATCATCAGATATCATACCAAATCAGATATCATATAATCATATCAGGTATCATCCAGTTCAGACCTTCTTTTCGCTGCCGGGCTTTCAGTTTTGAGGGTTAGAAACCGCTCTCTACCGGGTAGACGGGTTCCTAATAGTCTCACGCCCCCCAGGCGTTTCATTACCTTAGCATGCAAGGCTTCACCAGCCAGCGATACGACCGCATGGGGACTTCCAGTGATTAACTGCACATCTTGACCATGGTGGACTTCCTGCATGCCTCCCATGCGACTGGTATGTGGTGCAAGACTCGTCTAGACGTTGGATTAGCAAGGGGCATGGACCGCTTTATTGGCTCACTTGGGCCTGGATGGCAAGAAGGTGCGGGCACTTGGGATGGTTTGGTGTGAGTTGTATGTGGGTGGATTGTGTGTGTGCTGGTTTGTGCTGTATTTGTGTGATGGTTGTATAACAAGAGAGTAGCGAGTGCATTGGTTACCGTTAGGTCTGGATGGCAACAAGGTGCGGCAGTTGGGATGGCTTTGTTTTGTTTTGCTTTATTGCTGGGTTTGTGTTGGACAGCTTAGGGTCTTGCCTCTTTTGGGATGGCTTTACCTGCTGGGTTTGTGTTGAGTGTGCGGACCGTTGGATATCATGGGGAATGGAGCGATTCATTGTTCCCTTGGGTCTGGATGGCAAGAAAGTGCAGCAGTTTGGGGATTTGGATTTTGTTCATGGATTTGATTGTGGGGGAGGGTTGTGTGTTGTGGCTGGGTTTTGTGTTGGGTTTATGCTGGGTTTGTGTGACAGTTTGGATAATCTAGGGGAATAAGCGATTCAATTCCATTTCGATTTGGTTACCTTGCTCCTTGCGGCATCAAAGTGCAGGCAGTTGGATGGCTTTGTTTTGGGTTGCTCTTATTGTGGTTTTATATTGGACAGCTTAGGTCTTGCCTCTTTTGGGGTGGTTTACCTTGCTGGTTTGTTGTTGAGTGTGCACCAGCCGTTGGATATAGGCAAGTGGGGAATGGAGCTCTTCATTGGTTACTTGGGTCTGGATGGCGACAAGGTGCGGCAGTTTTTGGGATGGACTCTCGTTATGGGTGACTTTATCTGCTGGGTTTGTGTTGGACAGCTTAGGGTCTTGCCTCTTTTGGGATGGCTTTACCTGCTGGGTTTGTGTTGCGAGCAGCTTGGCGCTTGTCTCGGTGCAGTGGTGGCTTTACCGATGCTTGGGTTTGTGTTGGACCAGCTTTAGGGTCTTGCCTCTTTTGGGAATGGCTTTACCTGCTGCGGGTTTTGTGTTGAGCTGTGACGGACGCGTTGGATATCATGCGGGAATGGAGCGATTCAATTGTTCCTTCGGGTCTGGCATGGCAACGAAGTGCAGCAGTTGGGATGGGATTTTGTTATGGACTTGATTGTGGGAGGGGTTGTGCTGTGTGCTGGGTTATCGTTGGTGATGGGTTTTATGCTGGATTTTGTAATTGACAGTTGGATTCTAGGGAATAAAGCGATCAATATCATTTTGTTTTGGTTACCTTTGCATCCTTAGCGGATCAAAGTGCGCAGTTGGGATGGCTTTGTTTTGGGTGCTCTTATCTGGCTGGTTTTTAGAGTATTGGACGCTTAGGGTCTTGCCTCTTTTCGGGGTGGCTTTACCCTGTGGGTTTGTGTTTGAGTGTGCACATGGACCGTTGGATAGCAAGGGAATGGAGTGCTCTTCATTGGTTACTGATTTGGGTCTGGAATGGCTGACAAGGTTTGCGGCATTTGGGGGTATGGGATCTGGGTTTATGGGGTTGACTTTACTGCTGGGTTTTGTGTTGGACCAGCTTAGGGTCTTGCCTCTGCTTTGGGATGGCTTTACCTGCTGGGTTATGTGTTGGACTATGTAGCTTTGGCAGCTTGTCTCGTGCAGTGTGCTCTTCCTGGCTGGGTTTTTGGTGTTGGACAGCTTAGGGTCTTGCCTTTTTGGGGGATGGCTTTAACCTTGACTGGGTTTGTGTTGGACAGCTTTTGGCGCTTGCTCGTGCAGTGTGCTCTTACTGCTGGGTTTAGTGGTTGGACAGCTTCTTGGCCCAACACGCTCGCTAACACACATCCAAACGCACACCAAACAACAACATAGACAACCTATACAAACGCCAACCCCAAACCCAACACTAACCAACACAACACACTCTCCCCCCCCCCCCCCCCCTCAGTATGTTCCTGCGCATCCGCTAGCCACTAGCCCAACACTTACCCCAACCCCAACCCCAACACTTACCCAACACACACACACTCCCCCCCCCCCCCCCTCAGTATGTTCCTGCGCATACCGCTAGCCACTAGCCCAACACTTACCCCAACCCCAACGCCCAAACACTTACCCAAACCAACCCAACTAACCCCATAACCCACACCACACCAACACCACACACCCTCCACACCACCAACACCAACACCAACACCCAACACCAACCACACCAACACCAACACCAACACCACAACTCAAACACTAACCGCAACACCAACCCAAACCAAACCAACCCCAACAGCCACACTCATACTCACACCAACATCCACCCCAAAACCCAGCACTAACCCAAGCACAAACCAACGCTGACCCACCCCAACACACAACCCAAAACCCCAACCTCCTCCCCCTCCCCCCCTAGTATGTTCCAGCGCGTCCGCCAGCGCCACGTTTCAAAAGAGGCTAGAGGTCCTATACCGAACAGCCAAGGGTACCGATGAGGTCATGGGCATTGTAGCTGTAATGAAGCATCCAGAACACTAACCCTCCAACACTAACCCCCAAACCCAATACACACCAACCCCCTCCTCCTCCCCCTCCCCTTCCCCCTCAGTATGTTCCACAGGGCGTCCGCCAGCGCCACGTTTCAAAAAGGAGCAGAGGTAGTAACACCGAACAGCTAAGGCATATGGGGCCAATGAGCATGTAGATGTGTACAAGAGCATTAAATACACCAACCCCAAACACAAACCCAACGCTCCCCCCGAAACGCAACACTAACCCAACCAACCCCTCCCCTCCCCCCCTCAGTATGTTCTCAGGCGGCGTCCGCCAACGCCACGTTTCAGAAGGGGCAAGAAGTCCTATACCGAACAGCCAAGGGCACCTATGAGGCCATGAACGCATTGGTAGATGTGGATAGGAGCATCGACCCACCTCAATATGGGATCAAGCGCACTGCTGGTGGCGCTGGTGGTGGCAACGAGGGCATCAAGTACACTGTGCATGACAGGCTGTCATCCAGGAGCCTGTCAGACAAGTTGGAATGGATGAGACGGCAGGGTAGGTTGTTGTTGTGGTGGTGTTGGTGTTGGGTGGTGGTGGCGCTGGTGGTGGCGACGAGGCATCAAGTACAACTGTGCATTAACAGGACTGTCATCCAGGAGCCTGTCAGACAAGTTGGATTGGATGAGACGGCAGGGTAGGTTGTATTTGGAGATATATAGCTGGCACAGGTAGGGGTGGTGGTGGTGTTTGTGGTGGTGGTGGTGGTTGGATGGCGGTTGTTTGTGGTGGTGGTTGTAGGTGGTGGTGGTGGTGGTACGAGGTGGTGGGTGATAGTGATGATGGTGGTGTGGTGTGGGTGTTTGGCAGTCGTTATGCTGGTGGTGTAGTGATGTGGCGTGTGGTGTGTGGTGGTGGTGATGGTGAATGGTACAGTGTTTTGGGGATGGATGCTTTGATGTCATGAATTTGTGCGTTCGTGTGATAATATGATATGATGAGTGGGTGGTGGTGATGTTGTGATGTGGTGGCTTGATGGTGGTGTTTGATGTTTTGTCATTGATTGGTGACGAGGCATCGAGAACACTGTGCATGGACAGGCTTTGGTCCAGGTGGCTGTAAACAAGTTGATTGGCTGAGCGCAGATAGGTCCCCCCCTCCCCCCTCCCCGTCCCCCCCCACCCCACTCCCCCCCACTCCCCCCACCCCCCCACCTCCCCACCTCCCCACCCCCAAACACATAAATGCCCCAAAATCGCTTACCCCTCCTACCTCCCCTACCCTCCCCTATCCCACAAACACTCACCCTCACCCCACCCCACCCCACACCCCCACTCTCCCACACCCAGTGCCCAATATCGCTGCCCCGAACTGTCGCCTGCACCTCTCCTGCTCGTCCAATAAGCGCTCAGCCTCTGCTGCCTACAAGCTGTGACACCACCTCATGGACGTCTACCTGAGATGCAAAGAAATTATCTTCTGCCCCACCTCCATGCACAACACATATATTGACACGCCCCCCCCCCTCCCCCCCCCCCCCCCCCCCCCTCCTTCCTACCTCCCTACCCCCCACCTACCCTACCCGCCCCCCTACCCCCCCCCCCCCCCACCCCCCACACACAACATACTCACCCACCACCCCACCCCACATCCCGACCTCAACCTCAGTGCCCATTTTGCCTGCCCCAATTGTCCCCTCACCTCTATAAACCCCTTGCTCCACCAAGGCCCTCAGCCCTGCCGCCCCATAGCTTTGAACACCACCAAATCTGCCCCCACCCCCACCCCCCCTCCTCCCCTCCTCCCCACCCACCCACCCCAACCTCAGTTGCCCAATATAGCTGCCCCAACTGTCGCCTGTTCCTTCCCGCTCGTCCATTAAAGCGCTCAGCCCTGCTGCCTACAGAGCTGTGGGACAAAGCCTCTCCATGGACGTCTACCTGGAGATGCAAAGCAATTATCCACTGCCCCACCTCCATTCCAACAACACTCATCTGAATGCTCCCCCCCCTCCCCCCCCCTCCTCTCTCCCCTGTCCTCCCTGCCTTCCCTCCCCCTCCCCCCCCTACCTCCCCTACTCCCTTGTCTCCCTACCCCCCCCCCCCCCCCCGCACACCACACACCATACTCAACTCACCGCACCCACCCCACGCCGCGCCCCCCTCCAAACCACAAAAGTGCCCAGTATCGGGCTTGCCCCAACTTGGCCCTGCACCCCTTGTCCATCATGCAAGCCCTCAGCCCCTGCCGCCTATGAGCTGTGGGACACCAGCCATATCTGCCCCCACCCCACCCCACCCCGTACCCCCATCCCCACCCACATCTGACGACCACTCTATCCCCCCACACTCAGTGCCCAAGGGTATCGGCTGCCCAAACTGTCGCCTGCACCTCTCCCGCTCGTACCATAAAGAGCGCTCAGTACCTGCCGCCCTACGGCTGTGGGACATCACCATCCATATCTGCCCCCACTCCCCCCCCCACCCACCCACATCCACCCCCACACCCCACACCCCCACTCTTCCCACACCCCAGTGCCCAATATCGCTGCCCCAACTGTCGCCTGCACCTCTCCCCCTCGTCCATCAAGGCGCTCAGCCCTGCCGCCTAAAGCTGTGGACACCAGCCTCATGGACGTCTACCTAGAGAACAAACATATTATCCCGCTGCCCCACCCCCACCCCCACTCACCTCACCCACCCACCCCACCCACACACCACCCTACAGAGCCCAATATTGGCTGCCCCAACTGACGCCAGCACCACTTCCCTTGTCCATCAAGGCCCTATTCCCTCGCCTATGAGCTGTGGGACACAGCCATATCTGCCCCCACCCCACCATCCCCACCCACATCATCTGACACACTCTATCGCCCCACACTCAGTGCCCAATATCGGCTGCCCAAATTGTCGCCTGAACCTCTCCCGCTCGTCCATCAAGGCGCTCAGCCCTGCCGCCTACGAGCTGTGGGACACCAGCATCATGGACGTCTACCTAGAGAGCAAACATATTATCCGCTGCCCCCACCTCCAACTGCGTGCCTGATTCAGAGAGCAGATCAAGAGGGCAGCACGCGGAAGCCACAGCCAGGCCAGTGGGGGCTCTAGTGTGGCTGAGCAGCACAAGGCAGCCCATCGTTTCAGGTGATTTAATTTCATATCATGTGAAATGTTTATTGTTCTTAACTTGGCCATTAAATTTGCCACAGCCAGGCCTGTGGGGCGCTAGTGTGCTGAGCAGCACAAGCAGCTCATAAGATTCAGGTGATTTAATTTCACATCGTTCAATACTATTCAATACCTAGAGAGCAAGGCAATTATCCGCTGCCCCGTCTCCAACTGCGGTGCACTGATTCAAAGGGCAGATCAAGAGGGCTGCAGCGGATCCCACAGCCAGGCTCTATGTGGGCGACGAGAGTGTTGCTGAGCAGCACAAGGCCCGCTCATATGATACAGGATGATTAATTTCATATCATGTTTTGAGATGTTTACTCGTAATTTAATTGGGAGGCATAAGTTATAATTCGATTAAATTGGCCATGGCCATCGTCAGTGGGGGTGCCAAGTGTGCTGAAGCACAACACAAGGCCGCTCATCGATTCAAGGTGATTCTAAATTTCATATTATGTGAGATGTTATTGTTCTTTAGTTGGCCATTAAATCGGCCACATCCAGGCTGTGGTGGGCTCGATGTGCTGAGCAGTACAAGGCAGCAAATCGTTTCAGGTGATTCATTTCATATCAATCATGTGAGAATGTTGTACCTGGGAAGGTCTTATCCCCTCTACCAGTGTGCCCATGAATCAAAGCCATGGCTATGTGGTAAACTTAGTTCGTGCATAAGTTAAAATTTGATTTGAAATTGGCCTTGCCAAGCTAGTGGGAGGACCTAGTGTTGCTGAGTCAGTACAAGCCGCTCATCGATTCAGATGATTTAATTTAATATCATGTGAGATGATTTTTTGTTATTTACTTCGAAGCATAATTTATAATTTATTTGAAATAGGCCGTGCCAGGCTAGTGGGGTACTATATTATGCGTAGTGCTAGTGCTAGTGCCAGGCTAGTGGCGCGGTGTGTTGCTGAGCAGCACAAGGCCGCTCATCGATTCAGTAATTCAGCTACATATTGTTCATCTACTACCTCCTCTAACCGATACACCTGGAATGCAAAGCATTTATCCACTGCCCCGTCTCCGACTGCGCGTGCACTGATTCAAAGGCAGATCAAGAAGGCAGCAGCAGATCCCACAGCCAGGCCACGGGCACAAGTGTTACTGAGCGCCAGCACAGGCCGCTCATACGATCAGGTGATTTAATTTTCATGTCATGTGAGATGTTTCCTGTAATCTAGTTTGGAGGCATTTGTTATAATTTGCATTTGAAACTTGGCCACAGCAAGGCCAGCGTTAGTGCAAGTGTTTAGTGCTAGTGTTATGCTAGTGTTAGTGCTAGTGTTAGTGCTCGTGGTTAGTGTACTAGTGCTAAGTATCGCTAGTGCTAGTGGCTAGTGTTTAGTACTAGTGTTTATGCTAGTGTTAGTGCTAGTGTTATGTTGTTTAGTGTCTAGTTTCAGTGTTAGTGCTAGTGCTAGTGTTAGTGGCTAGTGCTAGTGTTAGCTAGTGCTTTAGTGCTAGTGTTTAGTGCTCAGTGGATTAGTGCTTAGTGTTGAGTGCTAGTGCTAGTGCTAGTGTCTCATGCTATGCTAGTGTTAGTGTCTAGTGTTAGTGCTAGTGCTAACGTGTTAGTGTTAGTGTTAGTGCTAGTGCTAGTGTGTTAGTTGCTAGTGCTAGTGTTATGCTAGTGCTTTAGTGCTATGCTAGTATGCTAGTGCTAGTGTTAGTGTTAGTGCTAGTGTAGTGTAGTGGCTAGGCTAGTGTTAGTGCTTCGTGTTAGTGCTAGTGTTGTGCTAGTGTTAGTGCTAGTGTTAGTGTAGTGCTAGTGTTAGATCTATTCAGTGGCTAGTGTTGGTGTAGTGCTATGTGTTAGTGCTAGTGTTAGCTGTTCAGTATGCTAGTGTTAGTGCTAGTGTTATGCTAGTGTTTTGTGCTAGTGCTATGCTAGTGCTAGTGCTAGGTGCTTAGTGCTGGTGTTAGTGCTAGTTGTGTTAGTGTTATGTGCTAGTGTTAGTCTTAGTTGCTAGTGTTAGTGCTTATGCTAGTGCTTGTTGCTGCTAGTTTATGTGCTAGTGTTCGTTATTGCTCAGTGTTAGTGCTAGTGTTAGTGTAGTCTCAGTTACGGCTAGTGTTAGTGCTAGTGTTAGTGCTAGTGCTAGTTAGTGTTAGTTAGTGTTAGTGCTAGTGTTAGTGCTAGTAGCTAGTGCTAAGTGTTAGTGCTAGTCTTAGCATAGTGTTGTAATGGCGCTAAGTGTTCATGCTAGTGTTCGTGCTACGTGTTAGTGCTAGTGTTAGTGTTAGTCTAGTGCTAGTGTTAGTGCTAGTGCTGTGCTAGTGTTAGTGCTAGTTGCTTAGGGCGAGTGTTATGTGCTAGGTTATTAGGTGCTAGTGCTATGTGTTAGTGCTAGTGTTAGTGCTAAGTGTTGGTGCTAGTTGTTAGTGCTAAGTGTTAGTGCTAGTGTTAAGTGCTACGTGTTAGTGCTTAGTGTTAGTTGTGCTATGCTAGTGCTATGCTAGTGTTAGTCTGTAGTGTTAGTGCTAGTGTTGTAGTGCCAGTGTTAGTCTAGTGCTAGTGTAGTGTTAGTGTAGTGCTTAGTGCTAGTGTTAGTGTTAGTGCTAGTGTATGCTAAGTGCCAGTGCCAGTGTTTGTATTTAGTTCGACGCATAAGAAATAATTGTTTTGAAATTGCATGGCCAGGCCTCTGGGGATGCGAGGTGTTGCTGAGCTGCACAAAGCAGCTCATCGATTCAGGTGATTTAATTAATATCAATGTGAGATGTTTTATGTTTATTCAATTTGCCATTTCAATTGTGAGCCGTCTTGTGCTGCTCACAATACTCGCGCCCCCACTGGCTTGGCCATGGCCAATTTTAAAATCAAATAATAACTTATCCTTCGACGCTGGAATAACACACAAAACGTCTCACGTGATATGAATTCATGCTCTGCATGTGGTCATTTATTTATTTATGTATTGCTCTGCATGTGGTCATTTTATTTATTTTTTCTCTGCATGTGTAATTTATTTATTTATTTATTGCTCTGCATTGTCCTGCTTTGCATGTGGTTATTTATTTATTTATGTGTTGCTCTGCATGTGTCATTTATTTTATTTATGTGTTGCTCTGCCATGTGGTCATTTATTTTTATTTGTTCATGGTATTCATGTCTTTATGTATTTATGTATTCATGTATTCATTTCTATTCATGTATCCGCTTGCATGTGGTCATTTATTTATTTATGTGTTGCTCTGCATGTGGTCATTTATTTATGTGTGCATGTATTCATCTTATGTATTTCATGTATTCATTTATTCATTGTATCGGCTCTGCATTGTGGGTCAATTTATTAATGTATTCATATATTTATGTATTGGCTCTAAATAGTGTTCATTTATTCGTGTATGTAATGTATTTCATGTATGCATGCATGCTCTGCATGTGTTCAGGTGGTGCGGCGTGTCGTCAAGACTTTCTGTGATGCCTTGTCGAACAAGTCCCTACCATGAAGCTACAACCTGCCGAACAGCACACAGCTCCCGTATGCATATACTGTGAAGAGAAGGTGATTGGACAGGAACATGCACGTACACACATACACATACATATAAACATACACACATACACAAACTTATGCACATACACGCATAAGCATGAACACGTACACATACAAGTCACTAACTTGAAGGCTACAACTGCGAACAGCAACAGATGCAGTGGTAGCTCCCGTGTTTTATGCATATACTGTGGAAGAGAAGGTGATTAGACAGCACATGCACGTACACACAATACACATAAACATACACACATACACAAACTTATGCACATACACCGCATAAGCATGAACATCACTACATACAAGTCACTAACTTGAAGGCTACAGCTGCGAACAGCACACAGCTCCCAAATGCATATACTGTGAAGAGAAGGTGATTGGACAGGCACATGCACGTACACACATACACATAAACATACACACATACACAAACTTATGCACATACATGCATAAGCATGAACACATACACATACAAGTCTCTACCATGAAGGCTACAGCTGCGAACAGCACACAGATCCCGAATGCATATACTGTGGAGAGAAGATGATTGGACAGGCAACATGCACATACATCACATAACAACAAAACTTATGCACATACCCACATACACATATACACATAAAAGTCCCTACCATGCAGTTTTGAACTGCGAACAGCACACTGCTCCCGAATGCATGAACTGTGAAGAGAAGGTGATTGTACAGGCACATGCACATACACACATACACAAACTGATGCACACTCATACACACAGATACACACAGATACAAACTCATGCACATAGATAAAACATAGACAGATACAAAGATAGAAACACCAGATACAAACTCATGCACATACACACAGATACAAACTGATGCACATCACACACAGATACAAACTCATGCACATACACCAGCATAGTAACAAACTCATGAACATACACACAGATACAAACTCATGCACATACACACAGATACAAACTGATGCACACACACACAGATACAAACTCATGCACATACACACAGATACAAACTGATGCACATACACACAGATACAAACTCATGCACATACACACACAGAAGATACAACTCATGCTAGCATACAACACAGATGACAAACCTCATGCACATACACACAGATACAAACTCATGCACATACACACAGATACCAAACTCATGCACTACACACAATACAAACTCATGCACATACACACAGATACAAACTATTCAACATACACACAGATACAAACTCAAGCCACATACAACACAGATACAAACTCATGCACATACACACAAGATACAAACTCATGCACATACAACAAAACAGATACAAACTACATGCACATACCACAGAGTACAAACTCATGCACATACACACAGATACAAACTCATGAACATACACAAATAAGCATGTACACATACATATACACATACAAGTCCCTACCATGAAGGCTACAACAGCGAACATCACACTGCTCCCAAATGCATGTACTGTGTGAGGAGAAGGTGAGGGTACTTGCACATACACATACTCATACACGTACACACAAGCATATAAACATACACACATATGCATAAAACACCATACACACATAAGATATACACATACACAACAACACACATACGCATATACACATACATAAAGAAGTCCCTACCATTTAGGCTACAGCTGCAAACAGCACACAGCTCCCGAATGCATATAATGTGGGAAAATGTGAATGAACTTGCATATGCACATATACACATAAACACAGACACAGACACAGACACAGACACAGACGCAGACACAGACACAGACATATACACACAGACACAGACATATACACAGACACAGACACAGACATATACACAGACAACATAGACACAGACACAGACACAGACCACAGACACAACACAGAACAAAGACATAGACACAACAAGACATATACACAACACAGACACTGAACACAGCATATACACAACATATACACAGACACAGCACATATGCACAGACACTATACAGACACAGACACAGACACAGACATATACACAGATACAAAGACATATCACAGATACAGACATATACACAGACACAGACTATACAAGATTAATTACAGACATATACACAGATATATAAACAGACACCAGACAAGACATATAAGACACAGACACAGAGATATACACAACACAGACACAGACATCAGACACAGACACAGACATACAGACACAGACACAGACACAAACGCACGCAACACAGAACAGATAACACAGACATATAGCAAACACAACAATACACAGACACAGACACAGAGGACAAACACAAGACACAGACACAGACACAACACAGACACGTACAGACAATACACGACACAGACAGACCAACACAGACAAGACACAGACACAGACAAAGAATAAACACAGACACAGACATATACACATGACACAACACAGACAGACTGACATATACACACAGACACAGAACCAGCATATACCACAGACAATAACCGAACAGACTATACACAGACAGACACAGACACAGACACAGACACAGACAGACACGTGATACAGACATATACACAGACCAGACACAACAGACACAGAACACAGAACACAGACACAGACACAACCACAACACAGACACAGCACACAGACACGATATAGACATATACACAGACACGACACAGACACATACATATCCGACCCACAGACAAAGAAAAGTACAAACACAGATATACACAGACAGACCATAGCATATACACAAAGACATATACACAGACACATACATACACGACACAGTAGACATATTACACGATACACAAACAAACAGACACCGATACAGACAGACATATACACAGAAGACACAGAACATATTACACAGATACAACATACACCAGACAAACAGACAATACAGACACAGACATATACCAGAAACAGACACACAGACACAGACATATACACAAACAGAACAGACATATACACAGACAGACCAGACACAAGACACAGACACACATATACACAGACGCAGACACAGACACAACACACAGACACAGACATATACACAGACACGACGACACAGACACAGACACAGACACATCACACAGACACAGACACAAGACATATACACACACAGACACAGACATATACACAACATGATACACAGACACAGACACAACATTATACACAGACACATACATATTACACAGACAGAGCACAGCAGACAGACAAACACAGACGCAGACAATACAGCAAACACAGACACAGGCAAGACAATAACACAGACACCAACAGACATACATAGACATAGACAGACACAGACAAAGATCACACATAAGCATAAACACATACACCCATTGCACACACACACCAACACATAAGCAGACCACAACATATACACGACACAGACACAAACACAGACATACAGACACAGAACACAACACAGACACAGACCAGACACAACATATTACAAACAGCACACAACAGACACACACAGTCGACAGACACAGAACAGACACAGACACAGACAACACAGACACCAGACACAGGACACAGACACAACACAGACACAGACATGTAACACCAGACACAGAAACATTACCAACACAGACCAGACAACAGCACAGACATACACAGACACAGACACAGACACAGACCAATATAGACACAGACACAGACACAGACACAGACATAAGACACAACACAGACAAGCATGTAACAGAACAGACATAACACTAGACAGACAGACACAGACATCACATACGACATATACACAGCACGACGACAGACATATACACAGACACAGACACATTACACAGCACATTATTCAGACAGCAAGACATATACACAGACACAGACATATAACACACGACAGACAGTACAGGCAGACACGACACGGACGCAGACATACACGACACAGACATAGACGGCAGACATAATCAGACACTATGACAGACATATACACAGACACAACAGACAAGACAGACTACAACACAGACACATAAGACACAGACACAGACACCAAGACCAACATATTTACACAGACATCATCGCAACACAAGAAGCAGACACAGACCATATACACCAGACATATATAAACACAGACACACAGAAACACAGGACACCAACAACAACACCACCATAACTCACCTCCAAACCAAACACCACCAATCAACCACACACCACACACCAACACAAAACACCAGACACAACAATACACAGCACAGACACAGAGACATATGCACAGACACAGACAACAGACACGCACAGACACAGCCAGACACAGACATATACACAGACACAGACATATACCACAACAGACATAACACAGACACAGACACAAGACGCAGAACATACACAGACATATACAACACAGACAGACACAGACAACACACACAACACAACACAGACATATACACCAGACACAGACACAATACAGACACGGACACACCACACAGACCACAGACACACGACACAGACACATGCACAGACATATAAAGACACACAGACAACAGACACAGACACAGACAACAGACACAGACATAGACCAGACACAGAACAGACATTATACACAGACAAGACACAGGCAGACACAGACACAAGACGCAGACATATACATATACAGACACAGACACAAGACACAGACATATACACAGACACAACACAGACACAGACGCAGACACAGGCACGCAGACATATACACACAGACACAACACAACATATACACAACACAACACAACACAGACGCAACACAGCACAGACATAACACAACACAGACACAGACAAAGCTCATAAACCATCCACTGCAACACACACAGACCCATGGAGGCAGACCAACACACTAACAGACACAGACATCAACACAGTCCAACAGACACAGACACGACAGACAGACCAGACACAGACGTTACACAGACACATACACAGACATATACACAGAACAGACAAGTATATATGATATCACGGGACACAGACATATACACAGAACAGACCCAGACACGACAACTAGCACAGACCCAGAACAGACACAGACACAGACACAGACCGGACACGACTATACACAGACAGACACAGACACAGACAACAGACACGGACACGACAGACACAGACACAAGACAGCAGACACAGACACAGACACACACCAGACATCAGACACAGACACAGACACAGACATTACACAGACATTTAACAGAACACAGACATTATACACAACACAACACAGACACATACACAACACAGACACAGACATATATCACAGATCACAAACAAGGCACATGACACAGACACGCGACAGACCAAACAAAGAAGCAGACAAGAAGCAGACACAGACACAGACAAGAAGCAGACACAGACACACGACACAAGACGAGAAAAGAAAGCAGACACAGACACAGACACAGACACACGGCACAGACATATACACAGACTATACACAGACACAGACACAAGTCCTACCATGAAATCTACGGACTGCAACATAACACTGTCCAGAATGCCATAAACTAAAAATTGAGAGGTGATTGTGGGGTGGTGGGGTAGTCAGATCATGGGGGTTCCAGATCATGGATAGTTCAGATCATGGGGTTGCCAGATCATAGGGGTACCAGATCATGGCTATCAGATCATGGGGTTACCAGATCATGGGGTTGCCAGATCACTGGGTAGTCAATCATGGGTTACCAGATCATGGGTTGCCAAGATATGGGCTAGTCAGACATGGGGTTTGCCAGATCATGGGGCAGTCAATCATGGGGTTTGACAGATCATGGGGTTGCCAGATCAATCGGGGTGCCAGATCATGGGTAGTCAGATCATGGGCTTGCCAGATCATGGAGCTAGTCCAGATATGGGCTTGCCAGATCATGGGGTAAGTCAGATATGGGCTTGCCAGATCATGGGGTAGGTCAGATCAATGGGCTTGCCAGATTCACTGCTTGCCAGATTCATACTGTACCATCCCCCCCCCCCCCTCCCCCCCCCCCATCACCCCATTCCCATCCCCGCATCCCTAACCCATCCCCCCCCTCTACATTCCCCCATCACCCCCACCCCTCTAACCTCCCCCCCCCCCAACCATCACCCATTACGCACCATCACCACCCCATCGCCCCTCCACCCATGCTCCTTCCCTCTCTCTACTCACTTTCCTTTTCTCATCCCACCCCCCACCCACCCCACCCCCCACCTCAATCCTCCAAACCCAATCCAACCCCACCAAGCCAC
>CM039462.1:43326717-43490504 GCA_022414725.1 Microglena sp. YARC | reverse complement strand
AAGATCGTCCTTTATGGGCGCAAGGCAACTGCATCCACTCAGCCAGTCCTTTGCTGGGCTGCACAGAGGTCTCGGGCTTCTCTACCCACAGGGCACCAGCAGTGAGGATGTAAAGGCATCAACAACGATCCCTTAGAACCACCCAACAAATCAACACGCCAACCTGTGCGAACAACGTGTTTTCCGTCCTTTGGCCAAGACAACTGCATCCACTCAGCCATCCTTTGGGCTGGGCTGCATCAGAGGTCTCCGGCTCTCCTTTAAACCCCCAACCAGGGGGGGCACAGCAGTGAGGATGTCAAAGGCCCAATCAACAACGATCCCTTAGAACCACCCAAAACAATCAACACCACCTGGACGAACAACGTGTTTTCCGTCTTTGGCCAAGGAACTGCATCACTTCAGCCAGTCTTTGGGCTGGGCTTGCACAGAGGTCTCCCGGGCTTCTCCTAACCCACAGGGCACAGCATGAGGATGCAAAGGCATCAACAACGATCCCTTAGAACCACCCAAAAAATCAACGAACCCACCTGTGCGAACAACGTGTTACCGTCCTTTGGCCAAGGCAACTGCATCCACTTCAGGGCCAGTCCTTTGGCTGGGCGGCCACAAGAGGTCTACCGGAGCTTCTGCCTACCCAAGGGCACCAGCAGTGAGGATTAAAGGCAATCAACAACGATCGCTTAGAACCAAGCCACCCACAAATCAACACCGCACCTGGACGAACAAACGTGTTTCCGTCCTTTGGCCAAGGCAACTGCAATCACTTTCAGCCAGTCTTTGGGGCTGGCTGACAGAGGTCTCACCGGGCTTCTCCTACAGGCGCAACGCAGCATGGGATGTCAAAAGGCAATCTCTTAAGCAACGACTCCTTATATGAACCAACGGTCCAACAAATCAACACCCACTGGACGCAACAACGTGTTTCCGTCCTTTGGCCAAGGCAACTGCATCCACTTCAGCCAGTCTTTGGGCTGGGCTGCAACAGAGGTTCTCGCGGGCTTCTCCTACCCACAGGGCAACCAGCAGTGAGGATGTCAAAGGCATCAACAAACGATCCCTTAGAACCACCCAACAAATCAACACCCACCTGGACGAACAACGTGTTTCCGTCCTTATGGCCAAGGCAACTGCATCCACTTCAGCCAGTCCTTTGGCTGGGCTGCACAGAGGTCCTCCCGGGCTTCTCTCCTACCCACAGGGCACCAGCAGTGAGGATGTCAAAGGCAATCAACAACGATCCTTAGAACCACCGCAACAAATCAACACCCACCTGGACGAAACAACGTGTTTCGTCCTTTGGCCAAGGCAACTGCATCCGCGTTCAGCCAGTCCTTTGGGCTGGGCTGCACAGAGGTCTCCGGGGCTTCTCCTAACCCACAGGGCACCAGCAGTGAGGGATGTCAAAGGCAATCAACAACACGATCCTTAGAACCACCCACAAATCAACACCCACCTGTGACGAACAACGTGTTTCCACGTCTTTGGCCAAGGCAACTGGCATCCACTTCAGCCAGTCCTTTGGGCTCTGGGCTGCACAGAGGTTCTCCCGGGCTTCTCCTACCACAGGGCACCAGCAGTGAGGATGTCAAAGGCAATCAAACACGATCCCTTAGAACCACCCAACAAATCAACACCCACCTGGACGAACACGTGTTTCCGTCCTTTTCCTTTGGAAGCCGCTTTGGTATGGGCTGGCACCAGAGTCTCCCGGCTTCTCCTAAGCCCCACAGGGACCCCAAGCAGTGAGGATGTCAAAGGCAAATCACGAAAACGATCCTTAGAACACCCAACAAATAAACCCCTGTGCGAACACGTGTTTCCGTCCTTTGGCGCAAAGGCAAATGCATCCACTCCAGTCCTTTGGGGGCTGCACAGAGGTCTTCCGCGGGCTTCTCCTACCCATACAGGACACGCAGCAGTGAGGATGTCAAGCAATCAACAACCTTAGAACCACCAACAAATCAAGCACCCATCACCTGGACGACACACGTGTTTCGTAATCCACTTCAGCAATGGGACCCAAGGCTCCCTTAAACACCCAACAAATCAACACCCACCTCGAATCAACGTTTTCCGTCCTTTGGCCAGACCAATCCAGCAGTCCTTTGGGACTGGGCTGCACAGAGTCCGGGCTTTTCTCTAACAGGCCTGAGGATGTCAAGGCAATCAAACAGATCCTTAGAACACCACAACAAATCAAACAACCCTGAACAACGTGTTTCCGTCCTTTGGCCAAGGCAATGCATCCACTCAGCCAGTCCTTTGGGCTGGGCTCTGCACAGAGGTCTCCATCCGGGCTTCTCCTACCCACAGGGCACCAGCAGTGAGGATGTCAAAGGCAATCAACAACGATCTTAGAACCACCCAACAAATCAACACCAGCTGGACGAACAACGTGTTTTCCAGTCCTTTGGCCAAGCGCAACTGCATCCGCTTCAGCCAGGTCCCTTTGGGCTGGCTCACAGAGGTCTCCCGGGCTTCTCCTACACACAGGCACCTAGCAGTGAGGATGTCAAGGCAATCAACAACCGATCCCTTATGACACCCAAAAATCAACACCCACTGGCGAACTAACAGTGTTTACGTCCTTTGCCCAAGGCAATGCATCCACTTTCAAGCTCAGTCCTTGGGCTGAGCTGCACAGAGGTCTCCCGGGCTTCACCACCCACAGGTGCACAGCAGTGAGGATGTAAAGGCAATCACCAGCAATCAACAACGATCCCTTAGAACCACCCAACAAAATCAACACCGCACCTGGACGAACAACGTGTTTTCCGTCCTTTGGCAAGTACAACTGCATCCACTTCAGCCAGTCCTTTGGCTGGGCTGCACAGAGGTCTCCCGGGGCCTTCTCCTACCACAGGGCACCAGCAGTGAGCGATGTGAGGCAATCAACACACGATGAACCACCCACAAATCAACAACCCACACCCACCTGGACGAAGACAACGTGCGAACAACGTTTCCGTCAAGGCAACTGCATCCACTTCAGCAAAGCAGAGGTCCTCCCGGGCTTCTCCTACCCACAGGGCCAGCAGTCAACCGATCAGAACCTACCCACAAATTCAACCCACTGTGGCGAACAACTGAGGATGTCAAAGGCAACTGGCATCCACTTCAGCCAGTCACAGATTCTTCTCCTACCACAGGGCACCAGCAGTCAGGAGGATGTCAAAAGGCAATCAACAACGTCCCTTATCTTAGACACGCAACAAATCAACACACCACTGGATACGAACAACGTGTTTCCGTCTTTGGCCAAGGCAACTGCATCCACTTCAGCAGTCCTTTGGGCTGGCTGCACAGAGGTCTCCCGGGCTTCTCCTACCGACAGGGCACAGCAGTGAAGGAATTTTTTTTGTCAAAAAAGCAATCAAAACAACGATCCATTAGAACCACCCAACAAATCAACACCCACCCTGCTGACGAACACGTTTTCCGTCCTTTGGCCAAGGCAACTGCATCCACTTCAGCCAGTCCTTTGGGCTGGGCTGCAAGAGGTCTCCCGGGCTTCTCCTACCCACAGGCACCAGCAGTGAGGATGTCAAAGGCAATCAACAACGATCCCTTAGAACCACCCAACAAATCAACCAGACCCACCTGGACGAACAAACGTGTTTCCGTCCTTTGGCCAAGGCAACTGCATCCACTTCAGCCAGTCCTTTGGCTGGGCTGCACAAAAGGTCTCCGGGCTTTTCTCCTACCCACAGGGGCACCAGCAGTGAGGATGTCAAAGGCAATCAACAACGATCCCTTAGAACCACCCAACAAATCAACACCCCCTGACGAACAACGTGTTTCCCGTCCTGGTTGGCCAAGGCAACTGCATCCACTTCAGCAGTCCTTTGGGCTGGGCTGCACACGAGGTCTCCGGGGCTTCTCCTACCCACAGGGCAGCAGCAGTGACAACATTCCCCTTAGAAAAGGACGAATCAAGGCAACGCATCCACTTCAGCCAGCCTTTGGCTGGGCTGCAAACAGGAGGTCTCCCGGGCTTCAGGCAATCAACAACGGGATCGCCTTGAGAACTCCTTTGGCCTGGGCTTGGCACCCACAGAAAGCCACCCAACAAATCAACACCCCCCTGGTGTTTCCGTCCCTTTGGGCCAAGCACACAGCAGAAATGAGGATGTCAAAGGCAATCAACAACGATCCCTTAGAACCACCCAACAAATCAACCCCGCACCCACCTGGGCGAACAACGTGTTTCCGTCCTTTGGCCAAGGCAACTGCATCCACTTCAGCCAGTCCTTTGGGCTGGGCTGCACAGAGGTTCCCGGGCTTCTCCTACCCACAGGGGCACCAGCAGTGAAGGATGTCCAAAGGCAATCAACAACGATCCCTTAGAACCACCCAACAAATCAACACCCACCCTGGACGAACACACGTGTTACCGTCCTTTGGCCAAGGCAACTGCATCCACTTCAGCCAGTCCTTTGGGCTGGGCACAGAGGGTGCTCCCGGGCTTCTCCTACCCCCAAGGCACAGCAGTTCGAGGATGTCCGGGCTTCTCTCCTACCCACAGGGCACAGCAGTGAAGGATGTTCAAAGGCAATCAAAACGATCCCTTAGAACCACCAAACAATCACACCCACCTGCCCACACTGGACGAAAACACGTGTTTACGTCCTTTGGCCAAGGCAACTCGCATCCACTTCCAGTTCCTTTGGGCTGGGCTGCAAAGTCTCCTCGGGCTTCTCACCTAGCACAGGGCACCAGCAGTGAGGATGTCAAAGGCATCAACAACGATCCCTTAGAAACCACCCAACAAATCAACACCCACCTGGACGAACAACGTGTTTCCGTCCTTTGGCCAAGGCAACTGCAATCCACTTCAGCCAGTTTGGGCTGGGCTGCACAGAGGTCTCCCGGGCTTCTCCTACCCACAGGGCACCAGCAGTGAGGATTGTCAAAGGCAATCAACAACGATCCCTTAGAACCAACCCCAACAAATCAACACCCACCTGGACGAACAACGTGTTTCCGTCCTTTGGCCAAGGCAACTGCATCCACATTTTTTCAGCCAGTCCTTTGGGCTGGGCTGCACAGAGGTCCCGGGCTTCTTTCCTACCCACAGGGCACCAGCAAGTGAGGATGTCAAAGGCAATCAAACAACGATCCCTTAGACCACCAACAAATCAACACCCACCTGGACGAACAACGTGTTTTCCGTCCTTTGGCCAAGGCAACAGCATGCATCCACTTCAGCCAGTCTTTGGGCTGGGCTGCACAGAGGTCTCCGGGCTTTCTCCTACCCACAGGGCAGCCAGCATGTGAGGATGTCAAAGGCAATCAACAATCGATCCCTTAGAACCACCCAACAAATCAACACCACCTGGACGAACAACGTGTTTCCGTCTTTGGCCAAGGCAACTGCATCCACTTCAGCCAGTCCTTTGGGCTGGGCTGCACAGAGGTCTCCCGGGCTTCTCCTACCACACAGGGCACCAGCAGTGAGGATGTCAAAGGCAATCAACAACGATCCCTTAGAACACCCAACAAATCAACACCCACCTGGACGAACAACGTTGTTTCCGTCCTTTGGCCAAGGCACCCACTGCAAAGGCAATCCAACTTCAGCCAACTGTCCTTTGGGCTGGGCTGCACAGAGGTCTCCCGGGCTTCTCCTACCCACAGGGCACCAGCAGTGAGGATGTCAAAGGCAATCAACAAACGATCCCTTAAGAACCACCCAACAAATCAACACGCTCACCTGGACGAACAACGTGTTTCCGTCCTTTGCGCCAAGGCAACTGCATCCACTTCAGCCAGTCCTTTGGGCTGGGCTGCACAGAGGTCTCCCGGGCTTCTTCCTACCCACAGGGCACCAGCAGTGAGGATGTCAAAGGCAATCAACAACGATCCCTTAGAACCACCCAACACAAATCAACACCCACCTGGACGAACAACGTGTTTCCGTCCTTTGCCAAGGCAACTGCATCCACTTCAGCCAGTCCTTTGGGCTGGGCTGCACAGAGGTCTCCCGGGCTTCTCCTACCCACAGGGCACCAGCAGTGAGGATGTCAAAGGCAATCAACAACGATCCCTTAGAACCACCCAACAAATCAACACCCACCTGGGACGAACAACGTGTTTTCCGTCCTTTGGCCAAGGCAACTGCATCCACTTCAGCCAGTCCTTTGGGCTGGGCTGCACAGAGGTCTCCCGGGCTTCTCCTACCCACAGGGCACCAGCAGTGAGGATGTCAAAGGGGCAATCAACAACGATCCCTTAGAACCACCCAACAAATCAACACCCACCTGGACGAACAACGTGTTTCCGTCCTTTGGCCAAGGCAACTGCATCCACTTCAGCCAGTCCTTTGGGCTGGGCTGCACAGAAGGTCTCCCGGGCTTCTCCTACCCACAGGGCACCAGCAGTGAGGATGTCAAAGGCAATCAACAACGATCCCTTTAGAACCACCCAACAAATCAACACCCACCTGGACCGAACAACGTGTTTCCGTCCTTTGGCCAAGGCAACTGCATCCACTTCAGCCAGTCCTTTGGGCTGGGCTGCACAGAGGTCTCCCGGGCTTCTCCTACCCACAGGCACCAGCAGTGAGGATGTCAAAGGCAACAACAACGATCCCTTAGAACCACCCAACAAATCAACACCCACCTGGACGAACAACGTGTTTCCGTCCTTTGGCCAAGGCAACTGCATCCACTTCAGCAGTCCTTTGGGCTGGGCTGCACAGAGGTCTCCCCAAGGGCTTCTCCTACCCACAGGGCACCAGCAGTGAGGATGTCAAAGGCAATCAACAACGATCCCTTAGAACCACCCAACAAATCAACACCCACCTGGACGAACAACGTGTTTCCGTCCTTTGGCCAAGGCAACTGCATCCACTTCAGCCAGTCCTTTGGGCTGGGCTGCACAGAGGTCTCCCGGGCTTCTCCTACCCACAGGGCACCAGCAGTGAGGATGTCAAAGGCAATCAACAACGATCCCTTAGAACCACCCCAACAAATCAACACCCACTGGACGAACAACGTGTTTCCGTCCTTTGGCCAAGGCAACTGCATCCACTTCAGCCAGTCCTTTGGGCTGGGCTGCACAGAGGTCTCCCGGGCTTCTCCTACCCACAGGGCACCAGCAGTGAGGATGTCAAAGGCAATCAACAACGATCCCTTAGAACCACCCAACAAATCAACACCCACCTGGACGAACAACGTGTTTCCGTCCTTTGGCCAAGGCAACTGCATCCACTTCAGCCAGTCCTTTGGGCTGGGCTTGCACCAGAGGTCTCCCGGCTTCTCCTACCCACAGGGCACCAGCAGTGAGGATGTCAAAGGCAATCAACAACGATCCTTAGAACCACCCAACAAATCAACACCCACATGGAACGAACAACGTGTTTTCCGTCCTTTGGCCAAGGCAACTGCATCCACTTCAGCAGTCCTTTGGGCTGGGCTGCACAGAGGTCTCCGGGCTTCTCCTACCCACAGGGCACCAGCAGTGAGGATGTCAAAGGCAATCAACAACGATCCCTTAGAACCACCCAACAAATCAACACCCACCTGGACGAACAACGTGTTTCCGTCCTTTGGCCAAGGCAACTGCATCCACTTCAGCCAGTCCTTTGGGCTGGGCTGCACAGAGGTCTCCCGGGCTTCTCCTACCCACAGGGCACCAGCAGTGAGGATGTCAAAGGCAATCAACAACGATCCCTTAGAACCACCCAACAAATCAACACCCACCTGGTGTTTCCGTCCTTTGGCCAAGGCAACTGCATCCACTTCAGCCAGTCCTTTGGGCTGGGCTGCACAGAGGTCTCCCGGGCTTCTCCTACCCACAGGGCACCAGCAGTGAGGATGTCAAAGGCAATCAACAACGATCCCTTAGAACCACCCAACAAATCAACACCCACCTGGACGAACAACGTGTTTCCGTCCTTTGGCCAAGGCAACTGCATCCACTTCAGCCAGTCCTTTGGGCTGGGCTGCACAGAGGTCTCCCGGGCTTCTCCTACCCACAGGGCACCAGCAGTGAGGATGTCAAAGGCAATCAACAACGATCCCTTAGAACCACCCAACAAATCAACACCCACCTGGACGAACAACGTGTTTCCGTCCTTTGGCCAAGGCAACTGCATCCACTTCAGCCAGTCCTTTGGGCTGGGCTGCACAGAGGTCTCCCGGGCTTCTCCTACCCACAGGGCACCAGCAGTGAGGATGTCAAAGGCAATCAACAACGATCCCTTAGAACCACCCAACAAATCAACACCCACCTGGACGAACAACGTGTTTCCGTCCTTTGGCCAAGGCAACTGCATCCACTTCAGCCAGTCCTTTGGGCTGGGCTGCACAGAGGTCTCCCGGGCTTCTCCTACCCACAGGGCACCAGCAGTGAGGATGTCAAAGGCAATCAACAACGATCCCTTAGAACCACCCAACAAATCAACACCCACCTGGACGAACAACGTGTTTCCGTCCTTTGGCCAAGGCAACTGCATCCACTTCAGCCAGTCCTTTGGGCTGGGCTGCACAGAGGTCTCCCGGGCTTCTCCTACCCACAGGGCACCAGCAGTGAGGATGTCAAAGCAATCAACAACGATCCCTTAGAACCACCCAACAAATCAACACCCACCTGGACGAACAACGTGTTTCCGTCCTTTGGCCAAGGCAACTGCATCCACTTCAGCCAGTCCTTTGGGCTGGGCTGCACAGAGGTCTCCCGGGCTTCTCCTACCCACAGGGCACCAGCAGTGAGGATGTCAAAGGCAATCAACAACGATCCCTTAGAACCACCCAACAAATCAACACCCACCTGGACGAACAACGTGTTTCCGTCCTTTGGCCAAGGCAACTGCATCCACTTCAGCCAGTCCTTTGGGCTGGGCTGCACAGAGGTCTCCCGGGCTTCTCCTACCCACAGGGCACCAGCAGTGAGGATGTCAAAGGCAATCAACAACGATCCCTTAGAACCACCCAACAAATCAACACCCACCTGGACGAACAACGTGTTTCCGTCCTTTGGCCAAGGCAACTGCATCCACTTCAGCCAGTCCTTTGGGCTGGGCTGCACAGAGGTCTCCCGGGCTTCTCCTACCCACAGGGCACCAGCAGTGAGGATGTCAAAGGCAATCAACAACGATCCCTTAGAACCACCCAACAAATCAACACCCACCTGGACGAACAACGTGTTTCCGTCCTTTGGCCAAGGCAACTGCATCCACTTCAGCCAGTCCTTTGGGCTGGGCTGCACAGAGGTCTCCCGGGCTTCTCCTACCCACAGGGCACCAGCAGTGAGGATGTCAAAGGCAATCAACAACGATCCCTTAGAACCACCCAACAAATCAACACCCACCTGGACGAACAACGTGTTTCCGTCCTTTGGCCAAGGCAACTGCATCCACTTCAGCCAGTCCTTTGGGCTGGGCTGCACAGAGGTCTCCCGGGCTTCTCCTACCCACAGGGCACCAGCAGTGAGGATGTCAAAGGCAATCAACAACGATCCCTTAGAACCACCCAACAAATCAACACCCACCTGGACGAACAACGTGTTTCCGTCCTTTGGCCAAGGCAACTGCATCCACTTCAGCCAGTCCTTTGGGCTGGGCTGCACAGAGGTCTCCCGGGCTTCTCCTACCCACAGGGCACCAGCAGTGAGGATGTCAAAGGCAATCAACAACGATCCCTTAGAACCACCCAACAAATCAACACCCACCTGGACGAACAACGTGTTTCCGTCCTTTGGCCAAGGCAACTGCATCCACTTCAGCCAGTCCTTTGGGCTGGGCTGCACAGAGGTCTCCCGGGCTTCTCCTACCCACAGGGCACCAGCAGTGAGGATGTCAAAGGCAATCAACAACGATCCCTTAGAACCACCCAACAAATCAACACCCACCTGGACGAACAACGTGTTTCCGTCCTTTGGCCAAGGCAACTGCATCCACTTCAGCCAGTCCTTTGGGCTGGGCTGCACAGAGGTCTCCCGGGCTTCTCCTACCCACAGGGCACCAGCAGTGAGGATGTCAAAGGCAATCAACAACGATCCTTAGAACCACCCAACAAATCAACACCCACCTGGACGAACAACGTGTTTCCGTCCTTTGGCCAAGGCAACTGCATCCACTTCAGCCAGTCCTTTGGGCTGGGCTGCACAGAGGTCTCCCGGGCTTCTCCTACCCACAGGGCACCAGCAGTGAGGATGTCAAAGGCAATCAACAACGATCCTTAGAACCACCCAACAAATCAACACCCACCTGGACGAACAACGTGTTTCCGTCCTTTGGCCAAGGCAACTGCATCCACTTCAGCCAGTCCTTTGGGCTGGGCTGCACAGAGGTCTCCCGGGCTTCTCCTACCCACAGGGCACCAGCAGTGAGGATGTCAAAGGCAATCAACAACGATCCCTTAGAACCACCCAACAAATCAACACCCACTGGACGAACAACGTGTTTCCGTCCTTTGGCCAAGGCAACTGCATCCACTTCAGCCAGTCCTTTGGGCTGGGCTGCACAGAGGTCTCCCGGGCTTCTCCTACCCACAGGGCACCAGCAGTGAGGATGTCAAAGGCAATCAACAACGATCCTTAGAACCACCCAACAAATCAACACCCACCTGGACGAACAACGTGTTTCCGTCCTTTGGCCAAGGCAACTGCATCCACTTCAGCCAGTCCTTTGGGCTGGGCTGCACAGAGGTCTCCCGGGCTTCTCCTACCCACAGGGCACCAGCAGTGAGGATGTCAAAGGCAATCAACAACGATCCCTTAGAACCACCCAACAAATCAACACCCACCTGGACGAACAACGTGTTTCCGTCCTTTGGCCAAGGCAACTGCATCCACTTCAGCCAGTCCTTTGGGCTGGGCTGCACAGAGGTCTCCCGGGCTTCTCCTACCCACAGGGCACCAGCAGTGAGGATGTCAAAGGCAATCAACAAGGATCCCCTTCGAATCGTGTGGCCCACGATGGCTGTTGAGGAAAACTTGGCAGCCAGCTTGGACTTCAGATTGGCTATGGCATCGGGGGCCAGCTCCCCAGGTTCTGACCATGGTACTGCGATATGAACCTGCACAAGCCCGCCCAAGTCAGAGACTAATAGACTCATGAGTTCAGTCAATAGCAATTAAACAGCTACAATAAAGTTGTATAACCCTGTTGGTTGAGTAGCGCCATGTCGCATGTTCCCACCTTCATACTTCCCACCTGCTCCCCCACCCACCAACTGTCCCACCCACCTAAGCACTCAAGACACACACCCAACCAAATGGTAAACACATGATATACATTTGGTAATAAATATATATATGGTATTCATACAACTATTGCTAACACACCCTGGTCTCTCTCTCTATATATATATCTATATATATATCTATATATATATATATAGTACGGTAGCCCATGTGGCCGGTGGCCACACCTGTCAGGATGTACCCAGCAAAGAATGATGCCCAACCCACCCGCCCCCTCCCCATCTAACACATTAAAAATGAATACTCACATGACCCCCCACCTCTCACCACCCTCAGTCGATCCCTCCCTCCCTGTTCCCCCTGCTTGCCTACCGCACCACATGACACGTCCTTCCTCTCTCCATCACCCCCCATCCTCCCACCCCCCCACCCCCCGTCTCGACCCCCTCTCCTTCCCCCCAGCATCAACAAAACACACATGCTCCCCTACCTCTCCCCACGGCTTCCCTGCTGAGAAAACCGGACTTGCGCAGTCGCAAAGCTCACACCCGAAGCTTCTTCTTCGCGCGCATTTACCGAAGGTGGGGTGTTGACGGAAACAATCCAGTCAACTGGAACTTCACTTCGGTACATGAATTGGTTAATTCATTCAACCCGCGTTCGCTATCAAACGATGTGCAGTGACATGCTTCTCTCGATGCAATGGAAAGTGGTTGCAGACATGGGACGATAGCAGCCAGACGTTCCTCATCGGGTATGGCAGCCCTGGCTACACGCCTGGCCTCGTTGACAGCTCCGGATCGCGAATTGTGACATCATTCAACCCGCGCTCGCCATCAAATAATGTTGTACTGCTATTCCAGTAAATTCCGAGGCCAAGGCTGAAGCGCAGCCTCCGACCTTGTTGTAGGGGTTCAATAAGCCTTTCGTCCCGCGGAAACTTCATTCGCAGTAACTCGCGCGATCCCGCACAGCGATCTGGTTGAAGTCGACCCAAGCTTTTGAGTACATCTCGTGTACTGCCATCAGCCTACCGAGCTGGGCTGCTCGCAGCCAGATGCGAATGCAAACAGAAATTGGCTGCACGCCTAGCTGACGCATTCACAGACAATATGATCTATTCAGAATTCAATTCCGAGCAGTTGGGGTCATGTGGGACCTTGGGTCACAATAGCGTTTCATCTTAGGGCGTTTTAGGACTTAGACAATTATGGAGATAATTATGGCAATACAAGTATAAACATATATATATGGTATTCATACAACTCTTGCTAACACACCCTGGTCTCTCTATATATATATATAAAAAAAAAAAAAAAAAAAATATATATATATATATATATATATATATATATATATAAAGAAATCATGGTCGTGGTCGTGGTCGTGGTCGTGGTGGTGTCATCGCGTAACCGACTTAACCGACTTCCCGCCCAGCCAATTCCCGCTTTTAATCCCTCCTGCTTCAACTTCTGCCTGATTGGCCTCCTGCAAATTCTGCCTTATGCAACCTTCGCCTCCTGCGTATTCTACCTGTTGCGCATCCCGCCCGATTTCTCCTTTTCCCGCCTGAGTTCATCCACCTGATTTCGGTAGCGCTACAGTTCGTCTTCCTACAAGCTTTTTCCCCTGCATCTCTGCAAGGCCTTCCCCTTGCGTCAAGAGACCTGTCGCTGCGCACAACGGGAGGTGACGTGGTGAGTCAGCTGACCTGTCAGAAATGTCCGAATCGCATCCATCCCATTTCACTAACTTGATAGCAAATTCTTACCACTGCATTGAGAAACATGTCGCTCCGCATTGTGCCTTTGCAAGTACGCATCAAAGTTGACAGAATGAAAAATCTCGCTGAGCATTCTCGCCCTAACTTGACCGAACATCTAAAATCAGCAACTTGACTGCAACTTCTTCCCACTGCATCGATAAACATGTCGTCGCTGTGCATTGTGCTATAGCGAGCACGCGGCAAAGTTGAATGGATGAACCTAGCGATGTTTCCAAGTCTCAGATCGAGTTGACTTCGGGAGCAGTTGCGGTGAACAGGATTGTTCTTCGGCCGAACTGAATACATGCTCGCTAAGAAGAAGCTTTAGTTATGTACAGTTGCCATTGCGCAGGTTCAGCTTTTTCAGTGGGGTCGACTACCGATCACAGCTAAGGTGGCAGGGAAGCAAGACCGATGCTTTTAGCGGAGTCGGATGATGCGCAAACGTTGTCCATGCTCTTCGTCCCGTTTGCCTTTCAGCTATGGCAAAGCCCACAGCTGAAGTGGAGGGAGGCAGATATGGAGTATGTGTGTGCTGGTGGGTGCGTGTAGGAGGGAGGGGAGGGATGAGAGTGGGGAGAGGGTGGGGGCTGGTGGAATGGCTGGGGTGGGAGAAGGGATGGAGTCAGGAAATATGTCAGGAAGAGTAAGGGAGTATGTTTGTGGGCGGGGGTACATGGTTGGGTGGGGATAGGGGTGGAGATAACTAGGGGGGGGGGGGGGGGGGGGGGGGGGGGGAGTACGGTGGTGTTAGTGTGCTTGTGGGTGCACAAGGGAGACAATCGCAAGGGATATGCGTCCGTCAATGTTTAAGTTGCATGCACTGCAGAGAAAACCGTTTTGCAACCCAGCCCTAAACAGGTGTGGCCAACGGGAGGGAAGGGGGGAGGGGGCGAATAATGGTTTGGTGGTGGTGGTGTGTGAATGGGGGGGGGGGGGGGGGGGGGCTTCAAGTGTAAACCATAATGTAACCAGCCCCAAATAGGTGTGGCCAAAGGCCAAACGGGCACCGTACTATGATTTGGGGGGGGGGGGGGGGGGGGGGGGGGGGGGGGGGGGGGGGAGGTCTTCGTGAGAGCAGGTGTGGCCACCGGCCACACGGGCTACCGTACTAGTATATATATATATATATATATATATATATATATATATATATATATATGTGGTATTCATACAACCCTTGCAACCTCACCCTGGTCTATATATATACATATATGTATATATATATGTTGTAATCATACAACCCTTGCAACCTCACCCTGGTCTGTATATACATATATGTATATGTACATCATATATGTGGTAATCATACAACACTTGCAACCTCACCCTGGTCTGTATATACATATATGTATATGTACATCATATATGTGGTATTCATACAACTCTTGCAACCTCACCCTGGTCTCTCTCTATATACATATATACATATATGTGGTAATCATACAACCCTTGCAACCTCACCCTGGTGATGTCGCCCCGAGAAACACCGATGCTGTTTACCGATCTTGCAATGGCTCCAGTCACGCCGTCCATGCGGTGCGCGCTTAATGCGCTCAAGGTGCTCATCATTACTGTTTCAATATCCTGTTCCATCGTGGCAGTGGCATGTGCAGGGAGAGGCACACGCCCCGAGTCCGCGTAGTGATCCTCGTCAACAGTAAAGTGTTTGGCAGCATCAAAGTACATATCATCTTCATCGCTCTCATCATCCCCGCGGGTGTTTGACGACCAGCGGGAAAAAGAGGAGCGAGCATACGAGGAGCTAGCGTCAGTCAGGGTTGAATCCATTACTGAGCTAAAACTGCTGCACTTCATCAGATTATCGGACTTGAAAGGATCATCGGGGGATCCCAAATCCCTTTTCATGCTCCCAAGGTCTTTCAGAAGGGAAATTAACTTTTCTGGATCGGCGGGATCATCTACAGATGGTCTGTCTAGTGGCAGCTTCATCATTTCAAACGAAAGTTACTGCTTGTTGACGGATGAAAGCCTGCAGTGTGTTGGTGTGAGTGTGAGTGTGTGGGTGTGGGTGTCGGTGCGATGTGTGTGATGCGTGTGGGTGTGAGGAGTACGATGCGCGTGATGCATGTGTGTGTGTGTGTGTGTGTGTGAATGATCAACAGGGTCCCCCAGAGATAGTCTGTCTAGTGGCAGCTTCATCAATCCATACGAAAGTTGCTGCTCGTTGCCGTATGAAAACCTGCAGCATGTTGGTGTGAGTGTGTGTGTGTGTTTGTGTGTGTACGTGTGTGTGTGTGTGTGTGTGTGTGTGATGCGTGTGTGTTTGTTTGTGGGAAGATCAGAGTGTCACACTTGAAGTTCCAAGCCAAGGGAGTAACTTCATTAAATTACATTGACATAGGCAGGCCAATGTTGGTCCAAGAAAAAATGCTTACATTAATTCAGTTTGGTGTGACCTCATGATACCCTACGGCTGCCCAAACCTGGTTAACACCCTAGGGGTGTTCATGCATGCATGCGAGGTTGGTGGTGGGTGGGTGGGTGGGTAAACACACCAACACCTCTTACACATGTCTGCAACTAGTTAACACCCTAGGGATGTTCATGCATGCATGCAAGGTTGGTGGTGGGTGGGTGGGTGGGTGGGTGGAAGGGTGGTGGTGGTGGTGGGGGGGGGGGGGCGGTGGGGGGGGGGGGGTAAACACCGTAACACCTTGTACACAAGTCTGCATCTAGTTTACACCCTTTAAAGAGATGTTAAACATGTATAACTAGGTGCAGACAGCTGTCGGGATATGATTGTTTTGATCAGGTTGTTTTCTGTAGGTTTGATGTGATCAGGTTGTTATCTACAGAGTTGTTCATATCAGGATGATATCAACACTGTTGAATCATTTTTAGGTGGGCATTGGGGCTGTTCCATTTCAGTATTTCTTTCTCCCACTGGATGCAATGGACGGACAGTAAGGGGGCGGCCGGCAGCGGAAGAGAACAAGACACGACTGATGAACAGGAAATGTCACATCAGGTAAGGCCCACAGGTGGGTGTTCCAATATGCAAGCGACTGAGCATAAGCAGCAAGTTTTCGCATGTATGACGAAAACTTGCTGCTAATGCTAATATGCAAGCGTGCCAACTGAGTTCGAGCGTTCAGATTCCGCGCGCTCGATGGCCTCGAGAGGCCGATAAGGCAGGCTAGGTTTGCGCTCGTATTGCCTGCCATTATTAAATGCGTCTGCTGGGCATGTGCAAACGACCACACGATTTGTCTAGAGCATCGACTTTCGGTTGTCACTCTCCCTACTTTCTGGGAGGGTTTGGTGCGGGGGACAAATTGCATTGTGCTGATGAATAGACGCTTGAAGGCACAAGGAACCGATTGACAATTATTCTCCTTCTTCTTTCTCTCATCCAGAGCAGCAGTTTCAAAACTCTTGCTTGTGAATTCCACTTTGGGAATCGGATTTCGAGAATCACGAACTAGACTGGCAATCCACATCCAAAGCTTTATCAAAGCCAGCCCCAGATAATGCAGGACGGGGATGTCTAAGGAGAACGCTTCGTCTAGCAAATGTCGTCCCGAGGTGAAAGAGCGATGGGTATTGACAGTGTCAAGGCTAGGTGCTGAGTGCCGAGTGCGAAAATAAGCTATTGTAAAGAATTCGCCACAGCCTAATCGACAAACGAGCGAGCGGGCAGCTAACATACCCGCAGGTGCTTCAAGCTTCAGCCGAATGTCCTCTGTTAAGTTCAGCAGACAAAATGAGCCACAAAAGGCAGAGGGCGGCCAGATAACAAACGAATAGCGCCGTTTGAGAAGAAGAAGAAAAGCAATCCGCAGAGTCCGCGTGGCAAGCTCGAAAGCAGACCAGCACTGCTTTGTTTACGATGGAGCTGCAGGAGCTGCGGGTCGAGAGGTAATCTGGTGTCGGGGATGGCAGAAGAAACTATGCGGTGAACAGTCAGGACACACCAAGAACAGGGGATGAAAAAAGATCAGGATATCTTGGAGATATTGATGAAGATTTAGAAAGAAAGCAGTACGTTGGTCGTGTCTGTTGTGTAGACCCGGTGCACCGGCTGCGGCTGGTGCCCGGTGTGTACGACCTTACTAAGGGTGGATTCCCATTGGGGCAGGATGGGTCTGGATGGGTCGTTAGTACGGATAACCGACGACCCATCCAGTGTTTACCTTCCCATAGGGGTTTTGGATGGTTCGTATTTGTACGGATGTACTGACGAAATACCCATCCAGACGACCCATCCAAAAGCCAAAATCCATCCAGGCCCTCGACCGAGGTGTGGGTTGGATGGCTCTGGATGGGTCGCAAAATATCCGGCTCCTTCCGGCACAGTCCAGCATTGATCCGGCGACGGTCGCGCAACTGACGCGTATTGCTTTCTTCAACCGACCTGCTAGTTTCATTAGCCAGGAGTTTCCGAACTTTTGGATCACAGATCATCTTCGAGCAAGACAGAATCTGGGACATTCTAACCATTTCTTCTCCATTCGACGCAAACTTCTCCAGCTCCCTCAGCTGTTTCCCATGCCCATACGAGCACACCCAAGTCAGGATTGTACAGTCAGACTCAACATCAGTTTGTGCAACAGCAGCAGCACGACAACCCCCTAAGCTCCGAAGGAGTAGGCAAGGCAGCAGGCAAGGCAGGAGGCAAGGCAGCAGGCAAGGGAGCAGGCGAGGCAGCAGCAGATCGGAATAGCTCCATGGCTGACATGCTCATCGCGTGGAAAGATTGAAAGAAAGAAATGGACGCCGCGAGGTATGACTTCAGGTCGCGGAGTGCGGTCTTGAGAAGAGGAATAGATGGATCTAGGATGGATCAGCGCAAGAAATTGAACTGTCAACGATCGATCCGTCTTTTCTTGCGACTATTGATTGAAAGTACCTGCGAAGGTTCCCGGTGGTACATGCGTGTATTGCTGCACCCATCCAGTCGCTTGCAATGGGAGTGCGTTTTGGATGGGTGGCCGTGTACGGATGCACGAACCATCCAAAGAGCTCAACGACCCATCCAAAGGGCCCAACCGACAAATACCGACCCATCCAGTACTACAACCGACTTTACCCATCCAGTCCAATGGGAATCCACCCTAAGGGTGGATTTCCATAGGCCGTGGATGGGTGTAGTACTCGATGGGTCGCTAAATCGGTTTACTTTCGGTCACGTCTCGTGGATGGGTCATGGATGATTCGTGCATCCGTACGCAGTCGATCATGCAGTTCCCCTTCTGTGGAAATGCGGCATGGATGGTTCCGCAATGGCCGGGTGGGCCGGGCGCCATACCTTGCGCTGGAGCTATTGCTGCACGAAAACTTGTCCGCTGGGGAATTATCGCCTAGGCATCCACTGTAGCTTTAAATGCCGATGAATCTGAAGATGCAGAATGTCTCGGATTTCCGTTCCTCGAATCAGATCTGGCGCGATTCGAAATTTCGGGAAGTGAAACTAGCAGAGGGCAGTGTTTTTCCTAAGAACGATTTATCGCGCAAAGCCGATTATTAATGTTTATTTCCGTTTTTGTCCATCGCGCTCCCAGGTGTGGGTAATGTTTTCGGATTTCAGATCTCTGGGTGGAGCATCGCGCGTGCCATATACTTATTGTTTCCGTCTGTCAGATGCCTGGCTGGAGCATCGCGCGTGCCCTATACTTAATGTTTATGGCTTGCGGATGCTTGAGTGGAGCATCGCGCTGCCAGATACTTAATGTTAGTGGATTGTGGGTACCTGGCAGGAGCATCGCGCAGGTCCCACGTGGGCCCTTAGTGACTTGGCAGCTCTTCGACTTATCGACCTATTGACAGGTGAAGAGCTGCCAGGCAGAGCGTCCACGAATTTCAAAACATGTAACGGCCCTGGTCTGTAGAGATGCGGTTTCAGCCAAGGGCCTGAAAACAAGATGGCGACCCTCGCCCCTCGTCAACTTGAATCCAGCAGGTTCGCAATCGCTAGATGCTTGCTTCATATTAGTCTCTTCACAGCAATTTGGAACTTTGCTCTCTCTTGCCTCGCTTTCAGTAGCAATTGGCAATTGGAAGATTATCTTATTTCCTTTGCTCGCAGCTCGTTTGATCGTTGCTCATTTCATCGTTTGCCTCCCCCCCCCCCCCCCCCCCCCCCCCCCCCCCCTCTTCGCTCGTTTGCTACGTTACCCTCTCCCCTCGCGCATTCGCAGATTCAGTGAACGCTGGTGTAACGCTGCCAAAGGCAGCCAACTCGCTCCCAGCAGGTACGCAGCTCCGTGCGCAGTGTGTGTCCCGATTTGTATGTAACCACTTGTAAGCAATATCGGGCGTGCCAGATACTTTATGTTTATGCTTTTCCAAATTTACACCTAGGCATCGGGCTGCCGTATACTTAATGTTTCTGTCCCACCAAAGTCTACTCCTGGGCATCGGGCTGCCATATACTTAATGTTTATGGCCAAATCCTTAGGAAAAACACTGGCAGAGGGAGGTCACAGATTTCGTGAGGACAAACTAGCAGATGGAATTGAAACTAGCAGGGGGAGGTCGCAGATTCCGCGGGGGGGGGGGGGGGGGGGTCAAACTGAGGAAGGTCGCAGATTTCGGGAGGTCAAATTAGCAGAGGGAACGAGAGGGAATTGAAACTGGTAGAGGCAGGTCGCTAGAGAGACCGGCGCCGGGCTGCACCGGAAAGTTTGCGACTCATCCAGACTCTTCCAATCCACCCCTCGGTCGATGGCAGGGATGGATTTTGCCATCTGGATGGGTCTCGTGGATGGGTGTTTCGTCGGTAGGGGCTCTGTGGAAGTGGCCATAGTAAAACCCCTTTCACAGCCTGTTTCCAATTGAGGGTTAGGCCGGGTTATGGAGCATAACCGTCCTCGGCAATCGGAAACACTCAAAAAATTGTACTTCGCTCGACCGACTTGTACACCAGTTTCCGGCAAATTTGATGACGTGCCGGTGCGGATCGGGGTTACCCTGAACCGTGCCCCCCCCCACGGTTAAGCGTAACCCCGATCCGCCTTGGTTCCACGCTGGCACTTTGACCGCAGCAGCGGTCACTTGCGGCCATAATGTGGTGAGCGCGAGCGCTGCAATCGTGTAGATCGCGCGGTCACGCGCGATCCATTCAATTCCCTAGAAACTCTGACGCTCACCGCTATGGATTCGTCTGGTCAAGGTTTGTTTTTCAAGCAGAACCAGCATTGGGGCATCAACGAGCACCCTAGAAGCTTCTGGGATATGGTAACGAAATGGAAAAGGACAGGGCCAACGTCTTGGAGTCAGAACATGAACTCGAATTGCGAGACAGCTGCACGAAAGAAAGTCAAGCCGGCGAGTAAATAATTCAAACGCTTCCAAGCTGTCGAACAACTGATTTAACGATCACATAACCCAGATCTTCCCATAACCCAGATTTCAGGGACAATCGGAAACACTAAATTGTACAGCGGGGTTACGCGACAGGAAGCTGGCTAGAACACGGGTTACGAGTACTGCCGCACTACAGTTTGCGGGGTTATCCATAACCGTAACCTGGTCTTATGGAAACAGGCTGTTTGTCAGGCCTGGATGGATCGTCGGTTGTTTGTACATTTCTCGAGAGCCTGCCGAGGGGGTCTAGTTCTAACCTATAGGGGTCTAGGTTTACGTCCAGGTTTATGTCCAGGTTTCAAACCTAACTCTAATTAAAACCTGGACGTGCCTGGACACTTTGCCCCAAACCTGGACTACGTTTACCAAACCTGGACTACGTTTACCAAACCTGGACGTGCCTGGACACTTTGCCCCAATCCTTGTCTACGTTTCCCAAACCTGGACGTGCCTGGACAGTTTGCCCCAAACCTGGACTATAATTCCCAAACCTGGACGTGCCTGGACACTTTGCCCCAATCCTGGACTACGTTTCCCAAACCTGGACGTGCCTGGACCCTTTCCCCAAACCTGGACTACGTTTCCCAAACCTGGACGTGCCTGGACACTTTGCCCCAATCCTTGTTTACGTTTCCCAAACCTGGACGTGCCTGGACACTTTGCCCCAAACATAGACTACGTTTCCAAACCTGGACGTGGCTGGACACTTTGGCCCAAAACTGGACTATACCGTAATTCTTAAACCTGGACGTGCCTGGACACTTTTTTTTTCCTTCCAGGTTTGGGTCAAAGGGTCCAGGTTTGGGTCAAAGGGTCCAGGTTTGGGTCAACAGGTCCAGGTTTGGGTCACAGGGTCCAGGCGCGTCTAGGTTAAACCTGGGCACGTACAGGTGAAACCTGGAACCCCTCGGCTCCTTCTCCGGCTACGAGTGGCTACTTTCTCCATTATTTTCGAAAACTCCCTGACGGTGACTGCTAAAGCGATTTTCCGTGTCGCTTGCGACACGATCTTAGAACTTGCCTTTTTTAGACCCCCCACCCCCCGCCCCCCCCACCCCCCCCACCCCCCACCACCACCCCACCCCACCCCACCCCACCCTACCACCACCACCACCACCACCACCACCACTACTTTAATTCCAGAGCCATCTGTCATGTCATACCAGCGTTTTTTAAAATGGAAGCAGATACTACAGGCATTAATTAGTCAGTAGATTAAGGGCGTCTACTTTGCACATTGTAGGAGGGGCAACGCCATTTGAACTGAATCGTCTGGGTTGCTGGTCTGTGTTGGGACATCCGCCTCCCGGGGTGAAAGTCATTTCACAGCTTAAAAAAGGGAAAAAAGACTCACGTTGTTACACGATTATGATGAAGATAGCATATCGGCGCAGTGCAATGAAGAAAGGAGATGGCAAGCAGTACAGCTAGCACTGCATAGTAGTGCACGCAGCCATAGCAGGCATCTGCACTCTGCAGCAGACGGTACAGAGCCCAGTAGGGACTCGAACATGTGCGCTCTTTGCCACTGTAGAGTCTAGACACGACCTCTAAGTCGTACTATAACAGCGTTGGACACCTAGGCGATAGGTGTTTTGAAGTCGAGATTAAAAGTTTGGCTGGGAAAAGAATAACTGTTTCGCCCGATTTGCGGCCCTTTTTGTCAAGTAGGGCCAATAGATGGCCGCACTGATGATTATTGGATGCTAGCAGTCGTGGCGAGAGGCAGAGAAAGAGAGTTACAACTTACACAGTGGACTGCTGCGGGGTGGGACTCTTTGCCAGTTGGCAATTGAGTAAAGAACAAAGGCGGAAATAAGATTAAGTACCAAGCCGCAGTACACCTTATCGTGCATACTTGGCCCCGGATTAATATATTGATGGATTCAACACACACTGATCACAATATGGCAATAGAACTAGGGATAGGCAATATGATGTCATATGATATCATGTCATCATACGATATCACATGATGCCGGCAGTCTGACTAGGCTAAAGTTACCATTTATATACGATATCATATGATGCAACTTGTATGATATCATACTCGCCTTTTGTCAAAATCAGATGATATGCCGATCCCTAATTATAACGCGAACTTTTGTTTTGCTAGCCTTGACCTCCTGGGAGGGTGCCAACTGACGATAAACTAAACAAAGCCCGCGTCTCGGTTGTTTCTAAATCGGCTTGAGACATGCCAAAACGTGTAACCAGATGTGGCCCAAGTACCCCCCCCACACACACACCCCCACACACCCCACCCCCCCCCACCCCCCACACACACACCACACCCACACCCACACATTTCCAGGTAGGGGGGGTCCAGCAGGAGCTAGTAGAGTACAAGGGTGCCTAGATTACGATTCTGTCTGGATGTATGCTCTTGGCATCCGAGGAGGCTTGCACCAGGCAGTTGGGGTGTACCATTGACGTTCATAAGCCACCCTTTTTTTGTGGGAAAAGACTTTCACCCCAGAGGTGGGTCTCCCGACACAAACCAGCGACACGGAGGATTCAGGGTTTAGGGTTTGACTTCCCTTGACTCCATCAAGCCGCGGGCTCGTTTGGAGTCTGTTATAATCCGACATACGTCGGTAACTGAAGTGGCATAATGCACACCGGTTCCTGTTCCCTCCAGGACCCGTGTTGCCTGCCGCTAGGCCACAGGCTAGCTGTGGCCTACATGTGTCTGCAAGATCTTGCAGCCCGCTCTCCTCTTCGATATAAGCGCACTCGCTGCGTCCTTTAATCATCTTCTATTCAGTCATCTACCGTGTAACAACTATAGAATTGAAAGAGTCCAGTAGGGCACCAGGAAAATATCATATCAGCAGCAGCAGCAGGTTTGAGGGTTTGAGTTTGACCAAACTTGTTATGAGATGACTGGTGTCATCCCACGGAATGACTCACTTTATACGGTGTAGTGGTGGATAACCTACAGTAGGATCTGTAGGGTCTCCATCTGCGTACTAGAAGCCTCGCTTGGCTTCTACTAGTTATCAAGTTATACCATTTATCACGTTTTCCCTTCACGATTGATTGCTTCTTACCTCCGCCACTGTAAGTGGTTGAGATCTGGGTCCTGCTCTAGGGGGTTTAATACCTACGCCACCAAAACGGTGGTTGGGAGTTTGGATCGTTTGTCCTCGACACACCCCTGATGTAATGGTTTTTTTTGCTTTGTGGGTGCTTTTTCTTTTTGTTTAAAGCACAGAGTCTCATACACCCTCGCGGTGTCAAGTAGACTTTAACATGAAATGTAATGTAATGATGATATCTTGAAGAAAAAAAGGAAAGCGAAACCAGGGTTTGCGTAAACCTCTTTGACCCACTTCGTTGCCGGCCAAGCACGCGACAAAGGTACAGGCTGGCCGTCAACGAAGTGGGTCGAAAAGATTTACGCAAGAGATTCTTCAAGGTATCATCATTAAGGGGAAACGTGATAACAGCTGTCGAAGCTTCTAAAACACTTGAGTTCGTCCGGAGCTTCGGGGACCTCTGCTTGTGTGCTGCAGCACTACAGGTCTGCAGTCCCTCTAGATCAATGCCTTTAAAGGGGCTCAGGGAAGGAAGCTCCTCGGGGACCTCCGGTTGTGCACTGCAGCACTCCAGGCCCACAGTCCCTCTAGATCAATATGCCTTTCAAGGGGCTCATGGGAGGAAGCTTTTCGGGGACCTCCGCTTGTGTACTGCAGTACTACAGGCTCGCAGTCCCTCTAGACCACAGCTTTTCAAGGGGCTCAGGGGAGGAAGGTCTTCGGGGACCTCAGCCCCATGTATATATGAATGTTACAGTCCAGGGGTAGGCCAAAGAGTATAAAGGGACTTGCCCAATCATGATAGGAAGGGCTTAAAAAGCCCCAAATGTGTACTTGAAGCTTCTTGAACTGGAAATAAACATTTGTGGTGTGGTGTATGGTGTGTGGTGTGGTGTGGTGGGGAATTATATTGGCCTCAGTCCCAAATGTGTACTTGAACCTGCCTGAACTTGGTTCTTTCATTTCTGATGTCGCTGTCTTGGGCTTGCTCGGAGTACCTGCCTAGAATCTGCTGTCGCTGTTTTGGGCGTGCTGGGGGACCTGCCAAGAAGCTGCTATCGCTGTCTTGGGCTTGCTCGGGGGACCTGCCAAGAAGCTGCTGACGCTGTCTTGGGCTTGCTCGGGGGATCTGCCTAGAAGCTGCTGACGCTGTCTTGGGCTTGCTCAGGGGACCTGCCTAGAAGCTGCTGACGCTGTCTTGGGCTTGCTCGGGGGACCTGCCTAGAAGCTGCTGACGCTGTCTTGGGCTTGCTCAGGGGACCTGCCTAGAAGCTGCTGCTCGTAGCTGGTGGAAACAGTGTAGTCCACCTACATTTCAATCACTGCGTTGGCACGGTGACTATAGCAGAGACTGGCTCAAGGAGGTTACCAGAAGCCACTGTTCGGGGCTGAAAAAGAAAGCTCTGCCGCAGCTAGGGGGCATCCCTGCCATATTGCCTGGTGGGGTAATACGTACGTGCACCAGCCTGTCATATATATAAACAATCAGTAACGGTGACTATAGCTAGCTCCGGCTTACGCTGTGGTGTCTTTCACAGCACGTCCTGTGAGTAACTGTATTACACGGATGTAACAATTTCAATTTCAATTTCACTGCGTTGGCAGTGTCTCTTGGACTTGCCCCCCCTCCGTCTCCAAAGGCGCTACAGTAAGCGTACGGCCACCTGTACCTCGGCCTAGCTCAGACCTCAAGGGTAACACGGAGAGCACGCGGTACAGAGCAAGCCCAGCATATGCATCCTGCATGCGGGGGGTAGTGAGGAAGTTTTTTTCGTATACCTAGGAAGAAGTTTTTGTCTTCCCCCTCTGCCTTCCCCCCCCCACCCCCACCCCCCCACCCTAAAGGCCCATATCTCCTTCAGAAATTATAATTAGGGGGGTCGATGTAGGGTTTATACCGAGCCTGCATGCAGCATACCATTTTTTTGGTCGTGCCCAGCCGTGCCATTAAATTTCTTTTCTGCTACGCAATAAAATGTATCAGGGCAGCACAGCAGAGTGAGGGCGTTGGTACACGTCCATTTGGTTCTTCTTCCAGTTGTAACAAAATATAAACAATAATAACAAATATAATGCATTAGGGTAGTATAGCAGTGTGGGATCGTTGCTATACGTCGATTTGGTACTTCTCCTACTTGTAACACACGATAAAAAATAATAATACAGAAAATGTATCAGGGTAGCATAGCAGTGTGGGGACGTTGCTACACTTCGATTTGGTACTTCTCCCTCTTGTAACAAACGAGAAACGAAAATGCATCAGGGCAGCGTAGCAGTATTTTTCCAAGGCACCAGGGCAGCAAAGCGGCGTTGCCCGATATCCAAAGAGAACTTCTCCCAGTTACCACTTGTCTTAACACATAAACAATACAACACAACAAAAGCACTTCAAATCATAAAACGATTATAAAAGCGGACCAGGGCATCATAGCGGCGTTGCTCCACATCTAATGGGAACTTCTCCCAGTTGCCACTTGTAGTATGAACGCACAAACAATACAATTGAAACAAATTAATTTGATACTATGCTAATGAAAAGGCACCAGGGCAGGATAGCGACGTTGCCGGATATCCATAAAGAACTTCTCCCAGTTACCACTTGTCTTGTCTACAATTAAAACAAATTAAATTAATAGAATGCTAATGAAAACGCACCAAGGCAGCGTAGCTGCGTTGCTCCACGTCCAATGGGAACTTCTCTAAGTTGCGAATAGTTTTAACAAACAAATAAATAAAAAATTAATGAAAACACAACAGGTCAGCATAGCGACGTTGCCGGATATCCAAAGGGAAATTCTCCCAGTTGCCACTAGTGGTATGAACACATAAACAATAAAATGCAATTAAAAAAAATCAAAATAAATACAATGCTGACGAAAACGCACCATAGTAGCGTTGCTCCACATCCAATGGGAACATCTCCCAGTTGCCAATAGTTTTCAGCAATTAAAGAATACAATAAAACAAAACAAAGAAATGGATGAAAAGCCAAAGAAAACGCACCAGGGCAGCATAGCGACGTTGCCCAATATCCAAAGGGAACTTCTCCCAGTTACCACTTGTATAACACATAACCAATACAACACAACAAAAGCACTTCAAATCATAAAACGATTATAAACGCACCAGGGCAGCATAGCGACGTTGCCCGATATCCAATGGGAACTTCTCCCAGTTGCCACTTGTAGTATTAACACATAAACGATAAATTGCAGTGTAAAACAAATTAAATTATAGTATTAACACATAAACGATAAATTGCAGTGTAAAACAAATTAAAGTATAGTATTAACACATAAACGATAAATTGCAGTGTAAAACAAATTAAATTATAGTATTAACACATAAACGATAAATTGCAGTGTAAAACAAATTAAATTATAGTATTAATAGATAAACGTTCCGCAATGGCCGGGTGGGCCGGGCGCCATACCTTGCGCTGGAGCTATTGCTGCACGAAAACTTGTCCGCTGGGGAATGATCGCCTAGGCATCCACTGTAGCTTTAAATGCCGATGAATCTGAAGATGCAGAATGTCTCGGATTTCCGTTCCTCGAATCAGATCTGGCGCGATTCGAAATTTCGGGAAGTGAAACTAGCAGAGGGCAGTGTTTTTCCTAAGAACGATTTATCGCGCAAAGCCGATTATTAATGTTTATTTCCGTTTTGGTCCATCGCGCTCCCAGGTGTGGGTAATGTTTTCGGATTTCAGATCTCTGGGTGGAGCATCGCGCGTGCCATATACTTATTGTTTCCGTCTGTCAGATGCCTGGCTGGAGCATCGCGCGTGCCCTATACTTAATGTTTATGGCTTGCGGATGCTTGAGTGGAGCATCGCGCTGCCAGATACTTAATGTTAGTGGATTGTGGGTACCTGGCAGGAGCATCGCGCAGGTCCCACGTGGGCCCTTAGTGACTTGGCAGCTCTTCGACTTATCGACCTATTGACAGGTGAAGAGCTGCCAGGCAGAGCGTCCACGAATTTCAAAACATGTAACGGCCCTGGTCTGTAGAGATGCGGTTTCAGCCAAGGGCCTGAAAACAAGATGGCGACCCTCGCCCCTCGTCAACTTGAATCCAGCAGGTTCGCAATCGCTAGATGCTTGCTTCATATTAGTCTCTTCACAGCAATTTGGAACTTTGCTCTCTCTTGCCTCGCTTTCAGTAGCAATTGGCAATTGGAAGATTATCTTATTTCCTTTGCTCGCAGCTCGTTTGATCGTTGCTCATTTCATCGTTTGCCTCCCCCCCCCCCCCCCCCCCCCCCCCCCCCCCCCCCCCCCCCCCCCCCCCCCCCTCTTCGCTCGTTTGCTACGTTACCCTCTCCCCTCGCGCATTCGCAGATTCAGTGAACGCTGGTGTAACGCTGCCAAAGGCAGCCAACTCGCTCCCAGCAGGTACGCAGCTCCGTGCGCAGTGTGTGTCCCGATTTGTATGTAACCACTTGTAAGCAATATCGGGCGTGCCAGATACTTTATGTTTATGCTTTTCCAAATTTACACCTAGGCATCGGGCTGCCGTATACTTAATGTTTCTGTCCCACCAAAGTCTACTCCTGGGCATCGGGCTGCCATATACTTAATGTTTATGGCCAAATCCTTAGGAAAAACACTGGCAGAGGGAGGTCACAGATTTCGTGAGGACAAACTAGCAGATGGAATTGAAACTAGCAGGGGAGGTCGCAGATTCCGCGGGGGGGGGGGGGGGGGGGTCAAACTGAGGAAGGTCGCAGATTTCGGGAGGTCAAATTAGCAGAGGGAACGAGAGGGAATTGAAAACTGGTAGAGGCAGGTCGCTAGAGAGACCGGCGCCGGGCTGCACCGGAAAGTTTGCGACTCATCCAGACTCTTCCAATCCACCCCTCGGTCGATGGCAGGGATGGATTTTTGCCATCTGGATGGGTCTCGTGGATGGGTGTTTCGTCGGTAGGGGCTCTGTGGAAGTGGCCATAGTAAAACCCCTTTCACAGCCTGTTTCCAATTGAGGGTTAGGCCGGGTTATGGAGCATAACCGTCCTCGGCAATCGGAAACACTCAAAAAATTGTACTTCGCTCGACCGACTTGTACACCAGTTTCCGGCAAATTTGATGACGTGCCGGTGCGGATCGGGGTTACCCTGAACCGTGCCCCCCCCCCACGGTTAAGCGTAACCCCGATCCGCCTTGGTTCCACGCTGGCACTTTGACCGCAGCAGCGGTCACTTGCGGCCATAATGTGGTGAGCGCGAGCGCTGCAATCGTGTAGATCGCGCGGTCACGCGCGATCCATTCAATTTCCTAGAAACTCTGACGCTCACCGCTATGGATTCGTCTGGTCAAGGTTTGTTTTTCAAGCAGAACCAGCATTGGGGCATCAACGAGCACCCTAGAAGCTTCTGGGATATGGTAACGAAATGGAAAAGGACAGGGCCAACGTCTTGGAGTCAGAACATGAACTCGAATTGCGAGACAGCTGCACGAAAGAAAGTCAAGCCGGCGAGTAAATAATTCAAACGCTTCCAAGCTGTCGAACAACTGATTTAACGATCACATAACCCAGATCTTCCCATAACCCAGATTTCAGGGACAATCGGAAACACTAAATTGTACAGCGGGGATACGCGACAGGAAGCTGGCTAGAACACGGGTTACGAGTACTGCCGCACTACAGTTTGCGGGGTTATCCATAACCGTAACCTGGTCTTATGGAAACAGGCTGTTTGTCAGGCCTGGATGGATCGTCGGTTGTTCGTACATTTCTCGAGAGCCTGCCGAGGGGGTCTAGTTCTAACCTATAGGGGTCTAGGTTTACGTCCAGGTTTATGTCCAGGTTTCAAACCTAACTCTAATTAAAACCTGGACGTGCCTGGACACTTTGCCCCAAACCTGGACTACGTTTACCAAACCTGGACTACGTTTACCAAACCTGGACGTGCCTGGACACTTTGCCCCAATCCTTGTCTACGTTTCCCAAACCTGGACGTGCCTGGACAGTTTGCCCCAAACCTGGACTATAATTCCCAAAACCTGGACGTGCCTGGACACTTTGCCCCAATCCTGGACTACGTTTCCCAAACCTGGACGTGCCTGGACCCTTTCCCCAAACCTGGACTACGTTTCCCAAACCTGGACGTGCCTGGACACTTTGCCCCAATCCTTGTTTACGTTTTCCCAAACCTGGACGTGCCTGGACACTTTGCCCCAAACATAGACTACGTTTCCAAACCTGGACGTGGCTGGACACTTTGGCCCAAAACTGGACTATACCGTAATTTCTTAAACCTGGACGTGCCTGGACACTTTTTTTTTCCTTCCAGGTTTGGGTCAAAGGGTCCAGGTTTGGGTCAAAGGGTCCAGGTTTGGGTCAACAGGTCCAGGTTTGGGTCACAGGGTCCCAGGCGCGTCTAGGTTAAACCTGGGCACGTACAGGTGAAACCTGGAACCCCTCGGCTCCTTCTCCGGCTACGAGTGGCTACTTTCTCCATTATTTTCGAAACTCCCTGACGGTGACTGCTAAAGCGATTTTCCGTGTCGCTTGCGACACGATCTTAGAACTTGCCTTTTTTAGACCCCCCACCCCCCGCCCCCCCACCCCCCCCACCCCCCACCACCACCCCACCCCACCCACCCACCCCACCCTACCACCACCACCACACCACCACCACTACTTTAATTCCAGAGCCATCTGTCATGTCATACCAGCGTTTTTTAAAAATGGAAGCAGATACTACAGGCATTAATTAGTCAGTAAGATTAAGGGCGTCTACTTTTTGCACATTGGTAGGAGGGGCAACGCCATTTGAACTGAATCGTCTGGGTTGCTGGTCTGTGTTGGGACATCCGCCTCCCGGGGTGAAAGTCATTTCACAGCTTAAAAAAGGGAAAAAAGACTCACGTTGTTACACGATTATGATGAAGATAGCATATCGGCGCAGTGCAATGAAGAAAGGAGATGGCAAGCAGTACAGCTAGCACTGCATAGTAGTGCACGCAGCCATAGCAGGCATCTGCACTCTGCAGCAGACGGTACAGAGCCCAGTAGGGACTCGAACATGTGCGCTCTTTGCCACTGTAGAGTCTAGACACGACCTCTAAGTCGTACTATAACAGCGTTGGACACCTAGGCGATAGGTGTTTTGAAGTCGAGATTAAAAGTTTGGCTGGGAAAAGAATAACTGTTTCGCCCGATTTGCGGCCCTTTTTGTCAAGTAGGGCCAATAGATGGCCGCACTGATGATTATTGGATGCTAGCAGTCGTGGCGAGAGGCAGAGAAAGAGAGTTACAACTTACACAGTGGACTGCTGCGGGGTGGGACTCTTTGCCAGTTGGCAATTGAGTAAAGAACAAAGGCGGAAATAAGATTAAGTACCAAGCCGCAGTACACCTTATCGTGCATACTTGGCCCCGGATTAATATATTGATGGATTCAACACACACTGATCACAATATGGCAATAGAACTAGGGATAGGCAATATGATGTCATATGATATCATGTCATCAAATACGATATCACATGATGCCGGCAGTCTGACTAGGCTAAAGTTACCATTTATATACGATATCATATGATGCAACTTGTATGATATCATACTCGCCTTTTGTCAAAATCAGATGATATGCCGATCCCTAATTATAAACGCGAACTTTTGTTTTGCTAGCCTTGACCTCCTGGGAGGGTGAACCAACTGACGATAAACTAAACAAAGCCCGCGTCTCGGTTGTTTCTTTAATCGGCTTGAGAACATGCCAAAACGTGTAACAGATGTGGCCCAAGTACCCCCCCCACACACACACCCCCACACACCCCACCCCCCCCACCCCCCACACACAAACACCACACTCTCCACCCACACACTTTCCAGGTAGGGGGGTCCAGCAGGAGCTAGTAGAAGTACAAGGGATGCCTAGATTACGATTCTGTTCTGGAATGTATGCTCTTGGCATCCGAGGAGGCTTGCACCAGGCAGGTTGGGGTGTACCATTGACGTTCATAAGCCACCTTTTTGTGGGAAAAGACTTTTTCACCCCAGAGGTGGGTCTCCCGACACAAACCAGCGACACGGAGGAATTCAGGTTTAGGGTTTGCACTTCCCTTGACTCCATCAAGCCGCGGGCTCGTTTGGAGTCTGCTTATAATCCGACATACGTCGGTAACTGAAGTGGCATAATGCACAGCGCGGTTCCTGTTCCCTCCAGGACCCGTGTTGCCTGCCGCTAGGCCACAGGCTAGCTGTGGCCTACATGTGGTCTGCAAGATCTTGCAGCCCGGCTCTCCTCTTCGATATAAGCGCACTCGCTGCGTCCTTTAATCATCTTCTATTCAGTCATCTACCGTGTAACAACTATAGAATTGAAAAGATCCAGTAGGGCACCAGGAAAAATATCATATATCAGCAGCAGCAGCAGCGAGGTTTGAGGGTTTGAGTTTGACCAAACTTGTTATGAGATGACTGGTGTCATCCCACGGAATGACTCACTTTATACGGTGTAGTGGTGGATAACCTACAGTAGGTATCTGTAGGGTCTCCATCTGCGTACTAGAAGCCTCGCTTGGCTTCTACTAGTTATCAAGTGTATACATTTATCACGTTTTTCCCTCGCCCTTCACGATTGATTGCTTCTTACCTCCGCCACTGTAAGTGGTTGAGATCTGGGTCCTGCTCTAGGGGGTTTCAATACCCTACGCCACCAAAACGGTGGTTGGGCGAGTTTGGATCGTTTGTCCTCCTCCACCCCTGATGTAATGGTTTTTTTTGCTGTTGATGGTGCTTTTTCTTTTTTGTTTAAAGGCACAAGTCTCATACAACCCTCGCGGTGTCAAGTAGACTTTAACATGAAATGTTAATGTAATGATGATATCTTGAAGAAAAAAAGGAAAAGCGAAACCAGGGTTTGCGTAAACCGTCTTTGACCCACTTCGTTGCCGTCCAAGCACGCGACAAAGGTACCAGGCTGGCCGTCAACGAAGTGGGTCCGAAAAGATTTACGCAAGAGATTCTTCAAGGTATCATCATTAAGGGAAACGTATAACAGCTGTCGAAGCTTCTAAAACAACTTGAGTTTCGTAGTCCGGAGCTTCGGGGGACCTCTGCTTGTGTGCTGCAGCACTACAGGTCTGGCAGTCCCTCTAGATCAATGCTTTAAAGGGGCTCAGGGAAGGAAGCTCCTCGGGGACCTCCGGTTGGTTGCACTGCAGCACTCCAGGCCCACAGTCCCTCTAGATCAATATGCCTTTCAAGGGGCTCATGGGAGGAAAGCTTTTCGGGGACCTCCGCTTGTGTGTACTGCAGTACTAACAGGCTCGCAGTCCCTCTAGACCACAGCTTTTCAAGGGGCTCAGGGGAGGAAGGTCTTCGGGGACCTCAGCCCCATGTATATATGAATGTTACAGTCCAGGGTAGGCCCAAAGAGTATAAAGGGACTTGCCCAATCATGATAGGAAGGGCTTAAAAAAGCCCCAAATGTGTACTTGAAGCTTCTTGAACTGGAAATAAACATTTGTGGTGTGGTGTATGGTGTGGTGGTGTGTGGTGTGGTGGGGAATTATATTGGCCTCAGTCCCAAATGTGTACTTGAACCTGCCTGGAACTTGGTTCTTTCATTTCTGATGTCGCTGTCTTGGGCTTGCTCGGAGTACCTGCCTAGAATCTGCTGTCGCTGTTTTGGGCGTGCTGGGGAACCTGCCAAGAAGCTGCTATCGCTGTCTTGGGTCTTGCTCGGGTGGACCTGCCCAAGAAGCTTGCTGCCTGACGCTGTCTTGGGCTTTGCTCGGGGGATCTGCCTAGAAGCTGCTGACGCTGTCTTGGGCTTGCTCAGGGGACCTGCCCGTAGAAAGCTGCTGACGCTGTCTTTGGGCTTGCTCGGGGGACCTGCCTAGAAGCTGCTGACGTCTGTCTTGGGCTTGCTCAGGGGACCTGCCTAGAAGCTGCTGCTCGTAGCTGGTGGAAACAGTGTAGTCCACCTACATTTCAATCACTGCGTTGGCACGGTGACTAATAGCAGAGACTGGCTCAAGGAGGTTACCAGAAGCCACTGTTCGGGGCTGAAAAAGAAAGCTCTGCCGCAGCTAGGGGGCATCCCTGCCATTATTGCCTGGTGGGGTAATACGTACGTGCACCAGCCTGTCATATATATAAACAATCAGTAACGGTGACTATAGCTAGCTCCGGCTTATACGCTGTGGTGGTCTTTCACAGCACGTCCTGTGAGTAACTGGTATTACACGGATGTAACAATTTCAATTTCAATTTCACACTGCGTTGGCAGTGTCTCTTGGACTTGCCCCCCCTCCGTCTCCAAAGGCGCTACAGTAAGCGTACGGCCACCTGTACCTCGGCCTAGCTCAGACCTCAAGGGTAACACGGAGAGCACGCGGTACAGAGCAAGCCCAGCATATGCATCCTGCAAATGCGGGGGGTGTAGTTGAGGAAGTTTTTTTTCGTATACCTAGGAAGAAGTTTTTGTTTCCCCTCTGCCTTCCCCCCCCCCCCCCACCCCCCCACCCTAAAGCCCATATCTCCTTCAGAAATTATAATTTAGGGGGGTCGATGTAGGGTTTATACCGAGCCTGCATGCAGCATACCATTTTTTTGGTCGTGGCCCAGCCGTGCCATTAAATTTCTTTTCTGCTACGCAATAAAATGTATCAGGGCAGCACAGCAGAGTGAGGGCGTTGGTACACGTCCATTTGGTTCTTCTTCCAGTTGTAACAAAATATAAACAATAATAACAAATATAATGCATTAGGGTAGTATAGCAGTGTGGGATCGTTGCTATATGCGTCGATTTGGTACTTCTCCTACTTGTAACACACGATAAAAAATAATAATACAGAAAATGTATCAGGGTAGCATAGCAGTGTGGGGACGTTGCTACACTTCGATTTGGTACTTCTCCCTCTTGTAAACAAACGAGAAACGAAAATGCATCAGGGCAGCGTAGCAGTATTTTCCAAGGCACCAGGGCAGCAAAGCGGCGTTGCCCGATATCCAAAGAGAACTTCTCCCAGTTAACCCACTTGTCTTAACACATAAACAATACAACACAACTGCGGTCGTCAATTTCTGAAAAGCACTTCAAATCATAAAAACGATTAAAAAGCGGACCAGGGCATCATAGCGGCCGTTGCTCCACATCTAATGGGAACTTCTCCCAGTTGCCACTTGTAGTATGAACGCACAAACAATACAATTGAAACAAATTAATTTGATACTATGCTAATGAAAAGGCACCAGGGCAGGATAGCGACGTTGCCTACGGATATCCATGAAAGAACTTCTCCCAGTTACCACTTGTCTTGTCTACAATTAAAACAAATTAAAATTAATAGAATGCTAATGAAAAAACGCACCAAGGCAGCGTAGCTGCGTTGCTCCACGTCCAATGGGAACTTCTCTAAGTTGCGAATAGTTTTTAACAAAACAAATAATAAAAAATTAATAAAACACAACAGGTCAGCATAGCGACGTTGCCGGATATCCAAAGGGAAATTCTCCCAGTTGCCACTAGTGGTATGAACACATAAACAATAAAATGCAATTAAAAAAAAATCAAAAAAACATACAATGCTGACGAAAACGCACCATAGTAAGCGTTGCTCCACATCCAATGGGAAACATCTCCCAGTTGCCAATAGTTTTCAGCAATTAAAGAATACAATAAAACAAAACAAAGAAATGGATGAAAAGCCAAAGAAAACGCACCAGGGCAGCATAGCGACGTTGCCCAATATCCAAAGGGAACTTCTCCCAGTTACCACTTGTATAACACATAACCAATACAACACAACAAAAGCACTTCAAATCATAAAACGATTATAAACGCACCAGGGCAGCATAGCGACGTTGCCCGATATCCAATGGGAACTTCTCCCAGTTGCCACTTGTAGTATTAACACATAAACGATAAATTGCAGTGTAAAACAAATTAAATTATAGTATTAACACATAAACGATAAATTGCAGTGTAAAACAAATTAAAGTATAGTATTAACACATAAACGATAAATTGCAGTGTAAAACAAATTAAATTATAGTATTAACACATAAACGATAAATTGCAGTGTAAAACAAATTAAATTATAGTATTAATAGATAAACGATAAATTGCAGTGTAAAACAAATTAAATTATAGTATTAACACATAAACGATAAATTGCAGTGTAAAACAAATTAAAGTATAGTATTAACACATAAACGATAAATTGCAGTGTAAAACAAATTAAATTATAGTATTAACACATAAACGATAAATTGCAGTGTAAAACAAATTAAAGTATAGTATTAACACATAAACGATAAATTGCAGTGTAAAACAATTTAAATTATAGTATTAACACATAAACGATAAATTGCAGTGTAAAACAAATTAAATTATAGTATTAACACATAAACGATAAATTGCAGTGTAAAACAAAATTAAAGTATAGTATTAACAACATAAACGATAAATTTGCAGTGTAAAAAACAAATTAAATTATAGTATTTAACACATAAAACGATAAATTGCAGTGTAAAAACAAAATTAAATTATAGTATTAATACATAAACGATAAATTGCAGTGTAAAACAAATTAAATTATAGTATTAACACATACACGATAAATTGCAGTGTAAAACAAATTAAAGTATAGTATTAACATATAAACGATAAATTGCAGTGTAAAACAAATTAAATTATAGTATTAACACATAAACGATAAATTGCAGTGTAAAACAAATTGAATTATAGTATTAACACATAAACAAATTAAATTGCAGTGTAAAACAAATTAAATTATAGTATTAACACATAAACAAATTAAATTGCAGTGTAAAACAAATTTAATTTTAGTATTAACACATACACGATAAATTGCAGTGTAAAACAAATTAAATTATAGTATTAACACATAAACAAATTAAATTGCAGTGTAAAACAAATTAAATTTATACAATGCTAATGAAAGCGTGCCAAGGCAGCATTGCTCCGGAACGTCCCCCAGTTGCCAATAGTTTAAACAAAAAATAAAATAATGAATAAGCTAATGAAACGCACCAAGGCAGCATAGCGGCGTTGCCCAATATCCAAAGGGAACTTCTCCCAGTTGCCACAGCGGATGTGGTTGGGTTTGGGTAGGTTACTCTCCAGAAGCGACTCTACCAGACCTGAAGGCAGATATTGGAGGATGCAAGGTGACGTGGTTGGGTTTGGGCAGGTTACTCTCCAGAAGCGACTCTACCAGACCTGAAGGCAGATGTTGGAGGGTGCATGGTGATGTGGTTAAGTTTGGGCAGTTTACTCTGCAGAAGCGACTCTACTAGACCTGACGGCAGAGATGATGGAGGGTGCATGGGTAGGGGGACAAGTATTCAGTTCTTTCATGAAGGGGACAATGATGGATCTTATATCATGACAAAAGATTAAGTCTATCTTGAAGGGGAAATATCATAAATATATATAGATATATACATTTGATATTTTATATATAGTAAACAAGTATTCAAGTCTATCTTGAAGGTGAAATATTATAAATAGATATACACATACATACATACTACATATTATACATCATAAACAAGTATTCAAGTCTTTTTTCAAGGGGACAACGATGGCCTTCGATTAGAGACCTTTGGACTGTATTGTATTGTATTGTATTGTATTGCCAGTGTATTGTATTGTATTGTATTGCCAGTGTCTTGTCTTGTATTGCATTGCATTATACTGTATGGTATAGCACTGTATTAGTTTGTATTGTCTTGTTCTGTTCCTAGTGGAAAACTGCAGTACAAATCATAAATATATGAGTTACAAATATAAAGAATACATGTTCGGATAGTGTTACATGATCCAGCAATAGAGAGCCCTTCGGATCTCCAAACATGTGCTTCTTGTTCTTAATTGTTCATAACCCGATGTGGAAGAAAACGAGAATCTGCGCAAAAATGTTGACATGCAAACCGTGATAGCTGACACCTATGGAGTCCACACTAGGGTCACCACTCCCAAATAATGTAGGGCCATCATCCATCCCATCATCATCAATCACGCATCATCAAAATTTATCTTCATCACCACCACCACCCACCACTTCCACCACCATCCTGATTCCACGCGCTCAATTTATCATCATTCTGTATTACACCCCAACCTTATCACCCACCATATGACTACCAATCGACAACAGTCACCCACCACCGACATCTCAATCAATCATCATCACCACTCACCCACCATCCTACTTCACCATCTGCAAAAGAACCAAAAGGCTCCAGTTGATACAAACCAAGCTGTGGCCAGAGGACAAGAGTAGAAAAACGAGTATGGAAGTACAGGGACCAGGGTGGGGCTGACAAAAATAATGATAACGCCTGGTGGGGCGTGGGTGTAGCCCACTGGCTAGTCAAGGGAGCTATCACACCTAGAAGCTGCCTGCTCGTGAAACAAACTAAGGGCTGTGGCCAGAGGGACAAGAGTAGAAAACGAGTATTGGGAAAGTATTGCGATAGGGTGGGCTGAAAAATTGTACTCCCCTTCCTAGGCTAGGGCCTAGCCAACGGCCGTACGCAACCTAGCACACCTTGAGGCTGCCATTCTCAGTTTTCTAGCACTGCTGAAATCATTGGGTGTAGTCCACTGGCTGGTTGGGGGAGCTACCTAGAAGCTGCTTGACCCAATCACCCATTGGTTGTGTAGTCCACTGGTGGTTGGGGAGCCTACTAGAAGCTCTGAAAATAAACATGTGGTGTGTCCACTGGCTGGTTGGGCGCCGAGCTATACTCTGATAGAAGCTGCTGAAATCATGTGGGTGTAGAGTTCCACTGCATGCGCCTTGAGGGCCGATTGCTACCTAGAAGCTGCTAGATACTCCATTTGGTGTAGTCCACCTCGGCTGTTGGGGGGGTAGCTACGCTAGAAGCTGCTGCTCGAAGCCAAAAAGAAAGCAAGTGAGGCGTAATCCATGATAATGTAATGATAACGCCTGGTGAGGCATGGTATGAAGGGAGCCCGTGGCTTTCGGCGGTAGGGAACGGGCTGCTAAATTACCTGACCAAGCTACCATGGCGGTTGACAGCGACTGCAAAACACTTAAAGCGCACCCGTGGGGGTTCGAAAAGCAGCACTTCTTCGTTCAAGGACGCTCTGCTAATTAACACGAATTTCCGAAAGAGAGAGTCACCTTGCCTAGCGTAATATTGAATAACCCACGCCATATATGGAGCGTAATATATAGTGCCTATATAACCCTCTGCCGTTACACCCAGAAGCACCGGTTCACAGGATGTTTTTGAAAGAGGTTGTCACCATGCCTAGTTGCCTACGTATCGGTACATCCCACACGTAACGTAGGCATCCAGGCTGGGGGACGTACCGTCATGTCCCATGCCTAGTTGCCTTCTACGTACGTACATACCCCCGTACGTAGGGCAATCCAGGCTGGGTGGACATACGTGTGTCACCATGCCTAGTTGCCTACGTACGTACATCCCCCGTACGTAGGCATCCAGGCTGGGGGACGTACGTATGTCACCATGCCTAGTTGCCTACGTACGTACATCCCCCGTACGTAGGCATCCAGGCTGGGGACGTACGTAGTCACCCATTGCCTAGTGTAATATACATTATATGTAGATTAAATGATCACTGTAGCAAAGCTCCAAGGGCACCCGTTGTATTATATACATTTATTGTAGGGAATTAATGATATAAATATACATAATTATTGTAGAATTAAAAATGATATAATATACAATTATATTGTAGAATTAAATTTGATATAACCTATACATTTATATTGTAGAATTAAATGATATAATATACATTAATGTAGAATTAAATGACACCTCTGTGCATAAGCTCAGGGCCCCCGTTGTGGATTAGAACGATTGTTTGAGGTTTAACTTCATCAGTGCTTTTTCTCATTAAGCCCTTCCTTATCCACGGTGGGCAAGTTCCCTTTAGGCTATTTGGCTTCCCTGGACTTAACATGGGCATTACCAAAGCGTAATAATGTAGGCGTATATAATAGCGTATATATGCCAGCGTAATATACATGAGTAATATATATAGCGTATATATGTAGCGTAATATAATAGAGTAATATATAAGCGTAAACATATGTGCGTAATATACATAGCGTTTAATATATAGAGCCTAATATATTATAGCGTAACATCATAGAGGCGTAATATACTTTGCGTCAACTAACTAATATAGCGTAATATATGTAGCGGTAATACTAATTGCCGTAATATTAGAGCCTAATATATACAGTGTAATATATATTAGGCGTAATATACTGTAGCGTAAATATACATAGAGTAATTATATATAGGCGTAATATATGTGCGTTAATATACCATTGCGTAATATATAGAGCCTTGATATATATAGCGCAACATATAGAGCGTAACATTGTATAGCGTAATTATACATACGTAATATATAGGCCCTAAATAATATATTAGCGTAACATATACAGTGTAATATATATAGCCATACATAAGTAACGTAAATATATATAGCGTAACATATGTAGCGTAATATAATAGTGTATATTATTAACGTAATATATAATATTATGCAGCGTAAATATAATGCGCGTATATATAGCAGAAAAGGAATCAATGCTCACCGGATAGGCTCCAGTTGCGGTACTGCAATCGCCACCAACATCACACCACCACAATTACCCACCACGTCATTGCATAAGAGCTCACCAGAAAGGCTTCCAGTACAGGTCTGCAAGTCTGTGGTCACCAGGCATCTGTGCGTGTGGCTCAGCACCCGAGCGTTGGCCATAGTGGATAGGTCCAACCACCACGTCCACCCATGACAACCTGCATGTATGCATGTTTGGTGTGTGTGTATTTTGTATGTATGTATGTATGGTAATGTATGTATGATATGTATTATGTATGTATGTATGTATGTCTTTTATGTATGTATGTATGTATGTATGTATGTATGTATGTATGTATGCATGTGTGTATGTATGTATGTATGTATGTATGTATGTATTTGCGTATGTATGTATGTATGTATGTATGTATGTGTGTATGTATGTATGTGTGTATGTATGTATGTATGTATGTATGTATGTATGTATGTATGTATGTATGTATGTATGTGTGTCTGTCTGTCTGTCTGTCTGTCTGTCTGTCTGTCTGTCTGTCTGTATGTGTGTATGCATATATGCATGTATGCATGTATGTGTGTATGTTCCAATCCAGGGGTAAGTAAAATAGGATGAAGGGACTTGCCCAACCATGACAGAAAGGGCTAAAAAGAAATAACATTGATGAACTGAACCCTAAACAGCCTGCAGAGGATGCAATTAAACATAATTATACATGATTATATTATAAAATTTGTATAAATGCACCAACGGCTAGTACATTACTCGTGTGGCCGTTGGCCACACTGCCAGATGTACCCAGCAAAAACGACGACCCCCCACACACCCCCACACACAAACACCACCTCCCTCGGTCGATACCCTCCCTCCCTCCCCTCTACCCCTACCTGGCTTGCCTGCCGCACCCATAAATAAACACGTACACTCCCTCCTCCCTCCATCTCCCCCCATCCTCCCTCAGTCCCTCCCCCTTAGATAGTTCCGTTACACCCAGCTGATGCTGATGCTGTTCCTGTTGACCTCCACCGCCACCATCACCACCTCCTCCTCTCCCCTCCTCCAACGAACTCTGACCCCCCCTCCCCCCCCCCCCCCCCCCCCCCCCACCCCCCCCACGCCCCCCCCCAACCCCCCCCCCCCCCCCCTACGTAGATAGTTCCGTTTACAACCAGCTGATGCTGTTCCTGTTGACCTACACTGCCCACCATCACCACCTCCTCCTCTCCCCTCCTCCAACGAACTCTGACCCCCCCTCCCCCCCCCCCCCCCCCTCGTAAGATAGTTCCGTTTACCAACCAGCTGATGCTGTTTCATGTTGACTTCCACCGCCACCATCACCACCTCCCCCTCTCCCCTTCTCCAACAAACCTCTGCCCCCCCCCACACCCCCACCCCACCCCCACCCACCCACCCAACTTACCTAGATACTTCTTGTTTTACCTGTTTTGGCAACGCCTTTCCCTGGCTAGATTGTAATAGCAAAAACAAATCTCACTCAAAATTCTCTCTTAATCTAGTCCATATTCTTCGGGCGCCCACGCCATGATCCACCGCCACCGCCGGCCACCACCACCACCTCCCCCCCTCATCCCCTAGAAAAAAACCACCCGAAGTCTCTCTTAATCTTGTCGACATCTACTCGGGCGCCCACACCATGTCCACCGCCACACCGCCACCGCCGCCACCACCGCACACCCTCCCCTCCCTCCCTCCCTAGAAAACAACTCACCCCAAGGTCTATCTTAATCTTGTCGACATCTCCTCGAATGCCCGCGCCATGTCCACCGCCACCGCCGGCCACCACCACCACCTCCCTCTCCCCTAGAAACAAAACTCACCCCAAAGTCTCTCTTAATCTTGTCAACATCTCCTCGAATGCCCACGCCAAACCTTGAAGCAAATCAGGCGAACAGCCAGCAGCTTCTCAGAATGTGAGGAAGCCTGAACTTGGGAAGATCCGATGATTTGGGAAGATCTGATGATTTGGGAAGATCCGATGATTTGGTGCCCCCAGGAAAGTTGGTGACTGTCGATCTCGTGTCCCCTACCACCGCAGCAGAAGCAGAAGCAGAGGCCAGAGGCATGGCAGAGGCAATGGGCAGAGGCGTGGGCAGAGACAGAGGAAAAAAAAAAAAAAAAAAAAAAAAAAAAAAAAAAAAAAAAAAAAAAAAAAAAAACACTGTGGGCAGTAGCTTGGGCTGAGGCAGAGGTAGGAGCAGAGGCGTGGGCGGAGGCAGAGGCATGGGCAGAGACGTAGGCATGGGCAGAGACAGAGGTGGACGCAGAGGTAGGAGCAGGTGTAGAATCAGGAGCAGAGGCGGTCGCAGCAGAAGGGATAGCAGCTGTTTCCATGATACAAGTCTGGTAACGACGCTCCGGTGCATCACTATGTGGTGCTGGCTCGCCCCCCCCCTTATGTCCTTCCTCGCCCCCACTCCTGCGCCCTCCCTCGCTCCCACTCATATACCCTACTTCACCCCCACTCCTGCGTCCTCTCTCGCTCCCACTCATATAACCTCCCTCACCTCCACTCCTGCGTCCTGTCTCGCTCCCACTCACTATACCCTAGCTCGCCCCCACTCCTGCGGTCCTGTTCTCGCTCCCACCCGTATACCCTCCCTCACCTCCACTCCTGCGCCTCCCTCACTCCCCACTCATATACCCTACCCACCCCCACTCCTGCACCCCCTGCCTCGTCTCCACTCACCCCCCCCGCTCCCTCGACCATCTGCCTCCAAAATGATTTGCAGCTCTGCCACTGCATGGATTGTTTTCTAATGCTTGGGCAGACAATCCCCGCTCGGGCTGCAGTACTGTTTGGATGGTAGTGCTGCTTGGGTTGGCAAAGTACTGTTTCAAAGATGGTAGTGCTGCTTGGGTTGGCAGTACTGCCGTGGGTTAGCAGTACCAATGGGAACAAACGCAGAACACAGTGGCAGTACTCGCATGTGCAATCTGTTTGCTGACTGGTGCTTGGAAACGTCATCATCGTTCACTGGCTGCTTGCGTTAAAGCGCCACATGCAAGAGAAGGCAGCAGCATGAGCGCCCTGAGGCATCCTGGCTGGATGCCCACACCTGAGAACATGGCATGGCCAGCGGTGGTGGTGGTGGTGGTGGTGGTGGTGCTGGTGCTGCTTCTCGTACCGTACCGGTAAGGTGGCCTCTCCCTCCAGTGAATGGTATGGTGAGGTGATTGGTACAGTGGCAAATGGGATATGGTGGTGATTGGTATGGTGGTGATGGCATGGTGATGAATGGTGATTATGGGTGGTGATTGAGTATGGTGGTGAATGGCATGGGGTGATGAATTGGGATGGTATGGTTGTGATTGAATGCAGGTGGTGAAAATGGTTGTTGATAGTAAAAACAAGCACGAACAAAAACACAGAATGTAGGGTGAATGGCATGGTGATGAATGGTATAATGGTGGTGAATGGTATGGTGGTGATTGGTGTATGTCAGTGAATGGTGTATGGTGGTGAATGGTATGGGTGGCGATGGTATAGTGGGTTGAATGGTATGGCCTGGCTTGGATCTAGATGTGTGTGTTTTCTTATGTGTAGGTGTGATACACACTTGAGCTCCACTGAATGCCTGGCTTGGATCTAGATGTGTGTGTGTACTTATGTGTAGGTGTGATACACACCTGAGCTCCACTGAATGCCTGGCTTGGATCCAGATGTGTGTGTGTACTTATGTGTAGGTGTGATACACACCTGAGCTCCACTGAATGCCTGGCTTGGATCTAGATGTGTGTGTGTACGTATGTGTAGGTTTCATACACACTTGAGCTCCACTGAATGCCTGGCTTGGATCTAGATGTGTGTGTGTACCTATGTGTAGGTGTGATACACACTTGAGCTCCACTGAATGCCTGGCTTGGATCTAGATGTGTGTGTGTACCTATGTGTAGGTGTGATACACACTTGAGCTCCACTGAATGCCTGGCTTGGATCTAGATGTGTGTGTGTACCTATGTGTAGGTGTGATACACACCTGAGCTCCACTGAATGCCTGGCTTGGATCTAGATGTGTGTGTGTACTTATGTGTAGGTGTGATACACACTTGAGCTCCACTGAATTGCCTGGCTTGGGATCCAGAATGTGTGTGTGTACTTATGTGTAGGTGTGATACACACCTGAGCTCCACTGAATGCCTGGCTTGGATCCAGATGTGTGTGTGTGTTTGTGTGTGTGTGTGTGTGTGCATGTGTGTGTGTGTGTGTGTGTGTGTGTGTGTGTGTGTGTAGATGTGATACACACCTGAGCTCCACTGAAGGCCTGGCTTGTCTCTAGATATGGCTTTCCAAGCCTGGGCCTGCCCCCATCGTCCATTGCTGTGTCTGAGTGCGAGATGGCAGCACTTATTAACAGTTGGTTGTCTAAGTGTTGGTTGGCTGTCAGTTGGTTGGCTGTCATTTGGTTGGCTGTCTGTTGGTTGGCAGGAAGTTGGTTGGCTGACAGTTGCCTGGCTGGCAGTTGGTTGGCGGGCAGTTGGTTGGCTGTCTGTTGGTTGGCAGAAAGTTGGTTGGCTGACAGTTGCCTGGCTGGCAGTTCGTTGGCAGACAGTTGGTTGCCTGGCTGCGGGTTGGAAGACAGTTGCCTGGCTGGCAGTTGGTTGGCAGACAGTTGGTTGCCTGGCTGCGGGTTGGAAGACAGTTGGTTGGCTGACAGTTGCCTGGCTGGCAGTTGGTTGGCAGACAGTTGAGGTGCCAGGGGCTGACATGCAGCAGCTCCCTGGGGTCCAGAAGAGGCGGTGCTATAGCACAATTGGATCAGAGCTGTCCTGTTTACTGCCTTCTCCCCTACATCATCAAAACACAAATAAATGGATTGGATGGATGGATGGATGGATGGATGGTATGGATGGAATGGAATGGATGGATGGATGATGGATGGATGGATGGCACATGGATGGATTGATTGGATTGATTGATTGATTGATTGATTGATTGATTGATTGATTGATTGGTTGATTGATTGATTGATTGATTCGTATCATGTATATAAATACATATATGAATATTATTCAAAACAAACAAGTGAGGAAGAGCTGTTGTCTTCTGCTCTGCTCGAACACCATCACCACCATCAATATTAACAATAAAAACAACCAACGCGAACACCACAACGATACAACCACGCCAGTCATTTTGCAGCCAGCACAAACACGACCTGCACCACCACGATCAACACCACCAAGTCCAACACCCCGACAACCAACACCCCAACAACCAACACCATCACAAGCAACACCACCACGACCACCACCAACACGACCACCACCAACACGACCCACACCAACACTGCTTTATTCAGTCCCCCCAAACCATTACCTGCTTTAAATATTGGTCGCCACTCAATGTCAAAGCCAATTTAATCAGCCTTGGCCATCATCAGCTGTCCCACTACCACCACACCACTCCACCACCACACCGCTGCCACAGAAACATCAGAGCTGAAAGTACTGCCTAACCTGCTTTTATCCCCACCCCCAGACCATTACCTGCTTTAAACGATGGTCGCCACTCAATGTCAAAGCCAATTACATAAGCCTTGGCCGTCATCAGCTGTCCTACCACCACCACACCACTCCACCACTGCCGCCACAGAAACACCAGAGCTGAAATCACAGCCTGACCTGCTTTTATCCGCCCCCCCCAAACCATTACCTGCTTTAAACGATGGTCGCCACTCAATGTCAAAGCCAATTACATAAGCCTTGGCCGTCATCAGCTGTCCTACCACCACCACCACCACTGCCGCCACAGAAACACCAGAGCTGAAATCACAGCCTAACCTGCTTTTATCCTCCCCCCCAAACCATTACCTGCTTTAAACGATGGTCGCCACTCAATGTCAAAGCCAATTACATCAGGCTTGGCCGTCATCAGCTGTCCCACCACCCAGCTACACTCCATCTCAGTCATTGCGTATCGCACACTTCCGCGGGTAAAACTCCAAGTCCTTCAGTGTACTGCCCTTTGATGACCAGCACCCAAGGGATAGGAGGCAGGCGCGGGCAGTCTTCCTAAAATAAGGGTTTTTTTTTGCTCTCACATGCGTGTTGTTGTTGGCTGTGGCGGTGATGTTCGCGGCTAGATGAGCTAGATTACCCGCAGGCACATTGGCGTTAGATCGCCCCAACGATGGGCGGACTCCAGTGGGGAAGGTAGTTTGTGGGCGGCTTGCAGGCGATGGTTGTTGTGATCAGGCAGGTGGCAGGCAGCCACAGACCTCAAATATTTGGGCACCCCCTCCTGCCCTGATCTACCTAGGTCACCGTTGGCTGAGGTAGTTGAGGCTAGGCTGTTAGAGTGCAGTTCAAACTTGAGGAAGGGGTTGCCTGAAGGCCTTTGCTGCTGCTGCTGCTGCTGCGCACGTAGGAGCATACTTGCGGGTAGCTTGCGCTTGCGTGTTGTGCAGGTGCCTGTGCCTATGTCTGTGCCTGTTCCTGTCCTGTGCCCAAGTCTGTGTGCCTGTGCCTGTAGCCCAGATCAGTTTTACGTCTGGCCAGTTGCAAAGTGCAGGCCCATGTGGTACAAGGCACGTCAGGGGTGGCAAGCCCCGGATGTGGATAAGGAACGTCAGATGCATGCCCGGAATGTGGGCCAAGGTAAGGTACGTCAGAGGTGGCAGGTACTGGAGGGCAAAGTAAACCGTAATTCAGAGGCGTAGGTACTGCGGAGCAGCAGAGGTACTGAATAAAAGCGATAGGCAGTACTGCTGTATATGAGCGAATCTTTGCTCCTGAAAAAAAAACTCTGGGTCAATTAACATTCTCAGCTGTTTCCAACTTTATTAACTGTCTCAACGGTACCCAACAACTATCTATACCAAAAACCAGTATCAAACCTGTATCTTACTGTCTCAACAAGTATCAACTGTTTTTCAACAGAATCAACTTCCATACAGCTACTGTAAGCTCCTCGTTGTGGCTCCCAGGACATCATCTAGGATGTCCTCGGATGCCGTTCTTGACATTGGTGTCGGCTGTGTCTGTTGCTTGCTGCTGTTGTTGCTGTTGTTTTTGTTGTTGTTGTTGGATTGTTGTTGTTGTAGTGGTGTTGTTGTGGTGGTGGTGTGTGCTGGGGCTCTTGTTGTTCGTTGTTAGTTGACACTGATGTTGCTGCGCCTCTTGCTGGGGGTTGTTGGTACTGCTCTGATATTGGTGCTGGCGCTGCTGCTGGTGTACTGTGGTTGTTGCTGGTGGTACCTAGCGGTTCTTGCTGGTGGTTGTGGTGCTGCTGCTGCTGTTGTTTGTTGTTGTTGTTGTTGTTGTTGTGTTGCTGTGGAGGTGTGCTTGCTGGTGCTGGTGCTCTTGTTGTTGTTGCTGTTGGTGCTGGTGCTGGTGTGCTGGTCCTGGTGTGCTGGTGGTGTGATGTCGCGCCGTTGCCAGACTGAGTTGCCGAACTGTCATGTCACTGTGTGGCAAAGGGTTTCCCTGGGTGCAGATGAGATATGGCGGGGGATAAGCAGCACTGAAGGGGTTGCAGAGTAATGTGGAGGATGGAGTGAGAGAGTGTCGATGGTCTGCTACCCAATGATGATGTGCTGTGGAAGAACAGGGGGGCTGTTGAAAGGGGGGCGGAGCAGTGTGGATGGAGGGAGTGGTGGTGAATGGTGTGCTGCGGAGGACAGGGAGGCTAAGTTAATGAAGGGGGGCGGAGCAGTGTGGGTGAAGGGACAGTGGACTGAAATGTCGATGGTCTGCTACCCAAGCTGAGTTGCTGTGGAGAGAGGGGAGGCAGTGAAGGGGGGCGGAGTGTTGGGTGAGCAAGTATTGGGGCGGCCCGACCTGCAGTTTGCTGTGAAGTGAGAGGTGACGAGGGTCGTCTACGAAAAACTCCCCCCAGAATCTCCATTATATAGTGTGAAGGAAGGAGGACGCAGTGAAGGGAAGGGTATCAGTGTGGAGAGAAGGGGGTGATTCTGCTGCTGATCTGCCACCCAGCCGCGTTCGCTGTTGAGGAAGGGCGTTGGAGGCTAGTGGGGGTGGGGAGAGGAGTGGGGAAGAAGGGGGGCGCAGTGAAGGGAAGGGCTATTTTTGTCTCGAGGAAAGGGGTGGAGGCTGCTGCTGGACATGCCAAATCCCAAGCCGGGTTCGTGGTGGAGAAGGGCAGGGCAGTGGTGGTGCGGGAGAGGAGTGTGGAGGAAGGAGGTGCGACGCTGCCCTGCTGACCTGCCCACCCAAAAATGCCGGATACAGTATCGGGTTGCGGTGGAGGGAAGGCAGGCACAGTGGCGTGGTGGGGCAGGGGGTGGCAGTGTGGAGGAAGGAGGTGGGACGCTGTTGCTGACATGCCAGCCGAGCTGGGTTCGTGACGAGGACGAAGGGCAAAGGGGCCCAGTGGTGTGGGTGAGAGTAGAAGCTGCTGGAGGAAAGGGTGTGAGGGCTGCTGCTTGACATGCTCACAATATCCCAAGCCGGTTCGTGGAGGAGGAAGGACCAGGGCAGTGGTGTGGGTGGAGAGGAGTGGGGAGGAAAGGAGGTGGACGCTGCTGCTGATCTGCCACCTCAAGCCGGGTTCGTGGTGGAGGAAGGGGGGCAGTGGCTGGTGGGGAGAGGAAGTGGGTAGGGGAAGGAGGGGACGCTGTTGCTGACCTGCCAGCCAAGCCGGGTTCGCGGTTGACGTGGAAAGCTGTCGGCGGTGTCGACTACTAAATCATGCTCTACTCTCGCCATCGGTGGTCTACTAGGCTGTGGGCGGTGGTCTAAGAGGCTGTGGGCGTAGTCTGTCGACGGTGGTATACTAGGCTCAGTCATGGGCGTGGTCCGTAGGCGTGGTCTACTAGCTGTGGGCGTCAGTCTGTCGACGGCGGTATACTAGGCTCAGTCACGGGCATGTGGTCCTTAGGCGGTGGTGTACTAGGCTGTGGTGCAGGATGCTGCTGTGCTGTGGAGAGCCGAGTTTGAGGCTGGTGATGTTGTGTGCCATGCAAGAAGCGCAGGCAGTAGGGGAACCTCCTCTTTGCGACGACTCCAGAATGCCTGTTTCTGAACGTGAAAATGTGTTGAGTGACATATAGTGAGGAGTGTGGAGTGTGGAGTGTGGAGTGTGGAGTGAAATGTAGTGTGGAGTGTGGAGTGTGGAGTGACATAAAGTGTGGAGTGTGGAGTGCGGAGTGAAATATAGCATGTAGTGTGGAGTGTGGAGTGACATATAGTGAGGAGTGTGGAGTGTGGACAGTGGAGTGTGGAGTGTGGAGTGAGAGTGAATATAGTGTGGAGTGTGGAGTGTGGAGTGACATATAGTGAGGAGTGTGGAGTGTAGAGTGACATGTAGCGAGGAGTGTAGAGGGTGGAGCGAAATATAGTGTGGAGTGTCTGGACACCAAAATATAGTGTGAAGTGTGGAGGGTGGAGGGTGGAGTGAAATATAGTGTGGAGTGTTGAGTGCCATGTAGTGTGGTGTGTGGAGTGCCATGTAGTGTGGAGTGTGGAGTGTGGAGTGTGGAAGTGTGGTCAGTGACATATAAGTTGATGGAGTGTGGTACATGGTGGAGTGTGGAGTGTGGAGTGTGGAGTGTGGAGGGTGGATGCATGAAATATTAGTGTGGAGTGTGTAGTGACAAATATAGTGTGAAAGTGTGGAGGGTGGAGGGTGGAGTGAAATATAGTGTGGAGTGTTAAGAGTGCCATGTAGTGTGGTGTGTGGGAGTTGCCATGTATTGTGTGGTATGTGGATGTGTGGTGTGGAAGTGTGGAGTGTGGAGTGAAATATAGTGTTCGAGTGTTAGTACATTATAGGTGAAGTGTGGGAGTGTGGAGGATGACATAGTGAAATGATAGTGTGGGAGTGTAAGTGCCATGTAGTGGGTGGGTGTGTGGAGTGCATGGTCAAATCTGTGTGGAGTGGAGTGTGGATGTGGAGTGTGGAGTGACATATATTTGTCGAGCTGTGGAGTGTGGAGCGAATGGAGTAGACATATATGGATGAGTGTAGAGTGTGGCATGTGGAAGTGTGGAGTGTGGAAGAGTGGAGTGTGGTGTGTGGAGTGTGGAGGGTGAGTGTAGAGTGTGGAAGGAGTGGAATGTAGAGTGTCATGTAGTGTGGAAGTGTGGAGTGTGGAGTGTGGGGTTGGAGTTGTGGAGTGTGAACATATAGTGGTGGAGTGGAGTGTGGAATTGCGAAGTGGGGGTATGGAGTGTGGAGTAGAGTGAGCTGTGGAGTGTGATAATTAAAAAAGCCTAAATATAGTGTGGGAGTGTGGAGTACATATAGGGTGGAGTGTGGAGTGTGGAGTGTGGAGTGTGAGTGACATATAGTTGAGGAGTGTGAGTAAGAGTGTTTGCTCGTGGAGTGTGGAGTGTGGAGTGGAGTTGTGGAGTTTTGGCGTGTAGTTGAGTTGGAGTGTGAGAGTGGATGTGTAGAGTGCCATGTGTTGGCGTGTGGACTGTTAGTGTGGCGGTATTTGTAGTGTGGAGTGTGAGTGTGACGTGTGCGAGTGTCATGTAAGTGTGGAGTGTGATGTGGAGTGACATATAGTGTGGACGTTGGAGTGTGAGTGATGCGAGTGTGGCAGATGTTAATTACAGAGTGTGGAGTGTGGAGTGGAGGTGGGAGTGGTGACAAATAAATGTGATGTGTGGCGAGTGTGGAGTGTGGAGTGTGGAGTGTGGAGTTAGAGTGTGGTGTGGAGTGTGAAGTGAGGGAGTGTAGCGCCAGTTAGGTGTGGAGTGTGGAGTGTAGTGTGGAGTGAAGTGCGGTGTGGTGAGTTGGAGTGTGGATACATATAGTGAGGTGAGTGTGGGAGTGTGGAGTGTATGATCATATAGTGTGGAAAGTGTGGAGTGCTGGAGGGTGGCAGTGTGGAGTGTGAGTGTGTGTGGAGTGTGAGATGTGGAGTGTGGAGTGAGTGTTGTGAGTGTGGAAAGTGTGGAGAGTCGTGGGACGTGTGGAAGGGGAGCTGACAATAGCACGAGTGTGTTGAGGAGTGTGGAGAGTGTGGAGATGTGGCCCCATCTGTCTAGTGTTAGAGTGACAATATACGTGTGTGGAGTGTGGAGTGTGGAGTGTTGTTGAATAGTGTGTAGTTGGAGTGTGACAATATAGTGTGGAGTGTGAGTGTGGAGTGTTGTGTGCTGTGTGTGCGGGTTTCGGAGTGTGTGGCCGAGTGTGCGTAGTGTACATATCAGCGAGGAGTGTGAGTGACATAATATAGTGTGGAGTCGTGGAGTGTAGTGAAATAGTAGTGGACAGTGATGGGGTGTGGGGTGTGGGAGTAGTGAAGTGGCTAACAAAGGAGTATAGCGAGAGTGCCAGTGGTGGAGTCATATAGTGGAGGAGTGCTGTTATTTTTTATAGTGTTGGAGATGTGGAGTGACAGGTGGGACATATAGCCGAGAGTGTGGGAGTGTGAACTGTGATTATTATGTGGAGATGCTTGTATAACAATAATTAAGTGTGGAGGGTGGAGGGTGTAGAAGTAAAAGTGCCAATGTAGTGTGTAAGTCGTAAGTGTGGTAGATTATAATGTGTGTGGAGTGGTAGTAGAGTGTGTGTGTAGTGTTGAAGTGTGGCAGTGTGCATTTAGTGTGGGTAGTGAGTTGTGTGGAGTGTGGAGTGGGGAGTGTGAGTGTAGAGTGCCATGTAGTGTAAGGTAGTGTGTAGTGTGGAGTGTGTAGTGTGGAGTGTGGAAGTGTGGAGTGAAGTGGACATAGTGAGGACGTGTGGGGAAGTAAGGGGAAGTGTGGAGAAGTGTGGAGGAAGTGGGAGTGGGAATATAGTGAGAAGAGTGTGGAGCAAGTGACACCGTATGGAGTGTGGAGTACTTGTATGTGAGGAGTGTGCAGAGTGCGTGAGTGTGGAGCTGATGACATATAGTGAGGAGTATTAGTGGAGTGTGAAGAAGTGTGACAGTGTTGATGTGCGAGTGTCGAATGTGTTGAGCATGTGTGGAGTGGTTGTGGGAAGTGTGGAGTTGTGTGGAGTGTGAGTGTGGAGTGTGATCAGGTGAGGAGTGTGGCAGTGTGGAGAGTGGTATGAGAGTCTGTGGAGTGTCGCATGCTGACATATAGTGTTGGAGTGTGCAGTGTGCACAGTGACATATAGTGAGGAGTGTGGAGTATGGAGTGTGGAGTGACATACAGTGAGGAGTGTGGAGTGTGGAGTGTGGAGTGACATATAGTGAGGAGTGTGGAGTGTGAATTTTTCGAGTGTGGAGTGTGGAAGTGATGGAGTGTGGAGTGACATATAGTGTGGAGAAAGATCTGTGGAGTGTGGAGTGCTGGGAGTGCGGAGATGTGGAGTGGAGTGTGGCAGTGTGGAGTGTGGAGTGTGGAGTGTAGAGTGTGGAGTGTGAGTGTGGAGTGAACATATAGTGAGGAGTGTGGAGTGTGGAGAGTGGTGTGTGGAGTGTGGAGTGTAGAGTGCCATGTAGTGTGGAGTGTGGAGAGTGGACTGTGGAATGTAGAGTGCCATGCAGTGTGGAGTGTGTAGTGACATATAGTGAGGAGTGTGGAGGGTGGGGTGAAATTAAGTGTGGAGTGTAGAGTGCCATGTAGTGTGGAGTGTGGAGGGTGGAGAGAAATATAGTGTGGAGTGTACAGTGCCATGTAGTGTGGAGTGTGTAGTGACATATAGTGAGGAGTGTGGAGGGTGGACCGTGGAGTGTAGAGTGACATATAGTGTGGAGTGTAGAGTGCCATGTAGTGTGGAGTGTGTAGTGACATATAGTGAGGAGTGTGGATGGTGGCGTGAAATATGGTATAGAGTGTAGAGTGCCATGTAGTGTGGAGTGTGGATGGTGGAGTGAAATATGGTATAGAGTGTAGAGTGCCATGTAGTGTGGAGTGTGGATGGTGGAGTGAAATATGGTATAGAGTGTAGAGTGCCATGTAGTGTGGAGTGTGGATGGTGGAGTGAAATATGGTATAGAGTGTAGAGTGCCATGTAGTGTGGAGTGTGGATGGTGGAGTGAAATATGGTATAGAGTGTAGAGTGCCATGTAGTGTGGAGTGTGGATGGTGGAGTGAAATATGGTATAGAGTGTAGATGTGCCATGTAGTGTTGGAGTGTGGAATGGTGGAGTGAAATATGGTATTAGATGTAGAGTGCCATGTAGTGTGGAGTGTGGATGGTGGAGTGAAATATGGTATAGAGTGTAGAGTGCCATGTAGTGTGGAGTGTGGATGGTGGCGTGAAATATGGTATAGAGTGTAGAGTGCCATGTAGTGTGGAGTGTGGATGGTGGCGTTGTGAAATATGGTTATAGAGTTGTAGAGTGCCATGTAGTGTGGAGTGTGGATGGTGGAGTGAAATATGGTATAGAGTGTAGAGTGCCATGTAGTGTGGAGTGTGGATGGTGGAGTGAAATATGGTATAGAGTGTAGAGTGCCATGTAGTGTGGAGTGTGGATGGTGGAGTGAAATATGGTATAGAGTGTAGAGTGCCAATGTAGGTGGAGTGTGGATGGGAGTGAAATATGGTATAGAGTGTAGAGTGCCATGTAGTGTGGAGTGTGGATGGTGGCGTGAAATATGGTATAGAGTGTTGAGTGCCATGTAGTGTGGAGTGTCTAGTGACATATAGTTTGAAGTGTGAAGTGTGGAGGGTGGAGCTTCCAGTTAGCTCTTTTCCCCCGCCCTTGGGCCAACCTGAAGCTAGCCAGTATATCTTGAAGCTGACATAATGAGTATTCCGATGCAGCTGATAGCTTTGCACTTGACACAGGGGCTGGCTAATGGAGCTAACTAGAAGCTTCCATGAGTAGCCTCCCAAATAAACAGTGTAGATGGACCATACAGTTCTAAGCAACCCCAGGACTGCAACTATGTACTGCCCAGTGTACTTCCTCTGGGTGCCTTCAGGGAGGCTGGCACACACTATGTACTGCCTAGTGTACTTACTCTGGGTGCCTTCAGGGAGGCTGGCACACACTCTGTACTGCCCAGTGTACTTACTCTGGGTGCCTTCAGGGAGGCTGGCACACACTCTGTACTGCCCAGTGTACTTACTCTGGGTGACTTTAGGGAGGCTGGCACACACTCTGTACTGCCCAGCGTACTTACTCTGGGTGCTTTCATGAGAGCTGGCACACACTCTGTACTGCCCAGTGTACTTACTCTGGGTGACTTTAGGGAGGCTGGCACACACTCTGTACTGCCCAGTGTACTTACTCTGGGTGACTTTAGGGAGGCTAGCACACACTCTGTACTGCCCAGCGTACTTACTCTGGGTGCTTTCATGAGAGCTGGCACACACTTCTGTACTGCCTTAGTGTGCTTTCTCTGGGTGCCTTCAGGAGGCTGGCACACACTATGTACTGCCTGGGTGTACTTACTCTGGGTGACTTCAGGAGGCTGGCATTACATGCTGGAGCTCTGACACCTGCACACACGTGCAATTTTTGATTGGGGTTTGGTTGTGAGTACAGATGTGCGTGTAGGGTGTGTGTGTGTGGGGGGGGGGGGGGGGGGTATGTGTATGTGTATGTTATGTGTGTTTATGTGTATGTGTATGTGTTTATGGGTGTTTATGGGTTGTAAGGGTGTATGTGTGTGTATGTGTATGCTGTATGTGTATGTGTATGTGTATGTGTATGTGTATGTGTATGTTGTGTATGTGTATGTGTATGTGTATGTGTATGTGTGTGTGTGTGTGTGTGTGGTATGTGTATGTGTTATCATGTGTATGTGTATGTGTATGTGTATGTGTGTGTGTGTGTGGGGGGGGGGGGGGGGGGCAGTGCCTGGATAATGGAGCTGGCTGGATGCTGCCATGTGTAGCTGGAAAAAGAAACAATGTTTATCGTCTAGAAATCCCAGAGCTACCAGTCAATTTATTGGCCTAAAAAATGAAAAATAGTACGCCATGCCACAGGCGTGAGATTGAGGGAACCCTCCCGTTTGCATGCATGTGTACATACTGGAGAATGGCTACCATGTTGGGTGTATTTGGTTTCGCAGGCCCTCTGCGCTTTATTGGCCTAATATGCAGTTACCTGCTGAGTTCTGGTACCTGTAGAACTAGGTGTAGTCGGTGTGGTAGGTATATTTTGGGGCAAAGTCTGTTTATAATCAGTGTACAGTCGGTATAGATGGTATAGTTGGTATAGTTGGTATAGTTGGTATAGTTGGTATATAACTGGCCATAGACAGTGTATAGTTGGTATAGTTGGTATAGTTGGTATATAAATGGCCATAGACAGTGTATAGTTGGTATAGTTGGTATAGTTGGTATATAACTGGCCATAGACAGTGTATAGTTGGTATAGTTGGTATGGTTGGTTTATAACTGGCCATAGACAGTGTATAGTTGGTATAGTCGGTATAGTTGGTATATAACTGGCCATAGACAGTGTATAGTTGGTATAGTTGGTATAGTTGGTATATAACTGGCCATAGACAGTGTATAGTAGGTATAGTTGGTATAGTTGGTATATAACTGGCCATAGACAGTGTATAGTCCAGTTATAGTCGGGTAAAGTCGTGTATAACTGGTTATAGTCAGTGAGTACTCGGCTGGATCAACCATAGTTACCTGTTGAGTTCTGGTACCTGCAGAACTAGGTATAGTCGGTGTGGTCGGTATATTTCTGGTCAAAGTCTGTGTATAATCGGTGCATAGTTGGTATAGTCGGTATATTTCTGGTCAACGTCTGTGTATAATCGGTGCATAGTTGGTATAGTCGGTATATTTCTGGTCAAAGTCTGTGTATAATCGGTGCATAGTTGGTATAGTCGGTATATTTCTGGTCAAAGTCTGTGTATAATCGGTGCATAGTTGGTATAGTCGGTATATTTCTGGTCAACGTCTGTGTATAATCGGTGCATAGTTGGTATAGTCGGTATATTTCTGGTCAAAGTCTGTGTATAATCGGTGCATAGTTGGTATAGTCGGTATATTTCTGGTCAAAGTCTGTGTATAATCGGTGCATAGTTGGTTTAGTCGGTATATTTCTGGTCAAAGTCTGTGTATAATCGGTGCATAGTTGGTATAGTCGGTATATTTCTGGTCAACGTCTGTATAATCGGTGCATAGTTGATATAGTCGGTATATTTCTGGTCAACGTCTGTGTATAATCGGTGCATAGTTGGTATAGTCGGTATATTTCTGGTCAACGTCTGTGTATAATCAGTGCATAGTTGGTACAGTCGGTATATTTCTGGTCAAAGTCTGTGTATAATCGGTGCATAGTTGGTATAGTCGGTATATTTCTGGTCAAAGTCTGTGTATAATCGGTGCATAGTTGGTATAGTCGGTATATTTCTGGTCAAAGTCTGTGTATAATCGGTGCATAGTTGGTATATTCGGTATATTTCTGGTCAAAGTCTGTGTATAATCGGTGCATAGTTGGTATAGTCGGTATATTTCTGGTCAAAGTCTGTGTATAATCGGTGCATAGTTGATATAGTCGGTATATTTCTGGTCAAAGTCTGTGTATAATCGGTGCATAGTTGGTATAGTCGGTATATTTCTGGTCAAAGTCTGTGTATAATCGGTGCATAGTTGGTATAGTCGGTATATTTCTGGTCAAAGTCTGTGTACAATCGGTGCATAGTTGGTATAGTCAATATATTTCTGGTCAAAGTCTGTGTATAATCGGTGCATAGTTGGTATAGTCAGTATATTTCTGGTCCACGTCTGTGTATAATCGGTGCATAGTTGGTATAGTCGGTATATTTCTGATCAAAGTCTGTGTATAATCGGTGCATAGTTGGTATAGTCGGTATATTTCTGGTCAAAGTCTGTGTATAATCGGTGCATAGTTGGTATAGTCGGTATATTTCTGGTCAAAGTCTGTGTATAATCGGTGCATAGTTGGTATAGTCGGTATATTTCTGGTCAAAGTCTGTGTATAATCGGTGCATAGTTGGTATAGTCGGTATATTCTGGTCAAAGTCTGTGTATAATCGGTGCATAGTTGGTATAGTCGGTATATTTCTGAGTCAAAGTCTGTGTTATTAATCGGTGCATAGTTGGTATAGTCGGTATATTTCTGGTCAACGTCTGTGTATAATCGGTGCATAGTTGGTATAGTCAATATATTTCTGGTCAACGTCTGTGTATAATCGGTGCATAGTTGGTATAGTCGGTATATTTCTGGTCAAAGTCTGTGTATAATCGGTGCATAGTTGGTATAGTCGGTATATTTCTGGTCAAAGTCTGTGTATAATCGGTGCATAGTTGGTATAGTTGGTATATTTCTGGTCAAAGTCTGTGTATAATCGGTGCATAGTTGGTATAGTCGGTATATTTCTGGTCAAAGTCTGTGTATAATCGGTGCATAGTTGGTATAGTCGGTATATTTCTGGTCAAAGTCTGTGTATAATCGGTGCATAGTTGGTATAGTCAGTATATTTCTGGTCAACGTCTGTGTATAATCGGTGCATAGTTGGTATAGTCGGTATATTTCTGGTCAATTTCGGTCAGTCTGTGTATAATCGGTGCATAGTTGGTATAGTCGGTATATTTCTGGTCAACGTCTATGTATAATCGGTGCATAGTTGGTATAGTCGGTATATTTCTGGTCAAAGTCTGTGTATAATCGGTGTACAGTCGTTATAGTTGGTGTATTACTGGCTACAGACAGTGTATAGTCGGTATAGTCGGTATAGTCGGTATAGTTGGTGTATAACTGGCCATAGACAGTGTACAGTCTGTGTATAGTTGGTATAGTCGGTAAAGTCGGTGTATAACTGGTTATAGTCAGTGAGTACTCAGCTTGATCAACCATATTTACCTGCTGAGTTCTCTATGGACGCCATCACAGACATCACAGACATCACAGACATCACAGATGGCGTCCACATTGTGACACTATAATAATATTAGTTTATATTAGTTTTTCAAACACTTATATTAGTTGCCGTTCCCTACATTTACCTGTTGAGTTCTCTATGGACGCCATCACCCTGTCTAGCTCATCCATGTACTCCTGGCTGACCTGCCCATCTTGAGAGAGCTGCATGCTGCTCACTTGCTTCTTAGGCTGCGGGTGTGGCTGCGTGGCTGTGTAGCTGTGTGGCTGTGTGGTTGTGTGGTGTGGTGTGTGGCTGTGTGGCTGTGTGGCTGTGTGGCTGTGTGGCTGTGTGGCTGTGTAGCTGTGTGGCTGTGTGGCTGTGTGTCTATGTGGCTGTGTGGTTGTGTAGCTGTGTGGCTGTGTAGCTGTGTGGCTGTGCAGCTGTGTGGCTGTCTGGATGCGTGGCTATATGGCTGTGTTGCTGCGGGCGGGGTTGTGTGGCTGAGATTTCAGGCCTGAGTTTCACATGCAACACTGAAATTCATGGTTCAGATGAGCTTGTGCCTGGGTTCACGTGGGCAGGCGAGGGATGGGGGGACCGTGGCAGTGGTCACAAGGCTGAGGAGTATGTGTATGTACCTGGGTGCGGGAGTAGTTGAGAGGTTGGGGATGGGCTGGGTGGGTGGGTGGGGGTGGGAGGGAGGGTCAGAAATGCTTCATGGCCATATGGCAGTGCCCTGAACCATGCTGCCGGTCATGCTGCGCTGGTCATGCTCAAACCCGGAAACTGAGGTGCGCGAGGACAGACGATCAGTTGCTGCGTTGGTGTGAAATTGGAGTCGCAGTTCGAACGAAGTCGCAGCCCAGCAAGTTCAGATCGTTGACAGTCGACAGACCTAAGCAGGTGCGCCAAGAGTGATACTGCTAGCTGGCTCAAATTCAAAAATCGCGCAGGTGACTGAGTGGCAGGGTTTCACTACCGGGGGACTTATTTTCAACGATGTCTGTGTCGAATCGAATCCAGAAAAAATCGCAACCGAACTGAAACCGCCGGTCGGATGGTTTCACTGATCATATCTGGAACTCTGGAAGGCTTGGTCCCTGTATGTCGTCTTGTTAAGACTTCATTGTGTTATCTACATATTTGTGTCATACTGCCGTACTTGTCACGTGGTCACCAATCTACTCTGTTTTAGTTATGATGTATGTATAGCTGCACGTCCACCTGTCTGGACAGGTAGGAGCCAGATTCCGTAATTGTGTTTATTAATCTCCTCCGTTATATTTGTATGAAGGAGTATATGTTAATATTTCCGTTACAGTTCAGGAATAGTCTTTTAGGAAAATAGGCTACAGGGCAGGGTTGTTCAGGACGCTGCGTCTTGTGTCGCTTGTGTTGCTTAATCAGCTATGCTGTTTCTTGTACCATTTCCACAAGTCTGCTTAATTATGTTATCTGGAGGTTGAGCCACTGGATACCGATATTTGTATTGAATTGTGGGAGGTTGAACAAACCTGCATAGAATAATGCCACAAAATTGAAAAGAAGAAGGAAATGTTGCTGCTTATGGATTCCTTTTTCTGATGTTACTTATTGAGCTCTGAACAAATGATTTCCTAGTTTTAATCTAGTAACGACTAATGACTACTGACCTAATTTTAATGCAACTCAGGATCTTCTGCCCACATAGCTAATGTAAATTCTGGAACAAAGATGTCAACGACTCAACGCTCACTTTAATGCAACTATTGATCTGCTGCCCCAATAGATACAGTAATGTAAATGCCTGGAACAAACGTGCCAATGTTCATGATCGTCCAGCCATGCTGAACAGCAAGGGAGGGCATTACAAAGTAACATAACCAAAACATGTTCAACTTTAATTCTTCATGCAGCCATGCGAGAGAGTGTTCGTTACATAAACTCAGTAAATTATTGCTGGGGCAGGACAGCAGCACAGCCTGCCAACCATCCAATTCTATAACATGGAGGGAGCATGCTGAAGACAATATCGTTATTGTCCAACTTATATGTCGGCAGTTCGGCACCTGAGTAGGCAAAGTACACACCGGTCCCTGTTCTTCACCCCATTCCTCTATCGTGTAAACAACTACGACTACAAAATATAGGGAAAGTGAACCAGAACATAATATGATTGAAGATTCATCAGACACAAGCAGTTTTGTTGTTTCAAATCTGAATCTTAAAATGGGGGCTTTCTAGATTTTTGGCGTTGGGCCTCCTCCAGGGACAGCGGTTTAGTGATTTTGTAGATTTTGGGGGCCATTTGGGCCATTTGTTTACTTTTCATAGCGATTATTTCGTTCAAACGGGGTCATAACTAGTGATGGCTACATATACAAATCCCTGGACACAAGTTAGATTGGCAGGTATTGGATAGTCTAGCAAGATTGTGAAATGATGAAGGTGCGGGTTTCGACTCCCTGCGGGTGCGCTTCAGTAGTTCAGTGTTCAAAATACCGCCTCACTTCAAATCTAAACAAAACATGTCACTGGAAAATTAGATAACTCCAACCGCTCCAATTCATTTGAAACAAGGCCTCGGCGAGTCAGCAATCTTTCTACATGCAACTCTCCATTGTCTTGGAGCTACGGCCAGAGCGAGATACAGAATAATATACATACGGGTGAACACGGCTCCCTACCCCACTGAAGGGAGGCTTGGCCGAATCACATATGGGCCTGGACCTGGACACATTTTTAACTATGATTTTTAACCCACTAAGCAATCGGCATTATTCAATAGGTATTCAAAACATCGTCCTTTTAAGAAACCAAAGCACGTTGTACCGGTGTATGCTTTCAAAAAGTAGCATCTCAGAGGTCCATGGAAGCTGGGTGTATGACAAAGAAAACAAAGCATATCGTGCTATGCTATACTACCCCCTGCCCCCCTGCTACCATGCTACACCACACTCCTGACCGTCCGTTTGCCGGTCACTTCAAACTATCTCGTCCTTCCACTCAACCGGTAACACGGGGATCTATCCGGTAGCTTCTAAAACTGCTTCTAACCAACCCGGACCACCCCTCGATGTTAGCAGTTCCGCATTTTCACGTTTCCAGCCTTCATTTCCCTCTCGACACTCTACTGCCTCGCTAGATGATCCCATCAACGGCCTGTCACACTACCAATCCTACTTATCCGTCGAGCATCGCGTGTGGAAAAGCATCTGCCTGCACAATATTCGCTATATTCCGTACTTTTATCGCTAGCTTTCCCTTCACCCACGGCATCGACCTATCTTTCTATCTGCCGAGCCTTGGACTTATCCTAGCACCATCTTCAGGGCACGCAGCTGACTAATAAGGAACCCCGTCCACCCCTCTGACCAGCCTATATAGCCGTATCATTACATTGGCACACATAGACCATTGTTGACCCACGACAGCCTGCCTTAGAAATTCGAAGCCAGTCACCATTTAGATTTCCTCCATCCCTGCGTCATGCTGCTCCGTCATATCACCGGCGCGCCTAAAGTCAATAGTCTTCTAGCCTTTTCCGACTATCGGCGTACCGAGAATTGTAGGGTGACATCATGGGACGGATCCCTCGTGGAGTACGAAACATTGGAATTGAGACTCAATCCTCCCCAGATCGAGATCGAGAACAACATGTATGATGATGTAACCGTCCTGACAATTGACTCAGCAAATCGTTCCGGGACTTTGGTTGAGGTGGTCATGTGCCTAGCTGAGCTGGGCCTGTCGATTACGAGGGCAAGAATCAGCTCGGATGGTGGATGGTTTGTGGATGGTGAGTGGTTGTGGACTTGTGGGTTTGAATGGATACTGGTTTGTGTATGGTGGGTAGGTGTGGGGAGAAGTAGAGGCTGCTTCCCAGCTGGTTTGTGAATGGTGGGTGACTGGGGGAATAAGTAAAGGCTGCTTCACAGCTGGTTTGTGGATGGTGTGTGGGTGCAGGAATAAATAGAGCTTGCTTCCCAGCTAGTTTGTGGACATTTTGTGGATAGTTAGCGCTGTTTAGCACCGTGGGTTCAAAGAGGATGGGCATGTGACAACGTGATTGTGGCTTATGATAGGATAGTGAAGGGCCGTGGATTCAAAATGGATGGATGTGTGACAAAGTGACTTTGGTTTATAATTGGATGGTGAAGGGCTGTGGATTGAAAATGGATAGCTATATGACGAAGTGGCTGTGGTATAGAAGTTGGTAGTGAAAAGCTGTTGATTTGAAATGGATGGGCATGTGAGCAAGTGACTGTGGTTCAGAAGAAGATGGTGAGTAGGGTCTGCTTCAGAAGTATTCCCAATGTCCCCTACCCTACCCTCCCCTTTCCCCTTCCCTGCCCTTTCCCGCCCCTTTCCTTTCCCCTCCCCTTCCTCCTTTCCCCTCCCCCTCCCTCCTTTCCCCTCCCTTTCCCCTCCTTTCCCCTCCCCTCCCCTCCCTCCCCTTCCCCTCCTCCACCCTCGCTTCCCCCCCCTCCCCCCCCTTCCCCCCCCCCCTCCCCTCCCCTCCCCTCCCCTCCCCTCCCTCCCCTCCCCTCCCCTCCCCTCCCTCTCCCTTCCCCTCCCTCCCCTCCCCTCCCCTCCTTCCCCTCCCCTCCCCTCCCTTCCCTTCTCCCCTCCCTCCCCTCCCCTCCCCTCCCCCTTCCCCTCACGCTCACTCAATCACATGTTCCTTTGGACAGAGTTCTATGTCACGGAGACCCCAAGGGGCAAGGTCACCGATCCTTTGAAAATCTCAAGCATGAAGAAGGTGCGTGTGAGGCTGGATGCTTGCTCTGAAGACTTAGTGTGAATGCTGAGGCTGGATGCTTGTCAGCTCATAGCTACTGCCACTTGGGCTACTATCATCTACTTATAGCTATCGCCTTATTGGGCCATTATCAGCTCATAGCTACTGCCACTTGAGCCACTATCAGCTAATTATAGCTACTGCCTTATTGGGCCATTTTCAGCTCATAGCTACTGCCACTTGAGCCACTATCAGCTATTTATAGCTACTGCCTTATTGGGCCATTATCAGCTCATAGCTACTGCCACTTGAGCCACTACCATCTACTTATAGCTACTGCCTTATTGGGCCATTATCAGCTCATAGCTACTGCCACTTGGGCCACTATCAGCTACTTAAAGCTACTGCCTTATTGGGCCATTATCAGCTCATAGCTACTGCCACTTGAGCCACTATCAGCTACTTAAAGCTACCTCCACTCCAGCCACTATCAGCTCATAGCTACTGCCACTTGAGCCACTATCAGCTACTTAAAGCTACCTCCACTCCAGCCACTATCAGCTCATAGCTACTGCCACTTGAGCCACTATCATCTACTTAGAGCTACCTCCACTCCAGCCACTATCAGCTCATAGCTACTGCCACTAGAGCCTCTCATAGCTAATCAACCACGCCCCTCCAAACCCTCACACAGATGCTTGACATTGACGCCCCTCTTCCCGGAACAACAAAAGGTAATGCTAGTTTAACAGCTGTGGTTGCAGCTTTTTGACAACCAATTCTTTACTACGATTGATTATGTGTATTGGTGGTTGGCCCAAGTACAAGCAAACAGGCTGGCCCCCTCAACCTCACACCTCATGATAAGGCCCACCATGTATTTATTCATACCTTGTGGTTGGTCCCAGTGCAAGCCAATAGGCTGGCCCCCTCAACCCCACGCCTCGTAATAAGGTGTACTATTTTTTATTTTATTTATTTATTTATATATTTATTTATTTATATATCTCCAATGGTGCCTAATCCCCCAAATGCCCTAATTCGGGACAAGAATGTGGGACAGAGCCGTACACACCCCAAAATGCTCGGAATCGAATTCTGAGTAGATAGCGTTTCTCGTCAGTGTTTCAGCTAGATGCGCAGCTATTTTTTGTTCCGATGGGCATTCGGTCGCGAGCAGCCCAGGCCGGTAGGCAGTTGGCAGTACATGAGATGTATGAAATATTTTGGGACAAATTCAATCCGCGTCAAATACGAGGTCGCGTGAGATATCGCGAATCAAGTTTCCACGGGACGAAAGGCATATCTAGCCCCTACCGCAAGGTCGGAGGCTGCGCTTCAGCCTCGGCTTCTGAGTGAACTGCAATAGCAATTCCATCTGCCATTTCGGCCGATACCAGCGTTCCACCTGCCAGTTCGGTCATACGTGGGAAATTCCCAAATCAAAATCTAACTTCAGATGTGGATGTTTGATGAGAAAAGAAAACAAAATTGTTTTTTGAATATTTTTTGAATTTGGGATTAGAAATTTGAAATTTCAAAAAAAATCGAAAAACGAATCCGTTCCCTTCGCTGAAAAGACGAAGACACAAAACGATGCAGTTACGGCTGTGCAGCCTGCAACATAATTAGGGACTCCTAAATTGGCCCAAAATGTGCAAATACTCAGTGATTTTTGGCTTTGTACAGCCCGTACTGCCTGCACAGTATCTTCCATAACCTGCTGTGGCAATGACTTGAAAGGGGAGATGTAAAAAACAGGCCCACCTGATTCAATTTTCAAAAAAATAAAAATTGACTGCGTTTGGCTCCGTCCCACATTTGTGTAAAATCTGTCCTGAATTAGGGAACCCCATAGTTACAAAAATAAAAGGTTTTACTTCATCTGGTTCACAAACCCTGAGCATACCCAAATCCAAGTATTAATATGTTGAGGTGATGCGGTTAAGCAATTTGTAGCATTTTTTTGTTTTCACTGGACTGGAGTCCATGGGTTAAAACCGTCTGTCCCAAAAGGCCAATAATTAGGCACCTATGGAAATATTTATTTATTTATATATTTATTTAAATTCATCACCTTACAACTCAGCAAGCACTGACATCTCCTCCACAGCCTATTATTATATCACACTTTTTTAATTGAACAAACTCATCACCTAATAATCTGCACACGCTGACATATCCTCCTCAGCCTATTGACATAGCACACTTTTTTAATTGCACAAATTCATCACCTAGTACATTGCACGCACTGACATATCCTCCACAGCCTATTGACATAACACACTTTTTTAATTGCACAAATTCATCACCTAGTACATTGCACGCACTGACATATCCTCCACAGCCTATTGACATAACACACTTTTTTAATTGCACACATTCACCACCTAGTACATTGCACGCACTGACATATCCTCCTCAGCCGATTAACAGAGCACACTTTTTTAATTGCACAAGTTCACCACCTAATACTCTGCACGCACTGACATATCCTCCTAAGCCTATTAACATAACACATTTTTTTAATTGCACAAATTCATCACCTAATACATTGCACGCACTGACATCTCCTCCACAGCCTATTAATATAGCACACCTTTTTAATTGCACAAGTTCATCACCTAATACTCTGCACGCACTGACACATCCTACTCAGCCTATTGACATAACACACTTTTTTATTGCCCAAATTCATCACCTAATACTCTTTAAGCACTGACATCTCCCCCTCAGCCTATTGATATCAGACACTTTTTAATTGTACAAATTCATCATGTGGTTAGCCCCAGTGGAAGCAAACGCCCCCCCCCCCCCCCCCCCCCCCTGTAAGCTACCTACCTCTGTGCGCACAGCAGACACTATCCCTACGTGCATTGTTTATTTCCATATTGCACTGACGTCACCTAAACCTACACCTAACTGTAAGCACCCTACCCCATACCTATAAGCACCTACACCTACCTGTACGCACCCCGCCCCTGTGTGCGCATCAGACACCATCCCTACTTGCACCGTGTATTTCCATATGGCACTGAAGTCAACTGCACCCACACCTACACCTACCTATAAGCACCCTACCCCATACCTACAAGCACCTACCTGTACGCACCCTACCCCTGTGCGCGCAGCAGACAGCATCCCCACTTGCACCGTGTTTGAGGTTGCTGGCACAGACCATGATGGTCTCCTCGTCGCTGTCATCCAGCTACTTGCGGCCAATGGATGTGACATAGCATTTGCCTCGGTATGTATGTGCATCTGCCTGTCCGTCTGCCTGTCTGTCTGTCTGTCTGTCTGTCTGTCTGTCTGTCTGTCTGTCTGTCTGTCTGTCTCTGGTGAACCATGAACGGTGTCAAACAACTCAGTTGCGGCCCAGCCGCATAGTAAAGATAAAGACCTTTAGTCTACATTAAGAATAAGCCAGCTGGTTTGTCTGTCTGTCTGTCTGTCTGTCTGTCTGTCTGTCTGTCTCTGTCTGTCTGTCTGTCTGTCTGTCTGTCTGTCTGTCTGTCTGTCTCTGTCTCTGTCTCTGTCTCTGTCTCTGTCTCTGTCTCTGTCTCTGTCTCTGTCTCTGTCTCTGTCTCTGTCTCTGTCTCTGTCTCTGTCTCTGTCTCTGTCAGTCAGTCCGTCCGTCCATCCGTCCGTCCGTCCGTCTGTCCGTCCGTCTGCCTGCCTGCCTGCCTGTCTGTCTGTCTGTCTGTCTGTCTGTCTGTCTGTCTAACTGACCTGATATTCCAGTTTAGCGGTATTGAATCAGGCAAATGGGACTTGCCCAACCCCAAATGTTCATGATTGGTTACGGTTTGTCTTGTCTGCCCGAAACAAATAATAAACAATCAACATTGATTTCGGTTCGTCTTGTTTGTCTCAACTTGTTTTCTTCCCCCATTTGGTTTGTTTGGGGGGGCGCAAGATTCCTTAACCTCAAATGACTGATTGATTGATTTTGATTCGTCAATTCTATGATGCTGCGGGCGTGGACACTCCTTGGAACTGTGATGCTTGTCTTCGGGCGTGAGATCTCTCAACTTCAAATGACTGATTGATTTTGGTTCGTCAATTCTATGATGCTGCAGGCGTGGGCACTCCTTGGGCGTGTGGTCATTATCTTTGGGCGTATGATCCCTCAACCTCAAAAATGACCTCGACTTATTTTGATTTGTCAATTCTATGATCCTGCGGGCGTGCGCACTCCATGAGCGTGTGGTGCTCAACTTTGATGTGCGAGATCCCTCACCCCCAGATGATCGTGATTGATTTAGGTTTGTCAATTCTATGATGCTGCAGGCGTGGGCACTCCATGAGCGTGTGGTTTTTATCTTTGGGCGCTAGTTCCCTCAACCTCAAACAACCGCGATTGATTTTGGTTTGTCAATTCTATGATGCTGCAGGCGTGGGCACTCCATGAGCGTGTGGTTGTTATCTTTGGGCGCTAGATCCCTCAGACTCAAACGACTGCGATTGATTTTGGTTTGTCAATTCTGTGATGCTGCAGGTGTGGGCACTCCATGAGCGTGTGGTTGTTATCTTTGGGCGCTAGATCCCTCAACCTCAAACGACTGCGATTGATTTTGGTTTGTCAATTACATGATGCTGCAGGCGTGGGCACTCCTTGGGCGTGTGGTGCTTGTCTTCGGGGCGCGAGATGCTGCTGGCGGAGCCATTGAAGACGACGACAAGGTCCAGCGCCTTCAGCAAACTCTGTTCAACATCTTGGGCCATGTGGATACCGTGGTGAAGTACGAGGTGGTGAGTCTATGCCCAGGTGGTGCTATGCTATGCTATGCTATGCTATGCTATGCTATGCTATGCTATGCTATGCTATGCTATGCTATGCTATGCTATGCTATGCTATGCTATGCTATGATATGCTATGGTGGTGCTATGCTATGCTATGGTGGTGCTATGCTATGCTATGCTATGCTATGACTCATGCTTAGGTTATGCTATGCTATGCTATGCTATGCTATGACTCATGCTATGCTATGCTATGACTCATGCTCAGGTTGTGCTATGCAATGCTATGCTATGCTATGCTATGCTATGCTATGCTATGCTATGCTATGCTATGCTATGCTATGCTATGCTATGCTATGCTATGCTATGCTATGCTATGCTATGCTATGCTATGCTATGGTCAGGTGGTGCTATGCTATGCTATGACTCATGCTCAGGTTATGCTATGCTATGCTATGCTATGCTATGCTATGCTATGACTCATGCTCAGGTTGTGCTATGCTATGCTATGCTATGCTATGCTATGCTATGCTATGCTATGCTATGCTATGCTATGCTATGCTATGCTATGACTCATGCTCAGGTTGTGCTATGCTATGCTATGCTATACTATGACTCATGCTCAGGTTGTGCTATGCTATGCTATGCTATGCTATGCTATGCTATGCTATGCTATGCTAAGCTATGCTATGCTACGGTGGTGCTATGCTATGCTATGCTATGCTACGGTGGTGCTATGATATGCTATGCTATGCTACGGTGGTGCTATGCTATGCTATGCGACGGTGGTGCTATGCTAAGCTATGCTATGCTATGCTATGCTACGGTGGTGCTATGCTATGCTATGCTATGCTATGCTATGCTATGCTATGCTATGCTATGCTATGACTCATGCTCATGCAGTGCTATGCTAACTATGAGCCTTAGCGACGTATGCATTACTTAACTATGAGCCACTATATTACTTTCCTTGCTATCAGGTTCAAGGGGCTGTGCATGGCGAGCGACGTATGCATTACTTAATTTTGCAAGAGGAGAAGCGTAATTGGGACCAACAAGAGTTGATACGGAAGGTGGGCACATAGTCTTGTCTATGGCTGCATTATTGTCTATGCCTGCATAATGGTGCATAGTCTTGTCTTTCATTGCATGCTTGTCTTTATTTGCATAATGGGACACAGTCTTATCTTTGACTGCATTGTTGAACCTTGCAAGAGGTGAGGCGGAATGGGAACCAATGGGTGTTGGTACGGAGGTGAGCACACAGTTTTGCCTATGACTGCATAATGGTACATTGTCTAGTCTTTCATGGCATGCTTGTCTGTGATTGCATAAATATGCACATGTTTATCTTTGACTGCATGATTGAACCTTGCAAGAGGAGATGCGTAATTGAAACCAACGGGGGTTGGTATGGAAGGTGCGCACACAGTTTTGTCTACGACTGCATAATGGTACATATTCTAGTCTTTGACTGCATGATTGCATCTTGCAAGAGAAGAAGCGTAATTAGAACCAATGGGGGTTGGTATGGAAGGTGAGCAAACATTCTTGTCTATGACTGCATAGTGGTACATAGTCTCGTCATTGATTACATTATGTTACACATGTTTATCGTTGACTGCATGATTAAATCTTGCAAGAGGAGAGGCCTGATTGAAACCAACAGGAGTTGGCACGGATCTGTATACTGGTAGCAATACATATATTATATATTTGTACATCTATATACTGGTAGCAGTACATATGTTTATCAGCCCATCTGTATCTGGCCGACTTCTGACTGAACTGCTTGCACCCCTTGTGCAGAGAATGCGAAGGCCATCAGCCTCCTCCTGCTGCTGCTCCTCCTCCTCCTCCTCCTCCTCCTCCTCCTCCTCCATATCTCCCCCCTCTTCATCACTGTATATCATTACAATTCCTCTTCCTCGCAGTTTATTTGTACATCTGTATACTGCTAGCAGTACATATATTATACATTTGTACATCTGTGTACTGGTAGCAGTACATATGTTTATCAGCCCATCTGTATCTGGCCGACTTCTGACTGAACTGCTTGCACCCTTTGTACAGAGAATGCGAACGCCATAAGCCTCCTGCTACTCCTCCGCCACCTCCTCCATATCTCCCCCCTCTTCATCACTGTATATCATTACATTTCCTGTTCATCACTGTATATCATTACAGTTCCTCTTCCTCGCTTTATATCATTACATTTCCTCTTCATCACTGTATATCATTACATTTCCTCTTCATCACTGTATATCATTACATTTCCTCTTCATCACTGTATATCATTACATTTCCTCTTCATCACTGTATATCATTATAGTTCCTCTTCCTCGCTGTATATCATTACATTTCCTCTTCATCACTGTATATCATTACATTTCCTCTTCATCACTGTATATCATGACATTTCCTCTTCATCACTGTATATCGTGACATTTCCTCTTCATCACTGTATATCATGAAATTTCCTCTTCATCACTGTATATCATGACATTTCCTCTTCATCACTGTATATCATGACATTTCCTCTTCATCACTGTATATCATTACATTTCCTCTTCATCACTGTATATCATTACATTTCCTCTTCATCACTGTATATCATGACATTTCCTCTTCATCACTGTATATCATGACATTTCCTCTTCATCACTGTATATCATGACATTTCCTCTTCATCACTGTATATCATGACATTTCCTCTTCATCACTGTATATCATGACATTTCCTCTTCATCACTGTATATCATGACATTTCCTCTTCATCACTGTATATCATGACATTTCCTCTTCATCACTGTATATCTGTAAATCAGTATACTGGTATCAGTGCATATGTTTATTTGTACATCTGTAACTTGGTAGCAGTACAACTGTTTATTTGTAAATCTGTATACTGGTAGCAATACATTTGTTTATGTGTATCTGTAAAGTGGTTGCAGTACATCTGTTTATCAGCCCATCTGTATCTGGCCAACTTCTGACTAAAATGCTTGCACCCCTTTTGCAGAGAATGCGAACGCCATCAGCCTCCTCCTGCTCCTCCTCCTCCTCCTCCTCATCCTCATCCTCCCCCACTTCATTACTGTACATGATTACATCATATGTTAACAGCCCATCTATATCTGGCCAATTTCTGACTAAAGTGCTTGCACCCCTTGTGCAGAGACTGGGAACGCCACCAGCCTCCTACTCCTACTACTACTACTACTACTACTACTACTACTACTACTACTACTACTACTACTACTACTACTACTACTTATCATCCCCCTGTGCATCACTGTATATTATTACATCCCCTCTTCCTCGCCGTATATTTGCACATCCGTATACTGTTAGCATTTTGTGCATATGTCAACTTCTGACTAAACTGCCTGCACCCCTTGTGCAGAGAATGCGAACGCCACCAGCCTCCTCCTGCTCCTCCGCCGATGACCCTACAGCCGCCTCTGCATTAACCAAGCTAGGGGATGTCCAGGGCAGCAAACTTGAACAGTGGTGCATGGAGCAGGGGGCCTTGAACAGTGGGCTGGCAATGCCAGCAATAGGCCCCAGTGATGCTGGACAGGGGGCTTTGGACGGTGCCCCGGCTGGGATGACTGCAGACTCCCAGGGCATTGGCCTAGCGAAGGTCCTTTCAGCCTCTGCCGATTTCTTGGACCAAGCGGTTTCGCAGGTCGACTTGGGCAACCTAGGTCGCAGCAATTCTACGCCGCCGTCTAATGGGCAGGGACAGAGTGGTGCTGAGAGAGCGGCCGACTATCAGCAACTGGGCCTGGTGAGTATTGTTGGTGGAGCTTGGGGGGTTCTACCCCGCCCTCTAATGGTTCGGAACAGATTGGTGCTGCGAGAGCGGCCGACTATCACTAACTGGGCCTGATGAGTATTGTTGGTGGGGCATCGGGGGTTCTACCCCGCCGTCTAATGGTCCGGAACAGAGTGGTGCTGAGAGAGCGGCCGACTATCACTAACTGGGCCTGATGAGTATTGTTGGTGGAGCTTGGGGGGTTCTACGCCGCCGTCTAATGGGCAGGGACAGAGTGGTGCTGAGAGAGCGGCCGACTATCACTAACTGGGCCTGGTGAATATTGTTGTTGGGGCATGGGGGGTTCTACCCCGCCCTCTAATGGGTCGGAATAGAGTGGTGCTGAGAGATCAGCTGACTATCACTAACTGGGCCTGGTGAGTATTGTTGGTGGGGCATGGGGGGTTCAACGCTGCCGTCCAATGGGCAGGGGCAGAGTGGTGCTTAGAGAGCGGCTGATTATCAGCAACTGGGCCTGGTGAGTATTGTTGGTGAAGCTGGGGGGGTTCTACGTCGTCGTCTTATGGGCAGGGACAGAGTGGTGCTGAGAGAGCGGCTGATTATCAGCAACTGGGCCTGGTGAGTATTGTTGTTGGGGCATGGGGGGTTCTACCCCGCCCTGTAATGGTCCGGAACAGAGTGGTGCTGAGAGAGCGGCCGACTATCACTAACTGGGCCTGGTGAGTATTGTTGGTGGGGCGTGGGGGGTTCAACGCCGCCGTCCAATGGGCAGGGACAGAGTGGAGCAGAGAGATCAGCCGACTATCAGCAACTGGTCCTGGTGAGTATTGTTGGTGGGGCATGGGGGGTTCTACGCTGCTGTCTACTGGGCAGGGACAGAGTGGTGCTGAGAGAGCGGCCGACTATCAGCAACTGGGCTTGGTGAGTATTGTTGGTGGGGCATGGGGGGTTCTACGCAACCGTCCAATGGGCAGGGACAGAGTGGTGCTGAGAGAGCGGCCGACTATCAGCAACTGGGCCTGGTGAGTATTGTTGGTGGGGCATGGGGGGTTCTTACCCACCCTCTAATGAAATCTGGAAAACTTAGAAAAGTCTTGTTTTTTGCTTTGTTTTGTACTCAGCCTGAACCCATGCACTGATGCACTGAGGCAGCCTGTGCCCGTGTCCTCACCCGTGCCCTTACTGCGCCCTTGAATTATATTTGTATCTGTAAAACCTATAAAAGTCTTGTTTTTTTTTCCTTTTTACTCCGCCTGATCTTGTGCACTGATGCACTGAGGCAGCCTGTGCCCGTGTCCGTATTCGAGCCTTTACTGCGCCATTCAATCGATTTGTTCATCTTCAAAGCCTATGCAATTCTTGTTTTTTGTTTCGTTTTTACTCTACCTGAACCCATGCACTATTGCCCTCATGCAGCCTGTGCCCGTGTCCGTATCCTTGCCTGAGCCCGTAGCGCACCCTTCAAAGGAACAATTATTTTTAACAAACTTATTGCACTGCGCCCTTAAATTATATTTGTATCTACCTATACAATTCTTGTTTTTTTTCGTTTTTACTCTGCCTAAACCCATGCTCTGATGCCCTCACGCAGCCTGTGCCCACGAGCTGTTACATGGAAATCACGGGTCAAGTCGAGGTGAGTCACCACGAACATATGCAGGGTATATGTGTGTGTGTGCATGGGTGAGAGTATGTGTGTGTGCTCAAGACAAAAAAAATCCCTCTGCGCACTGAGCTGTTGCATGGAATCACTGGTCAAGTCGAGGTGAGTCAACACAAACGTACACAACGATTGCCAGGTTTCCAGTCGTTCATAGCCAATTGGCCCGCCATATGCAAACTTTGGGAGTCGTGTCTACAAAAATGTGCACCGTAGACAGCCTGAATTACTGTATGGAGGCCATCCTTTTACTTTAGTGACCTAAACCTGGTCAGCCACACATGCTGGTGGCCATCGTTTCACTTCAGTGACCTAAACCTGGTCAGCCACACATGCTGGTGGCCATCGTTTCACTTCAGTGACCTAAACCTGGTCAGCCACACATGCTGGTGGCCATCGTTTCACTTCAGTGACCTAAACCTGGTCAGCCACACATGCTGGTGGCCATCGTTTCACTTCAGTGACCTAAAACCTGGTCAGCCACACATGCTGGTGGCCATCGTTTCACTTCAGTGACCTAAACCTGGTCAGCCACACATGCTGGTGGCCATCGTTTCACTTCAGTGACCTTCAAAAACCTGGTCAGCCACACATGCTGGTGGCCATCGTTTCACTTCAGTGACCTAAACCTGGTCAGCCACACATGCTGTGTGCCATCGTTTCACTTCAGTGACCTAAACCTGGTCAGCCACACATGCTGGTGGCCATCGTTTCACTTCAGTGACCTAAACCTGGTCAGCCACAGTGACCTAACCTGGTCAGCCAACTGGTGGCCATCGTTTCACTTCAGTGACCTAAACCTGGTCAGCCACACATGCTGGTGGCCATCGTTTCACTTCAGTGACCTAAACCTGGTCAGCCACACATGCTGGTGGCCATCGTTTCACTTCAGTGACCTAAACCTGGTCAGCCACACATGCTGGTGGCCATCGTTTCACTTCAGTGACCTAAACCTGGTCAGCCACACATGCTGGTGGCCATCGTTTCACTTCAGTGACCTAAAACTGGTCAGCCACACATGCTGGTGGCCATCGTTTCACTTCAGTGACCTAAACCTGGTCAGCCACACATGCTGGTGGCCATCGTTTCACTTCAGTGACCTAAACCTGGTCAGCCACACATGCTGGTGGCCATCGTTTCACTTCAGTGACCTAAACCTGGTCAGCCACACATGCTGGTGGCCATCGTTTCACTTCAGTGACCTAAACCTGGTCAGCCACACATGCTGGTGGCCATCGTTTCACTTCAGTGACCTAAACCTGGTCAGCCACACATGCTGGTGGCCATCGTTTCACTTCAGTGACCTAAACCTGGTCAGCCACACATGCTGGTGGCCATCGTTTCACTTCAGTGACCTAAACCTGGTCAGCCACACATGCTGGTGGCCATCGTTTCACTTCAGTGACCTAAACCTGTCAGCACACATGCTGGTGGCCATCGTTTCACTTCAGTGACCTAAACCTGGTCAGCCACACATGCTGGTGGCCATCGTTTCACTTCAGTGACCTAAACCTGGTCAGCCACACATGCTGGTGGCCATCGTTTCACTTCAGTGACCTAAACCTGGTCAGCCACACATGCTGGTGGCCATCGTTTCACTTCAGTGACCTAAACCTGGTCAGCCACACATGCTGGTGGCCATCGTTTCACTTCAGTGACCTAAACCTGGTCAGCCACACATGCTGGTGGCCATCGTTTCACTTCAGTGACCTAAACCTGGTCAGCCACACATGCTGGTGGCCATCGTTTCACTTCAGTGACCTAAACCTGGTCAGCCACACATGCTGGTGGCCATCGTTTCACTTCAGTGACCTAAACCTGGTCAGCCACACATGCTGGTGGCCATCGTTTCACTTCAGTGACCTAAACCTGGTCAGCCACACATGCTGGTGGCCATCGTTTCACTTCAGTGACCTAAACCTGGTCAGCCACACATGCTGGTGGCCATCGTTTTTCACTTCAGTGACCTAAACCTGGTCAGCCACACATGCTGGTGGCCATGCGTTTCACTTCAGTGACCTAAACCTGGTCAGCCACACATGCTGGTGGCCATCGTTTCACTTCAGTGACCTAAACCTGGTCAGCCACACATGGTCAGCCACACATGCTGGTGGCCATCGTTTCACTTCACTAACCTGTGACCTAAACCTGGTCAGCCACACATGCTGGTGGCCATCGTTTCACTTCAGTGACCTAAACCTGGTCAGCCACACATGCTGGTGCCATCGTTTCACTTCAGTGACCTAAACCTGGTCAGCCACACATGCTGGTGGCCATCGTTTCACTTCAGTGACAACCTGTCAGCCACACATGACCTTCAACCTACCTGGTCAGCCACACATGCTGGTGGCCATCGTTTCACTTCACCAGTGTGACCTACCTGGTCAGCCACACATGCTGGTGGCCATCGTTTCACTTCAGTGACCTAAACCTGGTCAGCCACACATGCTGGTGGCCATCGTTTCACATCAGTGACCTAAACCTGGTCAGCCACACATGCTGGTGGCCATCGTTTCACTTCAGTGACCTAAACCTGGTCAGCCACAACATGCTGGTGGCCATCGTTTCACTTCAGTGACCTAAACCTGGTCAGCCACACATGCTGGTGGCCATCGTTTCACTTCAGTGACCTAAACCTGGTCAGCCACACATGCTGGTGGCCATCGTTTCACTTCAGTGACCCTAAACCTGGTCAGCCACACATGCTGGTGGCCATCGTTTCACTTCAGTGACCTAAACCTGGTCAGCCACACATGCTGGTGGCCATCGTTTCACTTCAGTGACCTAAACCTGGTCAGCCACACATGCTGGTGGCCATCGTTTCACTTCAGTGACCTAAACCTGGTCAGCCACACATGCTGGTGGCCATCGTTTCACTTCAGTGACCTAAACCTGGTCAGCCACACATGCTGGTGGCCATCGTTTCACTTCAGTGACCTAAACCTGGTCAGCCACACATGCTGGTGGCCATCGTTTCACTTCAGTGACCCTAACCTGGTCAGCCACACATGCTGGTGGCCATCGTTTCACTTCAGTGACCTAAAACCTGGTCAGCCACACATGCTGGTGGCCATCGTTTCAACTTCAGTGACCTAAACTGGTCAGCCACACATGCTGGTGGCCATCGTTTCACTTCAGTGACCTAAACCTGGTCAGCCACACATGCTGGTGGCCATCGTTTCACTTCAGTGACCTAAACCTGGTCAGCCACACATGCTGGTGGCCATCGTTTCACTTCAGTGACCTAAACCTGGTCAAGCCACACATGCTGGTGGCCATCGTTTTCACTTCAGTGACCTAAACCTGGTCAGCCACACATGCTGGTGGCCATCGTTTCACTTCAGTGACCTAAACCTGGTCAGCCACACATGCTGGTGGCCATCGTTTCACTTCAGTGACCTAAACCTGGTCAGCCACACATGCTGTGGCCATCGTTCACTTCAGTGACCTAAACCTGGTCAGCCACACATGCTGGTGGCCATCGTTTCACTTTCAGTGACGCTAAACCTGGTCAGCACACATGCTGGTGGCCATCGTTTCACTTCAGTTGACCTAAAACTGGTCAGCCACACATGCTGGTGGCCATCGTTTCACTTCAGTGGACCTAAACCTGGTCAGCCACACATCTTGTGGCCATCGTTTCACTTCAGTGACCTAAACCTGGTCAGCCACACATGCTGGTGGCCATCGTTTCACTCAGCACCCATTGATCAGTGACCGCATCGTTTCAAGTTTGACCTAAACCTGGTCAGCCAACACATGCTGGTGGCCATCGTTTCACTTCAGTGACCTAAACCTGGTCAGCCAACATGCTGTGGCACATCCGTTTCACTTCAGTGACCTAAAACCTGGTCAGCACACATGCTGTTGCAACTTCACTGACACGTGACCTACCTGGTCAGCCACACATGCTGGTGGCCATTTCGTTTCACTTCAGTGACCTAACCTGGTCAGCCACAACATGCTGGTGGCCATCGTTTCACTTCAGTGACCTAAACCTGGTCAGCCACACATGCTGGTGGCCATCGTTCACTTCAGTGACCTAAACCTGGTCAGCCACACATGCTGGTGTGCCATCGTTTCACTTCAGTGACCTAAACCTGGTCAGCCACACATGCTGGTGGCCATCGTTTCACTTCAGTGACCTAAACCTGGTCAGCCACACATGCTGTGGCCATCGTTTCACTTCAGTGACCTAAACCTGGTCGCCACACATGCTGGTGGCCATCGTTTCACTTCAGTGACCTAAACCTGGTCAGCCACACATGCTGGTGGCCATCGTTTCACTCAGTGACCTAAACCTGGTCAGCCACCATGCTGGTCCATCTTCACTTCAGTGGACCTAAAACCTGGTCAGCCACACTTGCTGGTGGCCATCCGTTTCACTTCAGTGACCTAAACCTGGTCAGCCACACATGCTGGTGGCCCGTTTCACTTCAGTGACCTAAAACCTGGTCACCACACATGCTGGTGGCCATCGTTTCACTTCAGTGACCTAAACCTGGTCAGCCACACATGCTGGTGGCCTCGTTTCACTTCAGTGACCTAACCTGGTCAGCCACCACATGCTGGTGGCCATCGTTTCACTTCAGTGACCTAAACCTGGTTCAGCCACACATGCTGGTGGCCATCGTTTCACTTCAGTGACCTAAACCTGGTCAGCCACACATGCTGGTGGCCATGCGTTTCACTTCAGTGACCTAAACCTGGTCAGCCACACATGCTGGTTGGCCATCGTTTCACTTCATGACCTAAACCTGGTCAGCCACACATGCTGGTGGCCATCGTTTTCAGTGACCTAAACCTGGTCAGCCACACATGCTGGTGGCCATTCGTTTCACTTCAGTGACCTAACTCTCGCCTACACACACATGCTGGGCCATCGTTTCACTCATGACCTAAAACCTGTCAAGCCAACTTCACTTCAGTGACCCTAACCTGGTCAGCACACATGCTGGTGGCCATCGTTTCACTTCAGTGACCTAAAACCTGGTCACAACACAACATGCTGGTGGCCATCGTTCACTCACTTCGTTTATATTGTCTATATTGATTTCGTTTATTAAAATCGAGCTCAATCTGCTAGTTAGTTGTGGCTGTTATTTTTATCAGGTGGATATCAAGCACTCATACAGCCTCGATTACCGGCTGGCGGCCATGGTTTTACTTCAGTGATCTAAACTTGGTCAGCCACACATGCTGGTGGCCATGGTTTCACTTCAGTGACCTAAACCTGGCGGCCATGGTTTTACTTCAGTGATCTAAACTTGGTTAGCCCAAAAAAAAAAAAAAAAAAAAGATAACGCCTCGAGGGGGCGTGGGTGTGAAGGGGACCCTCCCGTACGCCGCAGCTGGGGAAAGTCACCATTACTTGGTTAGCCACTAATGCTGGTAGCAGGGTACTTCCATTGACCAAATTGGCCAGCGCTTTAGCGCACTTCAAAAAATAAAAACTGCGCTTTGCAGTGCAAAAAGCGCAAAAATTGCTTGCTGCGCCCACAGGGGGGTGCTAATAACTGCGCGAAACTCAAAAATTCTCAAAACTCAAGAAGTGCGCGCTTGGAAGTACCCTGGCTGGTAGCCATTGTTTCACTTCATAAAAGGTAGTACATTTAATAAAACAGGCTACTTCTTGTGTAGTTGTGTGTTGTGTTATTTCTATCAGGTGGGTATCCAGCTCTCAGTCAGTCTCATCAGCCTGCTGGTGACCAATGTGGCAACGTTTTACTTCATTGAATTGACTTCATTCATTAACTTTATCTACTACTGGAGTGCTATTTCTATCAAGTGGATATCAAGCACTTAGTCTATCTCAATTACCGGCTGGGGACCATCGTTTCACTGCATTGAATTGATTTCATTCATTCATTAAATTGATCTACTACTGGAGTGCTATTACTATCAGGTGGATACCAAGCACTTAGTCTGCCTCAATTACCGGCTGGTGACCATCGTTTCACTGCATTGAATTGATTTCATTCATTCATTCATTAAATTTAGCTACTACTGGAGTGCTATTACTATCAGGTGGATACCAAGCACTCAGTCAGCCACAATTACCGGCTGGTCACAATCAGTTTACTTCATGAAATTGATTTCATTCTTTAAATTTATTTCATTAATTAAATGTATCTATTACTTGTGTATTATTTCTATCAGGTGGATATCAAGCACTCAGTCATCCGCAATTACTGGCTGGTGGTCATTGTTTCATTTGATTGAATTTCAGCCATTCATTCATTCATTCATTCATTCATTCATTCATTCATTCATTCATTTGAGCAACTACTTTTGTGTTATTTCTATCAGGTGGATATCAAGCACGCAGTCGTCCGCAATTACTGGCTTGTCACAATCATCTGCAAGGATCGTCACAAGCTCTTTATCGACACGGTGCGCACAGGGATTTGTTTGGGTCTTGGGCATGGGCATGGGTTGCATGAGGGCATCAGGGGATTGTTTTGTATTGGCATGGGGCAATAGTTATTCTTTCCAGCTACAAGCGCCGCACCTAATCGCTCAATTACTGGCTTGTCACAATCATCTGCAAGGATCGTCACAAGCTCTTTATCGACACGGTGCGCACAGGGATTTGTTTGGGTCTTGGGCATGGGCATGGGTTGCATGAGGGCATCAGGGATTGTTTTGTATTGGGCATGTGCAATAGTTATTCTTTCCAGCTACAAGCGCCGCACCTACTGGCTCGCTCAATTACTGGCTTGTCACAATCATCTGCAAGGATCGTCACAAGCTCTTTATCGAAACGGTGCGCACAGGGATTTGTTTGGGTCTTGGGCATGGGCATGGGTTGCATGAGGGCATCAGGGATTGTTTTGTATTGGGCATGGGCAAAAGTTATTCTTTCCAGCTACAAGCGCCGCACCTAATCGCTCAATTACTGGCTTGTCACAATCATCTGCAAGGATCGTCACAAGCCCTTTATCGACACGGCGCGCGCCGGGTTTTGTGGGTATCTTGGGCACACACACATACGCTAACACATGCACACACACACACACTCACACACATACACACACACGGATTGGCACAAGCCCTTTATCGACATGGTGCGCACCGGTTTTTGTGTGTGTCTTGGGCACACACACATACACTCACCCATGCACACATACACGCACAAGGATCGGAACAAGCCTTTTATGGACACGGTGTGAACAAGGTTTTGTTTTTGTCTTGGGCACACACACATATACTCACCCATGCACACACACACACACATTCGCACACAAGAATCGGCACAAGCTCTTGATCGACACGGTGTGCACAGGGATTCGTTTTTGTCTTGGGCACACACACATATACTCACCCATGCACTCATACACGCACAAGGATTGGCACAAGCCCTTTATCGACACGGTGCGCACCGGTTCTTGTGTGTGTCTTGGGCACACACACATACACTCACCCATGCACACACACACACATACACACACACGGATTGGCACAAGCCCTTTATCGACACGGTGTGCACAGGGATTTGTTTTGTCTTGGGCACACACATACACTGACCCATGCACACACACACATACACACACAAGGATGGGCACAAGCCCTTTGTCGACACGGTGCGAACAGCGGTTTGTTTTTATTTTCGGCACACACACATACACTCACCCATGCACACACACACTAACACACACAAGGATCGGCACAAGCCCTTTATCGGCACGGTGTGCACTAATATATTTAGGGACCGGCATATCATCTGATGTTGACCTAAGGCGAGTATGGTATCATATGATATCATACAAATGCATCATATGCTATTATATGTAAATAAAGCCTAGCCAGGCCGCCGGCATCGTCTGATATCAAATGATGACATGATATCATATTGCCGTTCCCTGATTTTATAGCTGTTTAATGGAAGGGCTCCTATTAGTCATTTGGAAGATTGTTTTTGCTTGTAACCATTTTTCAGCTTGAGAAAGGGACAGATGAATGGCCAGAAACCCCATTATATTACTATGTTATCGCAGGTCTTTTTTTTACGATTTTACATTTTTCGCTTTTCTTTCTTCCTTGCAGCAAACGCACGACAGGCAGAGAAAGTTAAAGAAACAAGAGAATCAAACCTAAACACACACATTCACACACCACTAATGTCTAGGGAACGGCAAATCATATGATGTTGACCAAAGGCGAGTATGATATCATACGATATCGTACAAAAATCATATGATTTAATATCATATGATGTGATGCCCCAGGCCAAAGTTACCTAGTCAGACCGCCGGCATCATATGATATCATATGATGACATGATATCATATGATATCATATTGCCGACCCCTACTTATGTCGCATCTCTCCCCACTTGCCATATACCAGGACAGCTTTCTGCTTGGTATGGATTGCGAAGTCTACACACACACACATAAACACACATACATACTCTCACACACACATGCAGACATACTCACACACTCACATCTGTCTGTTCTGTCGCATCTCTGCCCACTCGCTATCTGCCAGGACAGCTCTCAGCTCGGTATTGATTGATCACACTCACACATACACACACATACACACACGCTCACACACACATGCACACACGCATCTCTGCCCACTCGCTATCTGCCAGGACAGCTTTCAGCTCGGTATTGATTGATCACACTCACACATACACACACATACACACACGCTCACACACACATGCACACACGCATCTCTGCCAACTCGCTATCTGCCAGGACAGCTTTCAGCTATATATTATGTATAGCTGTATTGATTGCGATGTCTTCACACACATGCACATTAGTATGTATCGATTGCGATGTCTTCACACACATGCACACACGCTGACACATACTCACACACACACATGCGCACATTCACGCACATACGCACACACACACACACACACACATACACCTCATGTGCCACTTCCCTCCCCACTCGCCATCTACCTGGTCAGTGTGCTGCTTGACATGGCCTGCGATGTCTTCACACCCACACTCATTAACACACACACACACATTCTCACACACCCACACTCATAAACACACACACCCACACTCACACCCACGCTCATTAACACACACACACACACACACACACACACCTCTTATGCCTCTTCCCTCCCCACTCGTCACCATGGATTACGATGTCTTCAAATGTACACACATGCACACTTGCTCACTCACTGGCACTCTCACCCATGCACACACATACACACACATGCTCTCACACACGTACACTCACCCACCCACCCACATACACACACTTGCTCACTCACTGGCACTCTCACCCATGCACACACATACACACACATGCTCTCGCACACGTACACTCACCCACCCACCCACATACTCACACTTGCTCACTCACTGGCACTCTCACCCATGCACACACATACACACACATGCTCTCACACACGTACACTCACCCACCCACCCACATACACACACTTGCTCACTCACTGGCACTCTCACCCATGCACACACATACACACACATGCTCTCACACACGTACACTCACCCACCCATCCACATACACACACGCCTCTTATGCCACTTTCCTCCCCACTCGCCATCTGCCAGGTCAGCGTGCTTAACGACATGGACCGCTTTGACTTCACACACACTCACCCATGCACACACACATACTCATACACACACACATACACATACACGCACATACACATACATACACATACATACACATACACACACATACACATACACGCATACACAAACACATGCACATGCATATACACATACATACACATGCATACACATACACATGCACATACACATACATACACACATACACACACATACACATACATACACACACACACACATACACATACACAGACATACACATACACATACACACATACACATACACACACATACACATACACACACATACACACACACACATACATACACACACATACACACAGACACATACACACACATACACACACATACACACACATACACACACATACACATACATACATACATACATACACACACATACACACACACACATACACACACAGAAACATACAACTATTATGCCACTTTCCTCCCCACTCGCCATCTGCCAGGTCAGCGTGCTTCGCAACATGGACCGCTGTTACTTCACACACACTCACCCATGCACACACACATACACATACACACACACTCACCCATGCACACACACATACACACACACTCACCCATGCACACACACATACACACACACACACTCACCCATGCACACACATATACACACATACACACACACTCACCCATGCACACACACATACACACACACTCACCCATGCACACACACATACACACACATACACACACACACTCACCCATGCACACACACATACACACACATACACACACACACTCACCCATGCACACACACATACACACACACACTCACCCATGCACACACACATACACACACAAACACACACACTCACCCATGCACACACACATACACACACATACACACACACTCACTCACCCATGCACACACACATACACACACATACACACACACTCACCCATGCACCCACACACATACACACACACACACACACACACTCACCCATGCACACACACATACACACACATACACACACACACTCACCCATGCACACACACACATACACACCCATACACACACACACTCACCCATGCACGCACACATACACACACATACACACCCACTCACCCATGCACACACACACACACAACCACCTCTAATGCCACTTTCCTCCCCACTCTCCATCTGCCAGGTCAGCGTGCTGCACGACATGGATTTTGATATCTTCCATGGAGCACTAGATTGTGACGGGGATCAAGCATCTCTGTTTTTCTATGCTCGACCCAGGTATGGTTGGATGGATGAGTAGGTGGATGGATGGATGGATAAGTAGGTGGATGGATGGATGGATGAGTAGGTGGATGGATAGATGGATGAGTAGGCGGATGGATGGATGAGTAGGTGGATGGAAGGATGGATGGATGGATGAGTAGGTGGATGAATGGGGATCAAGCATCTCTATTTTTCTATGCTCGACCCAGGTATGGATGAATGGATGAGCTGGTGGATGGATGGATGGATGGGCGGATGGTGGATGTCCAGCCTTCCTGTTCTTCCATGTTTCACCAGGAATGGATTTATAGTATGCGTGAGTGGATGTGGGACCAGGCCTTCCTGTTCTTCCATGTTTCACCCAGGGCCAGGCCTTCCTGTTCTTCCATGTTTCACCCAGGAATGGATTTATGTATGCGTAGGTGGATGGATGTGGGCCAGGCCTTCCTGTTCTTCCATGTTTTCACCCAGAATGGATTTATGTATGCGTAGGATGTGGGCCAGGCCTCCTGTTCTTCCATGTTTCACCTAGGAATGGATTATGTATGCGTAGGTGGATGGATGTGGGCCAGCCTTCCTGTTCTTCCATGTTTCACCCAGGAATGGATTTATGTATTGCGTAGGTGATGGATGTGGGCCAGGCCTTCCTGTTCTTCCATGTTTCCCAGGAATGGATTTATGTATGCGTAGGTGGATGGATGTGGGCCAGGCCTTCCTGTTCTTCCATGTTTCACCCAGGAATGGATTTATGTATGCGTAGGTGGATGGATGTGGGCCAGGCCTTCCTGTTCTTCCATGTTTCACCCAGGAATGGATTTATGTATGCGTAGTGGATGGATGTGGGCCAGGCCTTCCTGTTCTTCCATGTTTCACCCAGGAATGGATTTATGTATGCGTAGGTGGATGGATGTGGGCCAGGCCTTCCTGTTCTTCCATGTTTCACCAGGAATGGATTTATGTATGCGTAGGTGGATGGATGTGGGCCAGGCCTTCCTGTTCTTCCATGTTTCACCCAGGAATGGATTTATGTATGCGTAGGTGGATGGATGTGGGCCAGGCCTTCCTGTTCTTCCATGTTTCACCCAGGAATGGATTTATGTATGCGTAGGTGGATGGATGTGGGCCAGGCCTTCCTGTTCTTCCATGTTTCACCCAGTGGAATTGATTTATGTATGCGTAGGTGGATGGATGTGGGCCAGCCTTCCTGTTCTTCCATGTTTCACCCAGGAATGTGATTATGTATGCGTAGGTGGATGGATGTGGCCAGGCCTTCCTGTTTCTTCCATGTTTCACCCAGAATGGATTTATGTATGCGTAGGTGGGATGGATGTGGGCCAGGCCTTCCTGTTCTTCCATGTTTTCACCCAGGAATGGATTATGTATGCGTAGGTGGATGGATTGTGGATGCGCCAGGCCTTCCTGTTCTTCCATGTTTCACCCAGAATGGATTTATGTATGCGTAGGTGGATGGATGTGGGCACAGGCACTTCCTGTTCTTCCATGTTTCACCCCAGGAATGGATTTATGTATGCGTAGGTGGATGGATGTGGGCCAGGCCTTCCTGTTCTTCCATGTTTCACCCAGGAATGGATTTATGTATGCGTGTAGGTGGATGGATGTGGGCCAGGCCTTCTTCTCCATGTTTCCCCAGTTTATACCCAGAATGGATTTATGTATGCGTAGGTGGATGGATGTGGGCCAGGCCTTCCTGTTCTTCCATGTTTCACCCAGGAATGGATTTATGTATGCGTAGGTGGATGGATGTGGGCCAGGCCTTCCTGTTCTTCCATGTTTCACCCCAGCACCAGAATGGATTTATGTATGCGTAGGTGTGGATGTGGCAGGCCTTCCTGTTCTTCCCATGTTTCACCCAGGAATGGATTGTAGTATGCGTAGGTGGCCCAGCCTTCCTGTTCTTCCATGTTTCACCCAGGAATGGATTTATGTATGCGTAGGTGGATGGATGTGGGCCAGGCCTTCCTGTTCTTCCATGTTATACCCAGGAATGGATTTATGTATGCGTAGGTGGATGGATGTGGACCAGGCCTTCCTGTTCTTCCATGTTTCACCCAGGAATGGATTTATGTATGCGTAGGTGGATGGATGTGGGCCAGGCCTTCCTGTTCTTCCATGTTTCACCCAGGAATGGATTTATGTATGCGTAGGTGGATGGATGTGGACCAGGCCTTCCTGTTCTTCCATGTTTCACCCAGGAATGGATTTATGTATGCGTAGGTGGATGGATGTGGGCCAGGCCTTCCTGTTCTTCCATGTTTCACCCAGGAATGGATTTATGTATGCGTAGGTGGATGGATGTGGACCAGGCCTTCCTGTTCTTCCATGTTTCACCCAGGAATGGATTTATGTATGCGTAGGTGGATGGATGTGGGCCAGGCCTTCCTGTTCTTCCATGTTTCACCCAGGAATGGATTTATGTATGCGTAGGTGGATGGATGTGGACCAGGCCTTCCTGTTCTTCCATGTTTCACCCAGGAATGGATTTATGTATGCGTAGGTATGTATTCCTTCTTTCATGTTTCACCAGGTGGATATGCGTATGATGATGTGGACCAGGCTTTTCTGTTCTTCCATGTTTCACCCAGGAATGGATTTATGTATGCGTTTAGGTGGATGGATGTGGGCCAGCCTCCTGTTCTTCCATGTTATACCCATTTATGGATGGGTGGATGAGTAGGTGGATGGATGGATGGATGGATGCGCAGGTGGATGATGTGGCCGATGATAGGAGATGGATGGATAGTCGGATGATGGATGGGATCAAGTATCTCTGTTTTTCTATGTTCGACCCAGGTATGGATGGATGAGTCGGAGGATGGATGGATAGTCAGATGGATGGATGGGGATCAAGTATCTCTGTTTTTCTATGTTCGACCCAGGTATGGATGGATGGATGATAGTCGGAGGATGGATGATAGTCGGATGGATGGATGGATGATGGATGGGGATTAAGTATCTCTGTTTTTCTATGTTTGACCCAGGTATGGATGGATGGATGGATGAGTCGGAGGATGGATGGATAGTCGGATGGATGGATGGGGATCAAGTATCTCTGTTTTTCTATGTTCGACCCAGGTATGGATGGATGGATGAGTCGGAGGATGGATGGATAGTCGGATGGATGGATGGATGATGGATGGGGATCAAGTATCTCTGTTTTTCTATGTTTGACCCAGGTATGGATGGATGGATGGATGAGTAGATGGATGGATGGATGATGGGTGGGGATCAAGTATCTCTGTTTTTCTATGTTCGACCCAGGTATGGATGGATGGATGAATGAGCAGATGGATGGATGGATGATGTGTGGGGATCAAGTATCTGTGTTTTTCTATGTTTGACCCAGGTATGGATGGATGGATGGATGAGTCGGAGGATGGATGGATAGATGGATGGATGGATGAGTAGTCGGGGATGGATGAGTAGGAGATGGATGGATAGTCGGATGGAGGATGGCATGATGGATGAGTAGTCGGATGGATGGATGAGTCGGAGGATGGATGGATAGTCGGATGGATGGATGGATGAATGGATGGGATCAAGAAGTATCTCTGTTTTTCTATGTTGACCCAGGTATGGATGGATGGATGGTGAGTAGGTAGATGGATGGATGGTGGATGGATGATGGATGGCGGGTGGAATGTGACCAGGCCTTTCTGTTTTTCTATGTTCGACCCAGGTATGGATGGATGGGTGGATGAGTAGGTGGATGGATGGGTACCAGGCCTTTCTGTTTTTCTATGTTTGACCCAGGTATCGATGGATGGATGAGTAGATGGATGGATGGATGGATGATGGACAGGCGGATGGATGTGTACTAGGCCTTTCTGTTTTTCTATGTTCGACCCTGGTATGGATGGATGGATGAGAAGGTGGATGGTTGGATGATGGATTGGTAGATGATGGATGGAAGGATGGATGGAGACCAGGCCTTTCTGTTTTTCTATGTTTGACCCAGCTATGGATGGATGGGTGGATGAGTAGGTGGATGGTTGGATGATGGATGGGTAGATGATGGATGGAAGGATGGATGGAGACCAGGCTTTTCTGTTTTTCTATGTTTGACCCAGCTACGGATGGGATGGGTGGATGAGTAGTGGATGGAGGATGTGGGGATGATCGGATGGATGAAAGATGGATGGAGACCAGCCTTTCTGTTTTTCTATGTTTGACCCAGCTATGGATGATCGGCATGGGATGAGTAGGTGGATGGTGGCATGATGGATGGGTAGACTATGGATGAAGGATGGATGGAAACCAGGCCTTTTCTGTTTTCTATGTTTGACCCAGCTACGATGATGGGTGGATGAGTAGGTGGATGGATGATGGATGGGATGGATGGATGAGTGTGATGAAGAAGGGATGCGCATGGAGACCAGGCCTTTCTGTTTCTATGTTTGACCCAGCTACGGATGGATGGGTGGACATGAGTAGGTCGGATGGATGATGGATGGATGGAGGATGAGTTTTGTGGATGGATATTATGGATGGGACCAGACATCTCTGTTTTTCTATGTTCAACCCAAGTATGGATGGATGGGTGGATGATCCATCCTATCCTTCCATTCCTATCCTCCATCTATCATCCTACCATCCAGTCCGTTCTACCTACTCATACCATGCTGGTGGAGACCAGCCTTTCTGTTTTCCAATATTTCGACCCAGGTATGATGATGTGGAATGCATCATGGTCGGACGGATGATGGGGGGGGAACGGGGGGGGGGGTGAATACTGGTGAATGATGGATGGGATGGTCCGCACGATATAGTGTAACCTGTGCTATGGAAGGATGATGTGTGTTAGGATGATAGATGATAGCTGGCGGCATGGGGGATGATGCACCCTACACCCCCCACCCCCTCCTCGTCTCTCTCTCTCTCTCACTCACTCACCTCACCACCCCCACTCACCCTCAAAAAACCCCCTCACCCCCTCCACCCCCATCACCTCCCCCCCCCCCCCCCCCCCCCACAACACACACACACACCTCACCCCCACCTCCCACCCCACCACCTCCCTCCCCACCCACCCATACACCCCCCACCCATCCCCCCACCCCACACACAACCCTCACATCCACCCCCACCACAACCCCAAACCCCCCTCACCCCCACCCACCCATTACACCCCCCACCCCACCCCCCACACACCCCACCCACCCCATACACCCTCCACCCCACCCCACACACACCCTCACCCCCACCTCCCACCCCTCCACCCACCCATAACACCCTCCACCCCACCCCACACACCCCTCACCCCACCCCCACACCACCCCTCCCACCCCTCCCGTCCCCCCACCCCACCCCACCCACCTACACCCCAGATACGGAGAGTGTGCTTGGGACGATGGCGAGGCTGACAAGCTGAAGTACATGTTGGAGAGCGCTGTCTTACGGCGCTACCCTGTAGGCTTGAAGCTGCGAATCAAGACGTGGGACCAAGGCACGGTGATCGACACATTACTCTCCATTGGCCGTCTTGGATTATCTTTTAACAGGTTGGTACTGGTCCTGGATTAATAGGTTGGTACTGGTCCTGGATTAACAGGTTGGTACTGGTCCCGATTAACAGTTGCGTACTGGTCTGGATTTCTCAACAGGTTGGTCCTGGTCCTGGATTAACAGTTTTGGATACTGGTCCTGGATTCCTTTTTAAGAGGTTGTACTGTACTGGGATTAACAGTTGATGCTGGTCCTGATTCTCTTTTAACAGGTCGTTGGCGCTGTGTGTCCCTGGATTAATAAGATCTGAAGTATATCACCTGAGTATTCCGTTTTTGACGAATGGCCTCAATGGTAGAGCTATTTGAACAATTTGAGTATGGGGTTCGGATCCCCACAAGTCCTTTTAGTCAATTGGCACGTTGCTGTCAAACCGCCGTGGTGCACTGTCCAATTAGGTAAAGTAGTAGCAGCCTGATCACTACAGCCGCTTAAGATGGGCTCCCTTGGATACCACGCCCACCAGACGCTTTTTATAACTTTTCCCCTTCACCTTCCCCGCTCCAGACCCCTTCCAACCACATCTCCCTCTCAACTTTGTACCACACACACACGCACCCACCAACACACACACAACCACACCACTGTACCACACGGCACACACACACACCACTTTTACCACACAACACACACACCACCACACACCCAATCCACCACTGTACCCACACCACACACCACATTGCCTACACACACACACCCCACACACACACCACCACACACAACACACACACACCACATTTACACACACACGCATACCACACACCCACCCACCACACCTACACCACCACACACAACCACCCAACGACCACACACACACCACCATCACACACACCGGTGTACCACACACTGTACACCATACACACCTGAACACACCACACATACACACACCACACCACACTGTACCACACACACACACACACCACACACACACACCACACACACACACTTACACACGTACAACACACCACACCACACCCACCACACTGGACCACGACACCCACCCATACCACCACACACCACCCACACACACACACCACACCACACACACACACACACACACACACACACCACACACCACACACACCACACGTACCACAACCACACCACACCACACTGTACCACCACACCACCACCACCACACTCTCCCACCACACCACACACACACCACACCACACCACCACTGGCGTAACACACACACACACACCACCCTACCACACCCCAGTACAACACCCACACCACCACCCCACACACCACTCCACACTTGTACACACCACGCACCACCACCACACACACCACACACACAGCCACACACCCACACCTCACCACCACACACACACACTACCACACACGACCCCCACACACACTACACCTCACACATGTACCACACACACACACACCCCAATTTGACACACACCACACCATACACACACACACACCAAACCTACACCACACTTGCACACCACCACCCACCCAACCAACACACCCAATCCACACACCGCCACACACACACACCACATCTGTACACCCCACACCACAGTATCACCCACCACACACCACACCAACACACACACACCACACATTGTGACACACACACCAAAACACACACCACACACACACACATGTACACACACACACCACACACACACCAAACACACACCACACACCAGTAGCACACACACATCCTTCACACCTACACAGTATGTACCCGCTGATGAACACCCACCAGGCATTTATATTACAATGGCAATTTTTCAAGGTACCCGTGTGATGAGTACAAAGGGGAGCGCGCTTACAAGATCATGCCTTGTTTGATGGGGTTTATGTATGGAGTACTTTGTGTGTGTGGTGCTGGCGTGCTGCGTCTGTATATTCCGTCAGAACACCCCGCCAGCCGCCTTATCATTACTTCAATGAGCCTCACTTACAACAGGCCCGGATGCGAAGTACTGTCTGCAAGTACGATTTTAAAATTTAATCCAAGTTTGTGAAACGTCTTATTTAAGATGTTAAAACATCTCCTCCCCTGTTCGTTTTCCTCCAACAGCAATGTGAAGTTACAGCGCAGCAAGACAAGTTCGAAATTCAAATTTAAAATCTCTCTCTTGCTCTATTTGCACTCCAACAGGCAGATGTGAAGCAACAGAGGCATGTACAGTTCAAATTCAAATTGATAAATATCCGCCTCACGCCTCGTCGCTCCAAGAAATGTAAGACAGGGCACTGTGAAAAATTGTAATATATCCTCCTACCCCTCCCGTTCGCTCCAGCAGATGTGAAGCAAGTACGAAATTCAAAAGAAATATCCTCCCCTGCGCACGCCCTATTTGCTCCAACAGGCACCCCCCGACCGTGAAGTACAACGGCAAGTACAAATTGAAATCTAAAATTTGTAAATATATACTCCCCTGCTCCATATTTGCTCCAACAGGGCAGATTGTGATGATACAGGGAGCAACAGCATCACGCTCGGCTTGTCGTGTCTGATTCAGATCGGAGGGACGCCTTCCCTTGCCTTGATCCAGGTGGGTTGTCTGTGCTGTAATTCTGATTCTGTTTCGGCTTCTGATTCAGATCTCAGATCCTGTGTTGGTCTCTGCTGTGTGATTTTGATTCTGTGTGGGGCTTCTGATTCAGATTCTGATCAGTCTGTGTGGGCTTGTCATATCTGATTTAGTTAGGGAGAACGCCTCCCATCGCCTTTGATCCAGCGGGCCGTTGGTCTGTGTCTGATTCTGATCTGTTGTGCCTTGTCTGTGTCTGATTCAGATGGAGGGACGCCTTCCCTTGCCTTGGGTGGTTTGGTCTTTGTCTCATTCAGATTCTGATTCTGTGTCGGCTTCTGATTCATATTCGGATCCTGTGTGGGCTTCTGATTCAGATTCTGTATGGTTTTTTCTGCGTCTGAGTCTGTGTGGGCTTCTGATTCAGATTCTGTGTGTGCTTGTCTGCATCTGATTCAGATTCTGATTCTGTGTGGGCTTCTGATTCAGATTCTGTGTGTGCTTGTCTGCATCTGATTCCCAATTCTGATTCTGTGTGGGCTTCTTCAGATTCAGATTCTGTGGTGACTGCTGTCTGCGTCTGATTCAGATTCTGATTCTGTGTGGGATTCTGATTCAGATTCTGTGTGTGCTTGTCTGCATCTGATTCAGATTCTGATTCTATTGGCCTTGGTTTGTCTGCGTCTTTCTGTGTGGGTTTGTCTGTGTCTGATTCAAATTCTGATTCTGTGTGGGCTCCGATTCAGATTTTAATCCTATTCTGTTTGTGGCTTCTTCTTTATCTATTCAGATGGGGAGGAGACGCCTTCACTTGCCTTCTCCTAATTGGTTAACTATCTAGCAATTCAGCGGATATGGATTGAATATCTTTGTTTGTAGTTGCGTACCAGGGTAATCACGATCAAAGCGCGCGAAGCTTTTGCGCTTCTTGAGCGCTGACTTTTCTGACCCCTCTGCGCTTTAAGCGCAGTTTTATGCAACGCCTTATGGGCCCTGCAAGCAATTTGTGCGCTTTTGCACTACAAAGCGCCCTGTTTTTTTGTTTTCAAGTGCGGCTAAAGCGCTGGCCAATTGGCCATTGAGTACCCTGGTTCAGTACCTCAACTTTTTCAGGCCCCCCAATTTCGAGAATTCTCAGACATGCTAGAATCCCCGATTCATTGAGAATGACGGTTCTAGCGCTGTTACCGCCCTCAATGTAGAGATGACTCGACGGTCCACCGGTCACACTGGAAGTGCCACTTACCCTCCCGAAATGTCGCGTTTTCATCTCATCTCTTATTAACACTCATCTCATACTGCATCTTCTTATTAACACTCATCTCATACACTCAATCTCATCTCATACTCATCTCTTATCATACTGTGCATCTCATACACCTCATCTCATCTCCATACATCATCTCTTATTAACACTCATTCATTACACTCATTCTCATCTCATACTCATCCTCTATTAACACTCGTCTCATCTCGGATACTCATTCTTCTATTCATTACTCATCTCATACACTCATCTCATACACTTCATCTCATTACTCATCTATTATAACACTCATCTCTCATGACCAACTTATCATCACACACTGGTTACTCCATCTCTCATTAACAACTCATCGCTCACGACCAAACTTATCATCGCTCACTGGTACTTCATCATCCCTCACTCGTCATCCCTCACGAAGTTACACCACTCATCATCACACACTGATTACTCATCTCTCATTAACACGCATCGCTCACGACCAACTTATCATCACTTACTGCTTGCTCCTCATCCCTCACTCGTCATCACTTACGAAGTTACACCACTCATCATCACACACTGATTACTCATCTCTCATTAACATTTAACATGGATCGCTCATGGCCAACTTATCACCACTCACTGCTTGCTCCTCATCCCTCACTCGTCATCACTCACGAAGTTACACCACTCATCATCACACACTGATTACTCATCGCTCATTAACACGGATCGCTTGCTAACGACCAACTTATCATCACACACTGGTTACTCATCATCCCTCACTTGTCATCACTCACGAAGTTACACCACTCATCATCACACACTGATTACTCATCGCTCACTACCAGCTTATCATCACACACTGGTCACTCAGCATCCCTAGCATGTCATCCCTCACAAAGCTACACCACTCATCATCACACACTGGTCACTGGATCCACATAGTACCCTATGATTCATGAACGAAATTCACCACTACCCCTGTTGACCACGGTAGACAAGCTCCCTGCCGCTCATGGATCGTTAGAGCGGAATCAAGGAGGCCCTAACTTAGTACCTACGATCAAGCCAGGAAAGAGTCCTGGTTGCGGATAGACTCTGTTACAGATCATCACTCACTCATCATTACTTACTCATCATCCCTCACAAAGCTACACCACTAATTATCAGGGGTCGGCTATGTTATATAACATTAGTGAATAAATAACCTATTTATATAAATATTAGTTCGGACGCAGCCGTCTCACCAGAATTTCGAATTTATTTAAATAACTAATATTATTGTGACACTAAAATAATAATATTAGTTTTTCAAACACTAATATTAGTTTGCCGGTTCCCTTACTAATCACCACCCCACATAGTACCCGTGAGCAATCAGGAGGAGTCCTGTCTGGTTGCTGATAGATACTGTTACAGATCATCACTCACTCATCATTACTTACTCATCTCCCTCACAAAGCTACAAAAAAAAAAACCTCTAATCATCACCCCACATAGTACCTGTGATCAAGCGCAGGAGGATCCTGGTTCGCGGATAGATCCACTGTCACGCATCATCACTCACTCATCATTACTTACTTTCACCATCCCTCACACAGCTACACCACTAAGTCATCACCCACACAACAGGAGTACCTACAATCAAGCAGGAGGAGTCCTGGTTGCGGATAGATACTGTTACGCATCATTTACTAGGAACGGCAACTAATATTTAATGTTTGATAACTTATAATTAACAAATAAGTATTATAGTTCCACAATAATATTAGTTTTTCAAAAATCTCGAAATTCTTTGGTGAGACGGCTCGTCCGACTCAATATTATATAATATTATTATTCACTAGTATTATATAACATAGCCCGACCCCTAATCATAACTCACTCATCATCACTCACTCACATACTCCACTGGACACTCATCATCACTAAAATTTACGTCTGCTGACTCATCACCCTGTTTGAAGACATGGCCTCACCCACAGCAACCCACAACCACAACCACACCGCAGAGGACCTGTGAGCAAGCAGGAGGCGTCATGGTCGAGGATGTAAACACTGTGTGTCATCTACCTTGAGTCTTCATTTCTATCCGGCACCAGCGGGCAGCACTTGCGAGTTCTGCTATTCCTTTGTGGCGGATAATGCTAGCAAGCAACCACAACTCTACACCCACAACCCTCAACTCAACTCCCCACAGCTCAACACCCACAACCCACAACTCAACTCCCCACAACTCAACACCCCGTAACCCACACCCACAACCCACAACTCAACACCCACAACCCACAACTCAACTCCCCACAACTCAACACCCACAACCCACAACTCAACACCCACAACCCACAACTCAACACCCACAGCTCAACTCCCCACAACTCCACACCCCGTAACCCACAACTCAACACCCACAACCCACAACTCAACATCCTCAACCCACAACTCAACTCCCCACAACTCAACACCCACAACCCACAACTCAACACCCACAACTCAACTCCCCACAACTCCACACCCCGTAACCCACAACTCAACACCCACAACCCACAACTCAACATCCACAACCCACAACTCAACTCCCCACAACTCAACACCCACAACCCACAACTCAACTCCCCACAACTCAACACCCCGTAACCCACAACACAACACCCACAACCCACAACTCCACTCCACACAACTCCACACCCCGTAACCCACAACTCCACAACCCACAACCCCACTCCCACAACTCCACACCCATAACCACAACCACACCGCAGAGGACCTAAGTCTCATTCATCATTACTTACTCGTCATCCCTCACAAAGTTACACCACTTATCATCACCCGCAGAGGACCTGTGATCAAGCAGGAGGCGTCATGGTCGCCGATGTTAACACTGTAACCTCTACCTTGAGTCTCATGGCATCCGGCACCAGCGGGCAGCACTGCAAGTTCTGCTATTCGTTTGTGGTGGAGAATGCAAGCAGCAACCCACAACTCACAACTCCACACCCCACCACCCCACTCCCCACACCCACACCCAACAACACACCACCCGCTCCCACACACTCCACACCCACACAACCACAACTCCACACCCACGACCACAACCACACCGCAGAGGACCTGTGAGCAAGCAGGAGGTGTACTGGTCGCCGATGTAAACACTGTAACCTCTACCTTGAGTCTCATGGCATCCGGCGCCAGCAGGCAGCACTGCAAGTTCTGCTATTCTTTTGTGGTGGAGAAGGCTAGCAGCAAAGCGGTTGAGGGTGCCAGTAACAAGGGAGGTGTTTTTGAGAGGAGGAGTTTGAGCAGGTCCTGACTGTAGTCACCAACCCTGGTCAATTCATTATCAAGAGGGCCAGCTGCAGTGGGGTTGAGAGTGACCGTAACACGGAGGCCTGTGCTAGAGAGGAGGGTACTGGGTAGGTCCTAACTGTCGTTGCCGACCCTGGTTGATTCATTCTCAAGAGGGCCAGCAGCAGTGGGGTTGAGAGTAACCGTAACACGGGAGGTGTGCTAGAGAGTAGCAAGGCGGTTGGGAGTGCCGGTTACAAGGGAGGTGTTCTAGAGAGTAGGGGTATGAACAGGTACTAACTGCTGTACTACCCTGTCGATTTCATTCTCGAGAGGGCCAGCAGCAAAGAGGTTGAGAGTAACGGCTATAAGGGAGGTGCTCTAGAGAGGAGGGGTGCCAACCAGCATTTGGGGCCAAGCTGCATTTGGTGCCAAGCAAGGGTCAGGCAGCAGTTGGGGCTAGGCAGGGGTCGGGCAGCATTTGGGGCCAAGCAGCATTTAGGGTCAAGCAGGGGCCAGGCAGCATTTGGGGCCAAGCTGCATTTGGTGCCAAGCAAGGGCCAGGCAGCATTGGGGGCAAGCAGGTCGGGCAGCATTGGGGCCAAGCAGCATTTAGGTGTCAAGCAGGGGCCAGCAGCATTTGGGGCCAAGCTGCATTTGGTGCCAAGCAAGGGCCAGGCAGCATTGGGGGCTAGGCAGGGGTCGGGCAGCATTGGGGGCCAAGCAGCATTTAGGGTCAAGCAGGGGCCAGTCAGCATTTGGGGCCAAGCTGCATTTGGTGCCAAGCAGGGGCCGGGCAGCATTTAGGGCTAAGCAGGGGTCCGGTAGCATTTGGGGCCAAGCAGCATTCGGGAGTCAAGCAGGGGCCAGGCAGAATTGGGGGCCAAGCAGGGGCCGGGCAGCATTTAGGGCTAAGCAGGGGTCCGGTAGCATTTGGGGCCAGGCAGCATTCGGGGGTCAAGAAGGGATCCAGCATTAATTTTGGTGGTTGTTAGCTTATTGTTAGCTGTCAGCTTTGTCATACCGTACGATATATATCAAGATATATCGCACGGTAATTGAAAATACCGTACGATATTGACAGCCCTACTTATTGTTTATGCTTTTTGTTGTTTTTGTTTCCGGCTGTTCCTGAGTCCATGAATTTTGGGGTTAAGTGTTTAGGGTTTTAGCAGGAATGAGGACAGGTTTGGACGTGATTAATTGTTACATGTTAGCTGTGTTAGCTGTCCGTAGTCCTTCAGGTGGGCATGGAAACGGTGATCTGAATCGAACTGAATCCTCCATGTCGCTGGTTTGTGTCGGGAGACCCACCTCCTGGGGTGAAAGTCCTTTCACAACTAAAAACAAAATCTGCTGTGAATGAGCTTGTGCCTGCATACGGCATACCCTATGTTTGCTGAGTCCATCAATTTTGCACCGCTTATTTTGCCACTATTTTACTACCGGTGCATTTCTCTGTTAAAAAAGGTAATGATAACGCCTGGTGGGGCGTGGTGTTAAGGGAGCCCGTCATACGCCGGTGGGGAGCGGTCTCCTACCACAACTATTTCTCTGTTATTTATTGTCAAGGATGCTTGTATCTGTGTCTGCTTGCCGTATTCCTTCACCACATGCCGGTGTATTCCTCTGCTATAGATGATGTTTTATCTGTGATTGCTTGCCGTATTCCTTCCCCACATGTCGGTGTATTCCTCTGTTGTAGATGATGGTGTGTTTATCTGTGTAAGCTTAACGCAGATTCTGAGGTGCTGGTGGACAGCCATCCTGAGCTGTTGATTCGGCTGAGCGTGCGCCCACATACCGTTTGAATTTGAATTGTTACATGGTTCTTCAGCCACCTCTGGGCTGCTCCCAGTCTTCTAAGTACCCCCTTGCGATAGCCACGGAAACTAGGAGCAGACCAAGCGGATTAGGCAGTTCAAAAGAGTGTCCAGGAGCTATTTAAAAAAAAGCTTTTGCTGAAGCATTGCCATTTTTGTTAGGTCGGATTGGGCAGGATTTATCAAATGTAATACATGTGTGCGAAAAGACATTATAATCTCCTTATAATTGGGTTGGAAGACAGGGACATAACAGAAACCAATACATGTTGTGCTATGTCGTATAATACACTTCAAAGAATACAAATCCCAGTGCATGCAAAAAGCATATGGCTCTGCTCATGGGCGCACGCAAAGCATGTTATAGACCGGTTCTCCCGGTCCAGCTAGAGTGTCTTGGGGCGCCAGGCCTTCTGCCTGGAAGCTTCCATACTAGTGCCTCTGCCCGTTAGGGCCGGCACCTATCCGCGGCAGTACCCTGAGGTACTGTCGCCTTTCCCTTCTTATACCCGCCATGTCGCCTGACATGCTATCACGATTGTAAAGCCCACGCTCTAGTCCCTTCCCTGTGAGAGTGCCCAAGACATATTACTCCGGAAAGTTAAAAAGCATGCGATAAAAAGCTGGGTGTTCGCCAGGCGTGCCGATCAGGGAGTCAAGATAAGGGCAGTAAGTGGTGCGTGCAATTGTATGCCTGGTATAACTTGAACTTGGTTACATAGTTCCAGCCAGCAATTTGGCTGCTCTCCGTCTCCGGCAGTAACTTGAACTTGTTTACATAGCTCCAGCCAGCAATTTGGCTGCTCGCCGTCTTCACAGTAAAATAAAATACCAGGAAAATGTAAAAAACTCGAACAAATCATTTTTTTCCTTTTTCAATTTCCGTTTTTTTTCTCCTCTTCTTCTGAACTATTAACCAGTGCAAAAACAAATATTCATACCTTTCAAAAAATGCTTGATCCAGTCTCTTCACACATTCATGGATGAACAAAGGAAGCTTCTCCCGCCCTTCAACTTCTGGATTGCACATCAGGTAATGTAGAGGAATCATTTTGCTCTTCGACTCGGAAAGCAGGCTCTGATCCTTTCTTCTCGAATTCAGCAAGGCTTCGTCAGGACATTTAAATACCACAGGGTGTTCATCTTGTTCAACTGTTCCATGATCACACAGGTGGTAGACTCGATCCTTCCAAGGAACAATTGGGCGTTTCTATCCATCAGTTTCCACTTTTAGGTAGTGGGAGGAAGTTCTAAATCTATACTTACAACCTTGTGAGGTAGGTCTCGGATGAGATAATTGGGAATCTCAGGATTCCCACTCTCATCCCATGAGGAGGACATCCAGGTCTGGTACACAGCATTCTTCCTTCCTTGTGATCCCGAGCTTTCATCTCTAGGGCGTGTATCTGAAGACTTGATATGATATCATACTCGCCTTTGTTTTGTATCAAGTGTATTGCCGGTCTCTACAAATAAATCGCCATCAATGCAGATGCATACGGTCCATGGATCCATCCAGCAATTCGGCTGCTCGCCGTCTTTGGTACAAATCAGGAGTAAAAAAACCCAGGGAAAATGTCAACGTGAACAAATATAAAATATCCCCACGCTCGACTGATCAAGGCATTTCTACATTTTGAGATACCACTCTTTGAAACCCTCCTGGTGCGCTTTAGTGTTCGCGGTCGCTGTCAACCTCCAGCTGTCCAAGTAAAGTAGCACCAGGCGTTCTCACAATTTCTACTTAGGGAGATGGCATCCCACCACCTGTCTCAGTTTTTTTAGTTGTGAAAGGAATTTCACCCCAGGAAGTGGGTCTCCCGACACGAACCAACAACACCGAGGATTCAGTTTGAATGGCATTGCCACTCCTACAAAAGAGTAGGCGCACTTAGGGAGATACCGATCCTCAACCAAACAAACATTCAGGTATACAAGCAGCAGCTTTCTCTGCAGGATGTTGGGCAGATAGGGGGCATGGAAACGCAATGGAACACATGTAACGCAATGCAGTTCACCAGGTGAATACGACCTCATGAATTGGCCTTCGTCTGGTGTCTCAGTAGTGCTTATTGAGCGGCAGCTTTCTCAGCAGGACATTGAGCGCCTGGTAAACACGAAACAAGGCTTGGGGAGGCTTGCGGCGCGGGAAATTGGCGGAGAGTGTTGGCTATGGGAACGACAGGTGGCAACGGAATGGAGCGGACTGGAGCCAGTTACTTAAAATCCACCTTTCAGCCCCCCTTCTGCACCCTTTCATCTCCCCTTCTGCACCCTTACAACACTCCTTCTGCAATTCCCCTTTCTTCACGCCTTCTGCACCTCTACGGCACCCTTACACCCAGACCATCCCTTCTGCACCCTATCAACACCCTTCTGCAATTCCCCTTTCTGCACCCTTTCTGCACCTCTACGGCACCCTTACACCCAAAATACACCCTTTCAACACCCTTTCTGCACCTCTACGGCACCCTTACACCCAGACCACCCCTTCTGCACCCTATCAACACCCTTCTGCAATTCCCCTTTCTGCACCCTTGCAACACCCCTTCTGCACCCTTTCTGCACCTCTACGGCACCCTTACACCCAAAATACACCCTTTCAACACCCTTTCTGCACCTCTACGGCACCCTTACACCCAAAATACACCCTTTCAACACCCCTTCTGCACCCTTTCTGCACCTCTACGGCACCCTTACACCCAAAATACACCCTTTCAACACCCTTTCTGCACCTATACGTCACCCTTAGACCCAGAACACACCCTTCTGCAGCTTTTCTGCACCTCTACTGCACCCTTACACCCTTTCTACACCCCCTCTGCACCTCTACGCCCCCCATTACACCCATACTACACCCTTCTGCACCTCTACGGCACCCTCACACGCAGAATACACCCTTTTAACTGCACTTCTGCACCCCTTCTGCACCTCTACGGCTCCCTTACACACGCAGAATACACCCTTTAAACACGCCTTCTGCATCCTTTCTGCACCTCTACGGCACCCTTACACCCTTTCTACACCCCCTCTGCACCTCTACGCCCCCCATTACACCCATACTACACCCTTCTGCACCTCTACGGCACCCTCACACGCAGAATACACCCTTTTAACACCACTTCTGCACCCCTTCTGCACCTCTACGGCTCCCTTACACACGCAGAATACACCCTTTAAACACGCCTTCTGCATCCTTTCTGCACCTCTACGGCACCCTTACACCCTTTCTACACCCCCTCTGCACCTCTACGCCCCCCATTACACCCATACTACACCCTTCTGCACCTCTACGGCACCCTCACACGCAGAATACACCCTTTTAACACCACTTCTGCACCCCTTCTGCACCTCTACGGCTCCCTTACACACGCAGAATACACCCTTTAAACACGCCTTCTGCATCCTTTCTGCACCTCTACGGCACCCTTACACCCTTTCTACACCCCCTCTGCACCTCTACGCCCCCCATTACACCCATAATACACCCTTCTGCACCTCTACGGCACCATCACACGCAGAATACACCCTTTAAACACCCCTTCTGCACCTCTACAGCACCCTCCCACCCAGAATACACCCTTTATTCAATTTTAATACAAGGGTTCCAAAGGGCTGCCGAAGACCCCCCAAAAGTGCAGTGATTGTGCTGTCACATCTTCGCACTCAAACACATCTTCTTTGTGTTGCTTGCCAAGGCCGTTCTTGTGCAGGCGCTGCTTTTGCCCAGCTTGATACTTGATGCTGCTTATTGTGGCAAAAAAACAGTGATCGACAACCGCAAATCATGATGGACACACAAAAACAGTGATTGACAACCCCAAATCATGATTGACACTCAAAAACAGTGATTGACGGCCCCAAATGCGCAGTGATTGTGCCCTGGAGCTCATGCTGTGGGAGCAGAGGTGGACCCTTCTGTCCATGGATAAGCTTGCACGCCATAGCCGGCGTACTGATAAGCCGCAGCAGCACCATAATATGCAGCCTGGCCTGCTGCTGCTGCACCTGGGTTGCCAGCCTGGCCGGCAGCTGCTGCACCTGGGTAGCCAGCCTGGCCAGCACCTGCTGCACCTGGGTAGCTAGCTTGGCCTGCGCCTGGGTAGCCAGCCTGGCCTGCACCTGCTGCACCTAAGTAGCCAGCCTGGCCTGCACCTGCTACACCTGGGTAGCTAGCCTGGCCTGCACCTGGGTAGCCAGCCTGGCCTAAACCTGGGTAGCCAGCCTGGCCAGCACCTGCTGCACCTGGGTAGCCAGCCTGGCCTGCACCTGCTGCACTTGGGTAGCCAGCCTGGCCAGCACCTGCTGCACCTGGGTAGCCAGCCTGGCCAGCACCTGCTGCACCTGGGTAGCCAGCCTGGCCAGCACCTGCTGCACCTGGGTAGCCAGCCTGGCCTGCACCTGCTGCACTTGGGTAGCCAGCCTGGCCAGCACCTGCTGCACCTGGGTAGCCAGCCTGGCCTGCAACTGCTGGAGGGACTGGTCCAGAGGCAGCCGCCAGCCACTGCTGGGCTGAGTGAACAGAGGCGAACCCTTCTGTCCGAGGTATCTTGATTGGTTCTTGGTAAGCTGCATGGCTGAGCTCTTGGGCACGCTTCCGAGCCTCTTGCGGAAGGACGCCGCAAGCCTGCGTGTTGAACCGGGTGAAGTGGTTGCGTTCAGCTGCCAGCAACTGCCTCGGCGTGCCGTGCAGACCTGCCATTTCGACGGCTCGGATGGACAGTTCCTCCCTCTCCTGAAGACTCAGATGCTTGGTCTTGCTTTTTGCCTCGGCATGTCCATAAGCGCCAGGAGCTGTGCCTGTGGACGCGTGAACAGCTTTGTCTGCCTCGGGTTGAGTTGGGTCTGGATCTGCAGTGCAGGTGTCGAGCAAGTGCAGGGCGCGAGTCATGGCTTCATTCCCGCCAACAGCCTGCTCAAAGAGCACTGCAAACTCCCACAGCATTTTGATGTTGGGGAATTCTCGAAGGGCAGCATCGAAAACTTCACGAGTGAGGGGGGTGGGTGGGGGGCAGGAGAAGTGATACAAATAGTATTGAATTGCTTTGAATCTTCACAACAGAGGGGGAGGGGGCAGGGGGGAGAGAGAAGGAGAAGTGATAAAAATATTGTTGACTAACTTATAAACTTCACAACAGAGGGGGTGGGGTGGGGGGGTGGGGGTGGGGGTGGGAGAAGGAGAAGTGATAAAAAGAGTATTGACTTACTTTTATACTTCACAAGAGAGGGGGGGGGGGTGGGGGGGGGGGGCAGGGAGGGGAGAGCAGGAGAAGTGATAAAAAGAGTATTGACTTACTTTTATACTTCACAAGAGAGGGGGGGGGGGGGGGGGGGGGGGGCGGTCTGGGAGAGAAGGAGAAGTGATAACAAGTGTATTAACTAACTTTACAATGTATAACAAGTGTATTAACTAACTTTACAATGTATTACAAGTGTATTAACTAACTTTACAATGTATTACAAGTGTATTAACTAACTTTACAATGTATAACAAGTGTATTAACTAACTTTACAATGTATTACAAGTGTATTAACTAACTTTACAATGTATAACAAGTGTATGAACTAACTTTAAAATGTATTACAAATGTATTAACTAACTTTACAATGTATTACAAGTGTATTAACTAACTTTACAATGTATTACAAGTGTATTAACTAACTTTACAATGTATTACAAGTGTATTAACTAACTTTACAATATATAACAAGTGTATTAACTAACTTTACAATGTATTACAAGTGTATTAACTAACTTTACAATGTATAACAAGAGTATTAACTAACTTTACAATGTATTACAAGTGTATTAACTAACTTTACAATGTATTACAAGTGTATTAACTAACTTTACGATGTATGACAAGTGTATTAACTAACTTTACAATGTATAACAAGTGTATTAACTAACTTTACAATGTATAACAAGTGTATTAACTAACTTTACAATGTATTACAAGTGTATTAACTAACTTTAAAATGTATAACAAGTGTATTAACTAACTTTAAAATGTATCACAAGTGTATTAACTAACTTTACAATGTATTACAAGTGTATTAACTAACTTTACAATATATAACAAGTGTATTAACTAACTTTAAAATGTATAACAAGTGTATTAACTAACTTTATAATGTATAACAAGTGTATTAACTAACTTTACAATGTATTACAAGTGTATTAACTAACTTTAAAATGTATAACAAGTGTATTAACTAACTTTAAAATGTATAACAAGTGTATTAACTAACTTTAAAATGTATTACCACGCGCTACAGCCACAAACCAAAGGTGCACTAATGTGAGAGTATCTCTCTAGTAATTCTTCAATTTTGAAGTTTATTGAATTATATCAGTTTTAACATTAAATATATATTTGAAGTGCACTGAACTAGATCAGTTAAAATATAAAACATATATTTGATGTGCATTTAACTAGATCAGTTAAAATGTAAAACATATATTTGATGTGCATTTAACTAGATCAGTTAAAATATCAAACATATATTTGATGTGCATTTAACTAGATCAGTTAAAATAAAAAACATATATTTGATGTGCATTTAACTAGATCAGTTAAAATGTAAAACACATATTTGATGCGCATTTAACTAGATCAGTTAAAATATCAAACATATATTTGATGCGCATTTAACTAGATCAGTTAAAATATAAAACATATATTTGATGTGCATTTAACTAGATCAGTTAAAATATAAAACATATATTTGATGTGCATCTAACTAGATCAGTTAAAATGTAAAACATATATTTGATGTGCATTTAACTAGATCAGTTAAAATGTAAAACATATATTTGATGTGCATTTAACTAGATCAGTTAAAATATAAAACATATATTTGATGTGCATTTAACTAGATCAGTTAAAATATAAAACATACATTTGATGTGCATTTAACTAGATAAGTTAAAATATAAAACATATATTTGATGTGCATTTAACTAGATCAGTTAAAATATAAAACATATATTTGATGTGCATTTAACTAGATCAGTTAAAATATAAAACATATATTTGATGTGCATTTAACTAGATCAGTTAAAATATAAAACATATATTTGATGTGCATTTAACTAGATCAGTTAAAATATAAAACGTATATTTGATGTGCATTCAACTAGATCAGTTAAAATATATACTACATATATTTGATGTGCATTTAACTAGATCAGTTAAAATATGCACTACAGCTTACCACGTCATGTATTAGCTAATCAGTGGTGATATAGGTGATGGTAGATTGGTGTTATCACACAAATTGAAATTTATTTCATACAAAAAGGGAAAGCCAAACAGGGATTGTCACAGCAGTAGAGCTTGCTTGAAAGGCAGCATCAAAAACTGCACGAGTGTGTGTGTGTTTGTGCGGGGGGGGGCAGTGGGTGTGTGAGGGGAGGGTGGTGGGGGCGCAGGATGGAAGGAAAAGTGATTTCAGTGGGTTCGTGGGGAGGTTTGGTTGGTGGTTGCTTGAGCAAACAGGGATAGTCACAGCAGTGGAGCTTGCTTTAAGGGCAGCATAAAAAACTGAATTAGAGAGAGGGGGGAGGGCAGGTGCAGTAGAGAAGGAGAAAGTATTTCAGTGGGGTCGTGGGGAGGATTGGTTGGTGGTGGTTTGAGCAAAGAGGGATTGTCACAGCAGTGGAGCTTGCTTGAAGTGCATCATCAAAAACTGAACTAGAGAGAAAGGGGGGGGGGGGGGGGGCAGGGGCAGGAGAGGAGGAGAAGTTATTTCAGTGGGGTCGTAGGGAGGTTTGGTTACTGTTACAGGCCATTGTTGACCCAAGACAAGCCCGCTCCACAACATCCGGGAGGGGTCTTCCAACTTATCCTCAAAATTAGATTAGCAAGCAAGCAAGCAAGCATTTGCAGAACAAGTAAGCATTTGCAACAGGCAAGCAATTTTGTCAGCACCAAAGTCATTATTCTCAACATCGAGAGGCACTTTTGCAAGCATCAGAAGGTGGCCACTTTGATGTAGTGCGCATGCTGTTGGATTCAGGGATTGTTTTCTCTGTTATATGTAGCGATCACTACTTTTGACCCCGTTTTGACCCAAATTGGCGTGATACAAAAAGTGTTGGCCCTAAGTGGCCCTAAAAGCTATAAAAAGCTGTAAAACGCTTGAAAACCCCAAATCATGATTGACACAAAGACAGTGTTTGACAACCCCAAATCATGATCGACAACCCCAAATCATGATTGACATAAAACACAGTGATTGACAACCCCAAATCATGATCGACGACCCCAAATCATGATTGACATAAAACACAGTGATTGACAACCCCAAATCATGATCGACAACCCCAAATCATGATTGACATAAAACACAGTGATTGACAACCCAAAATCATGATTGGCAACCCCAAATGACACAACAACTCCGAGCTCACTTCCTGCCTGCCACCACATCTCTGTACTCATTGGGCACTTCTTTCCCTTCAGTCTGGACACAGTATGGGCACAGTATCCGGCACTTGTGTTTATATTCTTTTAGGCATTCGGTACTAGAACTCTAACTATAACTATAGAAACACATCTTGTATGTTTTGCGTGCCAAGGTCTCTGCCACCACATCTCTGTACTCAAACACATCTTGTATGTTTTGCATGCCAAGGTCTCTGCCACCACATCTGAGTACTCAAACACATCTTCTTTGTGTCGCTTGCCAAGGCCGTTCTTGTGCAGGGGCTGCTTTTGCACAGCTTGATACTTGATGCTGCTTATTGCGGCACAAAAACAGTGATTGACAACCACAAATCATGATTGACACACAAAAACAGTGAGCTCACCCTTCCTGCCTGCCACCACATCTTTGTACTCAAACACATCTTGTCTGTCTTGCTTGTCTAGGCCATTCTTGTGCAGGCGCTGCTTTTGCAACGCTCGGTACTTGATGCTGCTTATTGTGGCAAAAAAACAGTGACTGACAACCACAAATCATGATTGACACACAAAAACAGTGATTGACAACTACAAATCATGATTGACAGACAAAAACAGTGATTGACAACCACAAATCATGATTGACAGACAAAAAGAGTGATTGACAACCACAAATCATGATTGACAGACAAAAACAGTGATTGACAACCACAAATCATGATTGACAGACAAAAACAGTGAGATCACCCTTCCAGCATGTCACCACATCTGTGTACTCAAACACATCTTCTTTGTGTTGCTTGCCAAGGTCGTTCTTGTGCAGGCGCTGCTTTTGCACAGCTTGATACTTAATGCTGCTTATTGTGGCAAAAATTCAGTTATTAACAAACCCAAATCATGATTGACACAATAACAGAATTCTCACCCTTCCTGCCTGCCACCACATCTTTGTACTCGAGCACATTTTGTCTGTCTAGGCCATTCTTGTGCAGGCGCTGCTTTTGCAACGCTCGGTACTTGATGCTGCTTATTGTGTCTTCTGTGGGGTGGAATCTGGTGTCTACCATTGCGTCGGTGTCGATCCCGAGCTCGGCACGGATCTGGTTGCCGAACTCTTCGACAACCTCAAGCAAGTGTCCTTGGGATAGGCCTAGCAAGGCCACTTGCTGGATATTCTTCTCAACCCTGCAAGATGGATAAATACATAAATAAATAAATAATTACATAAATAAATAAATAAATAAATAAATAAATAAATAAACAAATAAATAAATAAATAAATAAATACATAAACAAATAAATTGTATCTCTAGATATGCCTTATTACGAGGCATGAGGTTAAGGGGGCCAGCCCGCCTGCTAACACTGCAAGATATATGATGATGATGTGTGGAGTTCTTGATATGTATCTTGTTGCCGACCTCTTCGACAACCTCCAGCAAGTGCCCTTAGGCTAGGCCTAACTAGGCCACTTGCTGGATATGCTTCTCAACCCTGCAAGAGATATGATGATGCATGGAGTTCATCAGATGTGCTTGGGTGTGGACCTCTAAAAACAAAACTAAAAAAAAGCTTTTGAAAGCTCGAAAAGGGTAAAAACAAAAGCTCAAGCACTAGCCCTTGACTTGGCCCAGGCATAGCAAGGCCACTTGCTGGAGATTCTTCTGAACCCTGCAAGATTACAAAAAACGGTACGCCTTATTACGAGGCAACAGGTTGAGGAGGCCAGCCCATTTGCTAGCCCTGCAAGAAATATGATGATGTGTGGAGTTCATGAGATGTATCTGGTTGCCAAACTCTTCAACAGCCTCAAGCAAGTGTCCTTGGGCTAGGCCTAGCAGGGCCACTGGATGAATATTCTTTTCAACCCTGCAAGATATGATGATGATGATGATGATGATGATGACGTATGGAGTTCATCAGATGTATCTGGTTGCCAAACTCTTCAACAAGCTCAAGCAAGTGTCCTTGGGCTAGGCCTAGCAAGGCCAATTGCTGGGTCTTCTTCTTAACCCTGCAAGATTAAAAAAAAATAGAACACCTTATGATGAGGCGTGAGATTGAGGGGGCCAACCCGTTTACCAACCCTGGAAGATATGATGATGTATGGAGTTCATCAGATGCACTTGGGTGTCGAACTCTTGAACAAAGAAAACTCAAAAACAACTAAAAACAACTCAAGCATTAGCCTTGACTCGGCCCAGGCCTATCAAGGCCATTTGCTGGATACTCTTCTCAACCCTGCAAAATAAATTAATAAATAAATAGTACGCAATATCACGAGGCTTGAGGTTGAGGGGGCCAGCCCGCTTGCTAAACCTGCAAGATGTATGGAGTTCATTATATGTACTTGGGTGTCGAACTCTTGAACAAACTCAAGCACTAGCCATGACTCAGCCCAGGCCTAGCAAGGCCAGTTGCTGGGTCTTCTTCTCAACCCTGCAAGTTATATATATATATATATATATATAAGTAGTACGCCTTATAATGAGGCGTGAGGTTGAGGGGGCCAGTCTGTTTGCAAACCCTGCAAGATATATGATGATGTATGGAGTTCATCAGATGTGTAAGGTGACAAACTCTTGAACAAGCTCTAGCACTAGCCCTTGACTTGGACCAGGCCTAGCAAGGCCAATTGCTGGATCTTCTTCTCAACCCTGCAAGATGTATTATGCATGGAGTTCATCAGATGTGCTTGGTGTCGAACTCTTGAAAATGCTCTAGCACTAGCCCTTGACTTGGACCAGGCCTAGTTTATGGAGGGGGGACACTAGTACCCACAAAGCCAGTACCAACAAGCCAGATCTCCCATACCCTAAACCCTATAACCTAAACCCATAACCCTAAAACCGAGGAGATCTGGCTTGTGGGTACTGGCTTTGTGGGTACTAGCTTCCCCCCACCCTAGTTTACTTTGACCAGGTCTAGTTTAAGCATCCAGATCAGTAGCACTACCAAGTGTGTGGCCACAGTGAGCCATTCAGCCCTTCCTGCAACGGTTGACCAGGTCCCTTTGGCCTACTTGGTCTACCCCCAGGCTGTAACATACGTACACAGCCTCGCAATTCACTACTCACTGAGGATGGATGCGTAGAAGCATCAGGTCACTAGCACTACTGAGTGTGTGGCCACAATGAGCTACGTCCAAGCAGAGTTGGATGATCGTGTCCATGGTTGGCGGGCGCCGATGAGGTGGTTGGATCCAAGCCTGTCCTCCCTAACAGACACACACATACACACACACTAACACACATACCCTTGGACTGTAAGATACACACACAGCCTGGTAATGCACTGCTCACCGGGGATGGATGCGTAGAAGCATCAGGTCACTAGCACTACCCAGGGTGTGGCCACAGTGAGCTAGGTCCAAGCAGAGCTGGATGGTCGTGTCCATGATGGCGGGCGCCGATGAGGTGGTCGGCTCCAAGCCCGTCCTTCCCAACAGGCCTAGTGAGTGAGCATAGCTACCACACATCTCCACGGTTATCCGTGCAGAGCAGTCTACCTTCTGAGGATCGCCTGCAAGTAAGGATCGGCTTATCATATGATTTTGGCCAAAGGTGAGTTTGATATCATATAATATCATACAAATTGCATCATATGATATTGTATTTAAATGGTAACTTTGGCCTGGTCAGACTGCCGGCATCATATAATATCATTCTATGGCACGATATCATATGATATCATGTTGCCGTGTCCTACCGGTAAGGGGAGGCGTTATGGGGAGTTATGGGCAGGCGCGTGTGGGTGAAGGGAGAATGCAGAAATGAAACACGGGGGGGGGGGGGGGGAGGCATGGGGGTGAGGGTGGGGGGACGAGCAGGACGAGGAGGGGAGGCGTGGGTGGGGTGGGGTGGGGTGGAGGCATGGGGGTGAGGGTGGGGGGACGAGCAGGACGAGGAGGGGAGGCGTGGGTGGGGAGGGGGGGGAGGCATGGGGGTGAGGGTGGGGGGACGAGCAGGACGAGGAGGGGAGGCGTGGGTGGGGAGGGGCAGCGGCTCACTCAAGTGGACCAGGGAAGCTCTGCCACCTGTATGTAGGGACCGGCAAATCTTATGATGTTGATCGAAGGCGAGTATGATATCATGTTGCCGTTTCCTACCTGTAAGGGCAGGCGTCTCCGCCTCCCGATTAGAGCGCGTTTCCCGTGATGGCTTGCCTCCCCGGCTGCATGTGTATTTAATTTTGAGCCGCCGCCCACCAGGCACTGGGTGAGTGCAATTGCTGGCCACAAACCAATTGGTCGCTGTGGCGACCTCCAAGTCACTCTTGAATTCTTGGAAGGCTTCGTAGTCTTTCGCAGACCCCACGTAGGAGCCATCTTTACCCAACACGGGCGCGATGGACTCTAGCTTGGTTAGGTAGGAGGGAAGGGGGGGCGTGCCCGACACTGGTGCATGCTCACTCTTACTCAACATCGCAAAGAGTGAGGTCTGGTAATGCTCCAAAAATGTAGCCCCTGCATCACCAAGAACATGTGCAACTAGCTGTGGCAAATTTAATCTAATTTTGGCACTTTGTGCACATGTGTTGTGTTTCTCCTTATCTTTTGCGTGTTTGATTGTGATAAGTGGTAGTTGCACATGTCCAATATTGTAGCCCCTGCATCACCAGTACATGTGCAACTAGCTGTGGCAAAATTAATCTAATTTCGGCACTTTGTGTATAGGTGTTGTGTTTCTCCTTATCTTTTGCGTGTTTTACTCTGGTAAGTGGTAGTTGCACATGTCCAATATTGTAGCCCCTGCATCACCAGTACATGTGCAACTAGCTGTGGCAACCGTCAAGGTGCTGGTGAATTATTGCATGGCTGGGTAGTGCTGGGCAGTGCTGGGTAGTGCATGGGTAGTGCTGGGTATTTGTGAGTGAGCGTAATTGTGAGTGTGCGTAATTACCAAGTACATGTGCAACTAGCTGTGGCAAGCTTCAAGGTGCTGGTGAATTCTTGCATGGCTGGGTAGCAGGGTTTTTTCAAATCTGAAAGTGGGTATTTTCTACCTTCATGGTTTTAGGTCTCCTCCAGGGACAGCGTATAAGTGCTTTGTATAGATTTTATAGCTTTTATAGCCTTTTATAGCTTTGTATGGCAAAAATACAGTATATGAGAAACTAGCTGTGGCAAATTAAAGCAAATTTCAGCACTTCGTGTATTTGTGTTGTGTTTCTTCTTATCTTTTCGATTTTTATTGTGGTAAGCATGTGTTTCTCCTTATCTTTTGCGTGTTTTATTGTGGTAAGTGGTAGTTGTAAATGTCGTCGTCAACCGCGATGGTAGCTTGTCCAGTTGAGGTAGGAGACCGCTCCCCACCCGCGTACGACGGGCTCCCTTAACACCACGCCCCATCAGGCGTTATCATTACATTGGTAGTTGTAAATATCCAGTAGCCCCTGCATTACCAAGTTGATGTGCAACTAACAGAGGCAAGCTTCAAGGTGTGCGCATGAATTATTGCATGGCTGGGTAGTGCTGAGTAGTGCTTGGCTGGGTAGTGCTGGGCATACTTGGCTGGGTAGTGCTTGGCTGGGTAGTGCTGGGCAGTGCTGGACAGTGCCAGGTAGTGCATGGGTAGTGCTGGGTAATTGGGAGTGAGCGTAATTACCAAGTACATGTGCAACTAGCTGTGGCAATGTTCAAGGTGCTGGTGAATTATTGCATGGCTGGGTAGTGCTGGGCAGTGCTGGACAGTGCCAGGTAGTGCATGGGTAGTGCTGGGTAATTGGGAGTGAGCGTAATTACCAAGTACATGTGCAACTAGCTGTGGCAATGTTCAAGGTGCTGGTGAATTATTGCATGGCTGGGTAGTGCTGGGCAGTGCTGGGCAGTGCTGGGTAGTGCATGGGTAGTGCTGGGTAATTGGGAGTGAGCGTAATTACCAAGTACATGTGCAACTAGCTGTGGCAATGTTCAAGGTGCTGGTGAATTATTGCATGGCTGGGTAGTGCTGGGCAGTGCTAGGCAGTGCTGGGTAGTGCATGGGTAGTGCTGGGTAATTGGGAGTGAGCGTAATTACCAAGTACATGTGCAACTAGGTGTGGCAATGTTCAAGGTGCTGGTGAATTATTGCATGGCTGGGTAGCAGTTCTTGTTTGTTCAAATATGAATGTGGTTTGCTTCTACCTTAATGGTTTTAGGCCTCCTCCAGGGCCGGCGTTTTAGTGTTTTTTATAGCTTTTTATAGCTTTCACAGCTTTCACAGCCTTTTATAGCTATTTAGGGCAAAAAACAGACTTTTGTTTACATTTATATAGCGATAATTTTGCCACACGGGGTCAGAACTAGCGATCGCTATATACAGCGGTAAAAAAAGCTTTACTGGGTAGTGCTTTACGAACCCAACGTATGAACCTGCTTTACACATATCAGGTGTGATGGACTTCGAGGTGCTCATGAATTATTGCATGGCTGGGAAGTGCTAGGTAGTGCTTGGCTGGGTAGTGGATGGGTATTCCTGGGTAGTGCTTTACAAACCCAACGTATGAACCCTCTTTACATAGAACAGGTGGTATGGACTCAAGCTTGAGGGATTTTTGGCGGACCCCCCTCTTCAAGGGAGCGGGAGCCCCCATGTTTAACCATTTGTCCGTTTGTCTGTCCGACCGCAAAAAATGAAAATTGAAGCCTGACACGTCAGCCACCGGTCGCGTAACTAACTCGCTTCAATCAGCTCCATCGTTGCCACCTTTCGCTCCGTTGCCAACCCACTCCGCCAATTTTCCGCGTCGCTTGCGACGCTACATAGGACTTGTTTCTTCAAAGCTGAAAGTGTTTTTTCTATTTTCCGAAAGAACCACAAAAACATAGCCACAAAAGTGATGTTTTTTCTATGCTTTTAGGCTTCCTCCAGGGACAGCGTTTTTAGAGCTTTCATAGCCTTTTAGGGCCATTCAGAGAACGCAAACACACTTCTGTTTACATTTGTATTTCCATAATTTGGGCGAAACGGGGTCAAAAGTAGCGATCACTATGTAGAGCAGGAAATGAATCCCTGCCAAGCTTGCTGAGGTGCCTGATCCCCCCCCCCCCACACACACACACACCCACCCACACACACACACAAACTCACCACACACACACACACACACACACACACACACAATGCATGTTCACTATCAAACAAATCCCTGCCAAGCTTGGTGAGGTGAAGGGTGCACTGCTTCAACGATGCATGTTCACTGTCAGGCAGCATAGCAAAGAGGGATGCCTGCCTCCCCCCCCCCCCCCCCCCCCTCCCCACACACACACACATTCACACGCCCCCACCCACACATACACACAAACTCACGACACACACACACACACACACGATGCATGTTCACTGTCAGGCAGCATAGCAAAGAGGGATGCTGCCTGCCCCCCCACCCCCCACGCACCCACACACACCCACACACACACATTCACACGCCCCCACCCACACACGCACACTAACTCACGACACACACACACACGATGCATGTTCACTGTCAAAACATCCCTGCCAAGCTTGGTGAGGTGAAGGGTGCACGGCTTCAAACATGCATGTTCACTGTCAGGCAGCATAGCAAAGAGGGATGCCTGCCCCCCACCCCCCCACACACACATTCACACGCCCCCACCCACACACGCACACTAACTCACGACACACACACACACACACGATGCATGTTCACTGTCAAAACATCCCTGCCAAGCTTGGTGAGGTGAAGGGTGCACGGCTTCAAACATGCATGTTCACTGTCAGGCAGCATGGCAAAGAGGGATGCCTGCCCCCCCCCCCCCCACACACCCACACCCACACCACACCCACACACCCACACAAACACCCACACACACAAACTCACACACACAAAACCACACACACAAAAACCCACACATTCACAAAAACTCCCCCCACCCCCCACCCCCCCACACACACACGATGCATGTTCACTGTGAGGGTAAAGCCTAAAAAATTGGCTCTGAAGAAATGTGGTCACACTAAATGTACAGCCAGTCCACCATGTATGTCATTACAAAAACGAGCAATTTTTATGTTGTTACAGTCCAAAGGTAGATACCAAAAATGCTAAAGGGACTCGCCCAACTATAATATCAGGAGGGGCTACACAGAAAAAGCACTGATGAACTGAACCCAAACAATCGTTTTACAGATAGGGGACCCGAGTTCATTCTACAGTGATACTGTACATTGTAAATGGCCAGTAATAAATTGCGATTCTTATCGCACCATTAAATCATGTGCCCAGGGAACATACACCTTCTATTGAAATGAAACACAAGTACTCAACTAAGAAAGGAATCAAGCAATTCAAATTTCAAATTTACAGTGTTTTAAAATTCATATATACAGTGTCTTTTAATTCATACCTCGGTGTTTTTTATTCATATTTACAGTGTTTTAAATTCATATCAACAGTGTTTTGTATTCAGATTTATGCTAGCCCAGGTTGAGGATCTACTTGGGATACTGAAGCTCAGGGATTTTCGATTCTGCTATATATAGCGATCGTTAGTTTTGACCCCGTTTTATCGAAATTATCGCTATAAAAAAGTAAACAAAAAAGTGTTTTGTTTGTTTTTGCCCTAAATGGCCCTAAATGGCCCTAAATGGCCCTAAAAAGCTATGAAAAGCTACAGAAAGCACAAAAACGCTGTCCCAGGAAGAGGCTTAAAACCTTAAAGCTAGGCGAAACCCACTTTCAGATTTGAAAACAAAATCACTGCCTGAGTTCAGGGTTGTTGCGTAGCCATCGCATGGATGAGCGCGGAGCCCGGGGCGTCCTGGGGGTTTATGCGTCGCCATGCAACGACAGAATGGCGACGCGTCGTCAAAAAATGAAACAGAGCATATCATGTGTAAAGACATGAGAAACCAAAAGTTAGCTTGGGCATGGGGCTGAACACCACAGTGACAGCTAGCTCCTCATTTTCGGAGTCCTACGCAGCGTCGCAAGTGACACGAAAAATTGGCGCAGGGTGTAGGCATTGAAACGACAGGTGGCAACCGAAATGGAGCTGACTGAAGCCATTTACTTATGAGACGGTTGGCTGACGGGTAAAGCTTCAACATTTCGGTCGGTCTGCCGGTCGGTCGGTCGGTCGGTCGGTCGGTCGGTCGGTCGGACGGACACACAGATTGACAACGGGGTGAATCTGGGGGCTCACATCCCAGGAGGGGCTCCGCTAACAACACAGCTGGTCTAATCATCCATCGGGTCTGTAAATATCACCCCGGTCGTAACGAAGCCAGACAATTGGCGTTTACAGCAGGCGTTTTGCAGCTACCCACATATTTTAAAAAAACTTGTGTTTGTCCAGAGACGAGGCTAGACAGAAGAATGATTTATGTATAACGTATGCATCACACCAGACAGAATGATATCAGACTGCAGGATTCTACAGCGGCATTTTTGCAGCCGTCATTCCCTTATGCGTATCTGCAAAGTACACAGGCTAGGCTGTACAGAAATAATGATTTTCGTGTTTCAACTCGGACAGATTGGTGTGAGGCATGTGGTGGATTTTTTTTTCTTCCCGTTCCTAGGCCCCCAGCATCGCAGTTATTTTGCAGCCCTCGTATTGATGTTGGGGGGGGGGGGGTGCAACACATCTTAATAATCAAAATCATGGTGTATTTCGATCCTTGGCCCCCAGCATCGCAGTAACTTCCCTCCTCCCGTATTGTTGTTGGAGGTATGGTGCAACAAATCTTCTAGCAAGGAATTGAGTGAGTAGAGACGTTGTCATCAGGGTACTTCAAATTGCCAAATTGGCCAGCGCTTTAGCGCACTTGAAAACAAAACTGCGCTTTGTAGTGCAAAAAGCGCAAAAATTGCTTGCTGCGCCCACAGGGGTTGCAAAAAACTGCGCTTAAAGCGCAGAGGGGGTCAAAAAGTCAGCGCTCAAAAGCGCCAAGGCGCGCGCTTTGAGTTACCCTGGTTGTCATGTTACAAATCATGGGCTTAGACTCAGAAAGCTTTAGAAGGGGGGGAGGGGTAATGGGGCAATGCGGGCGCTGTTTTATGTACGGGGTCCCACTTCCAGGGGTGATTAAACAGCAATACTTTTGTTTTTCTGGTATTGTTCCTGACGTTTATAAATATTCTTACATTTCTGTGACTTGTAAAAAAATGAAAATCGTTTTATCGGCCGTATCCTTTAGCAAGATTTTTCAAGCCATTCCCTCATGCAGGTGTGTCTGTACAAAAGTGAGACTAGATCGCCAGGAAGAGTCATTTTTATTGTGCTTATCACCCCATGATTAGTTATGTGACAGCCTGTATTACCTTCAGTATTGCCTACATGCACCCACCACACGCATACACCTAACACCTAACACTGCTCTGCTAGGCCCAGGTCATCAGGGTCAGCGTCGCGATGATGGACGCATAAACCCAAGACCTGACTAATGAGCTGATCATGTGCTACAGATCGATATGGATTCAACTCTACCACTATCCTAGCTTTGCTCACTATTTTGGGCAGACATGCTCCGATTCAAGTCGAAGATGAGGTTGAACGCCTTGGCAGTTCTTAGCAGAGGGACTGGCCCAGCTGGTGTTAGTACGATCTGGACATGTGCGGCTTCAGACAGCATGCAACAGGTCTGCTTGTAACTCTTGAACTTGTAGAAAGACTGCTTCTCCTCCTCCTGGGCATCATATGCCTGACTGTCTGCTCCATACAGTCTTAAAGCAGTGATTAATTTGCGGGCTGGGATTCCAGGTATCGAACAAGGAGAAATGACTACACGACCAATCGTCACGGACATGCTTGGCACACTGTTGATTACCAGCGAAGCCATTCTTGCGCCATAATATCTTGCTGTACTTATGGCGCAATTCAAACTCGCGATTGCAATGATTCGATAAGGCTGCGCTGCGCTACCAACCAACTAGGGCCGAACTCTTGGGGTACCGACGGACACTGAAAACGGGGAGGCTGCAATCAGGGTTGTTCAGGACGCTGCGTCCTCCGTCGCAGACGCAACTTCGAAGAGAACGATGCGTCGCAGGACGCAACGTGGAGAGGGCCTGTTGACCAGAAGGAAGGTTCCGTTGCGGCGCAGGACGCAGGCTATGAAATTGGTTGCGTCTCAGGCAGCAGAGCCGGGGGTCCTCCCGGGGGTCCTCCTGAAGTGCCCTCACCTGGCTGCAATTATTGCATGCAGTTTCGTAATTCCAAAATTGGATTTGGACTTAAGATCAGGCAATGTGGCTTGCTCGCTTGCTTGGAACCTTGATTCCGTTTTTTGAGACTCAGGGCGTGTTTTTCATAGATAATTATACACTTAGGACAGGGGGCCCTGGTGTCACTAGTTAGCACCAGAGGTGTCTCGGGTTAGCACGTTGTTGCAAGATACATTAGTCCGTCCGACCGACCGACCGACCGACCGACCGACCATCCCGCGACCATCCAAGCATCCATCCGTCTGACCGCGATGAAGCCTGACACGTCAGCCAACGGTCTCGTAACTAACTCGCTTCCGTTGCCACCTGTCGCTCCGTCGCGATCACTCTCCGCCAATTTTGTAGCGTCACATGCGCCGCTGCATAGAACTTGTTCAGTTCCCATCGCATAGGTCAGCCGCCTACGGGCCGACCAACGACCGATTACCTTGACACTACGTAGATGTATAACCCGCTCGAATCTCGAATCGGGGCGAGTGACGTCTTCGATGCTGGAGAGTGACCTGGCATTCCTTGTGCACAGGCTGTAAACCAGAGGGCCCTTCTGCTGTAAACCCTTCTCACATAGTTATCTCTCGTAGTTATCTAACTTGGCAGGAAAGCTGCGCTCGACAGTGACAGCTTCCAGCTCGTAGCCATCCGCTCGCAGTGCGTCCCAACTCACAAGCTCACAGCGTTCCTGGCAGCGTACTCATATTTCACACCCTGCATCCAGCTGTTTCGCAGTATTAGCTTTCAATTCGCAGAGATAGCCTATATTCGCAGTGGTAGCTTTTTTGACAAGCGAATTGTCAAGGTATTGCACCGTGGCAACGGCACGATTTCCAGCTGTAAGTCGCCAAAGTGGCAGGACAGACGGTAACGACAAACCAGAGAGCAGGCTGTGCGATCAGGTGTACAGGTGCGGGGCTTTAAAGGCTGTTGCACCGAGTGTGTGGGGTGGCGGCATGTACGCGTCAATGTGTGTTTCAGTCCAGGGTTAGCCAAACATACTAGAGGCTATTGAACTGAGTGTTTGGGGTGGCAGCATATTGTAGGGGGAGACAAATACACTAGATGCTGTTGGGCTCAGTGTGGGGGGGTAGCCAAATAGGTTTACAGCTCTTGTAATAGGCCCAATAAACTAGTCCAACATCAACTGCGTGTGTGTGTTACAGTCCAGGGGTCACTTAAAATGCTTAATACACTTGTCCAACATCGATTGTGTTTGTACGTGTGTTACAGTCCAGGGGTAGCAGAAACGGCTTAGGGACATGCCCAGCCCCAAGCAATCAAGGTCAGCTCAGGATTGGCATACAGCTCAGGCTTGGCGTAGATACAGCAAGTATATGGCCTAGAATCCCCTTGGGGCATTTGTAATGCAATACACTACGCTTCAGAACGCAGCACACTACACTTATAATGCAATACACTACGCTTCAGAACGCAGCACACAATGCTTATCATGCAATACACTACGCTTCAGAACGCAACACACTACGCTTAACATGCAACTCATTACTTTGTATAAGGCGGCACACGTTTTATTATTCAGTAGGCTGCTCGTCACAGTTTTATTTTTGAACCCCAAAAATCACAATTATATGCAGTTATGTAACTCTCCTAAATTTTCTTGGCACCATTTGAGAATGTTTTTAACGCACATAATATCGCTTTTTTTCCGGCTACAAGAAATATATGCTAGGCAGCTCCCCTGACTGGCTGTTCAGCCAAAGATTACGCAACCTAGTGCACCTAGAAGCTGAAGCAATTAGCTGTCCAGAACTGCTGACATATTGGGGTGTAGCACAGTGGCTGGCTCAGGGAGCTGTCTAGAAGCTGTCGGTACAAGCCGATAATACAATATCTTAGTACGACAGGCGTACCGCTGGAGGACGAGGAGGTTAAATGGTTTATACCTACATGCATGGTACAATGGTAGAATGGTGTGGTATGGCATGGTGTAGCATGATAGCATGGTATGATTTGTACCTACATGCATGATATATTGGTATGGCATGGCGCAGCGTAGCATGGCATGCTATGGTTTATACCTACATGCATGGTAATTTAGTAGGACGATGTGGTATGGCAAGGTGTAGCATAGCACGGCATATGGGTATGGTATATATCATATATGGCATGGTGCAGGAGGAGGGAGACCACTTAGCCCAGAGAGTTCGATGACCACCAGGTCTGCGAGCCTAGGACGCCACAAGCTGACTTGCACCCCACCTGAAAAATGGACCACACCAAACTCCGATTCTGTTGCTTGGTAATTGCTATCCCACTCTCGTGTCCAACACTACCCAACGTTTCACCAGCACTAACCGGCCTCCTGACTCCAAAGTCTCAATTCACACCCTACAGCCTACATGCATGGGCGGTCCACTATATGTTTTGCAAACTGACGCTTTGTCCTTGTGCCATGAAGACTGGGTAGTGCTAATCGGTACAAGCGGTACACAGAAAAGAGCATCCATAGCAGCAAATGTTCGCCAGCACTCCCTAACTCTGAAACTCTGTGACAATTGCAGGCATACCGCCGTACTGATGAATCCCGGCAGCTATTTGTACGCAGCCTGTATATGCTAGTGCATAATTATCTCCCCCGCAGATAATTTTGAACATGGGGCCGCATAGGTTCAGACTTGTTGTAGCGCGCGGCAATAAATGGGTGGGACAGGTGATGCTCAACAAAGTGACTCAACTTGAGCTCCCTGCGAGCCTTGGGGCTAGGCTCTGTACATCCACTTACTCCACACCAGAGGAGGCTGCTAGAGCAGTAGACAGGTACGGTTTGGTCCTCACAATGCATGTGTGTTTCATGTTTATCCAAATAGAAATGGAGAGGAACTTGCCCAACATCGAAAAGTAAGACTAACTCAATGTATTTAGATCATATTCAAAACGATGTAATATTGATGTGGCCCCAGCCACCTTCCCTGGGGTTCCATAAATATAAAGCATACCAGACTGTATCAACAAAGTTATACCCCCAGTCTGAGGCAGTGAAACATATATATAAAATATGGGTGTATATCAGTATATGTAATATACATGTATATATATATATAAACAGATACACCCATTCAGCATTTTGATGTCATGAGTGTGTTAGCTATACTGCATCAGTCTGTGTTCGTCTTTGGGTGGACTGGCAAATTCACCCAGCCACATACAAACTCCTACTGACTCTCACTCGCTCACTCAAACTCACGTCAATACACCATTATATGCATGTGTATGCAAACCCACACACACCTACTCCCATTTAATGACATATCATACATTGGGATTCATACATGTGTATGCCAAGGCCGCTCTCTCCGCTTAGAGACAAACCTAAAATGTTGTCCTGTGAATGCATGCTCTCTACCCCCCACCCCCACCCCCACACAAACACACAAACACACAAACACACAAACACAAACAAAAAACCAGAAAATCTGCTTGTATTTACTCAGTCCTCGGTACTTGACAGTTACTCAGTACACGAGAGCTAGAGCTGGTGCCCACACAAATAAAAACAAAAACTATGTGTTGTGCTTGCGTGTGGTGCCCACACAAATGTGCTTGCGTCTGGTGCCCACACAAATAAAAACAAAAACTATGTGTTGTGCTTGCAAGGATTTTGTACAAGTTGGGACGTTATTCAGCCATGAACTTCAGCTTATCTAAGGATGCTGAAAACGAGTTGGACAGCATAGGAATAGAAGAGTTTATGGAACAAGTGAGGGCCAACACATCACATCGGTCTAAAAAGACAAGTGCATACAGGTATTTTCCCATCGTCAACACATCACATGGCTGTCATCGTTTTTGCCCTTGTATCCTAACATAAATCACATTAACTGGCATGTGCATCCATTTATCTGCATCAGTCACCACTCACCAGATGATCCCTTCCAAACACTGAACAAATACATTCTACCCCGTATTCAAATAGCCTTGTAGCCCACCCCTCCCCCACCCCCACACAAACATGCACGCACAAGCACAGACTCTCACAAATTTGCAATATCAATACTCGCAGGGGAGTCGCTTACGAATGAAACCAAAATATGTGGAGGATACATATTTAGTACAATTCTGTACAGCACACACACCTTACATACCCCACCACACACAGAAAACCCGCACCACACACAACTTACATACCGCACACATCTCTCACACCACACTTACACCACTCATCTCGTGCATTCAACACCAAACCTTACCAAACCAAACCATACCAAACAAAACAAAACAAAACTAGATTAAACAGCACCGCATCACATCACATCACTTCAAATTGCGATGTCAATACTTGCAGGGGAGTTTCATTACAACGAACCGGGAATAAGTGGATCCCAAGCATAGGTTCAATACGTGGTAATATAAATCTTCCATACGTCGTAGAAGAAAGCGAGGCTGCGTTGTCGTATGACAGAGCCGCCATTGCCCTTGGGTAGGTCGCTTTTAAAAAAAAAAATAGAGTGTGCTGGAATTAAAAATGCTGCATGCAGGCCAATGCAAACTGAGCTATTGACACAACATCCGTCTGGAAACCTCAATACATGGTTGTTCATGTCAGTTCTGGCTACCAAACCCTATGACGTGGCTGAAACAATCACAATAGCCAAAGTGTGGTGCATCCAAACTGGCTAATGGATAATTTTGACCAATACTATTGTGGTATCTTGGCTGAAGGGATCTGACTTTCATCAAGATTTGGAACCATTTATAAATTAACTAGAATTCCCTATGCAGATACGTGGATGGTCGGTGGTGCCATCGGCATGATAATATGTATCTGATATCCCTATCAGTGATGTTCAATGGTCTAGTGGTAGACCAGATCGCCTGAGAATGAAGAGTCGGGGGTTCGACTCCCCCCTCGGTCGCTCTTGGCGTTGCAGGTCGTCGTCAACCTCGATGGTAGCTTGTCCAGTTGAGGTAGGAGACCGCGCCCCACCCGCGTACGACAGGCTTCCTTAACACCACGCCCCACCAGGCGTTATCATTACCAGGCGTTATCATTATGTATCTGGTACATTTTGATACATTTTGGAACAAGCTTGGATTCGCCTAGGTAGGCGATGGGTACCCAAAAACGCATTATGAGCATGGGTACCCCAAAACGCATTATGAGCATGGGTACCCAAAAACGCATTATGAGCATGGGTAGGCGATTGGGTACCCAAAAACGCATTATGAGCTTGCATTAATATGTTTATCAGAAAATGGGCAAGTCCATGTAGCCTATCTGGATCCCCCTCGACTTTGACACCCATTTATATGCATTGTTGTCCTTGCAATACCGCAGAACTAGGATGCCCCAGTTTATTAGGTGCATTAGTGCCATATAATGTATGTATGCCACCGTCCAGGGCTATAATAGTGGGCTAAAGGGACTTGTCCAACCGATCTCAAACAATTGAGAACATCTGGAGAACATGTATAAAAGAAATGTGTTTTCTGCATGGATAATTGTACAGAGGTGAATAAATGCCACGGCTCCTCAAAAATTAAATTGAATGGAATAAAATCGACTTGAATAACACAACATAAAAAAATAAAAAAAACAGTTCATAAGTAATTTCATTTCATTCAGGACGCGCCTCCAGGCGCCCTTAATGAATACATGCCACGGCTCCCCAAAACACAACTATAATGATACCAGTTACCTTTTGAGTCCATCGCTGAAATCCTGGAAGCTCTAAACCTGGGTACTATTAAACTGAATTTTATGTGAACTTCAAGCATACTATTATTTTATACATATCTACATTGGATCCTGACGACAGGAGGCCGGAATCTGAGCTCAACTTTCCGGACAGGAGGCCTGAATCCGAGTCCCTTATTGACGACAAGCTGTTGATGAAATTATTTGGCACCACTGACAAGGATCAGATCCAGGCCTTGGTACTTCAAGATCAGCAGCATCGACAGGGGAGCAACAGAGTAAAAGGTTGGAATAAGATTTTCCAGGTACGTTTGACTGGCCCTTAGCTTTCCTACATGCAGTATATACTAATTGTGCATTTAGCCCCTTTCTGTGATGTACATTGGTCTAGTGGTAGACCAAATCGCTTGAGGATGAAGAGTAGGGGGTTCGATCCCCCCTATGGTCGCTCTTGGCGATGCAGGTCGTTGTCAACCGTGATGGTAGCTTGTCCAGTTGAGGTAGAAGACCGCTCCCTACCCGCGTACCACGGGCTCCCTTAACACCACGCCCCACCAGGCGTTATCGTTACCTTTAATTGTGCATGTGAGCATTTGGAAGGATATTTTGCATTAAGTTGTACACAAGTGCTTGGTAGCAAGGCTTTCATTTTTGGCGGAGTTCCCTCTTCAAGGGGGCGGGAGCCCCCATTTCTACCCATTTGTCCGTTCGTCCGACCGAAAAATAGCTTGAAGCCTGACACGTCATCCAACGGTCGCGTAACTAACTCGCTTCAGTCAGCTCCATCAATGTCACCTTTCGTTCCGTTGCCAACTCACTCCGCCAATTTTCAGTGTCGCTTGCGACGCTGCATAGGACTTGTCACGGTCATGTTGATATCATGTTGATATGAAAAAACTGCTGCATCACATCCCACTGGAGGTTAGGATACGGTAATAAGGATAGGGGTGCCTAGTCCTTTCAGGTAACATTGAAATTGAAATTGTTACATCCGAGTAATGCGCCACTCTCAGGACGTGAAGTTAAGGACACCACTGCGTAAGCCGGAGCTAGCAGTAGTCACCATAAAAGAGTCTCCTTGTCAGGGAGTCTGAATATTTCAGGTAACATCCATGTGCTATCACTTGTTTCATCAGCTTGTTGGAAACGTACTTTCTGGCAAGGTTCAATCGCTGCCTTAATTCCTTGACAGCATCTTTCCATGCTTGCTGGTTATAAGTTATCTCCTTTCTTAATAATAATTCCTGTGTTTGATTTGTTCATGGAAATTCCCCATACATTCCCTCGCAAGACAATTCCCTCGCATGTCCACCCTTGTCCTTTTGTCAAATATATGTCGTCTTTTCACTTATTCCATCAGCTTGTTGGAAAGTTCTATGCTTGTCAGGTTTAGTAGCTGCCCAAATTGTATTTTCACTTGCATGCTGTGTAAATTCCACCCCCTTTCTTTATTATTTCCTGTTTTTTATTTGTTCATGAAAATGTCAAGACATGTCTTGCCCTTTCAGGCTATTCAAACACAAAGGAAACAAGAGACAAGCCCTCTCGGACCATCCCAGCCCAGCACCGTATGTCCGAGGCCAAGTGGGGGCCAGCACGCAATACATGACAGCAGCAGGTCAGGGTTGTCATTTATGTTCTTTGTATAAGCTCTGTAATCTATCTTTCAGTGGTATACATTGGTCTAGTGGTAGACTGAGTCACTTTGAGAATGAAGAGTCGGGGGTTCGACTCCCCCTTTGGTCGCTCTTGGCGTTGCAGGTCGCCATCAACCGCAATGGTAGCTTGTCCAGTTGAGGTAGGAAACCGCTCTCCACCCGCGTACGACGGGCTCCCTTAACACCACGCCCCATCAGGCGTTATCATTACCTTTATAAGCTCTGTGCCATAATTCAGCAGTGAACAAGTGCTGGCCAGCACGCAATACATGACAGCAGCAGGTCAGTGTTGTCATTTATGTTCTTTGTATAAGCCTTGTGCCAGAATTCAGCTGTGAACAAGTGCTTATCATGGTGTCCTGGTGCAGGGTACTACAAAGCGCGCGCGGCAGCTCGATTGCGTGCACGCTTTTTGAGCCCCACTGCGCGTTTCGCGCAGTTTTTTCGACTCCTTGTGGGCGCAGCCCGCTGTTTTTGCTCTTTTCGCACTAGAAAGCGCTGACAAATTTGACGAGTGTGCGCTTTAAGCACTGGCCAATTCAACAAAATGTAGTACCCTGTCCTGGTGCAGGCAACAGCAGATGGGAGCTTCTGACGAGGTAGACCTCTCGGGGGCAGCTCTAGAAAGGCCAGCGGGGGGGATGCAGCAAGTGGCACAGCACAAGGGTGGTCCAGGGGCCCAGGGTTATGAAGCCCTTGACAGAAGCGGAGCGGTGCAGTGTGATCCAGCTGGGGCAACAGCAGCAACAGCAGCAGAGTTTGGTGGAGATAGAGGAGATGGAACAAGCCTACATGCAGAAAGAGGCAATGATTTGGGACAGGGTGAGTTGGTTGCCAGCTGGTGATGGGTGTATGTGTGGTGGGGTGGGGATTGTGTATGTGTGTGTGTGTGGTGGTGGTGGGGTGGGGTGGGGTGTGTGTGTGGGGGGGGGGGGGGGGTACTACCCTGTGCCCACCTGCAACATGTTCATGCACATGCCCTCCACTAACCTCCACACACCCAGACCACATACCGCCCCCTCATCCCCATGCAACTGTCCTTCAGAGCTCTGTCCGAGCAAGTGCCTCACCCCCACACTGAATCGCATGCCACACTACACCATAACATAACACACCACAGACCGTCCATCTTGCCCAACCCCAAACCCATCTCCTTGCAACTCTCCTTCAGAGCTCCTACCCCCCCTCCCCTCCCCCCCAACTGCCCCCCACTAGCCCAATCACATCACAAATCACAGAACACCATACTATACCACACCACTGATCCCCCTCCCTCCCCTTGTAACTCTCCTTCAGAGCTCCCAGCAAGTGCCCCGCCCCTACGCTGTGCCACACGCCCCCCAATCCTCCATCCCCGGGCTGCCCAACATGTTCATACAAATGCCCACTTACAACGGAGTGGAGACAGGTGGCAAGCCGCCACCAGCAGGTTCCAACACCCAACAACAGGGGATTAAGAGGAACCGGAAGGGGGGCTATTATTCGCCCACCCCTGGGGGGGAGGGTCCAGGGGGGCCCTTGGCCATGGTCTCTGGCCAGAAGCACTTGTCATCTAGGGTAGATAGCCATGCCAGGCAGGCTGATGAGGGAGGGCACATGACACCTAGCGCTGACATGAAGCGCTTGAGGCAAGATAAGATGGGAGAGGTGAGCTTTCGGCTGTGGGGCGTGTTTTTTCATTTATTCATTCATGTATCATATTCATCATGTGTGACTCATTTATTTATGCGTATGAGTCATATTTATTTTGGTAGTTGTATATGTATTTAGTTATTTAGTTACAGTATTTAATTATTTAGTTGCTGGGGTGTCTGGTCGGGTGGGTGTAGTGTCCAGATTGTGATGGCGGTGTCTCTCGCATGGGCTCATGAGGAGTCGATGCAGGTAGGGGTGAGTTTGGTGCGGTTTGGTGCGGTGTTCACAATGATTTGGTTGCTAAAATACTTGCTAGTTAGGATGGTGGTGGTGGTGAGGAAGGGGGGAGGGGGGGAGGGGGGATGTTCTAAGTGTTTAATTACAGTCTTAGGGTAGCTCCCTCAAGCCTTCCCTCTCTCTACCCCACTGTCCTTCAAGCTCACTTAATCCCACTCTCTCTCACTCTTCCTTGCTCCCACTCCCTCTCTCTCTCCACTCCCACCCATCCGCAGGCAGCGGCACATGTTGGATTACTACCCTTGGATGTTCGTGCTAGCTACAAGGAGGAGGCGCAAAGCGGCAAGGTGTCGCCTTTGGATCGTCAATCAGAGGACATGGCAGTGGAGGGTCCCCGTCAATCAGAGGGCAGGGCAGTGGGGGGTCCCCGTCAATCAGAGGGCAGGGTAGTGGGGGGCAGGGCAGTGGGGGGTCCCCGTCAATCAGAGGACATGGCAGTGGAGGGCAGGATGATGGACATGGGGTCCCTGGCTCTGGTCCCTTCATACTCCTTACCCCTAGCTTCTGTCTCGCCACGTAGCACCAACCATAGATGCTCTACTGCGGGGGCTATTTGCTACATTGGGGATGACAACGATCTGGCGTTCATGCTGTTGAAGGTGGGTGTTATTCTTGTGGGCGGGAGAGTAGATGGGTGGGTGGCAGGGTAATTCAAAGCGCGCGCTTTTGAGCTTTTGAGCGCTGAATTTTTGATCCCCTCTGTGCTTTAAGCGCAGGTTTTTGCAACCCCCTGTGGGCGCAGCAAGCATTTTTTGCGCTTTTTGCGCTTTTTGCGCTACAAAGCGCAGTTTTTTTGTTTTCAAGTGCGATAAAGCGCTGGCCAATTTGGTCATTTGAAGTACCCTGGTGGGTGCAGATTGAGTGTCTATTGTGTCGCCAGGGTTTAGGGTACATATAAGCTGGCGCATGCCTCAGCAGGGAATAGGGCATACATAGCTCACCGTGACCCTTGTCCACCTCACCTGCACTGTTTGGGAGACCAATGTATCTCATGTATCGGCCGGGTTTAGGGCATACATCGCTCACTACACACCTTGTCCACCTCCCCTCCCATGTGTTACATGTCAAGCTAGCGAATGCATCATTAGGGTTTAGGGCTTTCATCACTCACTGCGGACCTTGTCCACCTCACCTTCTCTGTGCAGGCTGTCCGGCTAGCGCATACATCAGCAGTGCAGCAAGGCCTGGCTGAAGCAGGCACCTTCGCCAAGTGTCGCCGCTCATTCCTTACCTGGATGGCGGGCACCCCCATGTCTCAACTCAGCGAACAGGGCACCGATTTAGAGCAGATGAACAGCATCGAGCGCCGACTGCTGAGATACGCAGACGATGCAGCCTACTGCCTGGACTTGCTGTCAATCTTGGGCTTCTCATGGTTTTCAGGGGAACGGGCCAAGCCCATTTCTAAGTCCACTTGGCATTAGAGAGGCAATTTTGGGAAGTGCCCCTCCGCAGCCAACTACATCACCCGTCACCACCGCGCACGGGCCATCCATGTCACCCACCACTGCTGCGTAAGGACCGACTGAGGGTTGACCGATAAGGTGAACAAATCAAATTTGCAAGAGAAAGAAACATGTGCAATGCCCTACATAGCAAGGGACAGGCGTGGTGTTGTGTCTGGGGTGTGTTGGGGGTGGTGTGTGTGTGGTGTGCGTGTGGTGGGGGGGGGGGGGGGGGGGGGGGGGGGGGGGGGGGGGAGTAGGGTGCCCAAACGTACATCCATGCAAAGCTTGAGGAGACGCTTATTGTAGTCATTCTACTGGTATTCAGCAGGGTACCACAAAGCGCGCGCTTTTTGAGCCCCACTGCGCGTTTCGTGCAGTTTTTTCACCTCCCTGTGGGCGCAGCGCGCAGTTTTGCGCTTTTTGCACTACAAGGCGTCTCAATTTTGACGCTGTGTGCGCTTTAAGCGCTGACCAATTTGGCAAGTTGTACCCTGCTGGTATTCAAGGTTGCTTATTTTTTGGCTATGCAAAGCAGCTCCAGGTGGAAAGCACTGGGTCAAGCACTGCATTTGCTACTGCAATTGAATACCCGTTAGGCCAGCTCTCAGACACAGGGTTTTCCTACCTAACTTCAGTTTGAGCCCCGTAATGGAGAAGGGACGGAAGCTGCCTAGAAACTGCTACATGGAGCTACAACCAGAAACATTAGTATATAATACTGTATCTAGATATTGTTCAGATGTTTTCTGGTTGAAATTGAAATTGAAATTGTTACATCCGTGTAATGCAGTCACTCACAAGACGTGAAAGTAAGGACACCACTGCGAAAGCCGGAGCTAGCAGGTTTTCTTGGTTTTGACAAATTTATGAAATTCACTGGTGTTTTGTATAATACCGTACCATCTCGCCTTGAGCTTGGACGAGATGCTGAAATAGGGTAAAGAGTTTAACGTATTCCTTTGCAACTGTCTTCCAATTTAGGTCCCCCCCGTGCGATACCCACAGAAACCAGGGACCAGACGAAGCAGATTATACAATTTAAAGACTTGTCCATATCCATGGGTGGTAATGATAACGCCTGGTGGGGCGTGGTGTTAAGGGAGCCCGTCGTACGCGGGTGGGGAGCGGTCTCCTACCTCAAATGGACAAGCTACCATCGCGGTTGACGACGACCTATCCATGGGTGGGTAAGACATACTGCTACATACTGCTACATCGGCCTTCTTTGGGTGAAAATCAGGGTTGTTTAGGCGATACTTCCAAGATCTGCATACTAGGAGCACCGAAATTCCAAATGATTTGCCGAGTCGCAGACTCGCCAGACATTCAAAATTCAGTAAGACAGGTGAGACGCAAGCCAACATCTGAACCTGCGTCTGTTTCGTCCTGCGGCGCAGGACGCTGATCCTGTATTACCCTTCTGGCGTGCAGGCCATAGCAAGTAGCCTTGACACTGGTGTCTGCAGTACAACACTGGGACCTGATGGGAATTGAAGTTCTGTGAGGACTTTCCCAAGCTACTCGAGTGCCGACATATAAAAGTCGGACTATAACAGATATGCCCAGAAATTTTTTTAAACTCTGTTACATGGTTCCAGCTGGGCCAGCTGCTCGCCGACTTTCAGAGTACAAACAAAATTACGTGGTACCAGTATGCCCGAGCAACATTTTTGCTTAATATGATCCCCTGTGTTTCCGTGGGTATAGAACGGGTGGGTGGGTGGGTGGGGGTGGGGGGGGGGGGGGGGCTTGGAATTGACTGGGAGAAGCCCAGAGTTGGCTGAAAAAAAACATGTAACAATCCAATTAAATTCAGCAAGTTTGCTCTGGAGGGAATTTCGTCAACCCTTGCCACTGCCTTGGGCCACCAGCGAATGGAGCAGGCTAGACGCTGCCTTGCTTAGCCCCAAAATTAAGCAGTGCTTTGTATACAGTGTTGTATAAAAGGGGAATCGAGGAGGACGTGAACTTCACCCTCTACTACCGGTAGATGACAGCGATCGGCTGAGTCATTCGCGTGCTGACTACTGTTCTGTACTGTACTGGCCTCAGCACTCTGACATGCTTCGTGCTCTACACGGTCAGTCGCTTGCTTCAATTCGTTCTCATCAATTGTATATGTTATTGATATAAATGTCCTTAATTATTTGAGGTTGGGCAAGTCCCTTCAGCCCGGTAGGCTACGCCTTTGGACCTTCGACATGCCGTACATTACATATGCGTCCTCGACTCCTAGTCAAGTATTTCCAAGTATTTATGTGCGGCGTTGATACCGCCCCCGAAAATAGAAATAGGCGATGCGCGATGGATCCGGGGGCATTACTCCCGCGGATAGCGAGGTAGCGACTGTTATAAGAGGAGGAGTGAAGAGTACTACGGGGGGGGCTGGCCACAGCTGGCCCAGGACCACGCATATTTGTGATTGGGACCCCGCAGGGGCCCAGGAAAAGATAAACAACGCGGACAAGGTCGCCAGGTAGTTGATTACAAAACGCTATCGCCGGCCCTGGCCTCCCTCAAGTTCCAGACAATCAAATCGAAGCCATGCATGCGTAATTCGTTGGTCCGAGACTTATTCGGCGTAAAAGGGGAGTAAGGCGCGAACAAGGCGCGATAAATGGGCGGCAGGGTTTGACCCGCAGGGTACTCGGCGACGATGATGATGTGCGTACAATCCACTTCATCGATGATGGCGCGCTGTCAGATTCGATTATTGCCTATAACGTGACCGGTTCCCTAGTCCTGATGCTCTCAAATGCGCGCTTTGCGCCCTGCCGCAGATGCTCCAAGCCGACTACCCTTGCCTCGGTATGCCAGGGGGTGGCAGTCGATGGCGCTTCCCGCAGCAGTCGAACCCAGGCATCGCACTGGTTACGACTTTTGCCCAGGCTCCTCGCTTGTTCCGGACGGACCCTCCACGCGCCCGCCAATGTCCCCATGCAGGTCTGCCCGTGTCCATGCATCCTGGGGGCCTAGCCACAGCACCCACTATCATTACACACCCAAGAGGCCAGCTCCACAATTTTGGTCGGCCACTGCTCGTCGGCAGTGATCGCCAGCATAGCATCAGCAGGAGTAGCAGGAGTATGCATTCTAGTAACATTGGTCGCAGCAGCATGGGCAGCAGCAGCAGCAGCAGAATGCATGCTAGTAACAGTGGTCGCAGCAGCATGAGCAGCGGTGGTATCCATGCTAGCAACAGCAGCCACAGCAGCAGCAGCAGCAGTGTTTTTCATACTTGCAGGAGCAGTAGAGACATTCATGTTAGCAAGAGCAGAGGTAGTAGGCATATCACCAGGAGCAGCAGTGGTATGCAGGCTAGCAGCAGGAGCAGCAGGAGTGGTGTGAGCTCAAGAAGCAGCAGCAGCAGCAGAAGCATTGTGAGCACAAGAAGAGTGAGAATGCAGCAGCAGCATCAAGCCCGCGCAGCAGGAGCAGTGAGAGCACAAGAAGCAGCAGCAGCAGCAGCAATAGCAGCATCAATGGTAGCACGAGCAGCAGCAGCATCAATGGGGGCCAACGAGCAGCACGCCAGCGGCATCAATGGAAGCACGAGCAGCAGCAAGCATCAATGAGAGCAAAGGAGCAGCAGAAAGCATCAATGGGGAGCACGAGCAGCAGAGGTATCAATGAGAGCACGAGCAGCAAGCGGCATCAATGGGAGCAAGCAGCTAGCAAATCATATCATCAATAAGAGCAACGCGCAGCAGCGGCATCAATGGGAGCAGCAGCAGCAGCATCACCATCAATGAGAGCACAAGCAGCAGCGGCATCAATGGGAGCAGCAGCTGCAGCAGCAGCAGCAGCAGTAGTTCTGCTACCAACCTTGACTGTTGTCCTACTGAGATACCTGCGTGTAGCGCCAGCTGTTGCCTAAACAGGAACACCGGCTGGTGTCACTTTCCAGTACATCTGGAGCAGTACAACTGGAAAGCATTGTATGCAACACCTGAGGCATCCATGATTTCCAGAATTAACAAAGGAGGCTTAAACACGGTAAGAGCAAAAACCCCACAATCCCCAAACCCCAATTCCAAACCCTAAACCCTTGACGTAGCCCAGATGCGGCTAATCGGCTGTGTATGATGGAATGGCTAATCGGCTGTGTATGATGGCTAATCTGCTGTGTATGATGGAATGGCTAATCGGCTGTGTATGATGGAATGGCTAATCGGTAGAATGGTAACTGTGTATGATGGATACTAATCGGCTGTGTATGAATGGAATGTATATCGGCTGTGTATGATGGAATAGCTAATCGCTGTGTATGATGGAATGGATAATCGGCTGTGTATGATGGATAATCGGCTGTTTTTGATGAATGGCTTAATGGAATGGTAATCGGGCTGTGTATGATGGATAATCGGGCTGTTGTATGATTGAATGGCTAATCGGCTGTGTATGATGGATAATCGGCTGTGTATGATGGAATGGCTAATCGGCTGTGTATGATGGATAATCGGCTGTGTATGATGGAATTGGTAGCTAATCGGCTGTGTATGATGGAATGGCTAATCGGCTGTGTATGATGGATAATCGGCTGTGTATGATGGGAATAGCTAATCGCTGTGGTATGATGGAAGGCTAATCGGCTGTGTATGATGGATAATGGCTGTGTATGATGGATAATCGGCTGTGTATGATGGAATATAGCTAATCGGCCTGTGTATGATGGAATGGCTAATCGGCTGTGTATGATGGAATGGAATAATCGGCTGTGTATGATGGATAAATCGGCTGTGTATGATGGAATAGAGCTAATTCGGGTGCTGTGTATGATGGAATGGCTAATCGGCTGTGTATGATGGATAATCGGCTGTGTATGATGGAATAGCGGCTGTGTATGATGGACTGGCTAATCGGCTGTGTCTGATGGAATGGCTAATCGGCTGTGTATGATGGATAATCGGCTGTGTATGATGGAATAGCTAATCGGCTGTGTATGATGGAATGGCTAATCGGCTGTGTATGATGGATAATCGGCTGTGTATGATGAAATAGCTAATGAATCGGCTGTGTATGAATGGAATGGCTAATCGGTCCTGTGTATGATGGATAATCGGTATCTGTGTATGATGGATGATATCGGCTGTGTATGATGGAATGGTAAATTTCGCATGTTAATCGTGTGTATGATGGAATAATAATCGGCTGTGTTTGATGGAATGACTAATCGGCTGTGTATGATGGAATGGCTAATCGGCTGTGTGTATGATGGAATAGGCTAATCGCCTGTGTAATGATGGAATGGATTAATCGGCTGTGTATGATGGATAATCGGCTGTGTAAGGTGATGGAAATGGCTAACTCGGCTGTGTATGATGGATAATCGGCTGTGTATGATGGATAATCGGCTGTGTATGATGGAATGGCTAATCGGCTGTGTATGATGGATAATCGGCTGTGTATGATGGATAATCGGCTGTGTATGATGGAATAGCTAATCGGCTGTGTATGATGGAATGGCTAATCGGCTGTGTATGATGGATAATCGGCTGTGTATGATGGAATAGCTAATTGGCTGTGTATGATGGCTAATCGGCTGTGTATGATGGAATGGCGAATCGGCTGTGTATGATGGATAATCGGCTGTGTATGATGGAATAGCTAATCGGCTGTGTATGATGGAATGGCTAATCGGCTGTGTATGATGGCTAATCGGCTGTGTATGATGGATAATCGGCTGTGTATGATGGAATAGCTAATTGGCTGTGTATGATGGATAATCGGCTGTGTATGATGGCTAATCGGAGCTGTGTATATGATAATCGGCTGTGTATGATGGAATGGCTAATTGGCTGTGTATGATGGATAATCGGCTTTGTATGATGGAATGGCTAATCGGCTGTGTATGATGGATAATCGGCTGTGTATGATGGAATGGCTAATCGGCTGTGTATGATGGGATGTATGATGGAATAATACGGCCTGTGTATGATGGAAGGCTAAATGGCTAGTGTGTATGATGGATAATCGGCTGTGTATGAATGGAATGGCTAATCGAGGTAAGTGATTGTATGGTATCCGCGATGTGTATGATGGAAAAGAGATAATCGGCTTGTGTATGATTGGATGGATAATCGGCTGTGTATGATGGAATAGCTAATCGGCTGTGTATGATGGAATGGATAATCGGCTGTGTATGATGGAATGGCTAATCGGCTGTGTATGATGGATAATTGGCTGTGTATGATGGATAATCGGCTGTGTATGATGGATAATCGGCTGTGTATGAATGGAATAATCGGACTGTGTATGGATGGATAATCGGCTGAGTATGATGGATAATTGGCTGTGTATGATGGATAATCGGCTGTGTATGATGGATAATCGGCTGTGTATGATGGATAAGGAAGGGGGCTGAGTGTATTAATGTAATAATGGCTAATTGGCTGTGTATGATGTTGGGATAACGTAGGGGGGCTGAGTGGCCTGTTGGAAATGCGAAACCAAGAGGTTGACCGGCCCAGGTTCATGCGCAGGTGGCTTGGGTCGAACAAGGCCTCGGTCGAGTTTGTCGATTGGAGAGAGAGAAAGGCCTTGGTTGACGTCAAACCCTTGGGTAATCGGTGCCCTCCGCTCCTCCAGTTAGCACGGGTGTCATGCAAGGTTGAGCCCTCATTAAGGAGGGGAAAGGCGGTGGCCGTCCTATGCAGGTAGTGGCGTGGCGTGCTGTGGTGCAGATGTGGTGTGCTGTGGTGTGGCGTGCTGTGGTGCATGTGTGGTGTGTTGGGGCATGCTGTGGTGTAGATAAGGTGTGGTTTGGCATGCAGTGTTGGGGCGTGCTGTAGTGTAGGTGTGGTGTGGCTTGCTGTGATGCATGTGTGGTGTGTTGTGGTGTGGCATAAAAAAAAACCTTAACCCTAAACCCTGGCCACAAAGCCCTTGCGGTACTATTCACGTCACTCTACCTCTACTCTCTAGCAAGCCAACAGAACGTAACGATGAATATTTATGGCCTAAAACCCTAAACCCCTAAACTCTTAACCTGGCCACATAAGCCCTTGCAGTACTATTCAATTCACTGTACTTGTCGTGCAAGTTAACAGACAGTAACGATGAATATTCATGGCCTAAACCCTTGACCTTAAACCCTGGCCACAAAGCCCTTGCGGTACTATTCAATTCACTGTACTTGTCGTGCAAGTTAACAGACAAAGAAAGGATCCTTGACCTGGACTAGTCTTCAGACTGTCTAATCCGCTTAGTGTGCTCCCTGGTTTCCCACCCTTGCTTAGTGCGCTTAGTGTGCTTAGTGTGCTCCCTGGTTTCCCACCCTTGCTTAGTGTCTTGGTTTTCCAGTTAGTGCTTAGTGTGCTCCTGGTTTCCCACCCTTGCCCGCTTAGTGCGCTTAGTGTTGCTCCCTGGTTTCCCACCCTTGCTTAGTGCGCTTCTTAGTGTGCTTCCCTGGTTTCCCACCCTTGCTTAGTGCGCTTAGTGTGCTCCCTGGTTTCCCACCCTTGCTTAGTGCGCTTAGTGTGCTTAGTGTGCTCCCTGGTTTCCCACCTTGCTTAGTGCGCTTAGTGTGCGGTGCTTAGTGCGCTTAGTGTGCTCCCCTGGTTTCTTGCTTAGTGCGCTTAGTGTGCTTAGTGTGCTCCGGTTTCCCACCCTTGCTTAGTGCGCTTAGCTTAGTGTGCGCTTAGTGCTCCCTGGTTTCCCACCCTTGCTTAGTGGCTTAGTGTGCTCCCTGGTTTCCCACCCTTGCTTTAGTGCGCTTAGTGTGCCTTAGTGTGCTCCATGGTTTCCCACCCTTGCTTAAGTGCGCTTAGTGTGCTCCTGGTTTCCCACCCTTGCTTAGTGCGCTTAGTGTGGCTCCCTGGTTTCCCATTGCTTAGTGCGCTTAGTGTGCTTAGTGTGCTTGGTTTCCCACCCTATGCTTAGTGCGGTTTCTTAGTGTTTCTTAGTGTGTCTGGTTTCCCACACTTGCTTAGTGCGCTTAGTGTGCTTTAGTGTGCTCCTGGTTTCTTGGTGCTTTAGTGCACCACTTGCTTAGTGCGCTTAGTACCCTTAGTGTTGTGTGCTCTTAGTGTGCCTGGTTTCCCACCCTTAGTTCTTAGTAGTGTGCTTAGTAGTGTGCCCTGGTTTCCCACCCTTGCTTAGTGCGCTTAGTGCTGCTTAGAGTGTGCTCCCCTGGTTTCCCCCCTTGAGTGCGCTTAGTTGTGCGCTTAGTGTGCTTAGTGTTGGCTTCCTGGTTTTCCCATTGCTTAGTGCGCTTTAGTGTGCTCCTGGTTTCCCAGTGCGCTTAGTGTGCTTAGTGTGCTCACCCTTGCTTAGTGCGCTTAGTGTGCTTAGTGTGCTCCCCCTGGTTTCCCACCCTTGCTTAGTGTGCTGCCCTGGTTTCCCACAGTGCGTCTTAGTGTGCTTGGTGTGTGTGCTTAGCTTAGTGCGCTTAGTGTGCTTAGTGTGCTTGGTTTTCTTGCTTAGTGCGCTTAGCTCCCTGGTTCCCACCCTTGCTTAGTGCGCTTAGTGTGCTCCCTGGTTTCCCACCCCTTAGTGCTCTTAGTGTGCCCTGGTTTCCCACCCTTGCTTAGTGCGCTTAGTGTGCTTAGTGTGCTCCCTGGTTTCCCACCCTTGCTTAGTGTTAGTGTGCTCCCTGGTTTCCCACCCCTTGCTTAGTGTGCGCTTAGTGTGCTCCCCTGGTTTCCCCACCCTTGCTTAGTGTGCTTAGTGTGCTTGGTTCCCAGTGTGCTTAGTGTGCCCTGGTTTCCCACCCTTGCTTAGTGCGCTTAGTGTGCTTAGTGTGCTCCCTGGTTTCCCACCCTTGCTTAGTGCGCTTTGTGCTTAGTGTGCTTGCTTAGTGTGTGTGCTCCGGTTTCCCCACCCTTGCTTAGTGCGCTTAGTGTGCTCCCTGGTTTCCCACCCTTGCTTAGTGCGCTTAGTGTGCTTAGTGTGCTCCCTGGTTTCCCACCGCTTGCTTAGTGCGCTTAGTGTGCTTAGTGTGCTCCCTGGTTTCCCACCCTTGCTTAGTGCGCTTAGTGTGCTTAGTGGCTGCCCCTGGTTTCCCACCCTTGCTTAGTGCGCTTAGTGTGCTCCCTGGTTTCCCACCCTTGCTTAGTGCGCTTAGTAGTGTGCTCCCTGGTTTCCCACCCTTGCTTGCTTAGTGTGCTTAGTGTGCTCCTGGTTTCCACCCTTGCTTAGTGTGCTTAGTGTGCTCCTGGTTTCCCACCCTTGCTTAGTGCGCTTAGTGTGCTTTAGTGTGGCTCCCTGGTTTCCCACCCTTGCTTAGTGCGCTTAGTGTGCTTAGTGTGGCCCTGGTTTCCCACCCTTGCTTAGTGCGCTTAGTGTGCTTAGTGTGCTCCTGGTTTCCCACCCTTGCTTAGTGCGCTAGTGTGCTTAGTGGTGCTCCCTGGTTTCCCACCCTTGCTTAGTGCGCTTAGTGTGCTTAGTGTGCCCTGGTTTCCCACCACCTTGCTTAGTGCGCTTAGTGTGCTCTCCCTGGTTTCCCACCCTTGCTTAGTGCGCTTAGTGTGCTTAGGTGTGCTCCCTGGTTTCCCACCCTTGCTTAGTGCGCTTAGTGTGCTCCCTGGTTTCGCCAGTGTGCTCCCTGGTTTCCCACCCTTGCTTAGTGCGCTTGGTTTCCCACCCTTGTGTGCTTAGTGTGCTCCCTGGTTTCCCACCCTTGCTTAGTGCGCTTAGTACCCTTGTGTGCCTTAGTGTGCTCCCTGGTTTCCCACCCTTGCTTAGTGCGCTTAGTGTGCTTAGTGTGCTCCCTGGTTTCCCACCCTTGCTATAGTGCGCTTAGTGTGCTTAGTGTGCTCCCTGGTTTCCCACCCTTGCTTAGTGCGCTTAGTGTGCTTAGTGTGCTCCCTGGTTTCCCACCCTTGCTTAGTGCGCTTAGTGTGCTTAGTGTGCTCCCTGGTTTCCCCACCCTTGCTTAGTGCGCTTAGTGTGCTAGTGTGCTCCTGGTTTCCCACCCTTGCTTAGTGCGCTTAGTGTGCTTAGTGTGCTCCCTGGTTTCCCACCCTTGCTTAGTGCGCTTAGTGTGCTTAGTGTGCTCTTGCTGTGCGCTTAGTGTGCTCCTGGTTTTCCCCACCCTTGCTTAGTGCGCTTAGTGTGCTTGCTTAGTTGCTTAGTGTGCCCTGGTTTTCCCACCCTTGCTTAGTGCGCTTAGTGTGCTTAGTGTGCTCCCTGGTTTTCCCACCCTTGCGCTTAGTGCGCTTAGTGTGCTCCCTGGTTTCCCACCCTTGCTTAGTGCGCTTAGTGTGCTTAGTTGTTAGCTCCCTGGTTTCCCACCCTTGCTTAGTGCGCTTTAGTGTGCTTAGTGTGCTCCCTGGTTTCCCACCCTTGCTTAGTGCGCTTAGTGTGGTGCTCCCTGGTTTCCACCCTTGCTTAGTGTGCCTTAGTGTTTGCTCCCTGGTTTCCCACCCTTGCTTAGTGCGCTTAGTGTGCCCCTGGTTTCCCACCCTTGCTTAGTGCTCCCTGTTTCCTTATTAGCGCTAGTGTGCTCCCTGGTTCCCACCCTTGCTTAGTGCGCTTGTGCTTAGTGTGCTCCCTGGTTTCCCACCCTTGCTTAGTGCGCTTAGTGTGCTTAGTGTGCTCCCTGGTTTCCCACCCTTGCTTAGTGCGCTTAGTGTGCTTAGTGTGCTCCCTGGTTTCCCACCCTTGCTTAGTGCGCTTAGTGTAGTGTGCTCCCTGGTTTCCCACCCTTGCTTGCTTTAGTGCTTGCTTTCTTGGCTTAGTGTGCTTAGTGTGCGCCCTCCCCGGTTTCCCCCCTTGCGTGTGCTTAGCTAGGTGCCCCCTGTTTCCCACCCTTGCTTAGTGCGCTTAGTGTGCTTAGTGTGCTCCCTGGTTCCCCACCCTTGCTTAGTGCGCTTAGTGTCTTAGTGTGCTCCCTGGTTTCCCACCCTTGCTTAGTGCGCTTAGTGTGCTTAGTTGTGCTCCCTGGTTTCCCACCCCTTGCTTAGTGCGCTTAGTGTGCTTAGTGTGCTCCCTGGTTTCCCACCCTTGCTTAGTGCGCTAGTGTGCTTAGTGTGCCCCTGGTTTCCCACCTTGCTTAGTGCGCTTAGTGTGCTAGTGTGCTCCCTGGTTTCCACCCTTGCTTAGTGCGCTTAGTGTGCTTAGTGTGCTCCCTGGTTTCCCACCCTTGCTTAGTGGGCGCTTAGTGTGCTCCCTGGTTTCCCACCCTTGCTTAGTGCGCTTAGTGTGCTTAGCTCCTGGTTTCCCACCCTTGCTTAGTGCGCTTAGTGTGCTTAGTGTGCTCCGCTGGTTTTCCACCCTTGCTTAGTGCGGCTTAGTGTGCTTAGTGTGCTCCCCTTAGTGTGCTCCCTGGTTTTTCCACCCTTGCTTGCTTAGTGCGCTTAGTGTGCTTAGTGTGCTCCCTGGTTTCCCACCCTTGCTTAGTGCGCTTAGTGTGCTAAGGTGTGCTTATGTGCTCTGGTTTCCCACCCTTGCTTAGTGCGCTTAGTGTGCTTAGTGTGCTCCCTGGTTTCCCACCCTTGCTTAGTGCGCTTAGTGTGCTTAGTGTGCTCCCTGGTTTTCCCACCCTTGCTTAGTGCGCTTAGTGTGCTTAGTGTTGCTCCCTGGTTTCCCACCCTTGCTTAGTGCGCTTAGTGTGCTTAGTGTGCTCCCTGGTTTCCCACCCTTGCTTAGTGCGCTTAGTGTGCTTAGTGTGCTCCCTGGTTTCCCACCCTTGCTTAGTGCGCTTAGTGTGCTTAGTGTGCTCCCTGGTTTCCCACCCTTGCTTTAGTGCGCTTAGTGTGCTTTAGTGTGCTCCCTGGTTTCCCACCCTTGCTTAGTGCGCTTAGTGTGCTTAGTGTGCTCCCTGGTTTCCCACCCTTGCTTAGTGCGCTTAGTGTGCTTAGTGTGCTCCCTGTTTCCCACCCTTGCTTAGTGCGCTTAGTGTGCTTAGTGTGCCCTGGTTTCCCACCCTTGCTTAGTGCGCTTAGTGTGCTTAGTGTGCTCCCTGGTTTCCCACCCTTGCTTAGTGCGCTTAGTGTGCTTAGTGTGCTCCTGGTTTCCCACCCTTGCTTAGTGCGCTTAGTGTGCTTAGTGTGCTCCCTGGTTTCCCACCCCTTGCTTAGTGCGCTTAGTGTGCTCCCTGGTTTCCCACCCTTGCTTAGTGCGGCTTAGTGTGCTCTCCCTGGTTTCCCACCCTTGCTTAGTGCGCTTAGTGTGCTTAGTGTGCTCCCTGGTTTCCCACCCTTGCTTAGTGCGCTTAGTGTGCTTAGTGTGCTCCCTGCTCCCCTGTGTTTCCCACCCTTGCTTAGTGCGCTTAGTGTGCTTAGTGTGCTCCCTGGTTTCCGCACCCTTGCTTAGTGCTTAGTGTGCTTAGTGTGCTCCCTGGTTTCCCACCCTTGCTTAGTGCCTTAGTGGTGCTTAGTGTGCTCTCCTGGTTTCCCACCCTTGCTTAGTGCGCTTAGTGTGCTTGCCCTGGTTTCCCACCCTTGCTTAGTGCGCTTAGTGTGCTTACCTTGCTTAGTGCGCTCTCCCTGGTTTCCACCCTTGCTTAGTGCGCTTGTGTGTGCTTAGTGTGCTCCCTGGTTTTCCCACCCTTGCTTTAGTGCGCTTAGTGTGCTTAGTGTGCTCCTGGTTTCCCACCCTTGCTTAGTGCGCTTAGTGTGCTCCCTGGTTTCCCACCCTTGCTTAGTGCGCTTAGTGTGCTTAGTGTGCTCCCTGGTTTCCCACCCTTGCTTAGTGCGCTTAGTGTGCTTAGTGTGCTCCCTGGTTTCCCACCCTTGCTTAGTGCGCTTAGTGTGCTTAGTGTGCTCCTGGTTTCCCACCCTTGCTTAGTGCGCTTAGTGTGCTCCCCTGGTTTCCCACCCTTGCTTAGTGCGCTTAGTGTGCTTAGTGTGCTCCCTGGTTTCCCACCCTTGCTTAGTGCGCTTAGTGTGCTTACCTTGTGTGCTCCCTGGTTCCCACCCTTGCTTAGTGCGCTTAGTGTGCTTACCCTTGTGTGCTCCCCCTGGTTTCCCACCCTTGCTTAGTGCGCTTAGTGTGCTTAGTGTGCTCCCTGGTTTCCCACCCTTGCTTAGTGCGCTTAGTGTGCTTAGTGTGCTCCCTGGTTTCCCACCCTTGCTTAGTGCGCTTAGTGTGCTTAGTGTGCTCCCTGGTTTCCCACCCTTGCTTAGTGCGCTTAGTGTGCTCTCCCTGGTTTCCCACCCTTGCTTAGTGCGCTTAGTGTGCTTAGTGTGCCCTGGTTTCCCACCCTTGCTTAGTGCGCTTAGTGTGCTTAGTGTGCTCCCTGGTTTCCCACCCTTGCTTAGTGCGCTTAGTGTGCTTAGTGTGCTCCCTGGTTTCCCACCCTTGCTTAGTGCGCTTAGTGTGCTTAGTGTGCTCCCTGGTTTCCCACCCTTGCTTAGTGCGCTTAGTGTGCTTAGTGTGCTCCCTGGTTTCCCACCCTTGCTTAGTGCGCTTAGTGTGCTTAGTGTGCTCCCTGGTTTCCCACCCTTGCTTAGTGCGCTTAGTGTGCTCCCTGGTTTCCCACCCTTGCTTAGTGCGCTTAGTGTGCTTAGTGTGCTCCCTGGTTTCCCACCCTTGCTTAGTGCGCTTAGTGTGCTCCTACCTTGCTTAGTGTTTAGTGTGCTCCCTGGTTTCCCACCCTTGCTTAGTGCGCTTAGTGTGCTTGGTTCCCACCCTTGTGTGCTCTCCTGGTTTCCCACCCTTGCTTAGTGCGCTTAGTGTGCTTAGTGTGCTCCCTGGTTTCCCACCCTTGCTTAGTGCGCTTAGTGTGCTTAGTGTGCTCCCTGGTTTCCCACCCTTGCTTAGTGCGCTTAGTGTGCTTAGTGTGCTCCCTGGTTTCCCACCCTTGCTTAGTGCGCTTAGTGTGCTCCCTGGTTTCCCACCCTTGCTTAGTGCGCTTAGTGTGCTCCCTGCTTAGTGTGCTCCCTGGTTTCCCACCCTTGCTTAGTGCGCTTAGTGTGCTCCCTGGTTTCCCACCCTTGCTTAGTGCGCTTAGTGTGCTTAGTGTGCTCCCTGGTTTCCCACCCTTGCTTAGTGCGCTTAGTGTGCTTAGTGTGCTCCCTGGTTTCCCACCCTTGCTTAGTGCGCTTAGTGTGCTTAGTGTGCTCCCTGGTTTCCCACCCTTGCTTAGTGCGCTTAGTGTGCTTAGTGTGCTCCCTGGTTTCCCACCCTTGCTTAGTGCGCTTAGTGTGCTTAGTGTGCTCCCTGGTTTCCCACCCTTGCTTAGTGCGCTTAGTGTGCTTAGTGTGCTCCCTGGTTTCCCACCCTTGCTTAGTGCGCTTAGTGTGCTTAGTGTGCTCCCTGGTTTCCCACCCTTGCTTAGTGCGCTTAGTGTGCTTAGTGTGCTCCCTGGTTTCCCACCCTTGCTTAGTGCGCTTAGTGTGCTTAGTGTGCTCCCTGGTTTCCCACCCTTGCTTAGTGCGCTTAGTGTGCTTAGTGTGCTCCCTGGTTTCCCACCCTTGCTTAGTGCGCTTAGTGTGCTTAGTGTGCTCCTGGTTTCCCACCCTTGCTTAGTGCGCTTAGTGTGCTTAGTGTGCTCCCTGGTTTCCCACCCTTGCTTAGTGCGCTTAGTGTGCTTAGTGTGCTCCCTGGTTTCCCACCCTTGCTTAGTGCGCTTAGTGTGCTCCCTGGTTTCCCACCCTTGCTTAGTGCGCTTAGTGTGCTTAGTGTGCTCCCTGGTTTCCCACCCTTGCTTAGTGCGCTTAGTGTGCTTAGTGTGCTCCCTGGTTTCCCCACCCTTGCTTAGTGCGCTTAGTGTGCTTAGTGTGCTCCCTGGTTTCCCACCCTTGCTTAGTGCGCTTAGTGTGCTTAGTGTGCTCCCTGGTTTCCCACCCTTGCTTAGTGCGCTTAGTGTGCTTAGTGTGCTCCCTGGTTTCCCACCCTTGCTTAGTGCGCTTAGTGTGCTTAGTGTGCTCCCTGGTTTCCCACCCTTGCTTAGTGCGCTTAGTGTGCTTAGTGTGCTCCCTGGTTTCCCACCCTTGCTTAGTGCGCTTAGTGTGCTTAGTGTGCTCCCCTGGTTTCCCACCCTTGCTTAGTGCGCTTAGTGTGCTTAGTTGTGCTCCCTGGTTTCCCACCCTTGCTTAGTGCGCTTAGTGTGCTTAGTGTGCTCCCTGGTTTCCCACCCTTGCTTAGTGCGCTTAGTGTGCTTAGTGTGCTCCCTGGTTTCCCACCCTTGCTTAGTGCGCTTAGTGTGCTTAGTGTGCTCCCTGGTTTTCCCACCCTTGCTTAGTGCGCTTAGTGTGCTTAGTGTGCTCCCCTGGTTTCCCACCCTTGCTTAGTGCGCTTAGTGTGTCTAGTGTGCTCCCTGGTTTCCCACCCTTGCTTAGTGCGCTTAGTGTGCTCCCTGGTTTCCCACCCTTGCTTAGTGCGCTTAGTGTGCTTAGTGTGCTCCCTGGTTTCCCACCCTTGCTTAGTGCGCTTAGTGTGCTTAGTGTGCTCCCTGGTTTCCCACCCTTGCTTAGTGCGCTTAGTGTGCTTAGTGTGCTCCCTGGTTTCCCACCCTTGCTTAGTGCGCTTAGTGTGCTTAGTGTGCTCCCTGGTTTCCCACCCTTGCTTAGTGCGCTTAGTGTGCTTAGTGTGCTCCCTGGTTTCCCACCCTTGCTTAGTGCGCTTAGTGTGCTTAGTGTGCTCCCTGGTTTCCCACCCTTGCTTAGTGCGCTTAGTGTGCTTAGTGTGCTCCCTGGTTTCCCACCCTTGCTTAGTGCGCTTAGTGTGCTTAGTGTGCTCCCTGGTTTCCCACCCTTGCTTAGTGCGCTTAGTGTGCTTAGTGTGCTCCCTGGTTTCCCACCCTTGCTTAGTGCGCTTAGTGTGCTCTCCCTGGTTTCCCACCCTTGCTTAGTGCGCTTAGTGTGCTTAGTGTGCTCCCTGGTTTCCACCCTTGCTTAGTGCGCTTAGTGTGCTTAGTGTGCTCCCTGGTTTCCCACCCTTGCTTAGTGCGCTTAGTGTGCTTAGTGTGCTCCCTGGTTTCCCACCCTTGCTTAGTGCGCTTAGTGTGCTTAGTGTGCTCCCTGGTTTCCCACCCTTGCTTAGTGCGCTTAGTGTGCTTAGTGTGCTCCCTGGTTTCCCACCCTTGCTTAGTGCGCTTAGTGTGCTCTCCTGGTTTCCCACCCTTGCTTAGTGCGCTTAGTGTGCTCTCCCTGGTTTCCCACCCTTGCTTAGTGCGCTTAGTGTGCTTAGTGTGCTCCCCTGGTTTCCCACCCTTGCTTAGTGCGCTTAGTGTGCTTAGTGTGCTCCCTGGTTTCCCACCCTTGCTTAGTGCGCTTAGTGTGCTTAGTGTTGCTCCCTGGTTTCCCACCCTTGCTTAGTGCGCTTAGTGTGCTGTGTGCTCCCTGGTTTCCCACCCTTGCTTAGTGCGCTTAGTGTGCTCCCTGGTTTCCCACCCTTGCTTAGTGCGCTTAGTGTGCTTAGTGTGCTCCCTGGTTTCCCACCCTTGCTTAGTGCGCTTAGTGTGCTCCCTGGTTTCCCACCCTTGCTTAGTGCGCTTAGTGTGCTTAGTGTGCTCCTGGTTTTCCCACCCTTGCTTAGTGCGCTTAGTGTGCTCCTGGTTTCCCACCCTTGCTTAGTGCGCTTAGTGTGCTTAGTGTGCTCCCTGGTTTCCCACCCTTGCTTAGTGCGCTTAGTGTGCTTAGTGTGCCCCTGGTTTCCCACCCCTTGCTTAGTGCGCTTAGTGTGCTTAGTGTGCTCCCTGGTTTCCCACCTTGCTTGCTTAGTGTGCGCTTAGTGTGCTCCCTCCCTGGAGTTTCCCCCCACCCTTGCTTAGTGCGCTTAGTGTGCTTTCCCCTGGTTTCCCACCCTTGCTTAGTGCGCTTAGTGTGCTTAGTGTGCTCCCTGGTTTCCCACCCTTGCTTAGTGCGCTTAGTGTGCTTAGTGTGCCCCTGGTTTCCCACCCTTGCTTAGTGCGCTTAGTGTGCTTGCCCCTGGTTTCCCACCCTTGCTTAGTGCGCTTAGTGTGCTTAGTGTGCTCCCTGGTTTCCCACCCTTGCTTAGTGCGCTTAGTGTGCTTAGTGTGCTCCCTGGTTTCCCACCCTTGCTTAGTGCGCTTAGTGTGCTTAGTGTGCTCCCTGGTTTCCCACCCTTGCTTAGTGCGCTTAGTGTGCTTAGTGTGCTCCCTTGGTTTTTCCCACCCTTGCTTAGTGCGCTTAGTGTGCTTAGTGTGCTCCTGGTTTCCCACCCTTGCTTAGTGCGCTTAGTGTGCTTAGTGTGGCTCCCTGGTTTCCCACCCTTGCTTAGTGCGCTTAGTGTGCTTAGTGTGCTCCCTGGTTTCCCACCCTTGCTTAGTGCGCTTAGTGTGCTTAGTGTGCTCCCTGGTTTCCCACCCTTGCTTAGTGCGCTTAGTGTGCTCCCTGGTTTCCCACCCTTGCTTAGTGCGCTTAGTGTGCTTAGTGTGCCCTGGTTTCCCGCCCTTGCTTAGTGCGCTTAGTGTGCTTAGTGTGCTCCCTGGTTTCCCACCCTTGCTTAGTGCGCTTAGTGTGCTTAGTGTGCTCCCTGGTTTCCCACCCTTGCTTAGTGCGCTTAGTGTGCTCTCCTGGTTTCCCCACCCTTGCTTAGTGCGCTTAGTGTGCTTAGTGTGCTCCCTGGTTTCCCACCCTTGCTTAGTGCGCTTAGTGTGCTTAGTGTGCTCCCTGGTTTCCCACCCTTGCTTAGTGCGCTTAGTGTGCTTCCTGGTTTCCCACCCTTGCTTAGTGCGCTTAGTGTGCTCCTGGTTTCCCACCCTTGCTTAGTGCGCTTAGTGTGCTCCCTGGTTTCCCACCCTTGCTTAGTGCGCTTAGTGTGCTCCCTGGTTTCCCACCCTTGCTTAGTGCGCTTAGTGTGCTTAGTGTGCTCCCTGGTTTCCCACCCTTGCTTAGTGCGCTTAGTGTGCTTAGTGTGCTCCCTGGTTTCCCACCCTTGCTTAGTGCGCTTTGTGTGCTTAGTGTGCTCCCCTGGTTTCCCACCCTTGCTTAGTGCGCTTAGTGTGCTTAGTGTGCTCCCTGGTTTCCCACCCTTGCTTAGTGCGCTTAGTGTGCTCCCTGGTTTCCCACCCTTGCTTAGTGCGCTTAGTGTGCTCCCTGGTTTCCCACCCTTGCTTAGTGCGCTTAGTGTGCTCCCTGGTTTCCCACCTTGCTTAGTGCGCTTAGTGTGCTCCCTGGTTTCCCACCCTTGCTTAGTGCGCTTAGTGTGCTCCCTGGTTTCCTACCCTTGCTTAGTGCGCTTAGTGTGCTTAGTGTTCTCCCTGGTTTCCCACCCTTGCTTAGTGCGCTTAGTGTGCTTAGTGTGCTCCCTGGTTTCCCACCCTTGCTTAGTGCGCTTAGTGTGCTTAGTGTGCTCCCTGGTTTCCCCTCCCTGGTATCGCCCGGGTAACCTGGAATTGGAAGGTGGTGAGCAGCCCAGAGGTTGCTAAAAAACCATGTAACAATACAAATTCAAATAAAGAAGCAATCAATGACCACTATGTTAAAGCTGTTGTACAGTGAAATTGCTGAGTGCTGCCTCCGCCTCCACAAGTATCTCTCGGGCCTTTCACCATCTACAGAGTTGAAGACCCACACAAGAATAACAATGTAGCGATCACATATTTGTCATATTTGCCATTTCAATTGCCAGTACACTCATCACAGGTATTTCTAGACCCGCTCACCTCCTACTGAGTTGAAGACCCACACAAGAACAACAATGTAGCTATCACATATTTGTCATATTTGCCATTTCAATTGCCAGTACACTCATCACAGGTATTTCTAGACCCGCTCACCTCCTACTGAGTTGAAGACCCACACATGAATAACGATGTAGCAAACACATATCTTTCATGTTTGCCATCTAACTTACCATTACGCTCATCACAGGTGTTTCTAGGGCCTTTCACCATCTACAGGGTTAAATATCCATGCAAAGAATAACAATGCAGGGAACAAATATATTTTCCATTCTTGCCATCTCAGTTACCACTACACTCATCACAGGTATTTCTTAGGCCTTTCACCATCCACAGAGTTGAAGATCCACGCAAGAAAAACAATGTTACGAACATGTATTTGCCATCTTAGTTACCACTACACTCATCACATGCATCTTTAGGGCCTTTCACCACCTACATAATTGAAGGTAGGAAGAAGGGGGATCTCTAGAGCCTTTCACCATCTACAGGGTTGAAGATCCAAACATAGAATAACAATGCAGCGAACAAATCTTCTTCATTTTTGCCATCTCAGTTACCACTACACTCATCACAGGCATCTCTTCGGCCCATTCACCATCTACATAATTGAAGACCCCGCAAGAAAAACAATATTGCGAACATGTATTTGCCATCTTAGTAACCACTACACTCATCGCAGGTATCTCTCAGGCCTTTCACCATCTACAGGGTTGAAGATCCATGCAAAGAATAACAATGCAGCGAGCAAATATATTTTCCATGTTTGCCATCTCAGATACCATTACACTCATCACAGGTATCTCTCGGGCCTTTCACCATCTACATGATTGAAGGTAGCAAGAAGGGGGATCTCTAGAGCCTTTCACCACCTACAGGGTAGAAGATCCACACAAAGAATAACAAGGAAGCCAGATGTAGAGAACAAATATTTGTCATATTTGCCCCCCCAGCTACCACTACACTCAGCACAGGTATTTCTCGGCCCATTCACCATCTACAGGGCTGAAGATATACACACCCTGGTGAGGCCATACACAGCTCCCGATCCCATGACCAGTGGTCCACCAGCGCCCCCCCCCCCCCCCCCCCCCCCCCCCCCCCCCCCCCCCCCCACACACACACACACTACATTCATCACAGGTATTTCTCGGCCCATTCACCATCTATGTTGTTGACAAGGAAGCTCAACTACAGCCGGCCATGGAGGCCCTTGTCAAGTCTATGAAGGTATCATAGTTTTTTTTCTTTTCAGGGATATTCAGGTAGCAACCATGGATAAGCAGGTAGCAACCAGGTGTTTCAAGGTTGGGCTCCTTGCGATTTGGGTAGGCGGCCCGATGGGGTGTATGGCTGAGATTCGAGTCGATTATGGTAGAAGGTCAACTACAGCCGGCCATGGAGGCCCTTGTCAAGTCTATGAAGGCAGGTCCGATAAGTATCAAAGCGTTGTTTCGTTTCAGGGATATTCAGGTAGCGACCAGCGTTTCAGGGGTAATCTGGTAGGGAACAGGGATTTGGTTTGTTTGTGTTTTTGTATCCGAGCCTTTTTCGTTTCAGAAAGGGGGTCTTCTGGTACATTCAGGGCTTTTGTGTCTTTGAAGGTTGAGCTCCTGGTAGCGATTTGGGTAGGCGACCCGATGGGGGGTTCAGGGGGTGGGGCCGAGATTCAAGTCTTATGGAGTTATGGTAGTGGAAGCTCAACTATTGCTGGCCATGGAGGCCCTTGTCAAGTCTATGAAGGTAGGTCCGATATGTATCAGACCTTTTCTTCGTTTCAGACAGGGGGTAATCTGGTAGCAACCAGGGATTTGGTGTCTTTCAAGGTTGGGCTCCTGGTAGCGATTTGGCTAGGCAGCCGGATGGGGGGGGGGGGGGGGCAAAATTCGAGTGTTATGGAATTATGGTACTGGAAGGTCAACTACTGCTGGCCATGGAGGCCCTTGTCAAGTCTATGAAGGTAGGTCCGATAAGTATCAGAGCATTTTTTATTTTCAGGGATATTCAGGTGGCAACCAGGGATAAGCAGGTAACGACCAGCGTTTCAGGGGTTATCTGGTAGGGAACAGGGATTTGGTTTGTTTGTGTTTGTCTATCCGAGCTTTTTTCGTTTCAGAAAGGGGGTATTCTGGTACATTCAGGGATTTGGTGTCTTTCAAGGTTGGGCTACTTGTAGCAATTTGGGTAGGCGGCCCAATGGGGGGTTCAGGGGGTGGGGCTGAGATTCGAGTCTTATGGAGTTATGGTAGCGATTTGGGTAGGCGGCCGGATGGGCCGGCCCGGGGGGGTCAGGGGGTGGGGTCGAGATTTGAGTCTTATGGTAGTGGAAGGTCAAGTACTGCAGCTTGGCCTTCCTGGCTGTGGCTTTAGACGGAGTCAAGTACTGCAGCTTGGCCTTCCTGGCTGTGGCTTTAGACGGAGTCAAGTACTGCATCTTGGCCTTCCTGGCTGTGGCTTTAGACGGAGTCAAGTACTGCAGCTTGGCCTTCCTGGCTGTGGCTTTAGACGGAGTCAAGTACTGCAGCTTGGCCTTCCTGGCTGTGGCTTTAGACGGAGTCAAGTACTGCAGCTTGGCCTTCCTGGCTGTGGCTTTAGACGGAGTTAAGGGGGACTTATGAACATCATGCACGAAGAAGAAAAGAACAAAAAGTTAGGGCGGAAAAAAAGAATATTGAGGGCAGTGTCAAAACATGTGCTGCTCTCCACTTTGACTCTACCTCTAGTCCTGATACCATATCTAGCTGGCTTTCAGTGGTAGTGATCAGCCCCAACCCTGAACCCCAACCCTGAACCCAAACCCTGAACCCCAAACTGCAGGACTCTATCATCAGTATTGACCTTGAATGGAACAGTGGGCGTCAGTCCCGCGTTGCCGTACTTCAGTTGGCCAGCAATACAGTGTGTGTCCTGATCAGGACCAGCAAGCTGGAGTACCGCCTGCCCATCAGCATTAGGCGCTTGTTCCAGGAGAGCACGTTCACCTATATTGGTAGGGAACGGGCTGTTTGTTTTGTTCAAATCTGAAAGTGGGTTTTTTCAAGCTTTTTAGGCCTCCTCCAAGGACAGCGTTGTAGTGCTTTTTATGGTTTGTATAGATTTGTGTAGATGTTTAGGGCTATTTAGGGCATCAGCATTAGGCGCTTGTTCCAGGAGAGCACCTTCTTCTATATAGGTAGGGCAGCGAATGTTTTTCAAAGCTTCTTATAGCTTTTTGTAGATTTTTAGGGCCATTTAGGGCATCAGCATTAGGCGCTTGTTCAAGGAGAGCACCTTCTCCTACATAGGTAGGGAATTCCTAATTAGGCCCCTATTCAAGGGGCACAGAAACAGGGACTTAATAACCCTTGTCATATGTAGGGAACGGCCAGGGATTTTTTTTATAGGAGCACGCTCTCTTATACGGGTAGTGTAGTGATTTATGTTTTCAAATCTGAAAGTGTTTTTTTCTAGCTTTACGGTTTCAGGCCTCCTCCAGGGACAGCGATTTAGTGCTTTTTATAGCTTCTTATAGCTTTTTGTAGATTTTTAGGACCATTTAGGGCTCCAGCATTATGCGCTTGTTCAAGGAGAGCACGTTCTCCTATATAGGTAGGGCAGTTTATTTTCAAATCTGAAAGTTTTCTTTTCTTTTCTTTTCTAGCTTAACGGTTTCAGGCCTCCTCCGGAGACAGTGCTTTTTATAGCTTTTAATAGCTTTTTGTACATTTTTATTATTATTATTTTTATTATTTTTATTTATTTTTTACATTGGGGGGGGGGGGGGGGGGGGGGGGGGGGGGGGGGGGACTTTTAAAACAACTTTGTAATAGCGATATTGTTTTTTTAAACGGGGTCATATACATCAACATTAGGCGCTTGTCCAAGGAGAGCACCTTCTCCTTCATAGGTAGGGAACGCCCACTAATATTACTATATTAGTGTTTAAAAAACTAATACCGAGTTACCTGACTAATACTGACTAGCTTAGCCTTTCTACATATACAGGTAGGAAACGGAGAGGGATTTTTTCCCCGCTATATATAGCGATCGCTAGTTTTGACCCCGTTTAAGGGAAATTAGCGTTATAAAGAAGTATAAAACAAAAATTTGTTGGTTGTTTTTTGCCCTAAAATTGCCCTTTAAAGCTACAAAATGTTATAAAAGCTGTAAAAAGCTGTAGAAAGCACAAAAACGCTGTCCCTGGAGGAGGCCTAAAACCATTAAGCTAGAAAAAAACCACTATCAGATTTGAAAAAAAGCTGGGAACAGCAACTTATATAAGTTGCCGTTCCCAGCTTTAAGTGTTTTACAAAGTAATATGAACTAATATTATTATTTTGTCACAATAATATTAGTTTTTCAAATACCGGTAAAATACATTCAAAATTCGGGTGAGACAGCTCATCCGTCTAATATTAACTAACTTAGCCTTTCCCTATATATAGGCTTTGCCTGGCAATGCGCTGATGAAAAGAAAATGAGGAGGACGTTTTCACTGGGGCGGAGCACGTTTGGTAGGATGTTTGACCTGCAAGAGGCGGCTACAGAGCTGGGCTTTCATCGGATGGTGGGATACCACACACGCTCACACACACAATCACACACACACACAATCACACACACACACTCTCATACACACAATCACACACACACACTCTCATACACACAATCACACACACACACTCTCATACACACAATCACACACACACACTCTCATACACACAATCACACACACACACTCTCAAACACACAATCACACTCACACACACTCTCATACACACAATCACACACACACACACTCTCACACACACAATCACACACACACACTCTCTCACACACACACTCTCATACACACAATCACACACACACACAATCACACACACACACACAATCACACACACACTCTCATACACACAATCACACACACACACACACTCTCATACACACAATCACACACACACACTCTCACACACACAATCACACACACACACTCTCATACACACAATCACACACACACACTCTCATACACACAATCACACACACACACTCTCATACACACAATCACACACACACACTCTCATACACACAATCACACACACACACTCTCATACACACAATCACACACACACACACTCTCATACACACAATCACACACACACACTCTCATGCACACAATCACACACACACACTCTCATACACACAATAACACACACACTCTCACACACACAATCATAAAAACACACACACTCTCACTCTCACTCTCACACACACACACACACACACACACACTCACTTGGTAGGATGTCTGACCTGCAAGAGGCGGCTACAGAGCTGGGCTTTCATCGGATGGTGGGTTACCACACACGCTCTCACACACAATCACACACACACACACAATCACACACACACACTCTCATACACATAATCACACACACACACTCTCATACACACAATCACACACACACACACTCTCATGCACACAATCACACACACACACACTCTCACACACACAATCACACACACACACAATCACACACACACACACTCTCTCACACACACACTCTCATACACACAATCACACACACACACAATCACACACACACACACTCTCACACACACACTCTCATACACACAATCACACACACACACACTCTCATACACACAATCACACACACACACTCTCACACACACAATCACACACACACACACACTCTCACACACACAATCACACACACACACTCTCTCATACACACAATCACACACACACACACTCTCACACACACAATCACACACACACACTCTCATACACACAATCACACACACACACTCTCACACACACAATCACACACACACACACACAATCACACACACACACTCTCACACACACACTCACTTGGTAGGATGTTTGACTTGCAAGAGGCGGCTACAGAGCTGGGCTTTCATCGGATGGTGGGTTACCACACATGCTCACACACACAATCACACACACACGCACACACACACACACACACACACACACACACACACACACACACACACACACACACACACTCACACTCACTTGGTAGGATGTTTGACCTGCAAGAGGCGGCTACAGAGCTGGGCTTTCATCGGATGGTGGGTTACCACACACGCTCACACACACAATCACACACACACACACTCACTTGGTAGGATGTTTGACCTGTAAGAGGCGGCTACAGACCTGGGCTTTCAACGGACGGTGGTTTCCTTTCATTCTTCAATTTCGTTTTTCCTGCTTCCCTACTGGACTCTAAATGTGCCCTCGGCTTGATGAAGTATACGGGGACTTACGGACAGCGCGACAGCTCGGCTTACGAACGAGCATACGGCGACAGCTCGGCTTACGGCTTACGGCGACAGCTCGGCTTACAGCATACGGCTTACGGCGACAGCTCGGCTTACGACTTACGGACAGCGCGACAGCTCGGCTTACGAACGAGCATACGGCGACAGCTCGGCTTACGGCTTACGGCGACAGCTCGGCTTACAGCATACGGCTTACGGCGACAGCTCGGCTTACGACTTACGGACAGCGCGACAGCTCGACTTACGGACAGCGGACAGCGACGGACTTACGGACAGCATGCACAAAGAAGAAAAGGAAAGGAAAACAAATTAGGGCGGTAACATTGTGAACGTGTTTGGTACGATGTTTGTCCTACAAGAGGCTGCCACAGAACTGGTCTTCCATCGGATGGTAGGTTACCACACACACACTCGCACACACACTCGCAAACACACACACACACAATCACACACACACACAATCACACACACACACTCACTCACTCACTCACTTGGTAGGATGTTTGTCCTACAAGAGGCTGCCACAGAGCTGGGCTTTCATCGGATGGTGGGTTCGCAGATTGTAGCTGGGATGTCTGGTAGGTGGGTGTGGGGGGGGTGCAGGGAGGGGGTAGGGGGCTTTCATCGGATGGTGGGTTCGCAGATTGGGTGGAGGAAGTGAGGAGGGTGAGAAGTAGGCTGTGCGCTGCAAGGGGGGAAGTGGGTGGAGATGGGATGGGAGGGGGTAGGGGGGTCCGTAGATTGTAGCTGGACTTTCATTGGATGGTGAGGTTTGTAGATTGGGGGGAGGAGAAGAGAGGGAGGGTGTGAAGGAGGCTGTGCACTGCAAGGGGGGAAGGTATGTGTTTGGTGGTGTGGGGGGGGTATTTCTCAGGATGGTGGGTTCGTAGATTGTAGCTGGGCTTTCATCGGATGGTGGGTTCGTAGATTGGGGGGAGGAAGTGAGGAGGGTGGAGCAGGAGGCTGTGCACTGCAAAGGGGGAAGGTAGGTGGTGGTTGGTGGTGGGGGGGGGGGGGGGTAGGGGGTAGCTGTGCTGTCATCAGATGGTGGTTTGTAGATTGGGGGGAGGGGGGAGGAGGGTGGGGGAGACTGTGCACTGCAAGGGGGAAGGTAGGGTGGTGGTGGTGTGTGAGGGGGTAAGGGGTAGATGTGCTGTTCATCGGATGGTGGGTTTGTAGATTGGGGGGAGGGGGGGAGGAGGGGTGGGGGAGACTGTTGCACTGCAAGGGGGGAAGGTAGAGTGGTGGTGGTGTGGAGGGGGGTAGGGGGTAGATGTGCTGTCATCGGATGGTGGGTTTTGTAGATTGGGGGGACGAAGTGAGAGAGGGTTGTGAAGTAGGCTGTGCACTGCAAGGGGGGAAGGTGGATGAGGATGGGGATGGGAAAAAATTCCTGCCTTGTCCCCCTTTGCATGATGCAGCCGAGCTTGGCCTGCACCTTGCACTCTATTACACCCCTTGTCCTCCACCCCTTGTTCCCTATAACCCCCTTGTCCCCTTTTTGTGATGCAGCCAAACTTGGCCTACACCTTGCACTCTATACACCCCCTTGTCCTCCACCCCTTATTCCCTATAAACCCCCTTGTCCCCTTTTTGTGATGCAGCCAAACTTGGCCTACACCTTGCACTCTATCCACCCCCTTGTCCTCCACCCCTTGTTCCCTATAAACCCCCTTGTCCCCTTTTTGTGATGCAGCCAAACTTGGCCTACACCACGCGCTTCATCCTATTATAGGACAGATCCTACCGAAGTCCTGACCTGACCCAACCCAATGACCCGACCCGGCCTGACCTACAACCACTGACACGACCTCTTTTCATGATGCAGCCAAGCTTGGCCTACACCACGCGCTTCCTTCTAGGAGAGACACTTCCCAAGGACACCGTTGATCACACAGCATGGTCAGCTAGTACGCTATCTAGGACACAGATTAAATATGCGGCATTAGACGCAATTGCATCCGGCCACACATTCAGGAAACTGAGGCAGCTCCATGGTAGGATCCACTTTAGTGTATGTATGTATCTCTGTATGTACTTTAGTGTATGTATGTATGTATCTCTGTATGTACTTTAGTGTATGTATGTATGTATCTCTGTATGTCTTTGTACTGTAGTGTATTAGTATGTATGTATCTCTGTATGTACTTTATCTGTAGGTGTATGTATGCTATCTCTGATATTCGTATCTCTAGTACTTTAAGGTATGTTATGTATGTAATCTCTGTATGTACTTTAAGTGTATGTATGTTATGTATCTCTGTACTGTACTTGTTGTGTATGTATGCATGTATCTCTGTATGACTTTTAGTGTAATCGTATGCATTGTGTATGTGAGTACTTAAGTGCAATGTATGTATGTATTTCAGTGTCAGGGCCACACCGCCTGTATGTATGTATTTCAGTGTATGCATGTATGTATGTATGTATGTATTTCAGTGTATGCATGTATGATGTACGTATTTTCCGCTGTATGTATGATATTCAGTGTATGCATGATATGATATGTATGATATTGTATTTCAGGTGTATGTATGTACGATGTATTTTCAGTGATTATATGTATGCATTTCAGTGTGTGCATGTAGGTAGGCCAGGGTACGGTAGGTATGAAGGTAGGTAGGTTGTAGTATGAAGGTAGGTAAGGTAGGTATGAAGGTTAGGTATTGAGTGGGTAGGTTGTAGGTAGGTAGGTAAGGTAGGAAGGTAGGTAGGTACGGTAGTATGAAGGTAGGTCTAGTTGTAGTATGAAGGTAGTACGGTAGTAGGTATGAAGGTTAGTACTTCGGTAGTATGAAGGCTAGTTAGGTATGAAGGTAGGTATCGGAAGGTAGGTTGTAGGGTTATAAAGGTAGGTGGTAGTGTAGGTAGTATGAGGGTAGGTAGGTAGTAGTATGAAGGTAGGTAGGTAGGTAGTATGAAGGTAAGTAGTAGTATGAAGTAGTTAGGTAGTGTAGTACTGAAGTAGGTAGCCGCGAGCCATGTCTGCTAGGGGGATAGGTAGGATAGTTATGAAGTAGGTTAGGTAGGTGATTAATGTAGGGTGTGGTGAGGTGGTGAGTGAGTGAAGGTGAGGGTGTAGGGGGGTAGGGGTTGTGGGGTGGTTGATGTAGGTAGTTGTGATGAGAGGGGTGAGTGGTGATGTATGTGAGGGTAGGTATGAGGTGAGGGTAGTGTAGGGTAGGGGAGCGTGAGATGAAGGGGGTAGGGTAGTAGGGTGTAGGTGGATGGAGAGTAGGTGAGGTTGGGGTAGTGTAGTGAAGGGTAGGGTCGTGAGTAGTGGGGGTGGGGTGATGTGTATGGGGTGAGGAGGTGATGAGGGGTAGGTATGAAGTAGGGTAGTAGGGGTGAGGGTGGATGATAGGGTAAGCGGTAGGTACGTATTGAAGGGAGTAGGTGGGGTAGGTTATGAAGTATGTATGTAGGTGAGGTGGCTAGCGAGTAGATGTAGCGATGCGTGCCTGGTGAGGTAGATAAGTAGTGTAGCTGGAGAAGTGAGGTGGGGGCGGGATTAATGATTGCGTGAGTGGAGTGGTGTATGGGGGGGGTGGGTGTGAATGATGGAGGGTAAGTATTGATTAGTGAGTGGATGTGCGAGTGCGGGGTCAGTCGATTTGGTGGATGGGGTGGTGAGATGATGAGAAGTGATGATGATGATGATGTGGGGTTAGTTGTCGCTGTTGTCCGCTGGAGCGGTCGCAGATGTCTTCGTTGCAGGCAGTTAAGTATGGGTGGGGGCGGGTGGGGGGAGGGGGGGGGGTGGGGGGGGGGGGGGGGGGGGGGGTGGAAGTATATTGATGGGGTATTGCGTCCAGGAAAATCGGTAGAGGGATTTGAGCGTGCTGTGATAGTTTAAGGATGGCGTGGAAGTTGGTGTGTTGTTTGCTGTGTTGTTGTTTTGTTGTTGGTGAATAGAGAGTTGGATGTGCTGATGGAGTGTTTGCAGGGGTGAGAACCTCCCCGATAAGCCGACAGCCAGCAGCAGACAAGACCCACGGTGATGGGGAGGTATCCGTTTGGATATGGGCCCAAGCAAAAAACGACCACCGGGTTCCCATTTATGTTGGCGAGCTGGCTGGCGTCAGTAGGATTGGGAAGCCGTGGGAGCCGTTCCAGTCCGGACGAAGGGGGGTGTGCGCAGGACGAGTGCGGAGGCGATGGGACGGTGTGGGTGGTGCCCATCTTCCGGAGGGTCAGTGCTCCAAGCCATGGTTCGACCCAAGCAAAACCTCCCACACCCTCCGAGCGACGAAGCCATCACACAGCCAGAGAGCGCGACGATCCACAGGCGACACGAGCCAAGAGCCACACACCACACCAGAAAAAACCCACTCACATGGCGACGGGGTAGAGGACGAGCGCAGCTCGAGCGAGCCGACGCGAGCACGCAGCCGAGGAGAAGACAGGGGTCAGCTACACCCGGACAAGCGCAGTGGGGTGAGCGCACGAGCGCTGGAGCAGGCAGCTGATGCAGCGGGGCGCTGGCTGAACAGGAAGTGACCCTGGTTTCAGGGAAGCCCAAGGCAGAAGACGATCACTCACCGTTTCCGCCATTGCCGTGGGTGGCGAGCCTTTGTTCAGGTGGAGGATGCAGCCCTGGAGCCCTTCGGAGGGCTGGGAGGCAGGTGGGCTCTGAACAGTTCGGACGGGGGGTGGGACTGGTGCGTGTGTGCCCAGTCTTGCTTTTCCAAGCCTGGTTCAAATCTCTCACCTAGCATCATCTGACGAGAAGTTTCTTCCTCCGCCTAACTATACTTCCCCACCAGCTCTTCCCTTCCCAAACGCATTCATATTTAAAACCCTTGTGGTTTTTTCTGTCGTTACTAGGGGCGATGCTTTTTTTTGTTTTTCTGTGTTGTTGTGCTGTTTGCGTTGTTACGTGCGTAGAGAGCTGATGAGTCGATGTTCTTGTATGATCTTTATTATTTACGCTATGTATATCTTGTGTTGCTACTGTGGTTTATTGTGTTTAATGGGCGGCGAGTGAATCGTGGTGTAGATAGAGGGTGAGTTAAGGCGAGCGAGAAGCGTGGTGTTGTATGGTGTTGCGTGGGGTTGATGCATGTCAAGAGTGAGAGCGAGAGCGATGGATTACATGGCTTTGTGCATTCCACACTTGTTTGGTGTGTACGGTTGTAGATAGGCGCTGTTATAAATTGGTTGTCATTTTAATATATAAAAACACACACCGTGTCTTGTTGTTTTATGTATTGTTTTTGTTGTACTACTCAAATGCTATGGATTCAATCTTATTGACCATGCCTTGGTGCATCATCATCTTGTTGTTATTGTTTGTAATAGTGCGCTCGATTTAGATGTTTGATCATTAGGAACGCACTTACTGTTGTGTCGTGTTGTGTTGTGTGGTGTTACACAGCAAAGCCGAATTGACTTGCGCATGACCCACTGCTGTTTGTACTGGTGTGTAATAAGCGCGCAGATACAATGGTGCATAAAAGAACTACTACATCTGTGGGGGTTGTCAGTTTATGGTGGTGTACACAGCCCCAAAGTGAATGCGACTCAACTGATGACATGGCTTGTGGCCATCACACTGTGTTGTACTGCGTGTGTAATGGCGCGATAATGGTAGCACTCATAGAACGCATTCTATGTGTGTTGTATTTGTGGGTGTCGGTGTGTGGTGGTGTGGGGTGTTGGTGGGTACACAGACAGAAGTCTGAATGAGTCTTGCGTCGGTGTACCGTGTTGATGGTGTGGGTAATATGGCGCGATAAATGTGGCGAGTTGAAAAAGAAACACACACGTGAGTAGGGTGATGTAGCTGGCTGGTTACACAGCAAAGCTGATGCGATCAGCTTGATGACATGGCTTGCTGCGAATGTTCACACTTTGTGTGTACTGGCTGGTGTAATATAGGCGCTGATAGATGGTGTCATCATATGAACGCCTACACTGTGTGTCGGGTTGGGTGGGTGTACACAACAAAGCTGCAATGACTTGCGCATGACCACGTGTTTGTCTTGTATGTGGTTATTTATTAGCGCATCTGGATGTAAATGGTGCATTAATAGTAAGTGAACACATCACGTGTTGTAGGGTTATGGGTGGTCTGGTACACATCATATACTGTATGGATCTATATTCTGCGGATGACATGCTTTGTGCATCCACTGTTTGTTGTATCTGTGTGTGTATTAATATTTGCGCGGATATACTGGATGCATCCATTTATATACGCACTTACTGTGCTCCCAATGTCCTGGGTTTTGTTCTTATGTACGTGGTTTGGAGTAGTGTAACCACAGCAAAGCTGATGACTTGCGCATGACACGTGACTGCACTGGGTTGGTGGTAAATAGGCGCCGATGAACGTGCATAAAAGAACACACACCATCACTGTGTAGGGTATGGGTGGCCTGGTACACGTCAAAGCTGATGATGTGCGGATATTGACTATGCTTTGTTGCATCTACATCTGGTGTTGTACTGTTGTAAATTAGCATCGTGGTATGAATTCGTGTTTTGGGGGGGGGGGGGGCCCTTGTAGAACATACACTGTGTGTTTGTATGTGGGGCTGGTTCACAAGGCGCAGTTTGATGCTGGAGCTGGAGGTTGTGATTTGACTCTTGGTCGATCAACATGTATTGTGCTGGTGTGACACTGTATTGTGCTGGTGTTGCGTGTATGCTGGTGTCCTGGTATGCTGGTCTATGCTGTGCTGTGTCTGGTATGACACCTGTATTGTGTTGTATAACATTGTATTGTGCTGCTATAGAACACTAGTCATATGTGATGGCATGACTTGCTATAATCACTTAGTATTGTTGGCTGGAATGTGTCATAGGGCGAAGAATTGCGAATGTATCATAGAAACGCACGTGTGTGCTAGGATGTGGGGTGGCTGGACACGTCGACTGAAGCTTAGGTGTCTGCGAGGGTGTGATGGCATGAGGTTGTCTGCGGCGATGCACACCGAGGGCTGGTGGCCTGATGTCGTTTATATGTTTATTATAGGCGATGCGTAAATTTTGCCTTAGTGAGAACACACACCGATGTGTCGGGTGTGTAGTGTGCTGGTACACGTGCAAAAAGCTGTTTATGCTTATCAGAGTCTAATATTCTAGTTCTTATCTCTAATATCTTCCGTTGTTGGTGTGGGTGCGGCGTGCATGTAAAGCTGATGGATTTCAAGCTGAATGGCATGACTTGTGCATGACACGTATATGTACTGGTGTGTAATAGGCGCGGTTTAAATTCGTCCCTTATTATAGAACACGCTGTGTGTAGGATGTGGATGCTGGTTACACGGCAAAGCTGGATGACTGTGCATGACACTGTGTTGCACTGGTGTGTTAAATGGGCGTGATGAAATGCTTGCATCAAATAGAACACCACACTGTGTGTAGGTCGGGTGGCTGGTACGACGGACCCTCCAAAATATGTGTGTTATGTGATTAGCGGAGTCACTATCTACAAACGAGAACTTGAACTTGACCTTGGTACATTAGCTTCAGCCAGCAATTTGGCTGCTCGCCGTCTTCGACAGTAAAAATAATATTACCAGGAAAATGTAAACTCGAACGAATCACTTTTTTCCTTCATTTTTTTTCCATTTTCCATTTCATTTCATTTTACAACGGAAGCATACTTGTGTACAATGTTCTGTGACGATGGCAATTCGGCATACTTACCCAGTCTGGCAGGAAACAGACTTTCTCCTATGCGATACCCCACGGAACATCGCGGGAGTGTAAAGGTTCAAACGAAAACCGATACAGACATGTCCAGCTCTCACACCGAAGTTTAACGACCTGCCAAGGCCGAAAACAAGGGAGTAAGCAATACACTGGGGGATAACTACGGGAACGCAATACACTGGGTTTACTATACCACCACCATAGGAACGCAATACACTGGCGACTTAGCGTTCATTTAACTAGGGACGCAATGCACTGGGTCATAACATAGGGAACAGGCAATACACTAGGCATAACTACGGGAACGCATATGATGTCATATGATATCATGTCCATCATACAGGGTAAGCAGGCACAACGGGTCTGTTGATAGTAGGACGCAGCCCTGGAGCGTTGGACTGCGCTTCCCAGGAACGCGAATTAGGTGCGCTCCAAGGAGCAAATGACCGAATTTAGGGCGTCCCAGGACGCAACCCCTGAGCCGTTTGTTGTACCCTGTCATTATACGATATCATATTGATATGATATGATGCCGGCAGTCTGACTAGGACTAAATGACATTTGAATACAATTCCATATGATGCAATTTGGATGATACTCATTATGATAATCATCTACTCACCTTGGCCAACATATAATGACTATGCCAGTCCCTAAGCCATATGGTACGAACCACTTTGTGAGTGTAGGTCTCTAATGGAGATAAGTAAGCATTCTCAGTCTCACAGGGTACTTTCCATTGACCAAATTGGCCAGCGCTTTAGCCGCACCTTGAAAAAACCAAAACAACTTGCTGCTTATGTCAATGCAAAAAAGCGCAAAAATGCTGCTGGAACCACAAGGGTTGCAAAAAACTGCGCGAAACGCCACGTGAAGGCTCAAAAAAGATAGCGGCCAACGCGCACAAAGCGCACGCTTGGAGAGCACCCTGCCTACACACTTCTCCCATAATACCGGACCTGTGCCAGGCTCGTTCAAAACGTTACGTTGCAAAATCAAACACAGATTTTTGCGGGACGTCCAGTTACGTTGCAAGCGTAGATTTTGGCTGAAGCTAATGCTAACCAAGTTCAAGTTCATGCTCAAGTGCACTGTCGCATTGGTTCTCCGACAGTCTAAAACTTGCAACCCTCACCCTATACTCGACCCTCACCCCTAGAACTTGTCCATCAACCCCCTATTCTTGACCCTATCCTCTTTGTCGCTGGTTTGTTGTAGGGAGACCCACCTCCTGGGGAAACAATACCTTCACAATTAAAAAAAAAAACTTATACCTAGACCAGGGACTACATTTTGTCAAATTGCAGTCCATGCGCTTAAAAGCGCACAAAACGTACAAAATTGTTCAGCGCTTTGTAGTCGCAAAAAGCCTCAAAAACTGCGCAGCTGCGGCCAACAGGGTTGTAAAACTGCGCAAACACGCGTCAGTGGGGCTTTCAAAAGGCTTGCTCAAAATTGAGGCTGCCGCGCGTGCTTTCTGTAGTACCCTGACCTATACCCTTGACCTTGCACCCTAACCTCTGACCCGTACAGATGACACTAATCACAGCCTGGTGCAGTGTCGCCGCAGGTCATCTGTCACATGGCGTCAAAGTCATCCCAGATTACGCCTATTCGAATTTGGCACAATGTGCCAGGTCCACTAGAAAAAATGACCAGGCGACGCCAGCTAAGCTATTACGAACATTGCACAATGATTGTCCATGGTCATTCAGACAAATGGCAAACAGGTCCATCGCCAGCTGCAGCTAATCTAATCGACTGGGAGTCTGTGCCCAGGATCATCCAGACAGATGGCGTCAAGTGCATTCACCAGATACGCTATCTTAGAACTATAGCACAAATGTTGCACAGTGTCACTAGACAAATAGCAGCCAAGGCCATTGCAGACTGCAGCCTAATCTAACCTGACAACAGTTGCCAGCGTTCATCAGACAGATGCACCAGGCCATCGCTCAGCTAAAGCTAACCAAATAATCGCACGGCTGCTAGGGTCACTAGACAAAACAGGCAAACAGGCCACCGGCCATCGCCAGCAGAGCTAAATCCAACCTCGCACAAGCTGTGCCAGGCCATCGCTAATCAAAGATCGGACCAGTGCGCCAGGTCACTCGACTTAATCAAAGATCCGGACAGTGCGCCAGGTCTCTCTGACACAGTGCACACAGCTCCACCGGAGGTCCAAATCTTTCTTCCTCATCGATAGTATCGGGACTCGGACACAGCATCCATGAATCCATTGAGTTTCAATTCGGTCCAGGGCCAACGTACCGATGGTGCACAAGCCGTGTCATCTTCTTCGTAGGGTAACTGTTTACAGTGGAGGTGGAAGGAGACAGTTGGGAGAGTGGTGGGAGGTGGGAGGGTGGGTGGAAGGGGAGGGTGGTGTGGTGTGGGAGGGTGGAGAGGAGGTTGAAGGAAGCGTATGGTCAATTACGGCAATATCGGTAATGATTATATTGTGGACCAACCATTTACATGGTGCACCAAGCTGTCATGCTTCTTCAAAGAGTTCAACTGTTAAAGCGGGGGAAGGTTACATTTGATGCACCAACCCACCCAAATGTAAGAAAATATCACAAACAAATACGAACAACAGGAATGAACAGAAAAGAAAAGGCCCTAATCCTCGCCAGGGCCCACACTGTGTCCTTAGTCACGAAAGTTCTATTGATCCAAGTCAATAAGTCGTAAAGGAACACCCCAGCAATGGTACTCGTCCCCAACTGCGGTGTACGGAGAGGGTCCGTAACACCACGCCCACAAGTGTAGAGAAGATCACAACAAATGAACAGACAATTCCGAGTGCAGCGTCGCCTGCGACGCATAAGACCATTGCGCCGGAGATTGATCGATGACGGGAGAACCAGGTAGCGCAACGGCAAGCCGAGTTGTTACGAGACCGTTGGGTGAACGTTCATGCTTTCATCAGTCAGAATAGTATCAAGGATATCGGTATCGACGACAAAGGGTAACCTAGGGGTCCCCCCTCCCAGATCGGGGGGCTCTTGGCCAAAAAAAGCCCAAAAGCCCCTATACCCTCACCAGGCCGTGCACCTTACAGTGAATAGTCCCGTGAAAGTCTTATAATCCAGGTCGTCAGTACATTGGAGAGGGTGGTTTGTGGCTCTGATCAGGATGCCTGCTCAGTATCATTAGCGGATGCACCACAACTCCGCACAAAGTAGAAAAGAGCACAAAAATGTAAAAAAAAAAGACCCACAACCCTCACCGAAAGGCCCACACTGAAATGGGTACGTTACTTTACTTTTATATATACTTCCCCCCGCCGCCCCAACCTCTCAAATGTAAGA